>JALGBA010000035.1:1632500-2832500 GCA_023970755.1 Azemiops feae
AGATGGATAACTTCACTCTCCCTCCTCTCCTTTCAAATATCAGTTGTAACACATTGAAGGGGATCTCTTCCCACTCAGTAAGGTTGCTTTGATTAGAAGGTGTATAGCAGACAAATAGAAGGATATTAAGAGATTAAAGAGAAAGCCACTAGATTTTATTTCTTTCACTGGATTTAAAAAACAAACACACACTAGCTGCCCATCTAGGTAAGCTCCAAGGCTTAGTCAATTGAGGACCAAGCTTTGCTGTCATTGACCCCCCTGGATAATGAGCAGACAAAGCAAAGCAGCACTCAGGATACTAATGAAGATTAACTTCAAAGTACTTGCTTTTTAATCTTCTTGCCAATAAGAAGCTTGGAGACATTTGTAAAAAGGGATCAGAGGGTGGGAAGGAGAAAACGATTTTTTTTATATATATTGGACCACAGTTCAATTTTTAATAAATTCATTCGTTGTTAAGAATCCAATTCTTTACCTGCTTATACTTAATGGCAAACTAAAGCTGTAACTTTCTTACCTGCTAGGTATTGCATAGCCTGAGATATTCTAGGGTGTGGCTATCCTGAATCTCTTCTCCCCCCCTCCCCCATTTAGCTGTTTGGATTGTGCCATTTCTTAATCCAGGCATCTCTCTGTGATGCCAAATTTTTCCCCCTCTGCTCCTGCAAGGGCACAATCTTATCACATCAAATAGTCGCTGTTTCTAGTTTACTTTCCTGGACTGAAATAGTTTATCCATCAGTAAAACATGCAGTTATAATAGATTTTAAAAGAATGTCATAGTTCTAGGAGAGGCTGGCTTCATGCACAGTCCAGAACACCAACTGGGTCTAAAAGAAATAAGCAGCAGAATTAGATCTAAAGTTCTTCGAGTGTGCCTTGTTCTTCCTTTGTTTCTGGATCATCTCAGAACATGCAATATTCTGTTTAAAGCAGAACAATGTGTCTCTCATAGTGTATGTGAGGAGATAGTTACACTATTGAAGTAGGACCAAGGAGACTCCAGATCAAATCCATCTTGGGACATTAATGCTACTGAGTGACTTTATCATCTCTCCCTCCCAGCCCCACTTATTTCTCAAGGTTACTCTTATGGGTAAAAGAGATTGTCATCTTGAGGTTTGGGAGCTATATAAATCTAATAAAGGGGTGCGATGGCTTGTCAGCTGGAGAGCTGACAGCCGAAGTTCAAGACCTGAGCGCTGCGAAGTTCAAGACCTGAGCGCTGCGCGACAGGGTGAGCTCCCGTTACTTGCCCCAGCTCCTGCCCACCTAGCAGTTTGAAAGCATGCAAAATGCAAGCAGATTAATAGGTGCCACTTCGGTGGGGAGGTAACAGCATTTGGTGCACCATATAGACATTGCTAGCCACATGACCATGGAAATTGTCTTCGAACAATGCTGGCACCCTCGGCCAAGAAATGGAGATGAGCATCCTGCCCTACAATTGGACATGACTGAAAGGGAAACCTTTACCTTTAAATCTAATAAACAAAAAAGTATATCCCCACTCATCTACCCAAAGAAAATGTCAAGATCTTATCTAGGACTTGTCTGTTTTTATTTTGTTTTGTCTGCATTCAAGGCAGATAATTTCAAGTGTGGCAGCACAAATGCAACAATAATAAATGAATAAACATTGTGTCCCAGTGGTGAGATTCAAATATGTGAACAATCGGTTCTCTGTGTGGATGCTGCTTCCGGAAGTCCATTATGGGCCTGGGCAACAAAAAAGTAACTACCGGTTCTGCCGAACTAGTGCGAATTGGCTGAATCCCACCACTGTTGTGTCCCCTTTCTGGATATCTAAAATCAGTCGCCTAAAACAGAGGTCCCCAACCTTTTGGGCACATGGAAAGAGGTTTTTCCGCAGACCGGAGGGGGCGTGGTTTTGTGTGCTGCCTGCATCCCGCAGATGGGGCTTTGCTTGTTTGTGAATACTGGTTGCTGGCATGTCGCGGTCCGGTACTGGTCCACAGACCTGGGGTTGGGGACCCCTGGCCTAAAACAGTGAAGCAGCTGCCATGCTCTGCCTATTGGGAAGAGTGATTGAAATACTCTGCCTTTGTCTATATGATTTCATTCAGTGTAACCAGCCTGGAAAACTAAATAACATTGCCTTCAGCTTTGGGCTCCCATGCCTTAATTCACATTTTTGAAAAAGAAGATGAGCTATATTTGACATTTCTACTACAATTGGTTAAAATGCATGCACACAGCCCTTTCATTCTCCTTGTCCTCCTTTTCTCTCTCTTGCTGACTTCCCAACCTCCATCATGAGGAACAACCTGATTAAGTTGCACTTATGATGGGCTTTAACTCTATGGAAGATAAAGTCAGCAAGCAAGTATTGATCCTTAAAAGACTGTGATCCAGATGCAAACAGGTTGAGCAGAATATAATTGTGCCATCGACTAACAGTACACTGATTTATGCTCCTATTTATTCCAATAATCTTTTAGAGATCTGTCTTAAAAGGTGCTTAAGAAGTCATAGGAAATACTTTTCCACTAACATCTTAGAGAATGCATTCACCAGTCATTTCACCCCTTTTTTGGTTCAAACAATTATAGGCTAAAAATATCTTAAGTAGAATTAATGAGTCCATGTGGGAAACTCAACCCCACTGCAAGTCCAGTGTTATGAGACACCTGATAAGCTTTTGGTTAGCCTGCATTCTGGAAGCTAAAAAAGAATTGCAGTATATAACTGACTTCACCTGTCCTTGAAGCATTGCTGTCTTATACTGCATTAGTTGCTTTCTTAGCATACTATTGATTTTCTGTATAGCAGTGGCATTTCAGAGTCTAAGATAGGAGTATACAAACCTTTTGTGCAGGCCTCCTCGAAACTTTAGACACAGCTCTCAGCTTTATCCAAACTCTCATTTTTAATCTGATAGAAAACATGGACTTTTTTTTTTTTTTTTTTTAAAGATGGGTGTAATACTGTATTATATGTAAATATTTGTTGTAGATGAAAATCAGATCAAATTTCATGATGGATTTGGTCCCATTTACTTTTGGGAATGTGATTGCATTCAAAGATGTGACCTGAAAACCTTGTGCGACTTGCTCAGTCCTGCTAAATAAAGCAAATTTAATGAGATACACAGGCTACTAAAACTGGGTCCCTTAACAATCAATCTATAATTTCTGTCCTTCAGCGCAATATTACCATATATGGTTCTCTTCCCCTGAGTGCCTTTCAAATCTATTTGACTACAACTCCCACCAGCCTCTAGTTAACACCATAATTTCTACCCATCTATTTCCCAGTAATAATGGATAACCACTGTACCCATAACGTAGATGATGAATCACTGCTCCCTGCAATGGAATCCATGACCTCCATTCAATTCCTCTAGCTTAGAATAGAACTTAATATTATAATGGAGACTTTGGACTGATAAAATAGTAAACTCAGCAGCAAAGGCAAGTTATTAAGGACAGATCATTAATCATACTTCTGATACCTGCTCCTTAGAGAAAGCATCTCTATTTCAGCCTGTTCTAGGGAAGAGAGATTTTGCCCATGATATGATAGATGAAGGGGAAATTACAGTATCAAAATATATTAAATAATCCTTGAATAAAAAAACTGGGAAACTATAGAACAGCCACACCCCAGCAGTTCTGCAGAGGAGATAGATCTGAAGGCAGAGAGAAGTTGAAACATTCACTAAAGAGGCTGAAAGGAAATAAATGAGTAGCCAATAAAATGAAGAGGATATCTATTTGACTGAAGTTAGGTTATAAAAAAGTCAGATATTAGAACTGTAGACCGGGGAGGAACTTTGCTTAATACCAACTGTTGTTTCTCTCATTTTAAATATCCTCCAATTAAAGGAGACAAGTTCAACTAGTAACTAACCATATTAGACAGACCCTAGACATGCAAACATGGAGACACAAATGGAGAGGGAGAAGCCATGGTGGTTTCCTTATGTCCGACAAAAAAGAGTATCATGAACTTGACAAGCTGCAATAGATGGCTGGGCCTGCTTTGATGATTGGCAGTATGATTCAATGCAATCCTAAAGCGTCCTCAACAAACCCTCAGAACGTTCAGATACATGGTATCTCAAAGATTATCCCCCATGTTTTTTTTTATGTACAATGCCCATAAAAATAGGTGAAGCTTTGATCACATGATCATTACCACTCTCTCAAAAAAAAATTTTAACCATACCCAATGGACACCCTTGGATGCAGAAGCCATCCAGAAGGACTTGCTAAACTGTGGACTTGCCCACAAGGTTTCCAAAAAGCAACAACAATATGGGTTTAAAATTCCAGCTTTCTTGCTTAAAAAAAACGTGGAAAGAAATTATAATAAACAAATAAACAAAAACCAATGAAGTGATTAAGAAGAAATGGCAGTGTACGCTGCCATTTACAGAACATTTCTGATATGGAATAGAAATTGGAAAACTGCATTCATTTCCTAGAATTCTGCAGAAGGCAGGGGTTTTACAAAGTCATCCCAAACATGGAAACATATATGTATTTTGGGAAACCTGGGAGTCCAGAATATCCCATGCCTGAGAATCATGATATAAGGTCTTCTACATACTATCTTGTAGTGGAAAATGCAAAAAGGCAAAAGGGTTTAAAATTCTCTTGAGCATTTGCTTCAATCTGCACCGTCCATAATAGACCCAGCATAAATGTTTGTTTGTTTATTTGTAGTTCTTTTTGCTATTTACAGTCAATAGCAGCAACAGCATCCTCTTGTATCAACCAAATTATTTATCAGCTGAAAGAACCAAATTAAATTTAT
This sequence comes from Azemiops feae, assembly GCA_023970755.1. Lineage (NCBI taxonomy): Eukaryota > Metazoa > Chordata > Lepidosauria > Squamata > Viperidae > Azemiops > Azemiops feae. The sequence continues at coordinate 1,637,286 of JALGBA010000035.1, forward strand.
AGCATCCGTGCAATTAGCAAACGCTTCTAAATGTTTTGTTCTCATCGTGGTTTGGTGTTTGTTTGTTTTTTTAAGAAAAGTGGAAACAGCAAACATGGTAAATTAACCTGGATCAGAACCATAATGGAAATAACATTCACCTGACAGATTTTTTTTTTTATGCAGATTAGACAGTGTACCCTTTCTCTTTTTTCAAAAAATGCAATCAATGCAGTTTAGGGTCATTCCAAACTAGGTTGATGCCTGGAGTGAAGGAGAAGGTAAGTACTATGTTTACTAGGAAATTGCTATTCTGTAATGTGAGAGACTAAAAAGCAGAGACATCACCCTGCCAACAAAAGTACGTATAGTCAAGGCCATGGTTTTCCCAGTTGCAATGTATGGCTGTGAAAGTTGGACTATAAGAAAGGCTGAACGCAAAAGAATTGAGGCCTTTGAACTATGGTGCTGGAGAAGACTCCTGCGAGTCCCTTGGACTGCAAGGCGATCAAACCGGTCAGTCCTAGAGGAGATCAACCCTGACTGCTCCTTAGAAGGCCAGATACTGAAGTTGAAACTCAAGTACTTTGGCCACCTAATGAGAAGGAAGGACTCACTGGAGAAGAGCCTAATGCTGGGAAAGATTGAGGGCAGTAGAAGAAGGGGACGACAGAGAATGAGGTGGCTGGATGGAGTCACTGAAGCAGTAGGCGTGAGCTTAAATGGACTCCAGAAGATGGTAGAGGACAGGAAGGCCTGGAGGAACGTTGTCCATGGGGTCGCGATGGGTCGGACACGACTTCGCAACTAACAACAACAACAACAATGTGAGAGAGTATTTTTAGTAGAACAGCTCCCTATGAAATTCCCTACTGTATTTGGTTTGGGTTGGTACTGAGCATTGCAAATCTTTGACTGCAACTGAACTGTATCTTTTCCCTCAGGCCTAGAGTTAAATGTGTTTTACCATCCCTCCTGGTTGCTTCTTCCTGTCTAATTTCAGCTATTTTATAGATCTCGATACATCCGAATTTGAATGTGAATTTCCCACTTGGGAAATAAGTTGTATTTCATCTTCAGTTCGGTCCCAACGGTGGTAACCCAAATTTTGTCAATAAGGGGTCTGTAAACTGAGGGAATAATCTCACTGACTCTCAGTTGTTTCTTTCAAAAAACATTTCTCTTGCATTTCCTCTGTTATTTACATTGAACTGGAGAGGTTGCCGACCGAAGATTATATTTAATATTATGGGTGAAGGAATTGGTTTAGTCTGAATTTTTATTTGATTTCAGGCTATTTGCAACTCCAAAACCTATTTTGTAGATTTCATGTTCCAGCATCAATATTCTTGGAATGTTAAGACTTGATTTGCAACAGCAAAGGTAAAAATAAAGGTTCCTCCATCCAGTTGTGTCCAACTCTGGGGTAGTGTTGTTCATCTCTGTTTCTTAGCTGAGGAAACCAGCGTTGTCCAAAGACACTTCCATGGTCATGTGGCCAGCATGGCTATACTCTCAGGTGCACAGAACGTGTCTTGAACCCAGACTGTCAGCTTTCCAGCTGACAAGCTCAGCATCTTTAACTGCTGAGCCATCCCACCTTTCTAAACTAAAGTATTATATAAACCAAAGTATAGGTAGTGCTTGACTTACGACCAAAATTGAGCCCAAGGACTCTGTTGCTAAGCGAAACATTTGTTAAGAGAGTTCTGTCCCATTTTACGATCTTTCTTGCCACAGTTGTTAAGTGAATCACCGCAGTTATTATGTAACACAGCTCTTAACTGAATCTGGCTTTCCCATTGACTTTGCTTGTCAGAAGGTCGCAAAAGGTGATCACATGATCCGGGACACTGTAACCGTCATAAATATGAGTCAGTGACTAAGCGAATTTTGATCCTGTGATCATGGGGATGCTGCAATGGTCGTAAGTAAGAAAAACGGTCACAAGCCATTTTTTTCAATGCCATTGTAACTTTGAACAGTCACTAAATGAACTGTTGTAACTTGAGCACTATATATGAAAAAGAGAATGCACACAATGCACACAAAAATGTGGCATGTTAGGAAAATAATCCTTTAGGCAAGGAAACTGTCATGCAGTACCAAAATACATTCGTGACAGGCCTGCATTCAGAGGCACATTGCATGAGGCGCCAATCCAGACTCAAATTATCAGGGCACCCCGGCTTCTTGATAATGCTGCCACTTCAAGGCCCTCAGTCAGGTTTATGTGAAAGCAAAGTGAGTTGAGAAAAGTCCTTAAAGCGACACTTCAGACAAGCGGGTTAATTGCTTCATGAAATGATCCCATTAACATAATGTGGTAGGCCACAAGTGGCAACCCGTGGCCCAAGGGCTAATTTCTTCTCACCTTTGATCTGATTTATACACCTTTCACAAGAAATTAGTCCTGCTGACAGCTACTTGCCCTTTCCTGGCAGTCTATTGTTTTTGGAAAAGAAAAGAGAGGGTACGAGAGAGGAAAAAAGAACATGTCACATTTCAGTCACCCTCATACTGTCACGTTTGAGGAAATGCAGCCCTCTATGAAAGAGTTTACCTGGGCAAAATATGTGCAAATAATTATGATCACCATTTATTGGCGCGATTTTTTTTTTTAAATGTAAAGGCTGAGGAGGCAAAGCACACCTATTTTTGGAAGAATGGGAATCTGAGCAAACTCCTGTGTGGCCCTTGTCTCCCCATGTGAGTGCAAAACTGGCAAATCTAAACATCTGCAGAGACAGACAACAAGGCCCCAGCTTCAGTTTCACACAGATGTGTTGTAAGGCCCTTTAAGTCATAAGACAGTGGTATAAAAAAAAATTCTGTCTCGTTCTCAGAAGAACAATCTGTTAAAAAGCACATTACTTGTCAATAATAGGTAATCTTTCCAGAATCTGTTTTTCAGTCTTAGAAAAAAAAGTTATTTTATTTTATTCTCTGTTTCTTTCTGACTGCCTATTTGACTGTTTCTTTCTGACTGCCTATTTGAGGGAAGGTTCACATTTGCTAGAAATCCGAATTGCTTAGCACTTAGCAATAGCGCTTAGACTTATATGCCGCTTCATAGTGCTTTACAGCTCTTTCTAAGCGGTTTACAGAGTCAGCATATTGCCCCCAACAAACTGGGTCCTCATTTTACTGACCTCAGAAGGATGGAAGGCAGAGTCAACCTCGAACTCCTTGCAGTGAGCAGTGAGTTAGCCTGCAATACTGCATTCTAACCACTGCGCCACCATGGCTGTTTGGTTGCTTGCAAAGAACTTCTGAAATGTGGCTGAAAGGTGGCTGGACCTCAACTTTGCCCACCCTTTCCATAAGATGGAATTGATAGCATAAATCTTGACTGCCATCATTTTCCAAATTAATGTGGTTTTCACACTGGCAGGCAAGAATTAAAATAAAGCGGGGTGGTGGTGAGGGTTAAGAGCAAAGAAGGGAATGCTCAGGTGATTAAAAAAAAAACCTCTGTTAGTCTGTCAAGAAGCAAGGAACACAATTTAATCGGATCTGTCCTTTCTGGTATCAATATTATTGCTGAAATGAAAAAAGGCTTGGGGGGAATGCAATCAATCAAATACGGCAAAAACGAAGCAGGGGGAAAAAATGACACACAACCTTGCATTTTGCATCATACCAAGTTTCCTTGCCTCTGATTTTAGGGAAAGGGCAATACTACAGTCAGTCCTTGACATAACGACCACAACTGAGCACAAAATTTCTGTTGCTAAGCGAGACATGAGTGAGTTTTGCTCCATTTTACGACCTTTCTTGCCACAGTTGTGAAGTGAATCACCGCAGTTGTGAAGGGAATCGTTTAGTCATTGTTTGAATCTGGCTTCCTCCATCGACTTTGCTTGTCAGAAGCCAGCTGGGAAGGTCACAAAGGGTGATCACATGGCCCTGGGACAGTGCAACTGTCATAAATACATGACAGTTCCAAGCACCCTAATTTTGATCACATGACCCTGGGGATGCTAGAACAGTCATAAGTATGAAAAACGGTCGTAAGTCGCTTTTTGAACAATGAATGGCTGTTGTTTGAGAACTACCTTTCCTCTTGAGAGAACAAGTAAACTCTTGGAAGAAGAAAAGTAAATGGGACAAAACTAAAGGTTAACGCTGGGATTGGACTGGATTGGATTGGATACACCCAAGCAGCTACTGGGTGGAGATTTTGGGTGTAAATTGTGAAAGCCTTTGTTTGGGTTGTGTGTACACGTGTGTCTGAGCACCTTTGAATCAGTATGTACTATTGGCTATTGCTTGACAAACCCTGCAATTTTCTTGGCAACATTTTTTGCAAGTGGCTTGCCATTGCTTTCTTCTTCCTAGGGCTGAGAGAGTGACTGAACCAATGTCACCCAGCTATCTTCGTGCTTAAAGCAGGACTAGAATTCACAGTCTCCTAATTTCTAGCATGATGCCGTAACCGTTACACCAAACTGGTCCTCAAAAGCATTTGCTGTCCATCTAACCTCTTTTTAACATCTGTGGACCAAACTAGATGTTGCAGCTTTCTCTTTGGCCTTACTTTACTTTTTCCCTCAAAAAAGGGGGAGGAGGGGCTTGGGAAGATATGATCAGGAATGAATCTATTCTCTCCCCAAACCTTTTCCCATGATCCTTTGCTGTAGAGATCTGCCTGAAATGGTAAAATATGTTTTGTTCAGAACCTGAAATGAAGACATTGTCATTCAAAATTTGGCTGAACCATTTCAGGCAGGTGGGGTTATGGTTTTGTCAGATTTCCTATCAGAATGATGATTAATAAAACTTATTACAAGGAAGGTCAAACTTACAACATGAAAATTCTAGCAAGTATTCTACTTTTCAAAAACCTACATGCAGGCAAAATGAGGTGGCAAAACTGTAGTCCATTTTCTCACTTTTTTTTTCAGCACAAAGGAGAAGACGCTTGTCTCTTTTGTGAAGGCAGAGCAATCTCCATCTTTTACTGGTTTTAGTAACTGTTACTAGAATTATCAGTGTGAGAAATTACAAAGATAAGATACCTTCCAAACTGAAACTCAGAACATTTTGGTTGTTACAGGTTGAAACAAATTCCAGAGGAGACTTACGCAGTGAATAAAACAAGGCTGGTATATCTAATCCTTATCTCCTTTTCTCCTTCTCTTGGCCTTGCCACAGATCTTCCAAAAACATGAGGTGCCATGTATTATGTAGAACCAAACGTCACTAAGAATCCAGACTTATGGCCAAGGGATGCACCCAGAGGTGAAGAGAGTTCTAGTACTTTTTCCACATTTTTGACAAACACTTCTGCTTGACATACGCATGTTTGGGTTTTGTACACACAACATATATATTCTGGCGTAGACGTACTAACAGATCAGTGGGATAGAGGAGAAGTCCAAGTGAAACACAAGTGAAACTCCTCTTTCATCTTGCTAATCAATTAACAACTTGTCAATTGGCAATTAAAGATCTTTGCAAATTGTGAAAAAAAAATGGAGAAGGCCTTATGCTGATTGCTAAATCAAAATGCAACATTAGATTCTGTAACATGGCTATGAACCACAGAAACTGGAGGGTTATTTAGGCAAGGTTATTATCAACACTTCCTTGGGAGTAAATTCAATGGAATTCAATGTGTGTTTATTTTTTATATATAAAAAAGTGAATAAAACTGTACTGCCAATCAAGAATTCTGCCTCAGTCAATATCCATTTCAATGCCACTGGGAAACTCAAAACACAGGTACAAAAATAAACTGATATTCTTTGCCATTTTGTCTTTTAGTATCTGATAACTGATGATATATTGCCACCAAATAAGTAAAAAATGTGTGGCGGGAAGTAAACCACTAAAGGCCAGCTTTGGGATATTGAGAGATGAAACTTAACTTCTGAGAACAACTTTTTTTTTTTTTTTAGTTTAGCTGACTCTTTTGCTTAAACTAGCTGTCCTTTCATTCACACTACTTTCTTATCTTCTTTTCCTGTGGGTGATCACATAATTCATTTGATTGATTGATTGATTGATTGATTGATTGATTGATTGATTGATTGATTCAATTTCTATAGCCTCCCAACTCAACCAAGTGATTCTGGGCAGCTTCCAATTCTAAAATTATAAAACAATGAAAAACATTAAAACAATGAAAACATTCACGAAATAAATAAGCACAAACAGCAGCTGTGATGATCAATCAGTTAACAATAAAGCCAAGTATGGGGGCCCTCGACTCATTCTGAGCCCCAGGCCTGGGTCCATAGCCAGGTTTTTAAAGGCCACCAGGTTGGGACCTGTTCTTTGGCAGGTGCCCCAATTGTAGATACCAGAAAGGCATGTTGGGAAATAGGCAGCCCATTTCAAAACAATTTTTTAAAAATGTTTTATTGATTTTTAAGAATTACAATCTTTAGTGCTTAGTAAACAACATTTTTTCTGGGTTCACATATTTAACATTAATTTCTTCAATATAAGTCTGTTCAGTACTGCACAATCCAGTATTTTTTCCCTGATCCTCCTTTCTTCCCCATATTTTTTCCATTTTCCCCTCATTACACAGTTACAATTTTTGGTACTATTGGTGTATACAAAGTTAGATATAAATATCTTCATCATATCTTACTAATGTCATACAAATAACAATAATATCAATTCATAAATCAATATCCTGTTTTCGTGCTCTTGTTAAGGTTTGATTTTCTCAATATTAATTACATTTATATAGCTAAAAGTTTTATTCATACCAATCCTCCTCTTATTTTCATATTTTCCATATCAAAAAAAAGAAAGAAAAAAATGCTATTTTAATTCTAAATCATATCTTTCATTCTAAAAATCTAATTCTATCTAAGGGTCGACCGTTCTTTTAATCTTATTCAAACAAGTATTTAAACATATTATGCCCCCTCTAAAAGGTCAAATCTTGTGTTTTTTAAATCTAACTCTCGCTTTCTTTCTTTGCTAAGTAGCTTTCCACACCAGGGCAATAAATCACCCAGGAATTTTCTTTCTATTTTTGTGAAATTTGCTTGGCATAAGGAAGACGATTTAGGTAGAAACTCCCAGTTTCCTTTTCTCTCAATTTCTCTTTTCATTCCTTGTCTCCCAAATTGTGACATTTCCCCTAACAGCCCTATATTCCATTTTTTAAAATCTTCTTCCTTGCTATCAGATGTATTTTGCAGACCTAAGGGGTAAAGGGTCATTTGCATTTTTATTGTTATGGCTAAATTTGGCAGTATTTTGTTTGTATATGGTCGTTTATATTTCCATTCTTTTATCTCTTCCTTCTCTAAATCCACTTCCTCTGCTTCATCTTCTGATTTCTGGTTTGTTTGTTCATACTTTGTAGTCATTGCCTGGGAGCTTTGTAGTTGTAGATTTAATTTGGAGATTTGCTCATTTATATTATCTAAATTGTTTTTAGTCTTATTATGGTTTCTTTTTATGTGCTCTTTGTATGCAACAATTGTTTGGTGAATTAGTTGTAGCATAGAGTATATTTCCTTCTGAAAGGTGTTTGTTTTTTCTTGAGGCATCGTTCCTGGAGATCCTCTAGTATCACCAGTCTCAGTAAGACTAGATCAAAGTTTCATCTAGTTTTCTGGTTTTTATAATCCAATAGGTTCCAGAGTATAGGTCCAGTCCTAAAAGCAATATTTTATAGTGATCCTTTGTCTCCGGTATCCAAAAATTGTCAGTCAGGCAAGGTTGTAATCCACAATGTTCAAAGTGTTCAAAACGTTCAACCTCCCTGAAAACAGCTCAAAAGTCTCTCCCAGCCAGGCGTAATCCAAAGTTAAATTTTCCTTCTGTCCCACTAGCTCTTGAGATCAATAGTCCAAGCTCAGTAGGTGTTTATAGTCCAAGAAGGTCAGGGTGATAAGTATGCCAAAATATTTTCCTTTATTGCCAGCTGTTCTCCCAGGCTAGGAGTCCAAGCAACTAGGAAGCAAGTTATAATGCTATGCACAAATCCACCACTAGATGTCACTCAAAGTTCATTTTCCACTCTTAAGACAAAGGATTGATTTCTTATATTTCACCTCAATTTTTTTTTCCAAAGAGAAAATCTTAACAATTATCTCTGTTCTCAAATTTATCAAAACTGTAGCTTTATGTTACTTCCACTTCAGTATTGTATGTTTCTATCCCCATAAACTTAAAATGCCGCTTCCCTTCACATTCGGAGGTTTTTAGCTTTTTGGGAGCCTTTCCCAGGAAATTCAGTTGCAAAATAGTAAAGAAAGGATCAATATTCTCACCCAGTTCCAAACATGCTGTTTACGATGTGCTAATTGGAGCATTTTTCTTTCGGTTGTCAGCAGCTAATGGCTGAGGGTTTTCCTCAGATCAAATGAAAATACCACCATCTCTTCGTGATAAACAAGGTACCCCTCCTCTTCATCGCCTCTTCGGGGCGACTTTAGGCCCTTTTTAGGGCCCCCAGCAGGGCAAAATAAGATGCGGACGGCAAAGCCCTGCCTTCCGGCATCTGTTTCACCGCGACGCAAAACCAGAAGTCCTCAAAATAATTTTTAAAAGATTTCATCTTTCCTACTATACACTATCTGATAAATAGTTATCATTCATTTTGCAGCCATAGCTTACTGCACTATTAATATTTCCTATGTTTGTAACACATGTAAGCAGCAGACAATGGCATTCCATTGAGCATTGTTTTCATATACAGTATATTGTTTCCATATGCTTCATCCAGTTGCCCCAATTCTACTCTATGTTAAGGGGTTACAGGTTCATAAAAAGGGAGATCTGTCTGTCTGTCTGTCTGTCTGTCTGTCTACCAATCAATCCAGGATAGCATTCTGTTGCTTCTCCCCAAGGCTTTGATCCATCCACATGGAGACTGATAGGAGTAAACATCTTATGGGGAAGGGCGTGACAACCATCTTAAGTCTCAGAATGGATGATCTCCAGTGCTTCCTTCTAGTCCAGCACAACTCCAGTTCTGATTGGCTGCAGTGCCTGGCATGCTCCCTCCCCCTCCAGCAGCCTGTTGCTGCCCTGTGCAGCCATTTTGTCCTGGGCTACCAAACAGTTTTCTGCCAGCCAGATGTTATTTATTTTATTTTGTATTATAATACTAACATTGACCCAAGGGTGTTAGGTCAGTGAACTATCTTCAACTCTGTTTCATGGTGCATCTTACAGTGGCCACCCTGCTGGTTTCTTTTCAGGCAGGATAAATCCTGATTTCTTTGATTACCATCCCCTGCTCATTGTACTGCAAAACTTCCCTTCCCTCATTAAAAACACAAGTTGCTTCTGTCAAGCTCTTCAGTTCTTCCTTACTACAAATTCCCATGGGCCTACAGAGGAACAAAAGGACCAAAGAACAGCTTGCTCCTTATTGTTTTGATCATTATGGCACCAAAACTATGAAGTTACCTTAAGAGGAAAAGAAAAGAAAAGGCAACAGCTTTAGTGTCAAAGAAGAATGCATCCATGTTTGCAAACATCTGGAAAAGAAAAGGCATGGAAGCTAGTGAGAAGGGAACAATCTCTAAAAGGAAAAGGCAGATACAGGCAGGCCAGTCTACACAAGAACAAACCTGTGAGACTTGCTTTCTTTGCCTGGATGGGAATGCTAAGAAGCAGAAGAACAAAATTACAGAATAACAGAGTTGGAAGGGACGTTGGAGGTCTTCTTGTCCAACTCCCTGCTCAAGCAGGGGACAAAATGGCTGTCCAATCTCTTCTTAAGAATGTCCAGTGATGGAACGTCCACAACAGGAAATTTCTCCTTAAGAAAAACAAACCTTGCAATGGCTGGGACTAAACAAAGACCTGACCCTATTGCAATCCAGACTGCAATTTCAGAAGTTGGCTTAAGAAACAGCCAGCAGCAGCATGGGAGGCGAACCAATTAGGCTGAAGTATGGCATTGCCTTGCAATATTGTTTTTATGATGGTTTTAAAACTTATTAAAACTATTTCTCATCGTTCCACTGAAAAACAGAAAGAGGCTGCCACGCATCAATTGTCTTACTGAAATAAAAATTATTTTCCTGTCTCATTAAAGGCTCCAATTTGTCTATCTTCTCCTTCTTGCCTGCTTGTCCTCATGTACAGAATATGTGGATGTTTGTGTTTGTTTCTTCCCGTGAATATTTTGATAAACAAATAATAGAGGAAACTACTTCTATGGGATCAGGATTCTTGATTTGTTCCCACCTCTCACTTTGCTTCGGTATATGAACATTATACTGAACATTACCAGCATTTCCCGGCTACACTGTTAGGAACATTTATTCAATAAGACTTATTTATAAGGCTTCACTTTTGGCAGCAATGCTGTTGCACAGGAAGGTGTAATGTACATTGCTAGCACTACCCAAAAGCTTTTATGGGACAATTACCCATTAGCAAAGCTGATCAAATAATTCAGAAAGGACTCATTTGTCTAAGAAATGTCTTTTCTAGCTGTCTTTTTTATCCAGTAATACATTGGATTTACTGAAGAGCTCATACCATGAATCTTTCCTGTTTTCTCCCATTTTTCACTGGTTGTTAGGTCACAATCAATCCAATCAAAATAGAGCTGGAAGGGACTTGGAGATCTTCTAGTCCAATCCCCTGCTCAAGCAGGAGACCCTGAAAGAAAAAGAAGAAATGGACTATTATCAAACTTTGGATTTTTTTTACCATTGGTTGGAGGAAAGAAGAAAGGATTAGGAATTAAATATGTATTAGCATATAAACTTAGACAGCACATTGGTTGAATAATTACTATTGTATGTATGGAAAAAATGAATGAAAAAAAGGAGACCCTATACCATTTCAGACAAGTGACTGTCCAGTCTCTTCTTAAAAACCTCCAGTGATGAAGCACCCACAACTTCTGAAGGCAAGCTGTTCCACTGGTTAATTGTTCTCACTGTTAGGAAGTTTCTCCTTAGTTCCAGGTTGCTTCTCTCCTTGATTAATTTCCATCCATTGTTCCTTGTCCTGCCTACAGGTGTTTTGGTAAATAAGTTGAGCCCCTCCTCTTTGTAGCAACCTCTCAAATAATAGAATATTGCTATCATGTGACCCCTAGTCCTTCTTTTCTTTAGACTAGTCCAGAGGTAGGCAACCTTGGCTCTTTTATGACTTGTGGACTTCAACTCCCAGAATTCCTGACCCAGCATTGCTGGCTCAGGAATTCTGGGAGTTGAAGTCCACGAGTCATAAAAGAGCCAAGGTTGCCTACCCCTGGACTAGCCAAACCCAAATCCTGCAACCGTTCTTCATATGTTTTAATCTCTAGGCCTTTAATCATCTTATTTGCTCTTCTTTGTACTTTTTCCAAAGTCTCAACATCTTTTTTGTAATGTGGTGACCAAAACTGGATGCAGTATTCCAGATGTGGTCTCACTAAGGTTTTATAAAGCAGTACTAATACTTCACATGATCTTGACTCTATCCGTCTGTTTATGCAACCAAGGATTGCAATAGGGTTTTTTTTTGGCTGCTGCCACACACTGCTGGCTCATATTTAAGTGATCATCCACTAGGACTCCAAGGTCCCTCTCACAGTTACTGTTTTGAGCCATATTTTGCCTAATCTGTACTTGTACCTTTGGTTTTTCCTGCCTAAGTATAAAACCTTGCTTTTCTCCACATTAAATTTCATGTTGTCGCATAGGGCCTATTGTTCAAGTCTTTCAAGATGTTTTTGGATCCTGAGCTTGTCTTCTGGGGTGTGATCATCTGCAAATTTTATGAGTTCCCCTTCTATTCCCTCATCTAAGTCATTTATGAAGATATTGAAGAATACTGGGCCTAAGACTAAACCCTGTGGCACCTCACTGCTTACTTCCCTCCATGTAGATGTAGTACCATTAAGGACGACTCGTTGAGTATGATTTGTCAGCCAGTATTAATCATTTTTAACTCTGAGCCTGTAATTCAGCAGTGATAATAACTGGAGAGATTCTGCTTTCAATGTATCAAAAGGGAAACATTTGACTGGTTTGTTTCATCTGATAATCAATACTTTGTTCAGTATTTAGAATGCAGAAGAACCTGAAAAACATGTCTATTCCTCCTCCTGTTTCCAAGCTTTCAACTTTTTACTAATGTATAGAATTTCTCAACAATGTATTTTCTAGATTTTTTTAAGACTTCTGGAATGGGATCCAGAACCTGTCACAATATGTGGAGGTCCAGTTTTGTCTATCATAGTCTGTAAACTCTGATGTTTGAAAGATTTTCAAACTGAAATTTTACTCTCTGGTGTCATGATTACAATTAAGAAGCTTTTTTTAAATGTAGAAACATATAACATTGCAGACTTATGCTTGTTTGCTATGCTATACTCATAATTTTAGAAGCTTCACCTTTAATAAATGTGCTTAGTCTCCGGTATGCTTTGCTTCTATTTTTAAGGATCTTGTTAAACACCTAGGGAACACTAGTTCCTTTAAAAAGTCTAGGAATTATATATACCCATTTTACTTTATTCTGGGTTTCAGTCCATCTTTCTACCCATTCTAACATGTCATATATTCCAAAGAATTCCACAACTGTATGCTAGATATCAATTGTTAAACATCAGTTTACAAGATACAACAAAAGTGCATTTTGCATTTATAATATATAAAGGATTCTTTTTTGTGTGTGTGTTTTTGTTTGCTGTCTTCCAAATCCAGTTTTATAAGGTTTCCAAGATGATTTTTAAAATCCTGACAACTGAAGACGCTTTTCATCTAACTGGTATAAAATAAAAATGCCAAGGACTATTTAAGAGAGTTAGTAATATCCAAGGCTATTTAACCAAGGCATGCACATTCTCTACCAAACAGAGGAGAGTTGAACTTCAGAACCAGCAGATTTAATGCTGCAGTGGGTCCATGTTTTCACCCACTTATCCAGTTATGAATGTTTTGTTTATAATTTAAACCATGTCTACAACCTGGTGCAGTCATGCATTAAATAATTCAATTCTGCTGATTCTGAGGACTTGTCATTTACTTTAGAGTCAGATCTACCATTAAGATATGTGGTAAAAATTGAGGCACGGGCAGTCCTTGACTTACAAATACAGTTGAGCCCAAAATTTCTATTGCTAAGTGAGACAGTTATTAGTGAGTTTTGCCCCCATTTTGTGACCTTTCTTGCCACAATTGTTGATAATTGTAGCTATTAAGTTAGTAACATGGTTGTTAAGTGAATCTGGCTTCCCCATTGACTGTGCTTGTCAGAAGGTCACAAAAGGGGATCACATGACCTTGGGACACTGCAACCATCATAAACTTAAGCCAGTTGCCAAGCATCCAAATTTGGATCCCGTGATCATGGGGATGCTGCAACAGTTGTAACTGTGAAAACAACAGTCATAGGTCACTTTTTCAGTGCCATTGTAACTTTGAACAGTTACTAAACAAATAGTTGTAACTCGAGGTCTACCTGTACCAGTAATGAGCATCATTTTGATTACATTTTATTTCTTTATGTTCTTACTGTCCTGGTAAGGACATAACTCTACTTTTCTGCCATGAGAACAGGCTTTTCTCATGAACAGGCTATTGGCTTAGTTGTATAGTCTATTGAAAGGATTCTTACTTAATCTGTATCTACTCAAAACAATGGTTTTTCCCACCCAGATCTTAAATGCTGTGTATACAACAGTGTCCTGTAGAGTCCTTGTTTTTCTCAGAGCTTGGTTGTTTGCTTGCAGACATTTCATTACTCAACTAGGTAACATCATCAGGGTGAACCGAATGTGGGGTTTGCTCCCTGTTTATATACAGTAGCTTGCCCTGCCAAGACTACAACATCCTATTAGTAGAACCGTGAAAAGTGACTCTTTTAAAAAAAAAGATAGACCACCCTGGTCAAATTAGTTGTGTGATCTTTCTTTGAGATCTGCGGCAAGGTGGGCCTTTGCCAGATCCAGTGCAATTCTCTGAGGTGATCTGTGTCATTAAATGATACCCATGTTTGGTTTTCTGTATATTCCATGGTGGATTTTGAGGGGGCCCTTTCCCTCTGCTTCACAGAAAAAGCACACCCCCTCGTACTGCTTACTAGGGATGACAGGTAGTCCTCGACTTACGACCACAATTGAGCCCAGAGTTTCTGTTGCTAAGAGAGAAATTTGTTAAGCGAGTTTTGCCCCATTTTATGACTTTTCTTGCCACTTTTGTTAAGTGAATCGCTGCAGTTGTTAAATTAGTCACACGGTTGTTAAGTGAATCTGGCTTCCCCATCGACTTTACTTGTCAGAAAGTCACAAAAGATGGATCAGATAACCCCGGGACCTTGCGACCGTCATAAACATGAACCAGTTGTCAAGCATCCGAATGTAAACGCACGTGACCATGGAGATGCTGCAAAGGTCATAAGTGTGAAAAATGATCATAAGTCACCTTTTTCAGTGCCCTTGTAACTTTGAACGGTGACTAAATGAACTGTTGTAAGTCAAGAACTACCTGTATTGGTGGTCTCAAAGGTTTTTCTCTTCCGTCTGTGGGATGCTGCTGCTAACTATAACCATCAACCATTAGGAACTAATAAGTGGCTGGTTGAAGAAAAGGAGCTGGCTGAAGAGCCAGCTGGGTTGAGATCGGGACAGTCAACTTTTAACCATTATAAAATTTAGTCGAAAAATATTCTAAACGACTGCAAGAATCTGATTTAAAGAGGGTATTTGATTCAGTGCCCAGAGGCAGATAGTTGAGACCTTTTCCACTTAGGAGGCTATATGAAAATACATCAAGGCAAGTCAGATGCCACCTTAGAATGCCTGCCAGTGCCGATTCCTCTCCTGAATGGGGTTCAGCCAGAATGTATCTTAGCTTCCTTTTTATTTCATCATTATCTTTAATCTAGAGTCATCCAAGAGAGAGTCCAATATAACTAAGCTGGAAAGCATGTCTCTTCTTTACTACACTGATGAAACAGTCACCTTATCCACCATCTTGCAAGTTTAAAGAAGAAACTCCAAGCACTTGTCTTGGATTTTGATAAGAAAGACTCATAATCATCCATAATGAAATAAAAGTATTGATGTTTTCTGAAAGCCTTGCTAGTTACAACCGTTGCTAGAAGATAAATGCAACCCTCACAGTGCAAATAAAGGCCTTTAACCATCTTCTGTGGTGTGAAGATTTTTTTATTTTTATTTTTTAAAGCTATCACTGATAGGGCCCAGAAAACCATAAATGAAATTCAGTGTTTTGCCTGTAGCATAGAGATAGTAACTACATATCTGGAGCTATAAAACATATTTAAAGTTAATCAGCTTCCTTCTATGTGACTTGAAGTTCTGAAATTACGAAGACACTCAGCCAATTTTGCTCAATTTTTAAGGCCTATTTTCTGAGTTTCCCGATGTATTTTTAACTCCTTTTTTTTTTTTTTTTTGCTATAATATGGGCTAAACTCATTAGAGGCTCATATGAGAATATTTCACCTTAAATTCTGTATAAATGTATTTTTAATTATGACGCTTTGACCTCTTTGATTCTTCGAACTTTTTTATCATCTTGGAAGGAATTTAGAGAGTATGGATCATTAACTCAGTATCTGAACTCAGTCACCCTTGGGAGAGGAAGCATGGAGATGACACTGTCTTTTTGAAACTGAGCTCTAAACTAATTGGAGTATAACCCCATTTTTGCCACATTGATGGAAGGGAGACATCACAATATATCAATGCAAGACAGGTAGCCCTTGACTTACAAAGTTATGTAAATGAGAACATTCCATGTTTCATATCTCCATATTGTTCTTTAACATAAGACAAGATAACCTTTATTGTCATTTTTCTTTTTACTGTGGGCACAACGGTACACATCAAAAATGAAATTTAGTTGCCCGCTCTCAAAGGGAAACACATACATGACACACACCTAAACATACTATATACAACATATGTATAGACCCACACCCCTACATATACATAACAAATAAATATTAAATACTGTCCATCTTGAATATATAACGAAAGGAGGAAGCTTGAGAGTTCACAAGGTTAATGCTGTATGGAATGAAACTATGACTGAATCTGGATGTTCTGCTACGGATACCACGAAGCCTCCTCCCAGAAGGTAACAAGGAAAAGAGGTCGTGAAGAGGATGTGTAGTGTCCCAGATAATCTTATGGACCCTGCTCAAGCAACGCTTCTGTGCTATGTCCAGGATGGGGGGGAGAGAACTGCAAAGGATATTTTCGGCCATCCTCACCACTCTCTGCACTGCCTTCCTGTCTGAAGCAGTGATGCTTCCAAACTAGACTGTGATGCTGTATGACAGGATGCTCTCGATCATCCCCCTGTAGAAAGTGGTAAGGATAGGAGAAAGAAGATGTGCTTTTCTCATGCGACGCAGAAAATGCAGACGCTGCTGTGCCCACTTCACCAGTGTCTCGCTGTTGAGTGACCAAGCCAGCCTACTCATTAGCTGCACATCCAAGAATTTGATGCTGGTAACTATCTCCATTCCCATTCAAATTTCAAAGTATTCAATACTCCTTTATAGCCATTGCATAATATTTTGAAGAACATCATCTCCAGTATTACTGCAATTTTATGTAATAGCTGAGTGGGAGAAAAAAGTGAGTGAGATATGATCTGGTATTATTTCAGAACATTAAATTATAGTAAACATTCATTATTTGACTAATAGCAATTGCTATCATGTTCAAATGTCCCTTTCTCTAGTGCATTAAAAATTACTCTGCCTATAGAAACACTATTTCTCAAGACTTATATTTTATCTAATCAGAACTGACTCTGCCATCTTTCTAGCTTGACTGCAGTACATACTATAGTTTCATACGTGCCCTCTTTCTTTCACTTGGAATCCACAGGGATATTTTACTAGATAATGTCACATTTGAGCTTCATGTTTGTTGGAAAGCACATCAACCTAACCTTTTTGAAAGGGCAAGTCGTTTCCTATTTTTTCCTATAAATAGGAAATGGGGAAATTAAGGGAAAGGACAAGTTTGCTCAGCAAACCACAGTGTTGCTTTCTGCAAGAGTTGTCAATAGCCAATATGCTTGTGGTTTTTACAGTGAGTGAGAGGATAGAAATAAACTCACTCTGAAAGTTACTTGTACAAGCAGCAAGTCACAGGTTTCATTCATTGACTGTAGAAGAGTCGAATGAAGATAGTCAAATCCCAAAGGTGCTTTTTTCAAAAGCCAACTGGAGTTTGTTTTTCCTTGAAGATGTTTAGCTTCCCATCCAAGAAGCTTCAGTTCAGTTGAACTGAAGATGTTTCTTGGATGAGAAGCGAAACGTCTTCAAGAAAAACAAAATCCAGTTGCTGTCAACGCTGCTAACATCGGATGTTTTTGCATTGACAACAAATGGAAATGTAGCCATCTTTTACCTTTCGCTTTTAGAGTTAGATGATGCTGGGAGGGGGAATGTGAGCGAGAGTCCAACTAGACATAACAACACTGGGCCCAGCATGAGAAACAAGGTTATTGTAACCAGAGCTGATAAGAAATTGGCGGGCTGGAGAACGGGAGAGGAAGCCCGCGCTTCAAGCTAATTGGGGAATGTGATTTATGACAGTTAATTGGAGGAGGGAATTGTGCTTTGATACTCAGGGGAGTAATTGTGCTCAGGGGAGGGGAATTTAGTTTTGGCTTCGATTATACCAGTACCGATGCTATGCTACTCAAAATAAAGATTCTTTAAGGTAAACAATGCCTCGAAGTTGTTTGAAGAGTTTCATCTGTCGGAACTATGACAGTTGCCTTTTGAAAAAGCACTTTGGGGACAACCATGACCCGGATAACTGAGAATCTCCATAGACAAGATAGTCAAATGAAGCCACCAGAAGGACCACCAGGTGATTTGATGCAAATAAATAAGTTGGTTTGGGGATGTCGGTTTCTATGAATTATGGGTTAAAGGTTGAAACTGCCAAATCTGTCACACAGAAATACATTAGAGGTTTGTGCTATTAATTAGGTTTATCAATTACCTGGCTAGAGAATGGCAACTCTCCTGTCTGTGAAGATAAAAATGCACTTTCAGTCAATTAAAAACCTAAAACACAAGGAAAAGTTCATATTCAAGCCTACCAGGAATACTTGGATTCTCATGATACGTGAAATAAATAAATAAGTAATCAATATTGTTTTAATTATTGCATGTGTACATAACAGATATGTTTAATTAGGTGTGCAGGCATTTGTGACAAAATATTACAATTGTTCAAACTAAACAGGTACCCAAATTAAAACATTCAAGACATGACGGATGATCCAATCTCCTTTTGAGCAGTTCAGTGAAGAGGAACTCAGGTAATTGATTCCCTGTGAAATGCTCTTCTTGGGATTTTAACTGAGTCTTGGTCATTTTTATTTTATAGACAGCACAGAGATATTACTTTGGGAAGCTGTATTTTGCTCATTAGTAATATGCGCATACAGCCATTTATATGTTAAACAAATACTGTACAGTACAGAGATGAAATCTATAAATTGCCAGATTCTGCATGGTGGAGAGTAAGGATTATATGAAGGGCTATTCGTTCCCAACCCTAATTACACTGCCTTACACATTATGCCTTAAACACGATGCTCTCACACTGGAAAAAAAATATCAATAAATAAATCACATGGATTAGCAGATGAGGAATCTGTTCCGTTTTGCAGCAGTGACATTCCAGGAAGTGCCAGAAAACAATATGATCTTCTTAAAAGACCTGGCACAGTTATAACCTTGCCACACTTCTAAAACATGTTTTAAAAATTAGAAGGCACTTGTTGGCCACCTTGGAAGGCTCAAAAATCAGTTGTAATCTTTGTCTACTGCCAACAAGACCTTTTTCCCCATGAATGGAGAAGCACAAGTTGGAATTAATTTTTATTCACATCTGCTGTTGTTGAGGTACTGTTAGATGCCACGCTTGACAATCTGCTAGAGCAATCATAGAAAACAGTGTTGGAGGGAAAACATATGCACACATTTATGAGCATTCCTGAGAGTGGGAATCTAACCTTAGCAAAGCAGATTTTATAACTTATAAGAGAACTGTGCATTTAAGGAAATACACAATAGAGATTGATGAAGCCTATAACAGAGTAGAATAACAGAATATCAGAGTTGGAAGGGACCTTGGAGGTCTTCTAGTCCAACCCCCTGCTCAGGCAGGAAACCCTATACCATTTCAGACAAATGGTTGTCCAATCTCTTCTTAAAAACTTGCATTGTTGGAACATCCACAACTTCTGGAGGCAAGCAGTTCCACTGATTAATTGTTCTAGCTGTCAGGAAATTTCTCTTTAGTTCTAGGTTGCTTCTCTCCTTGATTAGTTTCCATCCGTTGCTTTTTATCCTGCCTTCAGGTGCTTTGGAGAATAGGTTGACAGCCCCTTAGATATTGGAACACTGCTATCATGTTACCCCTACTCTTTCTTTTCATTAAACTAGACATACCCAATTCCAGCAATCATTCTTTATATGTTTTAGCCTCCAGTCCCCTAATCATGTTAGAGCTAGCTAACTAGATCTAGCTAACTACATTCTGCCAAGAGAAGATCAGAGAACAATGATTCCATGTGTGCCTGGTAACACAGATAGATGGATCCTGAGATTAGCAGCCT
Source organism: Azemiops feae (assembly GCA_023970755.1). Lineage (NCBI taxonomy): Eukaryota > Metazoa > Chordata > Lepidosauria > Squamata > Viperidae > Azemiops > Azemiops feae. The sequence continues at coordinate 1,656,821 of JALGBA010000035.1, forward strand.
GGGAGACAAAGCAATAACAGTGTCACAGAAAGATGGGATAGAGAGTCAATGCTAAATTATCTGCTTACACCCCACTGTCTCTTTGTGAGGTGCTAAAGTAGGGCTCTTCAAACTTGGCCCTTTTATGACTTGTGGACTTCAACTCCCAGAATTCCTCAGCCAGCGTGCCTGGCTGAGGAATTCTGGGAGCTGAAGTCCACAAGTCATAAAAGAGCCAAGTTTGAAAACCCCTGTGCTAAAGAGTCAATGCCATTGAAGTCACACATCCAAGTAGCAGGAGGCAGCTCCAATAGTTAGATTTTATGCCATTGTGTTCAATACATATTTCTGAAACAGAAAACTTGGTTGTATTTCCCAAACAATAAACATGTTGTTTTACACACCTATATTTTGCTGGATCAAAAGATTGTGAGGTCTCATTCATCATCTTTCATCCAGGAAGATTATGAATGAAAATCAAAACTCTGTACACCTTTCTTCTTAATGGGTCACATTTTGAACTAAGAGTGAATCTTATGTATGAAATTAATTTTTATACCAGAATTGACTAGCATCTCTTAAAATTAAAGGAGTGGTAGGAGAAGCAATACAAATGTTACGCTGGGTCATTCACTCCATCTTGAGGCTTGCCTAAGGATTGCAGGTGAAACATTTCTTTGCTTCAGAAAGCAGTTGTGTGATGTGACCTACTAGAATCAGGATTTAGTATTTGTATCATGCCTTCAGTATACAGTACATAGAGAGTTACCAGGGAACAAACAAAAGGAAAGGAAAAGAGAGAGCTTTTCTTTGCTCATCTACCATGTAGTACAGGAGCTTCTGTCTAAATCCTGACATTGCCTGAAGGAAGTCTTTCTGACTTAAGAAAATTGAGACCAAATATGGAAACAGTTTAATCAATAAAGGAAGAGAGGGAATGTATATGCCCATTAACCAGAGGTGTACAAACTGGAGCCCTAGACTAGCATGTAGATCCTCTGGAAATCAGTTCAGACCTCTCCAATGGTCTACCTCAGTGGTGGCGAACCTATGGCACGCGTGCCCGAGGCGGCACTCAGAGCCCTCTCTGTGGGCACGCGCGCCATGCCCCGGAGATGGCAACTGTCCCTCTTCAACCAGCCACCCGCTAACTCGCCGAGGTCCCACGTGGGCGGATGCATCCCAGCACCCATGCGCTCGTGGCCTCTGTGTGCGGGGGTCGATGGTGTCAGGCAGCAGCCGCCCCGGCCCCTGCCTTGCCTTGCCCTGCGACAATGGCACCCCTGCCCCGCTCTGCCTCGCCTTGCCTCACCCCGCAGGACAAGCCTCCTACCCACCGCCCCACCTGCCAGAGACCCCCTGGATCTCCCCCAACCCTGCCCGGCCCCATGCGTCCCTCCCCACGAGCAACATTGAGGTGATTATGCCCACCTTGGCCACACCCACCCAGTGCCATGAAAGTGCCACGCCCACCCAGTGGGCCACGCCCACCTGGCACCCGGCAATAAATAAGTGGGTTTTGGGTTGCAGTTTGGGCACTCGGTCTCTAAAAGATTCGCCATCACTGCTCTATCTCTTCTTCCAGTCTGCTCTACAGGATAGGAGGAAGAAAAGAGGACCATCAAAAGTCAAGGAGAAAAAGAGGAAAAGGGGGGGGAATAAAAGGAAGGGAGAGAAGGAGAGTGCCTGTGGAGAAGGCATTGTCTATTCACATTTACATCTGACCAAGTTCACATCTGCTTTAGTCCTACTCGCAGCTTTTGCTTCTTGTTGGCCATTAGTATCTGGTCTAGAGCGGTAATCCTGATGAACAACACAACAAATCAAAGTGAGGACTTGCACCTTTATTGACATTGTTAAGATATATTGTGCCATGCTTTAAAAAAGCGGCAAAGGTTTCCCCTGTCAAGTTGTATTTACGAGGTGGTGCTCATTTCCATTTCCTAGCAGAGGGAGCCAGCGTTGTCCGAAGATGCTTCCATGGTCATGTGGCCAGCATGACTTGGGTCTCAAACTGCCAATCTTTCAATTGACAAGTCCAGCATCTTAACCGCTAGGCCAGTGGTCCCCAACCTTTGCAGCTTTGCAGCCCGGCATTGTCGGCAGTGGGGGAGGTAAGGGAGGGTTTTGCGTAAGCAGTGGGCACGATCTGCTGAAGGGTAGCCAAATGGAGCTTTGCGTGTGTGCATCCGCTGCTCACACAAGTAGATCTGTGCATGTTCATTCACTCGCCCACTGCTTGTGCAGCCCAGTTGTGAACAGGCTGCGGCCCAGTACCAGGCCAGGGCCCAAGGGTTGGGGACCCCTGTGCTAGGCCACTGCGCCCCCTTTATTCCACACTTGTTGTTTTAACCATTCAATTGTATCCAATTCTTGGCGACTTTATACGCAAGTGCTCTCCCTGCTACCCTGTCAAATACAGTTTTTTTCAGTTGTTGGATGTTCATCTTTGTATCACTTTTGATGTTATCAAGCCAGTGTGTTCTTTGCTTGCCCCTTCTTCTTATTCCACTAACCATTCCTAGCACCACTGACCCCTTCAATCAATTTGCATGCATGACATGCCCAAGTAAATCAGATATAGTCTTGCAATTTTGGCTTCTAATCTATGATGTATCTATGGTTTTATATGAGCACCTCTGTGTTGGTTACTCTGACTGTCCAAGTTATACGCAATAATTTCTACCAAAACCAGTGATGGGATTCAGCCGGTTCGCACCACTTCAGCAGAACTGGTGGCTAATTTTTTGTTGCCCAGGCCCAGAATGGACTTCCGGAAGCGGCATCCACACAGAGAACCGGTTGTTCACATATTTGAATCCCACCACTGATCAGAACCACAATTCAAAGGCGACAATTCTTCTATCAGCCATTCTTAAGGTCCCACTCTCAAATCCATGCATCATTATAGGGAAGATTGTCACTCTAACTAACCTGCTTTTGATATTTATGATCCCATGCTTACTCTAATGCTAATAAAGAAAAAAACACTAAGATTTTTCCATAGGTTTTTGTATACAGATAGTCTTCAACTTACAACAATTCATTTAGTGACTGTTCAAAGTTACAAAATCATTGAAAAAAGTTGACTTATGACCATTTTTCACACTTACGACCTTTGCAGCATCCCCGTGGTCATGTGATCAAAATTCAGACGCTTGGCAACTGACTCATATTTATGACGGTAGTAGTGTCCCTGCGTCATACGATCCCCTTTTGCGACCTGCTAGCAAGCAAAGTCAATGGGGAAAGCCAGGTTCACTTAACAACCGTGTTACTCGCCTAACAACTGCAGCGATTCACTTAACAACTGCAGCAAGAAAGGTCATAAAATGGGGCAAAAGTCACTTAACAAATGTTTTGCTTAACCACAGAAATTTGGGGCTCAATTGTGGTCGTAAGTCGAGGACTACCTGTAATTTCTTTTCAATTCCTTACTGCCAGTCTGGTCTGCCTACATTTTCTAATGTAGTAATCAAAGAATACACATACACACAAACAATACCATGACCACTTAGAAAGTGCAAAAGAAGTTGTGCTGGTCTGGCGTCTCCAGTGAGGACATTCATGATTTTGCAACCAAAGAATATTTGAATTGAATGGAGTTCTCATATAACTAACATATTCCTTTATTTACTGTAGAAGTTCCAGAAATGACAGAAATTAATTCCAGAGTTCTGGAATAGTGGAACTGACTGAGTGAAAGAAGTAAAAGTTGTTTGTTAGGATACAGATCCATAGCATTAGCAAAAGAAGTGCAAGGATGGCTAAAATCTATCCTTAGCCCATGGTTATGCCAAAAAGACAGAGTTCAGATTTGTTAGCTGGTTTTCTAGCTAGGATGAACAAAGTGTTTAGTTAATCCGTTTGGAGTCACATGTCAATAATTATGTGTTTTGCATATATACATTTTAAAAATCATGCTTTACATATTTCATTTCATGAAAACCTCTGTCCTGCGTTTCAAATTATAAATAAGTCACATGAAAGCTTATTCGGGGAATAAAATCGCAACATTTTAATATACACGTTTTAGTATAGGCAACAACAAGGCTTTACTGTTGCCTATCTTCTCACATTTAACAGAAAATATATTCTCAGTAGGCTTATTTTTAATTTTTAAAAGATGATATTTCAGAGTTGTGTGTGTGTATGATTCGATAGATAGATAGATAGATAGATAGATAGATAGATAGATAGATAGATAGATAGATAGATAGATAGATAGATAGATAGATAGATAGATAGATAGATAGATAGATAGATAGATAGATAGATAGATAGATAGATAGAAGGTAGGTAGGTAGGTAGGTAGGTAGGTAGGTAGGTAGGTAGGTAGGTAGGTAGGTAGGTAGGTAGGTAGATATTAAAGAGGCAGTAAAGTTTCCCCAAAGATCTGTCAGGAAAAATACAATTACAAGTCACATAACATGACAATTTAGAAATCACCTTGAAAAACTTACAGGAGTCTGTGGCATGAATAAGAGACAGAAAGACAAAAAGAAGCCAGTCTCGGGAGGAGGAAAATATGTCTCCAGATTCGCAAATGGAATAAATCAGTTTTCTTTTTCATCTGTGACTTGCTCTCTCTCTCTTTTCTCTTCTGCAATAAGAAGGAAAAACAGATCTGCAGGAGCATAACCCATTTATCTTTGTTTTAGAAGAAAATTCACTTGCTTATAGCAGTCTATTCAACAATGTTCTCTCATATACTAGCACGGAATTATTACCGGAAAATTGACCGGCATTTAATTCATGTATCATAGTAAACCATTCTGTATAAAAATTAGTGATTTCTTTTTCCTAAGAATTTATTTATCCTAAGAATTTGGAGGGAAAATCCACCTCTCATGGCAGCCATTGGTGAGGGGGGGCAGCCATTGGAACAATGGATCCAGGTTGTAGGTACCTTTGGGGGAAGATCCATCATAACTTCAAACTTTGAAGCAACTGGTTGTAAGTCAAGGATTACCTCTACTAATGGCCACCATCAATTGCCTATTGTATCTGCCATTCAACCAAAGTCCAATGTGCCTTATTATCTTTGATTTTGGATTCAACAGATTGGAAAATGTGCTTAAAAAGATAGACATCTACTAATACTATTCCGATGATCAGGGTGGTAGCTGGATTTGATCCCATCTCCCTCCATCCTCAAACTGTTTATTGTTTGAGAAAATGGACAAATTTGGGGAAAAAAGCTTCCTTCTTAGGAAGGAAGAAAAGAACTTTACATAGGGTCTTGCTAAATCTGTAATAGTAAGTGGTTGTGACACAAAATCTGTTAGAGGGAAGAAGAAATGGCCTTGAAGAACAGAAGGAAGAGATGCTAATAGAAACTGTGGTGGCACAGTGGCTAGAATGCAGTATTGCAGGCTGACTCTGCCCACAGCCAGGAGTTTGATTATGACTGGGTCAAGGTTGACTCCGCCTTCCATCCTCCTGAGGTCGGTAAAATGAGGACCCAGATTGTTGGGGGCCAGATGCTGACTCTGTAAACTGCTTAGAGAGGGCTGTAAAGCACCGTGAAGTAGTATATAAGTCTAAGTGCTACTAAGACAATGGTCAGATAAGCAAGGCTTGAGCCCAGGCCAGGAAGATAAAGAAAGCTCAGGCCAAGAAAACATCAGAGAACATCTCAGAAAAGCCTCTCCCTAGTTCACACAAAGATAAAGGAAAGGTGGGGGAAGCACATTCAGACTTGCAAAGTTCTGTTACTATTGCTTTTCTGTAAAAGCAGTCCTGTCTCCTGACCTATGTGGCATTGGTTTCTTAATCTGGTCTATCTTGAAGGGCTGACAGAATCTCATAATGATTATTTTGCACAAAATCATGAAGCTGGACTTAAAATATGAGAGAAGAACTATATATATTTTGACTCTATTCATCAGATACCACTCCTTCATTGAGTGACCCTGGTAGGTTGTTCTATTTTGTCTTTCTTGGAAGCCCTAGAAATCCCCATTTTAAAAATGTAATGGTGAATTCTTTTAATTCCTCACAATAAAACTGAGTCTCCGGGCTTTGTAGAGAATCAATTGCTAAATAAGATAATAGTTGAGGTAGCCTGAATTTAATGTACCTACATGTAAAGAGAACCAAGTAAGAAAGGGTCGGTGGATGTAATTTATCTTTAATGACTCTCCATAAAAGAGACTAGCTGCACCTGAAGCTAACAAATGATTAGTAATCATGGTGATAGTAAAAAATTAAGTACAAGATGGGGTTGTAATAATCATTTAGATAAAATTGCATAAGTGGGGGCTGTATTAATTGCTTCCTAGCAATTAGCATTAGGGGGGGAAATGAGACTTTCTTGTAATACTAATGGCAGCTGGGACCATTTCTTCTAGAGATAGCAGTTGGGTATAATGTAGAACGTTGGCATGCAGGCTATAGCGCAGATGACAATTTCCCCATCCCCAACTTGCCTCCTGTTTAATATTTAAAAACTTAATAAGATTATTGGTAATCACATCATTAACTTCATATGTGGTTAGATCCTAAGTATACATCCTGCCTGCTCAAATCTTTCTGAGCCTTATTTTGGATTGTTCATCATCATCAGTTACACAGGCTGTATTCACATTTGTTTTCTGTTGCAAGAAACTTCATTTTCTTTGCTTTTAAGACAGGATAGGAAAAGATTCACAGAACAAAGAATCACAGGGCTGGAAGGCACCTTGGAGGTCTTCTAGTCTCCCTTTCCTATAATGTATGCCAGGGCTCTTCAAACTTGGCCCTTTTATGACTTGGGGACTTCAACTCCCAGAATTCCTCAGCCAGGCACGCTAGCTGAGGAATTCTGGGAGTTGAAGTCCACAAGTCATAAAAGGGCCAAGTTTGAAGACCCCTGATGTATGCAGTACTTAAATTGTGGCCTCACTAGTGCTGTATAAAGCAATATGATCGCTTCTCATGATCTTGATATTATCCCTCTGTTGATGCAACCCAGGACTGCATTGGGGTTTTTTTTCCCCTTCAAGTATAAATCGATCTGTCATCTACTAAGCTGAGGACATCATGCTGTAGTTATAATAATATGGCTGATCAGACTATTATCCCTGACTTGACAAACGAATGTGACAAGCATATTATCCATATTTTCATCAGCAAAATGTTATTTTTCATCAGCATAATGTAAGTGATGAACTTGCTGTGACATTGCTTTTTACATCCCATCTATCTTCATTAATCTGAAAGGCAACGGTACAGCAGATGTATCATTAGACTTGGCCTGAGCTCATATACCTGCTTGCCTACAAACCTTTCTGGATCATTTTGATCTAGAATCTCATTCTTATCTGTCAGTCTAGCCTGCTTTAAAAGATGGCTTAGGAAGATACTAATAAAGGAACTGCCATATAAGCTCCTTAGGATAAGAATGGGATAATTATGTCTTAAATAACAGCTCTGGAACTATTTTTATTTTTTAGCCTATGCTGTAGGCCATTTCAATTTGTCACCATGAGCCCTAATATACCTTGGATCATTTATTCCACAGAATCGTGATGTAGGTAACTCGTTATTAATTCCATTGTAATGATAGAAAATTAAGGCTGAGATTAATCACGCCCAACTCTTCCCAATATAGATATTGTACCTTGTTTCCTGTACAAGCTAACTGCCTGATCTCATCCATTCTTATTCAGAAATAAATGTCCATGGGAAAAAAGAAGGCAGATTTAAACAGGAGCTATCCTATAATGACTTTTCAGCTTCACTACCTCTGCAGTTAATATCTTCTGTCTAACACCCTTTCATCTATACAAGCACCATTAATTGCTCGAGAGGGGCTTGAATTTAACTCCATGGATAGACACTGGGGATATTTGATCACTTTGATTAGAAGGTAAACCGTCACTAATTCCATGGCTTATTCAATGTCCAGAAGAAGGGAGATACATTAGAAAAACGGCAAATTATATATATCCTCTGATGGTCATATATGGGTAAGACAGCCAAGGTCCTTGCTTATTGCCATGGAAATGGCTTCAATTAGTCTTCCTCTGTTATTCTCATAACATCAAAGAGCACAGTATTAGATCTGCTGGGCAACAACTGATCCAGTTAAAGAAAAGATACAAATAATTGAGCTTTTGCAATGACAGTACACGGTAGATAGTATTTTAACCATTTGAACATTTTAAAAATGATATATTTGAAAACTGATCGTAAATCCAAAGATTTATAAAAACAGAAATGACTATGAGCAAAACTGCATTTCCTTCCTTTGAGCTTGCCACCAAATGGAACGAGAGAAATGAATACAGGTAGTCCTCAAATTACAACAGTTCGTTAAGTGACCGTTCAAAGTTACAACAGCACTGAAAAAAGGGACTTATGTTTTTACAACATCCCCATGGTCACGTATTAAAATTCAGACACCTGGCAATTGATTCATATTTATGACACTTGCAGTGTCCTGGGGTCATGTGATCACCTTTTGCAACTTTCTAACAACCAAAATCAACGGGGAAGCCAGATTCATTTAACAACCGCGTCACTAACTTAACAACTACAGTGATTCACTTAACTGTGGCAGGAAAGGTCATAAAATGGGGCAAAATTCACTTAACAAATGTCTCACTTAACAACAGAAATTGGGGCCTCAATTGTGGTCATAAGACGTGGACTACCTGTACTTTCAACAATCAGTTCTGAAGTCAGGCAAACGCAGTTCCTGACTTCATCCAATCAGAAATTTTCTATGGTCAGATAAAATGACCATCAGAACAGTCCTCCTCATAACTGAGCGGTTCCAAATGAAGATCAAAATGAAGAAAAGAGAAGTTGGGTCTTTTTGCTATTGCTAATTAAGAAGTTCCAACTCCTACATTCTCCAAGTCTGTCCTGTTTATGTAGATTGTACATGTAGCTTCATGAATCAAATGAGGCCTTTAGGATCTGGAAAGGCAACAGTCCTAAAAGCAGCCAAAAGTCTGGATTACTTCAGAAGCAGTGGTAACCCTTAAAACTTAAGGCTGGTGGTACAGATGCATATATGGAAGAAATACAGCTAGTCCTCAACTCACAATCACAATTGGGACTGGAATTTCCGTTGCTAAGCAAGGCAGATGTTAAAGGAGTCGTGTCCAGTTTTATGACTTTTTTGCCATGGTTGTTAAGTGAATCACAAAGTTGTTAAGTGAATCACAAAGTTGTTAAGTGAATTCAGCTTCCCCATTGACTTTGCCGGTTGGAAGCCAACTGGGAAGGTCACAAATGGAGATCACATGACCAGAGATGCGGATTGCCAAGCACCCAAATTTTGATCACGTGACTGTAGAGATGCTATGATGTTCATAGGTTTGAGGACCAGTAAGTCATTTTCTTTTTTCAGTGCCGTTGTAACTTCGAATGGTTGCTAAACAAATGGTTGTAAGTCAAGGACTACTTGTATGCATTCTGAAGTACTCTTTGCCCATTTCTCCTCCACTGAATTTCTTTATACTAAAGAGATATTTGAAATTTTTCTTCCCCAGGTTCCTAAATATTGCTTTATCCCACTCCTCCTAGCTTGCTCAGCATGCCATAAAGTGATTCAGGGAAGGAGGAGAAGAGAAACAGCACACAGACTCACAAATATGGAACACTGAACTGATTAGCATTGCCCACTGCAAGGACTGAGAGTTTCCCCAGTTTGTAGTGCACAGATTCACATGGCTGCTCCCTCTGGAAATTGTTACGCTTCTAAGACTTGCTGGGAAGTAGCTTTTTGAAATTTTATGTATTTGCAAATTGCACAACGTTGGAGGGATAGTCAGAGCTGCCCTTACTGTGTACTTAGAGAGGAAATGTGGTACTTGGGAGTTTCTAGATTACCAGCCATCACAGCCAGTTCTCTGAGATTGTGGGAGATATGCCAGAATGACAGCTAAAAGTCCAAAGATTCCTTGGTATTCTGCCCATGGGTCTGTCTTTCTTTTTTCTTTCTTCTGAACCACTTGGTGGTGTGGGAAGTCAGCCCCCCCCCCCCCGAGAAAGAAATATTTTTGGAAATATTTAAAAAACAGAATATAGGCAGAAATCAACCCACCCCCCCAAGTCTTTCTGTCCCAAACAGAAACCAAGTCTGCAAAATGCAGATGTGATAATCTTGTCAGACTGGAGTCAGGAAACTGGGATTAGGAAGAAAGATCCCTAGAATCAACACCAAAAATCTAAGATTCATCAGCCATAGACCCAGGGAAGCAGGATATGACCTTTGGGACATAATAGGATTAACCCACCACCATCAGAATACCAGAAAGGCACACTCAGACTTAGGTCAAAGTTCATGCCACAGGAACAACACCAAACAAAAGGCTCCAGAGGGTATAAAAACCCACTCCCTACATGTGCTCACTCTCTTTTCTTCCAGAGCCACCTTTCTGCTGGCTCTCCTCTTCAATAAACTGTAACCTTCTTTCTAAAGCAGTCACCATGTTGTTTATTCCCGGCTTGGACTGAACCATGATGAAGACTTTTCCTTCAACAGTGGCATGGTTAGCAAGGGTATTTTTAAGAAGGTGGAATCATTTCTAAATGGAATAGTACAATGGTGGTGAACCTATGGCACGGGTGCCAGAGGCGGCACTCAGAGCCCTCTCTGTGGGCACTCGCGCCATGCCCCGGAGATGGCAACTGTCCCTCTTCAACCAGCTGCCTGCTAACTCGCCGAGGTCCCACGTGGCCAGATGCATCCCGGCACGGCTGGTTTACCTCCCCCTGTCCCATCCCTCCTGGCCTCGCATGCTCTCCTTTTCCTGGGCACAACCCACTGCATCACCTCCTCAGCTGTTGGCCGGCCATCCAGCTCAGAGGTGGCTTCTTTGAACTGCTGGTGGCGGGCTGCGGAGCCCCAGAGTGCGCCGGTCAAGGGGCCGGCAGGCTGTGGCTGCTGATGGACACCGTTGGCCCCCATGCGCTCACTGGCCTCTGTGTGCAGGGGCCAATGTTGTCAGGCAGCAGCCACCCCAGCCCTTGCCTTGCCCCATGGCAATGGCACCCCTGCCCTGCTTCGCCTCACCCCACAGGATGAGTCTCCTGCCTACCGCCCCACCTGCCAGAGACCCCTGGATCTCCCCAACCCTGCCCACCCCCCACAGACATCCCTCCGCACGAGCAACATTGAGGTGACCACACCCACCTTGGCCCCATCCACCCAATCTGCCATGACCACCACAGCCACGCCCACCCAGTGGGCCATGCCTACCTGGCACCCGGCAATAAATAAGTGGGGTTTAGGTTGCAGTTTGGGCACTCAGTCTCTAAAAGGTTCGCCATCACTGGAATAGTACGTTTATTCCAGCACTGAGTCACTGGCAAAAATGGAACCTACTAATTAACATAATAGGTTGGATTCAAAAGATAGCCCTGGGCCTGGATTCAGGTCATGTCCTTTTGGTTATACCTCAGTCCCTCAAACTTTGCTCCGAAGATTGTGCACTGATAATTCTCCTCCCTGTTACAATGACAGAGTGTGACAGTGACTTCTACCCAGTGTTGTGGTGCAGCAAATGTCAGAGGGATAATGATGTGCACTGCCTTCTTAGATTATCACAGAACCAACTAAAGCACCAGTAATCTCTAATCTCTCTTGCATTCTTCAACTCTATATTCCTTGAGCCAAAGGATGGCACATAGATCAGAATGGGACATCTGCTAGAAAATAATATGGGAAATAACATTGAGAGCTGGAAGAAAAATCCCTCCCCAACACTGGCATCTTTTTCTGTAAAAGCATTTTTTGGGTTGAAGGAACTGAAGGGCACAAATAGATAATCTTCCAGCAGCAGTTGATCATGGACAGCTAGGTTAGGAAAGTTGAAGTGTCATGATATTAGGAGTTATGTTAAACTAAAAGTTTCAGGAAAATGGAAGACTAAATTTTTCAGGGCAATGTGTATTGCTCTCCATACATACTGTACTGTACTGTATAGGAAATACCCCTGTTCTGTAGAGGAGTTTGTATTTGAGAATGCTTGGATTAGAAATGGATTTTTCTTTTTTTTTCTTTTTTTTTTCTGAATCTCCTCTTTCTGAGAATCACTTTGCAATCTTGAAAATATCCTACTTCAGTATGAATTTGCACAGCATGCAAACAAACAGCTTCTTTGATCCTGATAAGGGGTCTTGAAGCTGCTGTGCTGTGGCTAAATAATGAATGGCTTCAAAATTAAGGGCTTCCTTAATGATAACAGCTTGCTGGGCTGTGAGTTTTTCATCGATTCTACATACCAAATGGTTTTACACACACACACACACACACACATACATATATACATTTATACATATATACATTTATACATATATACATGGAATAGTACATTTATTCCAGCATTGAGTCAGTGGCAAAAATGGATAAATAGATATATAAAACAACAAGACGCAGCAACCAAAATAAGCAGAACTTCAGTGAAATGTATGAATCTCATTTTTACAAAAAAAAAACTGCCAGAAGGCTTAAGCGCGGGTTGTCTTTTGTAAACTGTTTTGAAGAGAAGTAAAAAAAAAAATCTAGATCTTATTTTATTGCTTTCTTTTTATCCACATCCATTAATACACTCAAGCAGAAAATAGGCCTAATGTTGTCTTTAGCAGCTTGAGATATATTTTTTTTCTAAAAAAAAAAAAAAAAAAAGTTAGCAAGGAAGGAAAATAGAACTCAACATGAACAAAAAATGATGACATAAAGCCGTGGATACTGAATTGGAATTCTCTTTCCGGAAAAAAAAAAAAAGTGCATCTTTATCAACTATATACGACACGTTGTCACTCTTGAAGTATTTTTTTACAAATGGCCTTTTAGAAAATTTGTATTTATTTATTTAAAAGATTTGTATGAGCACCGACCTTGGAGCAGAACTCTGGGTAGCTCCCAACCACAATAAACCATAAAACAATTTTAAAAACTGTTTAACTTGGTGCCTCAAGCTCTCCTCCTGGAATGCTCCCACAAACCATCCACAAGGCCAATTTCATACTACCCTAGTGCCTGGGGGAAGAGCTCCTGGGAGGCTAAAAGAGTAGAGACCTGCCAGATCACCAGGCAGGCACCACTTTCTAGGTCAGTGATGGCGAATCTATGGCACGCATGCCAGAGGCAGCACTCAGAGCCCTCTCTGTGGGCATGTCTGCCGCCGCCAGCTCACACAGGTCCATTAGGCCACTGCTGGTGCCCGGAGTGGCAGCCCCACCCAGCACAAAGGAGGCGAAGCAGCTGACTAGCAGCTCGAGTAGAGGTGATAGACACGCCCCCCATGCGCTCGCTGGCCTCTGTGTGCAGGGGCTGATGGTGTCAGGCAGCAGCCGCCCCTGCCTCGCCTTGCCCCGCAGCAATGGCACCCCCGCCCTACCCCCTGCCTCACCCCGCAGGACGAGCCTCCTGCCCACCGCCCCAACTACCAGAGACTCCCTGGATTTCCCCCAATCCTGCCCAGCCCCCACAGGCGTCCCCCCCACGAGCCACATCAAGGTGGCCATGCCCACCCTGGCCATGCCCACTCAGTCTGCCGTGACCACCGCAGCCACACCCACCCAGTGGCCCACGCCCATCCCCCTGAGGGCACCACAATGCTGATGCGGCCCTGGCACTTTGCGATAAATAAGTGAGTTTTGGGTTGCGGTTTGGGCACTGGGTCTCTAAAAGGTTCACCATCACTGTTCTAGGTTCTACTAGATCACAATATTTAAGAGAAGGGAACTTGAAAGTGGTCAATCTGGTTGGGTGGGCAGACAGCCTCAGAGATTGGCACTCTTGCAGATAACCTGGCCACATTCCTCACTGGAGGGATATCAGTGGTTAAATACCATGATTTAATTTTTTTAAAAAATCAGTAATGGGTCTTTGTGTTTAGATATAATCTAATACAATGTTTTTCAAACTTGGCCATTTTAAAAGGGGTGGACTTCGACTCCCAGAATTTCCCATCCAGCAGTGCTCCCTGGGGAATTCTGGAACTTGAAGTCCACCCCTCTTAAAATGGCCAGGTCTGAAAGACAGTGATCTAATAGATAAAGGAGATTCATTTCCCAAGGCCAATTGTCCCAAAGCCCAATTCCAATTCATATTCTAGCTCCCGTTTTTCTGTCCACACCTAGGTGATCACGCCAAGCTTTGTAGCACAGCCATCCCCACTTGAAAGGAAAGACAGACATCTCCCCCCCCCCGCCCCCTCCGGCCACGTCAGGCATATTGAGGGAATTGAGACTGCAAGGCCCTGGAAGATCAGTAGAATAATCCACAGTAAATGCAAGAGCTGCTTGTGTCCCATTAAGCACAATGAATAAAACATGACAGAAACAGCACAAATGCAGAAAGCCAGGAATTTTTGTTTCAAGCCCGATTCCCCATCTACCCCAGCAGCTCCCGGCTAGCGGGGTCTCATTGCTAGTCAGCCATTACTCTGATGAATCACTGCAGATAGCTGTCAGTATCCTTGTCAGTATGATAAATGAGGCCAGGAGCTACAATGTTCCCAAGCAATGTATTCAGTTCATCTTGCATTAAAGCATGTAGCACACCTCTCCTGAGGCTTTCCTTCAGCTTAGCAACAGCCTCTTTATTTTCCTTTCCTTCATTGGGAGTTTCTTCATGTGCTCTGTTTCCTCCATTCTCCCCAACTAAAAAAAAAAAAAAAAGGCCCAAATTTCCTTCCTAGATTGCAGAAGCAATAGAGTGAATTGGCACAGTCCAGAATAAAGCAGACCCTGTGCTTCAAGGATGGATCCATGTTAAGAAGGCAAGTTGAAGCACGTAATGGTGGGGGGGGGAGGCTCTTATTTGGATTCCTTTAGGACAGGGGTGTCCAAGACTGGTAACTTTAAGACCTGTGGACTTCAACTTCCAGAATTCCTCAGTCAGCCATGCTATCTGAGGAATTCTGGGAGTTGAAGTCCACAAGTCTTAAACTTGCCGAAGCTGGACACCCTTGCTTTAGGAATTAGCACATCAGGAACAAGGTTCCTCTCTATCTCCTTTCAGAAAGAACTCATATTTCAGCTGCAAGAATTTCTGCTGTGGAGGATATTCAATCGTATGGTGTGAATCGCTGAAGCAATACAGACCCAGAAAGCTTCGTTCATGTTCCCTTTTTGTTCTCCAGACTGTAATAACAATTGAAGCTCTTTTAGATTTACAGCCTTATATCTTCCAGCCTTCAGAAGTAGTTTTAAAACAAACCTGATTGACCAACCTATCTAGACTCTCTTGATTATTTTCACACCTATTCATATCTATTTGAACATCAAGGGGTTAAGGTCACAAATAAATGTTTCTTCTGAGCCCACAAAACTTTGTAAATCAGTTCAATCAGCTGTTGTTCTTTCTGGTCAATAGGTGAACAAAAGAAACTTTAAGTTACTAAATGCTTGCTTCTGGCCAATGACTGAGTGTCCTTCCCGCCCCCTTTAGGTACTGTACATGATTAAGTATACATCTCTAATGCTTTGGGGGTTCACCATGTTGGCAAATCATCATTGCTTTCAAGACACGTTGTGTTGATGTGCTGGCTTGATGCTCTGTATTTGGGGCTGTATTACTTTATGAACCACCATGCTGCATAATCGGGGCCCAGGAAGTGGGAGGCAGAGTAAGCTCAAACTTTACTTCATTGAGAGCACAGGCAGCTTTTCCAAGCTCAGTAAATGGTATGCTATCATTTCTGAAGCAGCATTCCCCTCCTGAAACAATATGGCTCCGTCTGCATTGGACAAGGATACAAAGTCTGTTATGGTGCCTGTTATGATGCTGTGTGATGAAAAGGAGGGCTTTCTCACAAGGATATCAGATCTTCCCTTTCACCTGAAAGTGTTTATTATCTACCTGTTAAATAGAGTGCCTGCTAAATTATGATTGGATTTCATGTCCCAACATGACATAACTAATAATACTTACAAGATTGCTTTAATCTCCTTACAAATCAATCATTTCCAACATTATTTTTAGTAAGCACAGCTTTGTCAGTGAGAGAATTAGGAGTCCTGCTGAATAGAATCAAAGTCCCCTCTAATTTAATGTCTCTTTTTTCACATTGGCCAACTAGATGCTTTGGGAAGCCTGTAAACAGAATAGGAAAATAGTTTTTTTTTTTCTCTGTTTTTCTGTATTTTCTTCTTTCCATCTTCCTTCCTTTCCTTCTTTTGATTTATAACTTGCCTTCAAGATGATTAATAAACAAAAGAAGTCATTTAAAATATAATTTTTTAAAAGTACACTTTAGAACAAACACACACCAAGAGTCCTTAAATCACAAGACAGAGGTCAGCCTAAATAAAAATAGGCTTGTCTGCAAGCAATAGAGAAGGACCTAACAGCCCTGATGTTTTTTGATAGGGAATTCCAAAAGGTGGGAATTGTTCTCTCCTGTGCTATCACAGATATAATTCAGATGTTTATGGCTTTAAGAGTTGTCCTCACTGACTTGCACATGAGGACTTTTGACCCTGGAGACTGAGCCGTTATAATTCATAGTTATTCAATATCCTTACCTTCCATGGATTTGTTTTATCTCTGACGTCACCCAAAATGGTGACCAATAAAATGTTTTGGCAGCAAATACCTTAATTATTTATTAATTTATTAGTTTAGCAAATACTAACTTTGTAGTTCAAAAGCATGTAAATGCAGCTAGATAAATAAGTACCACTTTGGTGGGAAGTTATCAGCATTCTGTGTGCATCCGCATATAGCCATGCCAGCCACATGACCACGGAAGCATCTTCAGACAATTCTGGCTCCCTTGGCTAGGAAACCGAGATGAGCACCGCTTCCTAGAGCTGAACACGACTGGACAGGGGAAACCTTTTTTTTATGGAAAACTGCAGTCCTTACTTTTTCATGATTCAGCTTCATGAGATGACTCGGAGTTCAGGGGGCTTGCGGAGGGAGAGAAAAAACACTCATCTCGGCCAACCTCCCATAGGATAACCACTTTACTCAATAATAGCATATTCTTCACCCATATAAACCAAAATACTGTATATGACCTTGTTAACTGTTACAGTTTATGGATGTAAGAATAGCTCACATGTACATCCACATGAAAGGGTACATGTATATGAAAAGATGTATGAAAACATCACAAAGCAAATTCCGCTGATTTTTGCTTCATCTTAATGCAATCATAAGTCTCAGTGTTTTCCAGTGAGATAAGTGATCAGGGTGTTAAGTGACAGAAATTACACGATAGTAATTAGTGTGGAGTGCGAACTATTGTAAAGTGACAATGAGTTCTACCACTGCTTATATCTAAAATGAAATGTGTCTTTTCATTTTGTTTACATGTTTTTCTGATGTTAGCTTTTATCTATGTGCATCTCCACATAACTTAAGGAACCTTTCTTAAAATCTTTCAAAAAGTCACTTTTGATTACTCAGGTACATGTCAACTTTACATCAACACCACTTTTGCAACTTGTAAAACCCATTTGAGAAAATGAACATCGATACGAGGCAGAAAAATCAATACATTATTGTCAATTCCACAACGATATTGTAAAACTAAAAAGTAAAACTACTGGTAAATGTCCCTTTTGCAGAAGAAAAGAATTAAGTGAGCTTGGATAAGCCAGTTGCTAAACTAAGCCTTGCTATAACTGACCTGTAACCACACAGAAAAATATTTGCAGCAGTGTCATAAAGCTATGGTTTGGATAGTTTTCATCATGAAAAAGTTGTTTGCACTGTGTACTTTTTTCCTATTTTTCCACACAACAACCCTGCAAGATAAGTTAGGTTGGAAGAATGTGACTGGCCCAAAGTCACTCTGTGAACTAATGTAACTGAGGATAGACTAGACCAGGGGTGTCCATTCTTGGCAACGTTAAGACTTGTGGACATCAGCTCTCAGAATTCCCCAGACAGCATGGGGAATTGTAATTAATATTGTAGTTAATATGTCTAATTTTTTTTCCTTTTCTTTATTTACAGCACCGTGTTATTTAAATAATAGAGTGTCACAAATTTGTAATTATATCAGATAAATATCATTGTATTGAAATAACAACGTATCAAGATTTTCAGCAACAGAAAAAAAGAAAAAAAAACCTATTCATAGTTGTATTGCTTCGTAGCATTAAAAAGTGCTCTTGTTGTTCTCTGATCTAATAAGGTGCACCTTAATTCTTTAAACACTGGTGAATTAAGCACTTAATTTTGTAAGCACAAGAAGCAAAGAGAACTACCCTTTCATTGCATAAAAATTTCAGGTACGAAGCAAGAATTTAAATATATTGCTGTGGCAAGGTTTCAGATTTATATATATATATATATATATGTATATGTATGTATGTATGTATGTGTATATATATGTATATATAAAAGATATTCATGCCAGGAAACACCTGAATTCAAACATTATCCAATCCATGTGGGAAAGGCATGCTTAGGCTAATTAACCTCAATGATTATGGATTGAATGCTTAAGTTCCTACCACATAGTGAGGCCTAATTATAATCAGGTGAAAACCAGCAGAGATGCCAACAAAATTGTCCCAAGGTGAAAACTAACTATTGAGGTTATAAAAGCTGACTTTAAATCAGGGGCAAAGATTTTAAAAAGGCTCTAATTCTTCTCTGGCTTGCATCAAAACGATAAGGATATATGATGACCTTCCATCTTCAGAACAAGTCCCTTTATTAGAACGGTAACATGGGGCGTTACATGCCAGAGGCATAGACGTCACAATAACATTAAATTAACATTAATGTAATATAGCATAACATTAACATTGTAAGATATGGCAAAAATAATGCAATAATGTTGATGTGATGACCTCATGATGGACATGATCTCACTTGCTCCCCCTTGTCCATATAATGGATCCCCGTGGATAGAGTTACTACTGAAATTCAGAAGTGCAATTTCTTTTCTTTATTTAAAAAAAAAAAAACCACAGCAAAATTGGTTAGTTAAGGCCTCCATACCCCTTAGTTTAGCTAAGAAAATACATGTACCATTTTAATGTTTGAGATATTTTCGGAATGACTCGGCTTCTGAGTTAATCCAGAAAAAGCAAAGAGTATATCAGTCAAGTTCGATTTTGTTCCACTAGTCATTTTTCTGACTTTAAATTCATTTCATCTTATTTCCGCATCAGTTTGCCATTTTGGTCAAAGCAGTCCAAATGAAAAATGAAGGCATTCTGCCCACATTTGTCTTGATATACACATTTTTCTATATAGACTTTTTTTTTTCTTCTGTTTGCACACACTGTTTACTCCGGTCTCCCCCACTCTTTGCTCAGTGTGTTTCAGTACTGGGGTTTGTTTTTGTTTTTTGTTTTTGCTAATGTGTGCGTTTTTGTGCACTAAATTCTGAAAAGAGATAGTAATAGATTTTAATAGATCCATCAAACACAAATTGAATGGATTTCTTAACCATCCTTAAATAATAATAATAATAATAATAACAACAACAACAACAACAACAATAATAATAACAACAATAACAACAATAACAACAACAACAATAATAATAATAATAATAATAATAATAATAATAATAATAATAATAATAATAATAATAATAATAATAATAATAATAATAATAATAATAATAATAATAATAATAATAATAATAATAATAATAATAGGATTGTTTAAGAGAGCTCACTTATATTTTCTCTCAGAACCAAGCATGGCCTTGTCTGCTAGTGCCAGCACTAATAGATAGGAAGCTCCATCCTTTCTTTCCTCACCTAAACAATAGGACACGGCTGGTATAAAAATTGCATGACCTCAGCTGCTGCTTCCTCTAGTCCAATCCTGCAGATAGACACTCTGCATAGAATTGCACCTGTCACCTGGTTAAGATTATGTTTTTACCAACCCAGAGAAAATGCGGGTCAGGAGCACACAAATGCCCTGACATCGAATCCGTATGAATTTGTAAAATTAATGAATCGATACAAAACAAGTGCAATAAGCCTCCGTGAGCCATCTGGATAGGGCAGCACATAAACAAATATGAATTTTGCGAATATCCTAACAAATGAAGTTTGGAAGCTAAGGTTACGTAGAGAGAAAAAAATATATATATTCTCACGTCTGAAATAGCCAATATAACTTCATAGCCAATTGGTCCTCGAGGGAAACTGCTCTGCAACTTGAAAACCAGAAGGCAGGTATTCTTACTAATGAAGCTTCTAAGCTGATAGCTACAAAGAAGAAAGTGACATTTAACACACACCCATACACACACAAACACACACACACACATTGCTCAACCCTAGGCTTCTGATTTTCTCCTGTTAAAAGTGACACCACTACTGCTGAGACATAGATGAATTAGTTCATTAATTCCTACACTGTCCTTAGTAACTGGGGGGAAAGATAGGAGGCCCTTTTCTCAGCTAATTTAGACTGGCTGTGGGACTCAGTGTAGCAATACAAATTAGTAACCGTTGGAAAGCTTGTAACAAATAGAGAAATTCTTATTTTCCTCAACTTCCTTTTTAATCTATCAGGCACCCCACCCACCGATATTTTCCAAGTGAAAATTGGGATACGTGCAAGATCTGTACTGATATTGATTTCCCCTTTAAGGAAAAGGTGGAAGAGACAGGGTCAGAAAAAGGAAAGAAGGCGAGGTTGTCGTGCAGGAATACAAGCTAATTTGAGGGCTAATCCGCATGGAGCTCCATTTCCATCTGTCCTGTTTGCCATCATTCGCTCCCTAGAGACTAAAATGGACGATCTGAAACTTGAGCTGGCCACAAACAAGGAGTGTATATCGGAGGTGGTGACCCTTTGAGAGCTGTATGCAACGAAATTTCATTTTGATGTATGCCGATTGGTGTACATTCAAAGTGACAATAACGTTATTGTTGTTGTTGTTGTTGTTGTTATTATTATTATTATTATTACATACCAAGGTATCTGCCCATACGTGTCCAAACACCAATTACATCGTTAGAATTCCTTTTCTGCTTGCTTTCTGATGATGACCTGTTAGGAAATCAATTACAGGTAGTCCTCGTTTTACAACAGTTCATTTAGTGACCGTTCAAAGTTACAACAGCACTGAACAAAGTGACTTATGACCATTTTTCACAGTTACAACCTTTGCAGCATCCCCATCATCAGGTGATCAAAATTCTTGGCAACTGGTTCGTATTTATGACGGTTGCAGTGTCCCAAGGTCACGTGATCCCCTTTTGTGACTTTCTGACAAGCAAATTCAAAGGGGGAAGACAGATTCATCTAACAACGGTGTTGCTGACTCAACAACTGCAGTGGTTCACTTAACTATGGCAAGAAAGGTCATAAAATGGGGCAAAACTCACTTAACAACTGCCTCACTTAGCAACAGAGATTTTGGGCTTGATTGTGATCTTAAGTCAAGGACTACCTGTGTTCCATCTTGCGAAGCCATCGGTGGCATTCTTTCCCACATACAGATCTTTTCCTAATATGTAGAGGGAGTCAACAATTAAAATACCATGGGGTGGAGAGGGGGGCAGCAAATACATCTTCATCAATGATTTGGACGAGGGGATAGATGGGGAACTCATCAAATTTGCAGACGATACCAAGCTGGCAGGAATAGCCAACACTCCAGAAGACAGGCTTAAGATACAGGAGGATCTGGACAGACTTGAACACTGGGCGCTATCTGACAAAATGAAATTCAATGGTGAAAAAAGTAAGGTTCTACATTTAGGCAAGAAAAACCAAATGTACAGGTATAGTATAGGGGGTACCTTGCTCAATAGTAGTAACTGTGAGAGGGATCTCGGAGTCCTAGTGGACAATCACTTAAATATGAGCCAGCAGTGTGCTGCAGCTGCCAAAAAAGCCAACACAGTGCTGGGCTGCATTAACAGAGGGATAGAATCAAGATCACGTGAAGTATTAATACCACTTTACAATGCCTTGGTAAGGCCACACGTGGAATACTGCATCCAGTTTTGGTCACCACGATGTAAAAAAGATGTTGAGACTCTAGAAAGAGTGCAGAGAAGGGCAACAAAGATGATTAGGGGACTGGAGGCTAAAACATATAAGGAACGGCTTGCTGGAATTGGGTATGTCTAGTTTAATGAAGAGAAGGACGAGGGGGGACATGATAGCAGTCTTCCAATATCTCAGGAGCTGCCACAAAGAAGAGGGAGTCAAGCTATTCTCCAAAGCGCCTGAAGGCAGGACAAGAAGCAACAGATGGAAACTAACCAAGGAGAGAAGCAACCTAGAACTAAGGAGAAACTTCCTGACAGTTAGAACAATTAACCAGTGGAACAACCTGCCTCCAGAAGCGGTGAATGCTCCAACACTGGAAGTTTTTAAGAAGAAACTGGACAGCCATTTGTCCAAAATGGTATAGGGTTACCTGCCTGAGCAGGGGGTTGGACTTGATGACCTCCAAGGTCCCTTCCAACTTTATTATTATTATTATTATTATATAAGACAAAATAGTGGAATTTCATTTCTTTTGGGAAAGCTTCAATGCAAGAATTTCCACTGAAATTGAAGCCATGATGGATTCAGCCCGGCAGGGCAGAAACAAAGAGAGCTTTTTATAAAATGTTTGTCTCCACACTCATTATTTTTAGAAAGAAACAAGTAACTAGGCCAACACTGGAGCTGATATAAAGCAAATGTTTGGCTGCAAGCTGCTTGGGAGCTTTTGATGCAGCTTATCCATAGTCCCACTGCTCCAGCCCTAGCTTGAAAAGAATTGCCCTTGGCAGTTCTTGAGGAATCAATGGATGATTCCTACTTTTGCTGGATTTCCCTCCCCAAAATTGCCAGAGGGGGACTCTGAAAAATGCATTGCTCCCTGGGACACATCTTGGGAAACATGTATTTTTCCTGGGAATAAATCCCTGTTGCAAACTTCTATGTAAACAAAGAGGCTCTGTAAAACAGCAATCCCATGTTACCTATTAGGTAAGCCATCTTATCAGGGGCTTCTGAGATAATGTGCACAAAATTGTGCTTAAAGGCATGCATGGTGCAGCACAATTCTCCACACGTGTTCTCAGAAGTGAGTATATATAGAAGCAGACATACCTCCAACTCAGATGCACTGTAAATATACATGTAAATCCATTAGCAACCACAATGCTATGACTGTTTCCTTGGAAATAAGGTGCATTGTGTCCAACAGGGCTGACGGGAAAGAAAGGCTGTCCCAGATTGCACCCTTCTGCAGAATAAATCCCACTGAAATCAGTGGAATGCTGTCAGAGTGTGCACAGTCTTATTGCGCTGAGATAACCCAGGAGTAAACACAGTAAACAGTGGTTTGTATTAAATGGTGGTTTATCTTACACTATCTACAATATCATACACCAGGAACAATATACATACACGTGCTAATACAGCAGGATCCAACAAACCACAATTAGAGCAGAAAACGGAAGAGAGAGAACACATCAGCAGAGCCTTCCCTTTATACAAATGCTCTTAAAGAGACACAGACCCTGCTGAGTCATTCCAAACATTACATTACAGCTTACAGCTTACATAAACTGGTTAACTGTTAAATCAATACCTTGACAAAGGCATTCTTGAATAAACCTTTCTAGGACTATCCTGTAAATTGTTCATTTTGTTTATTCAATTGGGTTGGTTTTTGGCAGAAAGAGAGAGATGGGTGGCAAGGATGGGACAGAACAGAAAAGGATGAACATGACACATTTTTGTATTCCTGCAATGAATTTGGGCTCATAGTGGCTTCTTCCCAGTGCACCAATAGGGTCACCCCCCACATTTTGTAAATACTTCTGCCCCAATATCTCGGGAACGCTATTGTCAACAGCATTTCTTTTTTTTAAAAAACTAACCGGGCTTACTATTACAATGCTGAAATATAAAGATAATAGAAAATATTAAAACAAAGTCGGGGGAACAAGGTCATACACAAAAAATGACTTGTCACATTTAATTTTTTGAAAAAACCATAATAAAAAAGAATTAATTACTTTTTAGTGACATATCCTTTGTTCCCCTTCTTTTTTTATTCTCAACCATTAACTGCAGGTTAGTTATTCGAACTTTGCATTAAATATTAGCCATTGTTGTTAATTTCTATTTGAGTCAAATGATCACTTAAATTATTTGTTGTTCTTAGTTGTGAAGTCGAGTCTGACCCATCGCGACCCCATGGACAACTTTCCTCCAGGCCTTCCTGTCCTTTACCATCTTCTGGAGTCCATTTAAGCTCACGCCTACTGCTTCAGTGACTCCATCCAGCCATCTCATTCTCTGTCATCCCCTTCTTCTATTGCCCTCAATCTTTCCCAGCATTAGGCTCTTCTCCAGTGAGTCCTTCCTTCTCATTAGGTGGCCAAAGTACTTGAGTTTCAACTTCAGGATCTGGCCTTCTAAAGAGCAGTCAGGGTTGATCTCCTCTAGGACTGACCGGTTTGAACACCTTGCAGTCCAAGGGACTCGCAGGAGTCTTCTCCAGCACCATAGTTCAAAGGCCTCAATTCTTTGGCGCTCAGCCTTTCTTATGGTCCAACTTTCACAGCCATACATTGCAACTGATAGCTTGGAGTAATTTGTATAGATTTTTTCCCATAGCATTTCCCATTGTAATTATGCCTCTTAAATATTGCCTTCAATTACTGGCATTGTGGAAGATCCAGGAACCAAATGTTTGCCTTCCATTTCTTTCAATGAGAGCTATAGGAATCTGCATTTTTACGGGAGAGTTTGTGTTTCAACTAGAACTTGCTGGTGAACCCTTCACCTTAAATCAAGGGTGCCCAACCTTGGCAACTTTAAGACTTGTGGACTTCAACTTCCAGAATTCCCCAGACAGTGTACTTGGTTGGGGAATTCTGGGAGTTGAAGTCCACAGGTCTTAAAGTTGCCCAGGTTGGACACCCCTGCCATAGATCTTGCAACACTAACCGCCCTTGACTCTACTTAAGTGCTGCATTCTTGTAGGCCCACCTAGGCAGGAAGCATCACAGATGATCCTGGCCCCGTAAGAATTAATAAGCCTTTAAGGTAAGTCTGGAAAAACCTGTTGCTACCATAACTAATGCATTCTCCACTTCTTGCCCTACATTGCATCAACTTCTCTTCTATGGATCAAACCATGGCCCCAAGCGGGCTCTGCCAACCCACAACAATGTCTTGATGAGTGCCTATCCGAAACAGAAAAATTAGTACATGGGTGAGAATCCACCAGACAGTATCCAGATTATAAACTAGATCGGGAACTAAAGAGGACTTGAGAAAGTCCTTTTTCTCTTGACCTTCTTGCTTTTTTGGCAATACCATCTTGCACTGAAAACGGAGCCTTTAAAAAGAGTTTGGGGTCCCACATTGCTTCAAAATCTTTAATTGTGTGACGGATTCTCAGGGCTAACAGGCAACAAATCGACAAACTGCAGACTACAAGTGCCTGGCCACCCACTCCTTTCCTTTTCTGAGTATAATCTGAGACTTTGGCTTTTCTTCTGACAGTTCAGCAGGGAGAACTTTTCTTGCATCCACCAGGGCCGTGGGCATCACACAGAGGCTAACATTTGAACAAACTAACTTAAAATAGCTTTTGATGCCTGCTCTCAGCATCCGTCTCCAGCTTCAGAGTAAATGATAGTGGCGTGACTCTGCCATGCTGAGCTTTTACTCGCGATTTGAGGTTTATCTGCATGATGTTAGAAACACAGCAACTATGGAGGGGGAACAGAGATCATGTGTCAGCCTTTTTTTTCTTCTCTCTTTATAAAACCTGACAAAGAAATAACGCTGCTGTCAATACCCTTCAAATATGACTGGACTGCATGATTCTAAATTGACATCACTTCATTTTGATTGATTAATTTGATCGTGTATTTTAATTTTTGCATTGCTGGTTGTTTTAATTTTACTTTAATACTGCTCGCCACCCAGAGTCATTTTTTTGAGATTGACAGCTATACAAATTAATTAATCCTCCCCCCAACATTGCCATTCTTCAAGTGAGCTTTGGAAACTTGTTTTTTGACCCAAGGCCCCCAGAATAAGGACTTGTTTTCTTTGGTTGCCTTGCATTATCAAAGAACCCCTCTTTGAGGGAGAAGGGCAGTTCAGAAATGTGAAATACATACATACCGTACATATACATACATTCATACATACATACATACATACATACTTACATACTTACATATGTACATAAAATCCACCCTTGTTCTTTAGGGGGAATTTCATTAGTTTTATCAGATTGTGCTATCTAATGGGATATTTTTAATGGATTGTTTTTATTATAATCTTCCCAGGTCAGTTGAGTTGGGCAATATGTACAGCCTGAAGGACAGAAGGGAAAGGGGGGAACATCACTGAAACCTTTAAATATATTAATGAATAAGGTTCTAGAAAGCAGCATTTTCAATATTAAGCAAAAATCAAGAACAGGGGGCATAACCTGAAACTGACAAGAGGGAAATTCAAAAGTAATGTTAGAAAATATTACTACACAGAAAAAGTAGTGGAAGCTTGAAGCCACCTTCCAGCAGAGGTCAATCAGTAACTGAGTATAAACATGCTTGGGATACATACATTAAAAAAAAATAATTAGAGGAAGGAAGGAAGGAAGGAAGGAAGGAAGGAAGGAAGGAAGGAAGGAAGGAAGGAAGGAGAGAGAGAGAGAGAGAGAGAGAGGGAGAGGGGAGAGAGAGAGAGAGACCTCCCTCAAAGAAAAAAGAAGGAAGGGACGAAAAGAAAGGAAAGAGGAGAGAGAGACGGAGAGGAGAGAAAGAAAAGAGAGAAGAGCGACATATGAAGGAGAGAGAGAGAAGGAAAGAAGGAGAAGGAAGGAGAGAAGGAAAGGAGAGAGAAGGACAGAAGGAAGGAAGGAGAGAGAAAAGGAAGAGAGAGGGAAGGAAGGAGAAGGAAGGAAGGAAGGAAGGAAGGAAGGAAGGAAGGAAGGAAGGAAGGAAGGAAGGAAGGAAGAAAGAAAGGAAGGAAGGAAGGAAGGAAGGAAGAAAGAAAGAAAGAAAGAAAGAAAGAAAGAAAGAAAGAAAGAAAGAAAGAAAGAAAGAAAGAAAGAAAGAAAGAAAGAAAGAAAGAAAGAAAGAAAGAAAGAAAGAAAGAAAGACCTCAAAGGGCAGATTTGATGGACCGGTAGGTCTTTTTCTGCCATCAGTTTTCTGTTTCTATTGATAAATCTGAATTAATTAACAAATAATGTTGTGACCATCAATGGTCATGAAGACTTTGCATTAATTTCTTTTTTTAAGGAAAGAAAATAAATAGTAGTTCACATGCGTACCTTAAGTAGCGCAACTTGAGGAAACTTGATGTCACAGCTCTTCCTGGCCGCTCTGGATAGAAAAAGACATCATTCAAACATGGGCTTAGAAAAATAATACCTATCAGAAACCCATTGCTGTAAGCCGGGTGTGGATTTTTCCTTTCAATGTTTTATAACGTGACTTATGAACACTGAATGAAGTCTAAGGTTTGTCTTTGATATATCCCACTCTAAATTCTAGCGGTTTTTTTTAATATATATTAAGCCTCAAAACTGAAGCCCGGTATTAGTGGAATGGGGTTTCAGAAATTGCCTAATGTTTCTATATTGTATGTAAGTCCAGCGTTGTATGAAATACAAGGAAGGCCAGAAAACAAGGTAAGAATAGTCTCCTACTGGACAAAATCTATTCGGGAATAAACTGCCCAGTAGATTAGGGATGGGGGGGAGAGAGACAGGCGGGAGCTCTCCTTTGCTAAAGATATTCCACCAAGGGCAGAATAACCTTGTTGCTGATACTGATGTGTAGTACTCTCAGGTTTCACAGTATTATAGCCCCCCCTCCCCACCAAACAAATTGCCCGATAGCCCTCAAATTAAAATATTGTGGGGGGGGGGTTAAAAAAAAATGGCCGAATTCCTACATGATATTCAAATCTTGTGAGATTTCAGCGATCTCACTTATAAATCTATCTTTAGGATCAAAGGCTTTTATCAAAATAGCAAATGCTCTGCTCTTTTCTTACCAGCGGTGGGAGAATAATTGCTTTCAGATTGCAATGTTGATGTCCGTCTTACTAGGTAGATTGGACAGGAAACCTGACAGGTGGGTGAATTCTACTTTGCTCTAAAGTTACATTGACAGAATCTCGCAAGTCTGAAAGTAGAGTTCTCCCGCCATCTTCTTTACAGCCCAACAAATTAGGGAAGGTTCTTCTAAGCTTCTTGACCGATCCACTATCCAGCTGTGGGCTATGCTGCCTGGTGGGCTATGATTGTTCCATAAGGTAGCATTGTTTAGTCCATTCTCCCAAGGTCTTTCCCACATACCCTTACAAGAGGGATGTATTAGAGCTGGGTTTTTCACACCTATTCACAATAGGAACCTCTTGGTTGAAAAAAAAAAAGGGGGGGGGTATCAGTACTCCTGATCAAGAGCCAAAGTTTTAGCAATAGATAATTGGCTGGGTTCAAATGAACCTTTTTTTAAAACCTTTAGCCTCTCACAAAAGCACACTAGTTCATGCCCAGAACCCTAGAACGTAGTTTGCAGGATTGTGGGCTAGACTAGAGAACATCCAAAATTGGTTTCAACCCTTTGGTTCTGCATCCTAACCCCAGATTACTCAGATTACATCATTATTTATGGGCTGTAGATCTTGCAGGCTCAATGTGCTTAGAAGGCAGTATATGTGTGCAGAAAGAATAATCAGACAGCTCACGTGTTCAGAAATGTCATCTTTCTGAAATATATATTCAGGCTAGGCACCAGAAGAGCCATATGTTGTTGAAATCAATCAGAAGGTAAATAAATATACGCTAACATGTGAATTATAAGTAGATGTTTTTTTTAAAAAAAAACTTTGTTTCTTCTTCACCCCATCCATTGATGCTACTTTAAAAAAAGAATGATCTTTTTATAAGGTTTACATTGGCCACAATGGCTGGTTAAGTGCATTCTCCTCTAACTATTGCCTGAAAATCCTTAGCCTTTATTGGAAAATGGAAACTACTCTGACTAATCTAGCACCACATCAGATTGAACAAGGGAAACTCACATTTAAGGCCCTAGTTGACCATCAGAACAGTGGATCATTTTAGGCAAGTTATTCAATCTGTCCTACCTCACAGGTTTGTTGTTGCCAAGGCAAGATAAAGGAAATCCCCTCCCCACCTGCACGCCTGGAAGAAAGGCCAAGCCATAAGTAACGCCAGCAATTCCACTGGGTAATAGTTCTGTCTCATTT
The DNA here is from genome assembly GCA_023970755.1 of Azemiops feae. Taxonomy (NCBI): domain Eukaryota; kingdom Metazoa; phylum Chordata; class Lepidosauria; order Squamata; family Viperidae; genus Azemiops; species Azemiops feae. The sequence goes on from JALGBA010000035.1 coordinate 1,685,946, forward strand.
TCTCTTTCAGCAAGTAATTCATCGAAACAAATTGTTACTGAAATCTCCACAAAATGTGTGCGGGTCAGTACCCAGGCAAAAAATACTTCTTTTGTTGTTAGCAACCCCTTTCTATTTACTCCCAAGCAAATTTACATAATTAGCTATGGGTGAGCATGCAGGTGCACACGCACGGACTCGGGGCGAGAGAAAAGGGTCATCTGTGTTTTCACCCTTGTTTGATATATTTCATTGTTGAAAGCCTCTATGTAATAAACTTGTTTTTCTTTTTCATGTGTTATTTTTATTAGGAAGATCCATTTTCCCTTTCCTATATAAAATTGTACGTTTTCCATCTTTGCAACCAAAAGGGATTGGACTGATGCACCAATAGCGCCACCTATGGATCAAAGAAGACACGGAGTTTTGGCATCTGTTCTTTGCCTGAAAGAGCTTAATTTTTACTGACCCCTTCTGAGCAGGTTTTTGACAAGATTTTGTTTTGCTTAGTTAAGTGAGTCATCTGTGCAGCAAAGGTGCTTCCTTCAACACCTGCACAAGCCAGCAGTCAGCAGACAGGACTGCCATCCTTTGCCTGGGAACTGATCCTCCTGCCACTTGTTAGCGTATGTTGGTGCAATTAAATTGAGTATATTTAACATTGCATATTGCCTGACTTTAACACTCTTCTAAAAATAAGCAAAAGGATGTAGTCTAAAAGGGAAATCAAACTGTTGCCATGGTTTAAAATGAGCCTTGCGCCGTATGATAGGCACGGTATGAATTATGCTGCAATTAAGTCTTTTATAAACACCTTGATTCAAGGAGGAAATAACACGGAAAAATAACTCTAACCTATTCATTGTTCCAATTCTTCTTATTAAGGTAATAAGGAGAGCGGGCCAACTAATCAAAGGCTTGTTGTTCAGTTGAAGCAGCAGCAGTAAATCTTTATTTGTAGAGCACTTATGCCAAGTTACGAAAATAAAATCAAATTATACAAATAAACAGATCTAAACAAAGACAAGACAAGGTACAAGCATATGCTTGCTTATCCAATTTAAGGTTCTCAATCTGGTATTCAAGAAAGCCCTTCAATAAGGATAAGAGCTTGCAAATCAGAGAGCTGTGTCCCATTCCAAGAAGAGAGCCCTTCATTTTATTTTTTGAATAGAGTTACTACATAAATCAGGACCACACTGCTTTACCTCTTTTGCAATCAAAAAATGCAAATGAATGAAGAGCTGGAACAGTATCATCAACTGAAGTGGTGCCTAAGTAAAATCTAGAAGAAGAAAAATTGAAAGAAAAAATGCTTCTCTCTAGATTTGGGATGGGAAGTACATCAGCAAAATGATGAGGGAAATGGTACTATCACTTTGCCTATTTGGCTAGGAAATTACATATCTATGTGAACAATTAAACTTCAGCACTGCCAAAGTTATTGTGCGTCATGTTCCTAATTTGGGGGAGAAACAGTCCATTTGATTCATTTTGGATCAAAGAGCCCATGAAGATAAATGATGAAAAGCCTCTCTGAAACCATTTTTGTCATAGAAGGTCCTGAAATGTACAGTATGTGAATTCAGGATGTGAATTCTAATAGAGAAATCAATATTGCATGGTTTGCTCAATGATAGGTTGCCTAGAAGAGTGTTTCCTGACCGAAGCAACAGTGGGGGTTGACTTTTTTCCATCAGTTTCCAAGCAATTTTTTTTTTCATATCCTTCAAAAAGTATAGGTAGTCCTCGACTTACGATCACAATTGAGCCCAAAATTTACATTGCTAAGTGAGACAGTTGTTAAGTGAGTATTGCCTCATTTTACAACCTTTCTTGCCACAGTTGTTAAGTGAATCACTGCACTTGTTAAGTTAGTAACATGGTTGTTAAATGAATCTGGTTTCTCCCATTGACATTTACCACGATGTAAAAAAGATGTTGAGACTCTAGAAAGAGTACAGAGAAGAGCAACAAAGATGATTAGGGGACTGGAGGCTAAAACATATAAGGAACGGTTGCTGGAATTGGGTATGTCTATTTTAATAAAAGGACGAGGGGGACATGATAGCAGTCTTCCAATATCTCAGGGGCTGCCACAAAGAAGAGGGAGTCATCTATTCTCCAAAGCGCCGAAGGCAGGACAAGAAGCAACGGATGGAAACTAACCAAGGAGAGAAGCAACCTAGAACTAAGGAGAAATTTTCTGACAGTTAGAACAATTAACCAGTGGAACAACCTGCCTTCAGAAGCGGTGAATGCTCCAACAGTGGAAGTTTTTAAGAAGAGACTGGACAGCCATTTGTCTGAAATGGTATAGGGTTTCCTGCCTGAGCAGGGGGTTGGACTAGATCAGTGGTTCTTAACCTTTTTGAACGAATCACCCCCTTGAGCCAATGAGGAAGTTGTCATCGCCCCCCTCCCCCAACATAACCTCTCAATCACAACATAGGAAATAATTCTTCAATTTATGCAAACACTTTTTTTTGTTTTCTTTAAAATTGTCATCAGGACATATCGATGCAAATAATTTATTTCCAGTCTTTTCCCCATATCTCAACTGTGTGAAAAAATTTGGTGCCACCCATCACTTTATTCCCAAACTTCGTGATACATGTATTTCATTATTATCTTATTTATTCAAGACACTTAAATGTAATGACCACTGAAAACAAAATTCAATTGCAAGAAAGTGAAATGCCCGAAAAGAAAAACAGTAACATTTAATGATTGAATTACAAGTGAAATTTAAGACGCAAAAAGAAATATAAAAAGGGCATAAGAACAAACCGCAATGCAGGAACTAAGAATTTCAAGACGAAAACTCTGAAACTAAATTAAGATTCGAGGAAAGTATATATAGTCACGCACACTGTAAAAAGGGTTAAAAAGACACAAAGAACATATAATATCAAACTGGAGTGCACGCTAAAAAAGTACAATACAAAGAGACACAAAAAATGTTTTACAGAGCACAACAAAAATTCAAAAACAAAGCCGAAAACTCAAACTGGAACGTGAAATCCAATGCAAGCAAATTCAACGATAAAAGCTCAGACAATTATTAACGAAAAAAATGTATGTACACAAAAAGCAAAAAAAAAAGAACATCAATGGCTGCCTTGTGCTTGGTGAGCTGATGCCAATTTCTTGATGTCTGGAACCATTTTTGTTAATCGCATTCTTAAATCACCGCGCTCAGAGATCTTCAACATGTTCCTTGACTTAGAAAGGATCTGTTGGACGGCACTGAAGCCCCTCTCCACTAAGTAAGTGGAAGGAAAGGCTAAAAGAAGCAACTTAACTTCCTCCCACAATATTGGGTAAGTGTTCCTCATTTTCACCCAAAAAGCTTCGTAGCCGTAACTCTGAAAATGTGACTGGGCTTCACAGTCGTATTTCAGATCTGTCAGTGGCTCTTGCAGTTTGGGATGAAGTTGTGCAAAGTCTGCTGTGAAAGGATTTAGCATCCAAGTGGGCACTTCCAGATTTATCAGATCATAGAATCTGGTTTCCATATCTTCTTTTAGTTGCTTCAAGTGGCAGCAAAAAACGTCCAAATCTTCTCCTTGGAGTTCACGTTCATTACCAAGGCTTGGGAACTGATACAGCTCCTGGCGACTCATATTGCTTGCAAGGAGGTCCAATTTGGAAATAAATGAGCAGATTACTCCCTTGGCCTTAACAAAATTGATTTTATCTCCTTGCAGCTTTACGTTCACTTCATTCAGCTTGTCAAAAACATCAGCGAGATAAGCTACATCCAGACGTCGAAGTTTAAGAGAATTGCTTAGACTTGGGTCAATGGATTCAAGAAATTCGACAACTGTGTCAAAAAGTTCGTGGAATCGCCGCAAACACTTTCCTTTTGAAAGCCATCTTACTTCGGTGTGCAAAAGGAGACGTTCAAACTCCTCATCATTTTCTTCACAAAGCTTGTGAAAAAGTCGGTTGTTCAAGGCATGCGACTTAATTTTATTCACAGCATTAATGACGTAACGTAGAGACTCGTGCAAACGGCCACTCAAATTTTTTGAGACAAGGTGCTGTCTATGAACGACGCAATGGACAGTCATAACTCCAGGTACAACCGATTTTAGATGAGCTTGAAATCCGCGATATCGTCCAACCATGGATGCAGCTCCGTCGGTTGCACATGCCACGACGTTTGTCAAAGGGATGTTTTTCTCATTAAAAAACTCTTCAACCTTTTTAAATATCGAAGAACCTTTTGTGTCGGTGGCTAAATTTCGAACAAATAACAGTTCTTCCCCGATCTCTTCATTTCCGTTGATGAAACGGACATAAGCCAATAACAAGGCTTCATTTTCACGAATCGTTGACTCGTCAATCTGCATCACGAATTCTGTTTTTTTCAAGGTGTCAATAAGTCTTTCTTCCACATCAGCAGCCATTTCATCAATTCTTTTTGATACAGTGTCATTACTCAAAGGAATTGATTGCGTGATGGTGCTTGCGCTGGGCCCCAACATGGTGGCAACAATCTGTTTCACTGCTGGTAAAATCAGCGTTTCTCCGATAGTGTGAGGTTTGCCACATTTTGCTATCAACAAAGATACTTCATAGGAACAAATGAGCCCCTTGTTGGCGTTGAGTGACGATTTTCCAAATAACTTCCCAACAGTGCTGCGACCCTCAAACTTGGCCTTTAAGGATTGGAAAAACGATGCTGGTTTGTCGGCTTTATCCGAATGAATTCTTACAAAATGTTCTTTCAGTCGGGAAGGCTTCATCGCTTCATTTGAAAATGTTTTCTCACAAAGAAGACAAAACGGAAGCTGTACGTTGGAAGGAGATGGAATGAATCCTAATTTTAGGTATTCCGTTGAATATTGGCGACACTTCCTCTTCTCGGCCATGTTGAGAGGTCTTCGAAATGAAAGGCACTACCTGCAAATTAAATTTTCGACTCCATTGGAACACTAGAAAAACGCACGCAGTGTTATCTTCATTTTAGATGTCAAAAGGATCTCTCTCTCTCTCTCTCTCTCTCTCTCTCTCTCTCTCCCTCCCTCCCTCCCTCTCTCTCCCTCTTTCTGCCCTTGGTCTGCCAGTCCTCTTCCCCCACTCTGTGTGTGTGTGTGTGTGTGAGAGAGAGAGAGAGAGCGAGAGAGAGGCATTTGCACTTCCTCTCTCTCTCTCTCTTTCCTCTCTCTTTCTCTCTCTCTTTTTCACTTTCGCCTCTCCCTTTCTCTCTTTCCTCTCCCTCCCTCCCCCATCTCTCTCTCGGCGCTGAAGGGGCGGGGAGGGGGCAGGAGGCAGCAGAAGGCGCCGAAAGGCGCCCGGGGAGATGCGTGGCCGGCTCGGCTGCCCAGGGAGCAGCCCGGAGACGGCCCAGGGAGTGATGCCCCCACCGGCCGCCGGCCCAGCCAGGACTGAAACAAGAGACGTGGCTAGGGAGAAACGCCTGTGCTGGATGGCGGCGGAAGGCAGGCTGGGTCCCGGATGGCTGCTTTTCACGGCCAAATGCCGGATGCTGGGCAATTGACTGGGACAGAAGAGCAGGGTGGGGGGAGGCTATGTAAAGCGCATCTCCCCAAGCCGCTCCGTTCGGCAGTCCCAGCTGGGGCATCGCTCCATGGGCCATCCCCGGGCCGCTCCCTGGGGAGCCTCCCCCACCCCGCTGTTCCGCCCCAGTCAACTGCCCAGCATCCAGCGGCCATCGCACAGCCAGATGCCTGTGGGTCGCGGATTGCCGGGAGCGCCGCGTGGCGCGGGAGGCTTGTCAATGCAGCCAATGGGCGGGGCGTTCTGCAGATGCCCCGTGGCCCGCGGCTTGACCCCGGGGATGCTGGCGGCGCGAGGGGAGGCTTGGCGATGCAGCCAATGGACGGGGCATTTCGCAGATGCCCCATGGCCTGCGGCTTGAGCCCGGGGACCCCGGCGGCATGAGGGGAGGCTTGGCGATGCAGCCAACAGGCAGGGCATTTCGCAGATGCCCTGTGGCCTGAGCCCGGGGACCCCGGCGGCATGAGGGGAGGCTTGGCAATGCAGCCAACAGGCAGGGCATTTCGCAGATGCCCTGTGGCCTGCGGCTTGAGCCCGGGGACCCCGGCGGCATGAGGGGAGGCTTGGCGATGCAGCCAACAGGCAGGGCATTTCGCAGATGCCCTGTGGCTTGAGCCCGGGGACCCCGGCGGCATGAGGGTAGGCTTGGCGATGCAGCCAACAGGTAGGGCATTTCGCAGATGCCCTGTGGCCTGCGGCTTGAGCCCGGGGACCCCGGCAGCGTGAGGGGAGGCTTGGCGATGCAGCCGACAGGCGGGCCATTCTGCAGATGCCCCGCGGCCCGCGGCTTGAGCCCAGAGATGCGGGCAGTGCGAGGGGAGACTTGGTGATGCAGCCGACGGCCCCGTCCATCGGCTGCATGGCCAAGCCTCCCCTCGTGCCGCCGGCATCCCCGGGCTCAAGCCGCGGGCCGTGGGGCATCTGCAGAACACCCGGCCCATTGGCTGCATCGCCAAGCCTCCCCTCATGCCGCCAGCATTCCCGGGCTCAAGCCGCGGGGCATCTGCAGAACGCCCCGCCCGTTGGATGCATGGCCAAGCCTCCCCTCGCGCCGCCGGCATCCCTGGGCTCAAGCCGTGGGCCGTGGGGCATCTGCAGAACGCCCCGCCCGTCGGATGCATGGCCAAGCCTCCCCTCGCGCCGCTGGCATCCCCGGGCTCAAGCCGCGGGCCGCGGGGCATCTGCAGAACGCCCGGCCCGTCGGCTGCATCGCCAAGCCTCCCCTCGCGCCGCCGGCATCCCCGGGCTCAAGCCGCGGGGCATCTGCAGAACGCCCTGCCCGTTGGATGCATGCCCAAGCCTCCCCTCGCGCCGCCGGCATCCCCGGGCTCAAGCCGCGGGCCGCGGGGCATCTGCAGAACGCCCGACCCGTCGGCTGCATCGCCAAGCCTCCCCTCGCGCCGCCAGCATCCCCGGGCTCAAGCCGTGGGCCATGGGGCATTGCAGAACGCCCGGCCCATCGGCTGCATCGCCAAGCCTCCCCTCCCGCCGCCGGCATCCCCGGGCTCAAGCCGCGGGCCGCGGGGCATCTGCAGAACGCCCGGCCCGTCGGCTGCATCGCCAAGCTTCCCCTCGCACTGCCGGCATCCCCGGGCTGAAGCCGCGGAACCGGGGCAACGATCCGCTTCCCGCCAGGACCAACGCTGGAGCCTCCCATGCCGCCGGTAGGCCGCCGCTGCCCTGGAGCATGCTTCCCCCCCTTCCCGTGGATGTCGAGCCCATGGGGGCTTGACAGTGTGGCCGGCTCGGCTGCCCTTGGAGCGGCCCGGGGACAGCCCCCTCCCCCCCCATATTCTGCTCACCTCACCTTCGCCGACAAAGCAGTCAGGACTCCGTTGCACCTTCCCGGTCAGCTGGGCCAATGGTCCTGCTGGCTGGGGATCGCAGGGGCTCCTCTCCCTCGGGGCTGTGGCTTGCAGGAGGGCTGGCCACATGCACCTCGGACGAGGCCAGCCAGGGAAAGGGACTTCATGGCCGCGCTGCTCCCAGGGGGTGGGGCACCCGGGCGCAGGGCCAATCAGGAGCCCTGCATGAGAGAGAGAGAGAGACAGAGAGGGGAAGCGCAAGTGCCTCTCTCTGCCTCTGTCTCTCTCTACAAATGGCGGAGGAGGCTCAGAGCCACAGGGGAAGACTGAAAAGTGTCCCCAAAACATCTCGCTCCATCGCCCCCATATCGCCCCCTTTTGGTTCCTTCGCCCCCACATCGCCCCTTTTCAATCCATCGCCCCCCTGAAAAATGAAATCGCCCCCTGGGGGGCAATATCGCCCAGGTTAAGAACCACTGGACTAGATGACCTCCAAGGTCCCTTCCAACTTTATTATTGTTGTTATTATTATTACATTGCTTCTCAGAAGGTGACAAAAGGTGATCACATGACCCCAGGGACACCGCAACCATCGTAAATATGAACCTAGATCATGGGTCGGCCAGCCGAAACATCCAACGAGCCGCACGGACCCGTTTCCCTAAAAAAAAAAAACCCTGGGAGCCGCACCCGCCCGCGCATGCGCGCATGTGCGCGCACCCGCGCATGCCGTTCGCGCATGCGCGCCCGTTCGCGCATGCGCACGCACACCCCGTTCGCGCATGCGCACCCGCCCACGCACGTGCGCATGCGCTCCGCAAAATGGCGGCGGAGGCTCCGGAGCCGCAGGTGATGCCTCAAAGAGCCGCATGCGGCTCCGGAGCCGCGGGTTGCCGACCCGTGACCTAGATGGAGCTACGCGCAAGCACATGCTCACCTGTCACTTCTGCAGCCTGGGGGTTGGGGACCCCTGTTCTAAAATCATTATCTTTTTTTTGTTATCACTTACAATGCCTCAGGTAGCCAAAATAAGTCTGTTTCTATGACTGAGCGTAGTCCAGAGTCACAGGAGAGAGAGGGTCTTTTACAAAGAGCAAAGAGACAACACAGCCTGGAATCTTTGATACGCAGGAAGAAATCAACCCCACCCCAGCAGTTCATAGGGTGTATCTAATAGTCATGCAGATAGTTGCTTTAATCTGACAAGATTTCTGTCATTATATGAATAACAATACAGAAACTACTCTGAACTAACTCTTTGTGTCATTCTCGATTCCTGTGTCTGACAGTTTCCCACAGAAATTGTTTATTTTTAAAGTTAATTCCAAAACCTTATAGAAAAAGTCACCGTTCCGAAAACCTTGTTCACAAACCTTGTGAACTCTAAAGTTTCCTCCTTCCGTTATGTAATCAAGATGGACAGTGAATAATATTTATATGTTACTTATATGTAAGGGTGTAGGTATATGTAAGGGTGTAGGTATAACATATGTTGTATATAGTATGTTTTAAATGTCTGTTGTGTATGTGTACACTTTGAGAGGAAGCAACTAAATTTCATTTTTAATTTGTGCCGTTGTGCCCACAGGAAAAAAATGGCAATAAAGGTTATCTAATCTAATCTAAATTATCTGGACCCTTAATCTATTTATAACATTTTCAGATCAAAACCTTATTCACCTTTTTTTTGTTTACTTCAAATTCTGTAAGTTCTATAATTAACTTTTCTTTCGAGACAAACTCATCCCATGAAGACTTTTCAACTTGTCCTTCCGAAGGCCTCTAATAGATCTAAGACAAATAGGCAATTTTGGACATAGGCAATTTTTAAAACTGATTAGAAAGTAGGGTTTATGAACTTAAGTGTGCTTTAAAAGGCTCCACTGTGGTTACGAACAAAATGACTGATCCCATAGTCTCCTGGAGTTCAAACCCATAGAAACCCACTGCCCTGTGGTCTCCTCATGAGAAGTAGCCATCCAGAACAGAATTAATTTTTTAAAAAAGTAGTCTAATCTAAAATGTCCATTCTTACTTAACAAAGTGTACAAAAAGCAATATATTAAAGCCATGAATTAAGAGAAACTCTAATGTTGGGTGTTGTATAAGTCCTTATGTAGAGTTAAATTCCAGATGATTTCCAAGGTGAATTAAATTCTGTGTCAAGACTTGTTTTGTTATAAATATCAAGTTGTTTGATACTGATGCATACTCCTCACTCTTAGTTAGCAATACTTCTCAAGAGGGAATTTAAGTGTGATTTCCAATAAAAGGCGTAAAACAGGGGTCCCTAACCCACGATCTGTGGACCGGCATCGGGCCGCGGCATGCCAGAAACCGAGTCGTGCAAACAAGTGATGCCCCATTCTTGGCATCCTCGAAAAATCCTCTCTCCACGGAACCAGTCCCTGGTGCCCAAAAGATTGGAGCCACTGGCATAAAGTATATACACAGCTCATAAATAAGCTACTATAGTAAACTTTGTACTAATGTTTTTTGTGTGTGCCGTCAAGACAAGTTTTGACTTTTGGCAGCTGACTAGACTTGTCCTTGCAGTTTTCTTGGCAAGATTTCAGAAGTGGTTTGCCATTGTCTGCTTCCTGGGGCTGAGAGGTGACTGATCCAAGGTCACTGAGCTAACTTCGTGCCTAAGGCAGAACTAGAACTCACAATCTCCCAGTTTCTAGCCTGATTCCTTAACCACTACACCAAACTCACTTGCTTGCGAGTTTCATTTGTACAAGTAGTCCTCAAGTCACGACCACAATGGAGCCCAAAATTTATGTTGCTAAGTGAGATATTTGTTGAGTTTTGCCCCATTTTACCTTTCTTACCACAGTTGTTAAGTGAATCACTGCAGTTGTTAAGTTAGTAACACGGTTGTTAAGTGAATCTGGTTCCCCATTGACTTTGTCTGTCAGGAGGTAACAAAAGGGGATTACATGACTTCGGGACTCTGCAACCGCCATAAATATGAACCAGTTGCCAAGCGTCTGAATTTCAATCATGTGACCATGGGGATGCTACAATGGTCCTAAGTATGAAAAACAGTCATAGGTCACTTTTTTCAGTGCTATTGTAACTTCAAAAGGTCACTAAGTGAACTATTGTAAGTCGAGGAGTACCTGTACTGCTTTTTATTTGTACTGATGTAAGGTTTGATAATGTTGAACTGAAAAACAGCAGACATTGTCCTAAAAAGTTTACAGTCAAATAAATTAAACACAGTAGCTGGTGGCTGCATTTTTCATCCAAACAGCATTCTTAATGCCACCTGCTGGTGAGGAAAACAACCACCAATCACATTCCTTAATGTTGTGCTGTGGAGTAGTTGGATAATGGCAGCCTGCCAATCAGAGACCTGGCACTCTTCTCCTCAGTAATTATTATCACCATATTGAAAGTTCAACAATCATTTTTGGGGGGGGGGATAAATAAAAAACCACAAGCCCAGTGCCACTTTTTAAATTGCCTCAGATTGCGCATTGTCATGGCAATCTCCTGCTATCGGTCAACATTTAGTGTCATATCACAAAAATGATGAATATGAAGTCTAAACGTGCCCTGCTCTGTGATATGTTGTATGTAAGGGAGCCATTCTTGCTTGGATTTAGTTAAACTTCTATTCTGGATATATCCTGTCAATTTTGCCAGTGCAGCATATTCTCCAATTTTTGGAGCAGCATCCCCATGGTCACATGATCAAAATTGAGATGCTTGGCAATCATATTTGATAGTTGCAGTGTCCCAGGGTCATGTGTGATAACCATTTGTGTGTGACCTTCTGACAAGCAAAGCCAATGGGGAAGCCAGATTCACTTAACAACCGTGTTTCTAACTTAACAACTTTAGTGTTTCACTTAACAACTGTGGCAAGAAAGGTAGTAAATTGGGGCAAAATTTACTCAACAACTGTTTCGCTTAGCAACAGAAAGTTGGGGCTCCATTATGGTCGTAAGTCAAAAACTACCTGTACAGAATTAGACTGCCTCAGATGTGGCTTGGAGATGATATGAAGATGTGGCTTTAAAGAACAGCTAGTGAGGTATCCCCAAGTCTTGGTTTTAGGGGACTTTGGTTGAGCCTTCAGGATTTGTCTGTCAGCTCAAACCTTTGATCACCTTTCATAAAAGAATGAGTGTGTTTCCAAGTCCTTTCAGCAAATAGCAGTTTGGATTTTAATTCTGCCACATATCACTTCTTAATTTTTTTCTTTTGAAATATTTCTCCCTGCCCCATTCCTATAACAGATATAGTTGCTTTTCCTCTTGCTTTCCTCTATCTGCAAGTTTCTTACAGCACCATGTTAATGAAAGGAATAATGAATTCTGCATTTATTCTCTCTTTGATGTGGTTTCCCTTATGTATCCAATCATGAAAATATTTTGACATCAACTAACCAGAATACTGGTATATAGGGGCCCAGTTTCCTTCTTACTGAACATGCCTAATATTGCATTTCTTTTTATTGCATGGCAAGAAGATTCTCTTAAAACGTTTGGTAATATTTTATAATATTTATTTCTTGCTTAAGTTAGCAAGCTGCAAACTGAAAAAAATAAATTGTATAATGACTTCAATAGTCTTCCATGAGCCTGGGTCCTCTCTATTGTTTCCCCTCCAACTGCCTGAGGCTACTGTAATGACAGTTGCAGTCCAAAATACAAAAGACTACCTACATCAGTTTAATAGAACAGAATGGAATGGAATGGAATGGAATGGAATGGAATGGAATAGAATAGAATAGAATGGAATAGAATAGAATAGAATAGAATAGAATAGAATAGAATAGAATAGAATAGAATAGAATAGAATAGAATAGAATAATTCCTTATTGGCCAGGCGTGATTGGACACACAAGGAATTTGTCTCCGGTGCATAAGCTCTCAGTATACATACAAACAACAAAGTGACTCAGGTAATTCTGTGTTTCTTTGCGACTTTCATTGCATGTTCCATTTTCTGTCTCTGCAGCAACAAAATTGCTTTTCACCCATTCTACAGTTGGAAGCAGATAGTTTAAATAGGACCATTTATCATTGTTGTAGTCTTCTTTGTACATTGTGTAATTGATGTAGGCAGCTATTGAATCGTGCCTGTTACGTTGCTGATAACTTTAGAAATTCCCCATTGCTTTCTAATTATGGCTTTCAAAAATTCTACGGAATTAAGATTATCTAGGATTCTCAGATCCAGGTTACTAAAGGACCACTGGCAACAAAGAGATACAGAGAACTACAAGTAGTTCTCAGCTTACAACAATTCATTTAGTGACCATTCAAAGTTACAACGGCACTGAAAAAATGACTTATGACTGTTTTTCATATTTACAACCATTGCAGCATCCCCATGGTCACATGATCAAAATTCGGATGCTTGGCGACTGGATCATATTTATGACAGTTGCAGTGTCCCAGGATCATGTGATTACCTTTTGCAACCTTCTTATAAGCAAAGCCAATGGGGAAGCCAGATTCACTTAACAACCATTTTACTAACTTAACAACTGCAATGATTCACTTAACAACTGTGGCAAGAAAGGCATAAAATGGGGCAAAACGTACTTAACAATTGTCTCTTAACCTTGCTAAGATTTTTCAAGATTAGACAAAGTCAACTAATTGCTCTCATTTATTCTGACAGAATGCAGTTCATAGAATAGTAAATATCAAGAAGAATGTTACTGTTATTTTTGTTAAAAAAAAACTTACTTGGATTTATAGAAACTTATTCAGGACAGTATTTGAGTTGTACAGTACATGTCCTTAGTGTTTTGCTGTACTTTCAGTACTTCACCATTAGATGGCAAACTTTGCTTAACAATTTTGATCATCAGATAGCTACTGCACTTAAAATGTTATGGTACTCAAACCTTTTATACAAGAGTGCAGTATAAAATCATATAGCTGGCTATAGCTTTTATTATTTGTTATACCTTTTATTTTACTTACTCATTCACTCATTTCCCTTTCTCATGCAGTTTATATAACATTCCACAAAACTGTTCACTTAAACAATAACTTTAGAAAGAGATTTTTTAAAAAACTACCACAGAATGCCATTGGGAGAGAGTTCCTTGGCTTCTAATTATTTTACCAAGTATTAGGGCATTTATACTGGATAGCTCTTTATAAAAGGAAATGTCTGCTCAATACTACTTGTTTTTATTTCACACACACACACACACACACACACATACACATATACTGTACATATATCCTCCAAGAATCCAGTAGTCTTGAAGTGCTCTAAATTCTGAAATTACAACAGAATAAATTGGTTAATCTTTAAACTCTCACAGGTTTCTTTTTTGTTTTGGTTATACTAAACGAAACTCGTAACCCTTCTGGCCATTATTTTAATTTTGTCATAAAAAGCTATAGAGTAGAGTAGAGTAGAGTAGAGTAGAGTAGAGTAGAGTAGAGTAGAGTAGAGTAGAGTAGAATAGAATAGAATAGAATATAATAGAATAGAATAGAATAGAATAGAATAGAATAGAATATAATATAATATAATATAATATAATAGAATAGAATAGAATAGAATAGAATAGAATAGAATAGAATAGAATAGAAGCTGGAAGGGACCTTGGAGGCAAACTGTTCCACTGGTTGATTGTCCTCACTGTCAGTAAATTTTTCCTTAGTTCCAGGTTGCTTCTCTCTTTGGTCAGTTTCCAACCATTGTTTCTCGTCCTTCCATCTGGTGCTTTGGTGAACAACCTGGCCCCCTCTGCCTTGTGGCAGCCCCTTAGATACTGGAACACTGCTATCATGTCTCCCCTATTTCTTCTTTTCCTTAGACTAGCCAGACCCAAATCCCGTAGCCGTTCTTCCATAAAAGCCGCCGAGTTAATGTATAGGACATGATAAAAAAGTTATATATACAAGGTTAAAGCAACTGCACATTACCAAAAAGCCCCCCACACCATAAAAACTACTCAGCCAGACCCAACATATTGGCTATTCACTTCAATTAAATAAAGGGAGAGTACCTTTTGGCAATGGAAAGAGAGTAAGATTGAAAAAGAAGCATGGTTAGCAAACAAGGTTTGAGGCTCTTTCATCAAATTCTGAGTTGGACTTAAGCATGGCATAAACCTGTCCAAACAATGCCTTTTCTCTGCCCTGTCTTGTGGACGCTACATACTTTATTTCATTCCCAGCCTGGGTCACCCTTATCTGTACTAGTATTAAAATAGCATTTCCCCCTTAATTCCATCTCTGTGCAGGCAAAGTCAAGGGCTTTAGAACATAGAACAATGGAGTTGGAGGGGACCTTGGAGGTCTTCTAGTCCAATCCCTTGCTCGAGCAGGAGACTCTATACCATTTCAGAGAAATGGTTATCCAGTCTCTTTTTGAAAGCCTCCAGCGATGGAGGACCCACAACTTCTGAAGGCAAGCTGTTCCACTGGTTGATTGTTCTCACTATCAGAAAATTTCTCCTTAGTTCTAGATTGCTTCTCTCCTTGGTTAGTTTCCAACCATCGTTTCTCATCTTGCCTTTTGATGCTTTGGAAAAAAAGTTTGATCCCCTAGTCTTTGTAGGAGCCCCTCAAATATTGGAACAGTGCTACAGACTAGACATACCCAATTCCAGTAACCGTTCTTTGTATGTTTTAGCTTCCAGCCCTCTAATCATTTTTGTTGCTCTTCTCTGCACTCTTTCCAGAGTTTTAATATCTTCTTTATATTGTGGTGACCAGAACTGGATGCAGTATTCCAAGTGTGGTCTTCCAAGCGGTACTAGAACTTCACGTGATCTTGATTCCATCCAGTGGTGGGATTCAAGTATGTGAACAACCGGTTCTCTGTGTGGATGCCGCTTCCGGAAGTCCATTCTGGGCCTGGGCAACAAAAAATTAGCTACCGGTTCTGCCGAAGTGGTGCGAACTGGCTGAATCCCACCACTGATTCTATCCCCTTATTAATGCAGCCTAGGATTGTATTGGCTTTTTTGGTTGCTGCTGCCTACTCTTGGCTCATATTTAAGTGATTATCCACTAGGACTCCAAAATCCCTCTCACAGTTACTTTGCCACTTATTACCTTGAAGGATGTCAGGTAGCTGCCGTCACTTGAAAGAGAGGCAAGATAAAAAATCAGCACCAGGAACATCAAATTTCCATTGGATGGGTGGAGAAAAGCTGAAATAAGGACTGATTCCTAATGAGTCAGTTGAAGTGCTTTTATTGCTTACTAGAGGTGCGGTGGCTCAGTGGCTTAATGAGGCTGGAGATGGTTTCTGCTCCAGTGGTTCGAGTCCTAGCACTGCTGTGTCAGGGTGAATTCCCGTCACTGACCTCAGTTGAACGGATTCGTGTTATGCTCACTAAAATCGTCTTCAGATTACGGGATACACCTATGGAATTGTTGGTGCTCTGTTTGCTTGCAGACGTTTCATTACCCAACTACTTACCCAATGAATTACCTAGTTGGGTAATGAAACGCCTGCAAGCAAACAGCACCAACAGACAGCACTATAACAACCCCGCACTTCAGTCCCGAGCCACGGATATTCTCTTCTATTCTCCCGAGACGTTTCAGGATTCACCGGGATTCAGGATTCACCCTCAGCCCTGCTGATACCTTGCGCCAAGCCTATACTTTAGCATCTTGACTCTCACCTTTTCTCGAAAACACGAAGGTTGTTGCTGAACGTAGTTTTCAGATATGCACTTAACTCCCCCCAGCCACCCCCGATTTAGCTTTGTAATACTTCGCGATTCTGACGGTTGGAAGATAACTTTTTTGGCCGACAGTGAAGTCCCTGAAGAGAGAGAGAGAGAGAGAGAGAGAGAGAGAGAGAGAGAGAGAGAGAGAGAGAGAGAGAGAGAGAGAGAGAGAGAGGTGCCGTAGCAAAGTCGGTTTCGCCGATTCAGACGCGCAGCTGCAAGACTCGGGATTAGGACGAAGGAGAAGCCAAACGGGCGTTCCGTTCAGCAAAGGGGGACGGGGGGCGGAGTTGGACTAGATGACCTACACAGTCCCTTCCAACTCTGTTATTCTATTCTATTGGGGGGCGGGGGAGAGCGCAGAGACTCAAGGCTTTTTACCCCGACACGGAGGCGGGGCAACTGCTTTTCTTTGCCCGCCCCCCTGACCCGGGAAGGAGGAGCCTCCGGGGAGGCGGAGCAAGACTGGCAGCGGTGGCGAGCACGGGGGTCGTTTCTTGCCCGCTCTCTCTCCCAGCGCTGCGCAAACAGCCGCCGCCGCCGCTTCTCCCGCTGGGTAAGTCTTCGCAGCTTCTTCTGGCTTTGGCGAGGGCGCGCGTGCGCCAGGAGAGCGCTCCAGGGTTGCCGCTGAAGCTTCGGGACGGCCTTCCTCCCTTCTTTCCTTCCTTCCCTTTCCTCCGCTCCGCTTCCCTCCCTTTGTTCGGGGCACCTGCTCGCGAGTAATCCCGCTGGCTTTTAGCGAGAGGCTCAGAACACGTAAGAGGGCGGCCCGGCCGAGCTACGATATTAAGCAGCCTTTTTTTTTCCTCGCAGTGAAGCTTCGCTGAAGGCCCCGGGGGAGATTTGGCGGACCCACCTCTGGCGTTCCCACCTCGGGGCTGTGGGAAGAGTACATGTCTGAATTTGATCGGGGTTTCGGGGATTAAGACCAAACTCGCTTGAGCTGTCTCACGCCGTAACACGCGGGTTGACAGGGTCGCTTTCGGATAATCTCGGGCGCGCTTCCTCAAAAGTAAGCCCGGAGGGACGACAACTCGTCGCCTAAAGGCAGATCCAAATTGCTGGCTTGTTCCGCCGTTCTTGTGTGTTCTTGTCGGCTTTCTCCCCCGATCTAAAACGATTCCGGAGGCCTCTTGGAGGAAAATTCCCCAAATTTGCTGGCCATCGGTGATGCTTCCTGGGAATTACGGAGGTGTAGACCAATAGAATTGAAGGACTTCTTCGGGTCAGAAAGAGGCGCTCCAAATTCTTTTTCCTTTTTCTACTTTATTTATTTAATTAAGGGGTGACTGTCATTTGCCATTTGCAATCAAATGGCAAATGACAGTCACCTCTTTATTAAATAAAGTAGAAAAAGAAAAATTTGGAGCGTCTCTTTTGGGGGGGGTTATTAAGTTTAGGAGAGAAAGGGGAACATTGTGGGCCCCAGTCCATACCTATTTATTTATCTTTATTAGGTTATATCATTAAGTTTTTTTTCTGATGCGGTTTGTTTCTGACTGAACCCAGTTGCCAAAAAGAACCTCTGAAGTTGAATTCTCATTTGGGTTAACAACTTTTATCAACAGTTCATCCCATAATTATTCTTGGATCACCAGAAAACACCACAGAAAGCCTGATGTTGGGTTTGCCATAAAGAAAACGTTTACACTTCCCTTGGATTACTATTGACTCAGCAATCTGAGGCTTTGTTTTCTTCTCATTTTTCTCTCTCTACTTCAGATTTCCTCCTTTTTTCTTTTTTTGCCCTCCCTATTTATCCTGTTTGTCAGCAGGAGCAAAGTTCAGTGTCACTTTCACAACATAGATTTTTTTTTTATTTTTTCCTAAGGCTAAGAAAGACTCTTTCTTGGGAAACTCTCTTGGGTGGATCTTCATGTTTCTGTCAAAGCAGATTAAAGTGATACAGCTTTTGTCCGTTGCTAATATATCTGAAGGGCTTCTCAAAAGATCAATATTCAGACTGAGCACAGAAACATTAACAGAACTAACCTACTAGAATTTAGAAGCTTTTCTACTAAGAAAGCTTTTTTTTTCCTCTCCTGCTGCTGTATTGCAAATATGAATGTTGAATTGCGGAATCGTTGTCAGACTCTCGTCTCTCTGTGCTTTAAACTGTTAAAATTATATGGAGTTACATTGTATAATATTTAAAGAGTGCATATTAAATGGAATTTCCTTTCAGGAATGTATTATATGTATTCCTTCATGGTGCTCAGGATATTCACTCTTAGCCACAGAGTCTTAAGTTGTGGTCTCGGCAGAGGTACTCTAATGGAACTTTATTAGGTTTGAAGTTACCTTTAACTCACCTTGATTGACCTTGGAAAGGCTAAGGAGAGAAAAACTTGGGGGATGCACTGCTAGCCCAGGGGAAATCCCAAGGCTGTAGGACAGATTGAGACAAGAACAACAATAAATCCACAAGCAAGCAACGAAATTGATATTTTTGTCAGGCAAACATGTCCATGTAGTCATTAGGAGCAAAGACCAACTCAAGGGAATCTTTCTTTTTTTAATCTCAAAAGTCTTAGTTCTACACTATAACCGAACACCAGCATTGGGTTCACATATCTCACTAAGCCATAATTTGTGTTGCCCATATTTTGCATACTTTTAACACACTGAACTGGCCTCTTGAAAATGCCATTTTTCTTCTACCCGGCTATGCAAAAGTAAGCATGATTTGAAATGTTCACATGTTCAGAGGGAAAAATAGCATATGAGTCACATTGGTCATGGAATGTATGTTGCTATGCTGTCTTTTGTGTTCTACATGAAGTACAGTTACTGGTCTAAACTGCTTTGTATACTTAAACCCCTGACAATCTAACTAGATTTCTTTTGTAAAAGTCATCTGTTGATACAACTGGCAGTAATAGCAATACACAAAGGTCTGGTACCCTGATTGAATCCTGTGAGAATAAGCCAGCTCACAGGTATCGGCAGAGGCATCTCTTGCGTTATTAGTGCAAAGTTTTCAAGAGTTATTCTTTCAAGAGATATACTTTGGCCAAGTTTATAGGAGAATTAATTGGTGAGACATACATGTAAAACAACCTGGGGAAGTTTGAATGGGTTTTTTTTCCCCTGCTGCTTGGCAAAAGAGCAGCAGCTATTTAATTTTTTTTTACTGTTCTACCGATGTACTACAGATTTTAGTTTGAAGCTTGATGTTAGCTTTTTAATCTGTCTGCCATGCAAACTTTAATTAGAGATTTAAATTGAGGATTTCATTGGTAATGCTTAAGTCAGCTGTTCTCTAAGGATGATTAGTTTTGTCTATTGCAGGAAAATCAAAGACTAACAAATATGTAATGACAAATGCTTTCGAGGATTAGAACTTCTGTCCTTCATTTGCAAGCATGTACACACTTCTTAAATACCAGAGGGAGAATTGTAAGCAGTGAAGTTAGGTTGCACTTATTTTCTGAAATTCCAATCACCCCAAAACTCCAGTTCTCCTCAGTATGGTTTACAGATTTTAGCAATCTTAAAAAAAATGTTACATTGGAAAAGCTAATATGGAGGAAAAACACAGCAAACAAGCTGAAAATGGTGATAGCTGTAATAAAAATAATGTAGAATTCTAACAGCATTGAAAAGTTTTTAACGTTATATAAGATAAACACAATAAATCTGCTGTTTATTGCAATACTATTAGATCCTCACATTATTAGAATTTAATTAGAAGCAGGAAGGTAAATGTTTAGATTGAACAGAGTATGGTGGAAGAATAAAGAGGAATAAAACAATGTGGGAAACAAGTGGAAAAGTTTATCTGTTGAAAGAGGGAGAAAAGTGGAACTAAGAATATACAGTATTATTAAATAAATGTTAAATAAATTTGGGAGGTGTTGGTTAATCTATATACTACTAAAATTCTCATTGTATTAATCTGTCTATTTGTACTCTCACTTTAGCCCAAACAATGCATTATACTACAACAAGTTTTGAATCGAGGTACCTAAAATCGACTAGCTTAAAGAATGTGTTAAAAATCTGGGACCCATTACTCCTGTGGAATTGAAATTCCCACGATGTCCATGCTAGTTTTAATTGCAAATTTGTGGCCCTTGCAGCATTCCAGCAGTCACGCAATCATGATTTCTGATGCTCCCTGCCAGCTTCCCACAAGGAAAGTCATGGGGAAGCCAGCGGGAAGTTGGAAGTCATTCCCACTTGCATTGCTTTTTTGCCCACACACGGCCATTCTGATTATCTGTTTAGCTAAGTAAATAGTGACTTACTATTGAAGTTTGTTTGCTACTACAATTATTTTTCTATTTATGATAAATACTCTTCTTAGATGATCACGGGACCATCCAGCATATCCAGCATTGGGATAATATATATATCTGTTCGAATCCCAGAGGGGTAAGACTAGCTGATGAGAGCTAAAGAGCTTGAAATAGCTATACTAGTCTCCCTTTAACTCTTTGTCAGCCACAAAATTTTGAATTTACAGTGTTCACAGTAGTGACGTTTGCTTGCAAAAGATGCTCCTAGACAGGAGTGAAATGCAGAACAGATTGCTTTATATTTGGTAGACCGAGTGTTCCCCCCAACACATAGATATATATCCTCCCTGGCCTCTACTGACAGGAGTGAGGAGGAGCCTGTGGCCTAAAGGTTAATACAACTGCCTAACATGCAAGCTACCCAGGTTCGAATCCCAGAGGGGTAAGACTAGCTGATGAGAGCTAAAGAGCTCTCATATAGTCAGCCTAAAATTTAATGTTGTTCATTCTGGTCACATCAAACTGTATTACCTTTCATCTCAAAGGATGACCCAATGGGTTACAAGGTTGTTTAAAGCAAAAGCTTGTAGAACATTTGTAATGTTTAGTTAATTGATTCACTTAAATCTCCCAGAGTCACAGCAGGCAGCCTCCTTATTTATACAGGTAGTCCTCGACTTACAACAGTTCATTCAGTGACCATTCAAAATTACAGCGGCACTGAAAAAAGGGACTCATGACCATTTTTCACACTTAATGACCTTTGTAGCATCCCCCCCATGGTCATGTGATTTACATGCGGATGCTTGAGAACTGACTCACATTTATGACGGTTGCAGTGTCCCGGGGTCACTTGATCCCTTTTTGCGACCTTCTGACAAGCAAAGTCAATGGGGAAGCCAGATTCACTTAACAACCGTGTCACTAATTTAAGATCTGCAGTGACTCACTTAACAAATTTGGCAAGAAAAGGCATAAAATGGGCAAAACTCACTTAACAAATTTCTTACTTAGTAACATTAATTTTGGACACAATTGTGGTCATAAGTTGAGGACTACCTGTAATGAGCTATTGGGAATCATACTAGGAAGTTTTGGTATGTTTACTTTCCAGGTAAGAACGTGGATGATCACACATTCCTAAGCTTAATCTTTTACACACAATTTATTCTATGGGTGACTCCAGAGATAAGCCGTCTTGCAACAGCAGTGCAAATGCAGAATTTCAGCACCACACGGGAGAGGATTTTAAAGGTTGTATCACAAGGTTGCAAAAGCTCTTTGGCATGTTCTGCAAATATGTGACACGTTTACAGTACAATGTTTCACATGAGAGTAAACCTTTCTTGGCAGTTGCTATAGACAAATACTGATCAAGGCATCCGTCTTCTATTCCCTATAGAATGTTCTTGTAATTATGTAATAAAGGGAGAATTTCACAACTCCAGTACTATATTATTTGACCTCTAGTTCTTTGAGTAAAAGCAATTAGAATCTGAATGAATCACCTTGATGTGATTTCTTCTCTCTCTCTCATTCTTTGCTTGAGACCACAAATATTTTCCTATATTGAGATTTTAAAAAAAATATTGTATGTGTGCAAAGTAGTTATTTTTCCCACAGGATGGCATGTATATGGATGAGGATCTGGAACTAAGATCAACAATTTACACTAAACTGTGACATGATTTGGCTTAGTATGTTGAATGAACCCCCAACAATTACAGTTTGTAATCATAGTTGTGGCTGATTATTATGTTTGGAGTCATCTTATCTGGAGTCATCTTATATTCTTTAAACCATGGTTTGGCGCATTAGCTAAGGAGTCTGTATATGTGTGCAAATGTAATTTTCTTTTCGGTGTGCTCTTACAGTGTTCTCTGTTTTCTGGGTCTTTTCTATCATGATCCTCACATGCAGTATTACTGTATAGTTTAGCTGAGATTGGCCTAAAGCAGGCAAAATGTGTGTGTCCTTCTGATGATTAAAGTGAGAATTTATGGTTAAGTGTCATGTTTTTCACATACCAGCAAATAGCAAAAAACGTTTTTAATGAATATTTTTTATTAAAAGAAGATTTTACAAAGATTTTTAAAACTACAGAAACAGAAGAAGAGAAAAAAAGTTTATAAAAGGGTAAAAGAAAAAAGTTGAGAATAAGAAAATAGCAAGAAAAAGAAATCTAAAGAAGGGATTTCTGTCTCTTTTGCAGTTACAAATATAGCAAATTTTGCTACATTTTTGCTATCTGCAGCAATCTCCACCCTTTCATATTGCATATCATAGTTCTCTTCTCATAAACATTTCTTTTTAATCTATAAATCCAGAAATCAGCAGTTCATTTTATTCATTTTCAGCAAACCCATCTAGTCAGGGTTTCTAATTTTAATAAAGGTAGTTGAAGATCCCTCTTTCAAAGCCAGGTCATCTACTAATGAGTTGTAATCTGTAAAATGTTTTGCTTCTTGAATATTTTCAGAAAGAAGGAACTAAAACTAAAACTGGAAAAATATCTCGTTGCTGGGAATAAGACTTTACCTTTTAGACCCTTTTTAAATCTCTGTGGCTTGCTAGTAACAGTGATTTTTAAGAGAGCTGAAGATGGCAAAATTTAATGTATCTTTTCGTGACAGAGGTCAGCAATATCCATGTCAGCCATGTCCACCATTTTATAATAACCAGGTGAGTCTCCCATAGCAGCTGACCTACAGATTGTCCTCGACTCAAAAACAACATACTGTAAATTCAAAGGAAGCCCAAATATCCAAAGAAGGAAGGTTACACCTTCAAGAAGATAATATAACCATTTAATGAAGATTATTGGATTCACTTTTTTTTTTTTTTAGTTTTATGCTGCTCAGGCATTGGTAAATTCTGAGAGAGGGATAAAGTTATCCTAAAATCTGACCAAATGGCACAGGAGTAGGGTCAGCTCTAAATACTTTC
Organism: Azemiops feae; assembly: GCA_023970755.1. Taxonomy (NCBI): domain Eukaryota; kingdom Metazoa; phylum Chordata; class Lepidosauria; order Squamata; family Viperidae; genus Azemiops; species Azemiops feae. The sequence continues at coordinate 1,709,120 of JALGBA010000035.1, forward strand.
TTTGGCCTTCCTGGAAATATTTTTCCAAAGCACCGTAGAGCATGATCAAGTCTCCTTCAATTCAGGCTCAACTCCTGAATTGACTTTATCAGTGTATATGTAACCATAAATGTAATTTTCTTGGCACAGAGCAGAAAAGAGGAATTATTCGGTACACAGGATAATTATTTTAACTGAAGCTAATTGAGATAAACTTTCATTAAACTAACAGATTTAGTTTTGTCCTAGTTCCTTCCACTATGCCCCCCCCCCCCCAAAAAAAGTGGTGTTCTCCTGATTTACCCCTCTATCTGTTTTCTCTTGGTGGCTAACAAAATAGAAATGTGTCCTGCAGATAACTAGAATTACACTAAACACAAATACCATTTAAACGCTTAACAGTCCTATGAGTGAAATAAGTGGGAAGGGGAGTGTTCGAAGCTACAACTGAATGGGACACATAGGTGAAGCCCCATCCCACCCTGAATTATCTTGTCCCAGCACACACACCTGCTTTTGCTTTCAACATCAGCTGGTGTAATTATTGCATAATTTGCATTGCGCCAAGTTTAAGATTAGGTGATCAGCATTGTTAACAGACATTCTGGTTCTGGCTTTGTTATTTTCTGCATGGGAAAGCCAAGCACAGCTATTCAGGACAGGGTGTATCTTAAGATCTGTGCACACACATTCAGTGGGTGGAGTGTCTTTTGATCAGGATCAGTTCAGATGGTTTTCCAATCAGCCCTGTGGATTTTAATCACGTCCCTTCCCCCCCCACTCCCTTTTTTTCCCCTCCCCCATCTCCAGCTTGTAAAAATTCTTGCTTGGCTGCTTTAAGCACTGGCTTAAAGAGGTGGAAATGCTTGCAGAATCTGTCTGTTTCTTGGGGAATACTCTGTATTAAGTTGGGAATTCAGTTGCTGTATTTTCCATCTTCAGCAGATCACTTGGGATCTCCTTGGGATGAAATACGTATGTATCCTTTTCCCAGGATCTCTTGATAGAAAACCTAAGCAAACTTCCCCAGCTGAATTTTCGGTAACAGCCTTACCAAGAGGGGCATTCTGGGAGTCGGCACATCTGGATAGTCCCAAGTCTGGGAAGGCTGGCATAAAACTCATAATAGAGAAGATTGACTGTAGCAACCAATCTACTGAGATCGGCGCACTTTCATTCAGCTAATCCAAAAGTCGCGCGCCGTTTCTGAAATACATGGAAATAAGCATTCCTTATGTCTTCCCTTGGATGAGACCACTTTGAAATTGGTTGAATTTAATTCTAAGTTGTGGCTTGTGCTTTTAAGGTCCCTTCTTAGCTTGTTATGATTCTTTACTTGCTCAAAACAGAAGAATATGTGTGCATAGGATTTTTAATTAAGAGTCAGCTCATAGAAGACAGTTGTGGTCCAGTTAAGTTAGATGCTGTTAAATTTCCACCTTCTCTTTTTTTCCCCTCTCATAATGCTTTCTCTGGAAACCTTTAGAGAAAATATTCCTTGCTTTTTAAATTAAATATATATCATTGTATGCTGGATTTTTTTTTAAGGTTAGTTAAACTGGGAAGTTGAAAAAAAAAAACACCATTCCTGAAAAAGTAAATGGCAAATCTCTTCCATAGTCAAGAAAACTATATGAATCCAGCATAACTCAAGAGCGTATTTATCAGTTTCTAAACTCTGTGTTTGCTTTCTTCTGCCTAGAAATTGAGGCTTGGGAAGAAGCATTCAGTACAGAATAGGAGATATAGTTGCACATATCAGTTGAATTTAGTTGACAGTGATTTCCATTGATTTGAATAGTAATAATTATATTGAAAATCACAACTGGTACATGCAAGAAAATATGGCCGTATGGAGTGATTTGGTTCTCCAACACTCTTTCTCCATCGTACCCTGTTCAATTCCCCTCTTCATTCATTTTTTCCTACTTTCCCCTGGCCCTGTCTGAACCATTACCTAAGCATCTTGGAATAATTGAGCAGGTTCAGCCTTCGTTTGCAGGCTGCCTTTCATTTGTGAAGTTTGGTTTAAGACAGTGGTGGCGAACCTATGGCACGCGTGCCAGAAGTGGCACTCAGCCCTCTCTGTGGGCACGGGTGCTGTCACCCCAGCCCCACCTCCCCCCGTGGCCCCCTCCTCAACAGCAGCCCCCTGGGGGAGAGTCGCGGCCCGCACAGAGCAGCACAGCCAAGGTCATGGCAGCTGGGCAGCGGGGACAAGACTCTGCCCTCGCACCCCGTCGCCGTAGTTGATACTGCGGGGCGCGGGCGGAGGGCGTGGCTGTCATGGCGCTGCTGGGTCGCCTGGGCGATCTGCAGAGGGCCATGGAGGTGGTGGGTGGCTCTGCAGGCGGGCGGGGCAGGGCGGGGGTGGAGTGGGGCGGGGGGCAGTTTTGGGGCACTCTGTCTCTAAAAGGTTCGCCATCACTGGTTTAAGATTTCATTTGCTTTTGTAGAAATCTTGGTTTCCCTTAAGAATCCCTATACCTCCCTGGCATGTTGATGGAGCTATTTTGGCCATACAAGTCAAGGGATTTTTCTGCATGGGAAAAGGAATAAGAAAGTGCTTAATGGCCAGGAATGCAGGATTTGATCCATCTCATGGCAAGGTGTTTTTTAAAACAAAAAAACAAAAAAAACCTTCTTCTTTCACTGTTTTGTTGCTGTGGTCAAAATGTATGATTAACTAGGGACATATTTCTGTCCAATGAGCAGAGGAATCGTATGCTTCATTTGTTCCCTCCTAATGTCAGAAAATATGAAATCCAATCTTAACCATCTTGAAAATAAAACCAGTGGGAGCAGGAAGGGGGTGTTAGGTAGAAGTAAGCAGACACAGAGTGAACGGATCAAGGCGTAACTCTTCTAAAGTCTTAGTTTTAAATGTTAGGGTCCCATTCTTTTGAAGCACCCTCCCCCAAGTAATTCAGGCTAATTAAGAGTAGTGCTTCTACTCTTGTGATTTACGCTCAGTAGTGTTTAACATTGAGGCTTAGTTGGTAGGTTATATACACAGTGAATTGCTTCAGATCTTGTGGGGTTTGACATTTCTAAAATTGTAGGTTTGCAAAATCTGATTCAAACCAGTCGAAACCCCCTGTGTGAAGGAAGGTTATTTTCATCATCATCATCAGCCACATGGCCCCAAACAAATGATCACCCAGGAGGACATGTTCGCTGTGCCATAGACAAAAAGCAAAGGCAGCCATTTTTAGAAGTTCCAGGAAAATTCGTAAACGGAAATAATGATACTACATATAGATCTGAGATAACCTCCAAGCAAAATCTCTGTGTAGCGCTTTTATGGCCAGATGAGTACTCTTGACAGTTGAAAAACCAGAACTGGTTTAAATCTGAGCGGTCCGGTTAGATTTCCTAATTCAAATAAAAAATAGTATTCTAGGCAAGTCAGAATTCTATGCTAAAATTCCCAGAACTCTTAGTATTTCAGATTCTAAATGCTCAGATAAAAGATTCACAATTCAGAGGAGCAGGGACTCAAGATTACTTGATTTTTTTTCCCCTCTTGAGCAAAAAAGGTCAGTAATTTGTCCAAAAAGCCGGAAAAACATCCTTATTTTTCCTCAGTAGGCCCTGCACATCCTTATGGCATCTACAGGTAGTTCTTGCTTAACATCCAATCATTCAATGATCAGTTACGATGGTGCTGAACAACGGGACTTATGATCAGTCCTTGAAGTTCCAGCTGTTGTGTCTCCACAGTCATGTGAACAACGTTTGGGCCCAGTCACATTTGTGCCTGCCTTTTGGTTGCCTTCCTAGCCATGGCGGTCAGCTGCCATACCGTCTGGCCATGCTCACCACCACCACCACATCTGCCAAACCGTGCGCTGCTACTGAACCAGCTGGGCCGTCCTTTGCTACTTTCTTCTTTTGTAACTGAGGCCTTTCTTAACTCATCAGCCTTCCTTCACCAGAGAATGCCCTGAGTGTGGCCTGAACTAAAGCCCTGGCTGACACACAAATGGAGAGCCCAGTCAGCACACGCAAAAAGTCCCATCTACACTGGTGCAAATGAAAGTGATACAAAAGAAAGCCCTGGGTCAGGGGTAGGCAACCTTGGCTGTTTTATGACTCGTGGACTTCAACTCCCAGAATTCCTGAGCCAGCATGGCTGGCTCAGGAATTCTGGGAGTTGAAGTCCACGAGTCATAAAACAGCCAAGGTTGCCTACCCCTGCCTTGGGTGATATAGAGAGGTGCATGGTGTGCTGTGGGCACGGTGGCGGTGGGCAGGGCTGGGAGGGGGAAACAGCTGGCAGCAACTGGTAGGCATGCAGCTAAAAGGACAGGGAGGGGTGAGGAGGTCTAAAAAGAGGCAGTTCCTTACCTTATCGAGGCTCAGGGCTGAGAGGGACCAAGCTGGGAATAACTTGGATCGGATTGGGTAAGTCATGGCCAATAGGATTCAGTTAACAGCAGCAATGGGGAGTGCTGGGATTGCTATCACTAAGCCGTTCAGTCACATGAAGTTGTCCTATAGGACTCCGTTGCTTAGCCACAGAAATTCCAGTCCCAATTACTGTTGTTAATTGTACAGGTAGTCCTTGACTTACAACAGTTCATTTAATGGCCGTTCAAAGTTAAAACGGCACTGATAAAAGTAACTTACGACCATTTTTCACACTTAGCGACAGTTGCAGCATCCCTGTGGTCACGTGACCAAAATTCGGACACTTGGCAACTGACTCATATTTATGATGGTTGCAGTGTCCCGGAGCCACGTGATCAACTTTTGCGACCTTCTGACAGGCAAAGTCCATGGGGAAGCCGGATACACTTAACCGCTGTGTTACTGCAGTGATTCACTTCACAAATGTGGCAAGAAAGGTTGTAAAATGGGGCAAAAATCGCTTAACAAAATGCCTCACTTAGCAAAAGAAGTTTTGGGCTCAGTTGAGGTCGTAAGTCGAGGACTACCCGTATTGCTCTAGCTGGTGGCATAATTTTACCACAAGCCTTGATGCTGAATGGTGTCCATTTACTGCAGTATGGACAGCAGGCTTTCTCTAATGAAAATGGCCTGTTTGTTTAGAATGTGGTCAGTATAATTAGAAGAATGATCAAAAGCTTCATTCTATTTATTGCTATCATCCTTCCGCAGCTGAAAACTGCAGAACAGTCACTCTAGACCTTATATCCACGTAGCGCGTTTAAAGTTCAGATCCCTTTTGAGGCCAACTGCAGCTTTTCAATTGATTTCTGTAAGGTCAGGTTGCAGTTAAGTGTACTGTAAAAGGCAATATTCACTATATTGCAACCGTGAACTTGAGTCCAGATATCCTTATCTTTGGTGCCCTGATGTTTGCTCTGTATGGAATATAACTGCCTCCGTTTTTGTGCAAAAGCCTTGAAGCAGAGATGTAATTGCATTTATTTTTACGCCCAAAATTTAATTGCTTTTAGAAGAACAGGGAGTTGATTTTAAAAAGGTAATTATTCTACAGTTTGTTTTTAAAAGCAATTCTTTTATCAATTAGTTTTTAATTCTGTTATCTCATAAATGTTTGGGGGCTTTTTTGGAGCTGGGTAAAAAGTATATCTTGTCTTCTACCTTGGTTTCTCGTGATCTACTTCTGAATATTGATTTCCCTCCCTGTCTTGTGAGGGTGTAAATACTGATATGTATGTTAACGTGTCTGTTGTATTTAAATTTTATAGAATTAGTAGAGTTCTTTTATAACTAATGCAGCATAAATATAACATACGCAGTCAAATCTGATGATGATTATTGTCTTTTCAAATCATTTCTTCTAACTCTGCATTGCTTATTTTACAAAAGAGCAATATTTTTTTAAAAAAGAAATGAAGCATGTGTGCTTTATTTTACTATCATATAAGTGGAAGAACTGGCATAAGGCTAAGAATCTAAATTATGAATCTCATCTATCTTAAAAGTTCAATGAGCTGTGTTAGTGAATAACAGAAAATATGGGGATCTAGAATACTGACTTATCCTGCAAGGACTCTAGCTAGCTAAAGTGTAGAAGGCTCTTTAGATATTTGAAAATGTTGTAGAAAAATATAATAGTAATAATTAATTTACTACTACCTAGGATACAAATTAATAAGATAACGTAACCCTTTCTTGTTTTTAAAGAAAATGCACATACACCTATCAAGAAAAATATTTGTTAAATGCTAATACAATAACAAAATAACTTATATCAGGGGTCCCCAAACCCCGGTCTGTGGACCACTACCGCAAGTGGGGGGTGGGATGTGAGCATGGGAAGCTCCATTTGCACAAGCGGCGTGCATGCACATAAAAACATCCCCTCCCTGCCACTATCGCTGCCAGCCCCTGAAACCAGAAAGGTCGGGGATCGTTCATTTCTATGACACCACATTAATTTCCTTTTTTCCCCATGGGAATAAAGTGCATATCTTAATTTTAAAATAATTTAACAGTGTAATAATAGGCATGTCTGCTCATTAATTAGCTTCATTTTTCCCCATGAGGAAGCAGCTTAATTACCCTATTTATTGACTTTAAATTTAACAAGGAAACTTGTCAATGTATTTTTACTTTATCGTAACAATACCACATCAAAGAGATATTTTGTTGAAACTGTAAATATTGTATTGGTTCCCAAAGTGTGAATCACCTAGACAGATTTGTATTTGCTAACATACAGCAGGAATCTCCAAATCTGGCAACTTTAAGACTTGTGGATTTCAACTCCCAGAATTCCTCAGCCAGCCAGTTGGGGAATTCTGGGAGTTGAAGTCCACAAGTCTTCAATTTGCCAAGTTTTGACACTCCTGACATACATAGCCCCAGGATTGGGAACCTATTGGTTGAAAGTGACTTCCTTTTTTAAAAAAAAGTCACCAAAGCCTTTTCTTAACGTGCAGCATAGGATTTTGTGGGTTTTAGGATTAATGTTTAATGTGTTTTGCCTTAGAGTAGACTTTGACTTTTAAAATAGGTTTCTTTAAAAAAAAAAGCCTCATGAGAAAAAAAAAGCAGATCTTGTTCCTCAATGCTGAGGTCTTCATTTGTAAAGCAATAAAGGGGGGGGGGAGGGAAGTGCTTGCTCCAAGCATATCCTAGACCAGGGGTAGGCAACCTTGGCTCTTTTATGACTCGTGGACTGGCTCAGGAATTCTGGGAATTGAAGTCCACGAGTCATAAAAGAGCCAAGGTTGCCTACCCATGTCCTAGACCATGCTGGCTCAGGAATTCTGGGAGTTGAAGTCCACGAGTCATAAAAGAGCCAAGGTTGCCTACCCCTGTCCTAGACCATGCTGGCTCAGGAATTCTGGGAGTTGAAGTCCACGAGTCATAAAAGAGCCAAGATTGCCTACCCCTGTCCTAGATATATTTAAATTGATCATCTTAAGAGCCAGTTTGGTCTAGAGGTTAAGGCACCGGGCTAGAAAGCCAGAGATTCATGAGTTCAAGTCCTGCCTTAGCCATGAAAGCCATTGGGCCAGTCACTCTCACGTCAACCCACCCTCACAGGGTTGTTGTTGTTGTGAGAAAAATAGGAGGAGGGAGATACGTTGGGTATGTTCGCCACCTGGAGTTCTTTGTAAAAATAACGAGGGATACAAATAAATAAAAACTCTTAAAATAAAATTCAGTGATATAAACCTGCCTTACATTTTTCAGTAGCAGCAAGACTTTTCAACTATGAGCAACCCCTTTGCACACCTCACGGAGCCTCTGGACTTGGGCCAGTCAGCAAAGAAGTTCTTCAATCTGAACCATTTGAAAGACGCCAGATATGGTATGTTGGCTACGGTGAAAAGGACTTGTCACATGCCTGAATTCACCTCTGCTTCTCTTCTCATTTGTTGGTGGTTCTTGACGATCACTTTGGCTTTGTCCTTTGGAGAGCCATAGCTCATTGGAAAACACAAGCAAACAAGTGTCAGATTTTAAGATTTTCAACTCCAGCCAGAAAGTTGAAGTATGGAAAGACTGGTTTTTAAGCATTAACTGCCCTTCAGAAAAAAAACATATTGGATCAAAAATCTGAAGCACTTTTTCTATTTTGGGTGGGGGGGGGGGAAAGGTTGGAGAAATATTTCTCCTAACCATCCAAGTGGCTTTCATCAGGCAACCCAACCCTTTGCATCTTCATAGATATATTTGCTACCAATTTACATATGTATAGGTGTCACTTTCACACTGTTTATTACAGAAAGTCATATCTTTTTCTTTATATTGCAGCTTCCCCCACCGGAGAGCCTCTCAGTGGGGTGGGTCTCCAAGATCCAGAATTATTAGTTGTTGATCTAAAAGATAGTAGATCTATAAATCCGGAGGTTGTGGAAGACTGGCTTAATTTCTGTATCAATCTTCTCCATCTGTATATTCCGGAAAGTTGTGAATTTCAACTGCCAGAATTTTCAACAATGTTTGGCCGGCTGGCAATTGTGGGAGTTAACATCTGGAGTGTGTGTGTCCAAATGAGAAGAGGGTTCTGCATTATGTCTTTGGCTTTAACTCAGAGAAACAGTGCTTTTTTTGTAAAAAAAAAAAAAAAAAGGTGCCGGAACTCACACATGTCATACAACCCACTTTGCCTACCCTACAAGGTTCCATCCAAAAAAGGTGCCGGAACTCTGTTCTGAGCGTTTTATGAGAAAAAAAGCCCTGCAGAGAAATACTATCTTTTTGTGAGACAGATGTTTGAAAATCTCAGCTGTAGTTTGCTGACAGAAGGTAGAGAATTTCCTTTTGCTGAGTCTTCTTCTGAATTTCATTTATTCCTTCCTTCCCTTTTCCTTTCTTCCCCAGCGCATTTACCATTTTCTATCAGAATCTTGCTCGAGGCTGCAATTCGCAACTGTGACGAGTTTCTTGTGAAGAAAAACGATGTTGAAAATATCCTCAACTGGAAAGAGATGCAGCACAAAAGTATTGAAGTGCCATTTAAGCCTGCTCGGGTTATTCTGCAAGACTTTACGTGAGTTGTATATATATCATTTTTAATTGTTCCAATTTAGTGAGTTTTCTCAGTTAGGTTATCTTTGGTGGAGAACATCTGGCAAAATTTGAGCTTTGTAGTATTTTGGGTTAAATACTAAGTCCTCGACTTACAACCACAATTGAGCCCAAAGTTTCTGTTGCTAAGCAAGGCAGTTGTTATTTGAATCACTGCAGTTGTTAAGTTAGTAATACAGTTGTTATGTGAATCTGGCTTCCCCGTTGAGTTTGCTTGTCAGAAGGTTGCCAAAGGACTCTGGAACACTGCATCCGAATTTTGATCACGTGACCACGGGGATGCTGGGATAGTCATGTGAAAAGCAGTCATAGATCACTTTTTCCAGTGCCATTGTAACTTTAAACGGTCACTAAATGAATGGTTTTAAGTTGAGGACTGCCTGCACTGTAAATTGCACTGGGTTGAAGACTTATAAGCAGACACAGCATCAGTCTCTTTCTAGAAAAACATTCAGTTCATGTTCATGAATATCACACAAAATTCACCCAAAACACTGCCTTTTGATATTTCAGCAGACTGTAAACCCAGATGTTGGGTTGTAGTTGGCTACTAAGAACCCGCATGCAATTAATTCATTTCCAGTTTGGGAATCCTCTAAAACAGGGGTGTCAAACTCGCAACGTCACGTGACATGTCGCGACTTTTTTGCCATTGCTGGCAATGGGGTGGGTGCGGTTTCTCCATGACGCCTCCGGCCCGCAGGCCAGCAGTTTGACACCCCTGCTCTAAAATATATGAACTTCAATTCCCAGAATTTTCAGAATGATTGTTAGTTAGGAATTACAAGAGCAAACATTCATACAACAAGTGAACATCCAGGTTGGATAAGGCTGATAATACAAATCAATGCAAGTCTATACAAATCGACTGTTTTTCTCAATACTTGGCTATGTACTGCTAACATTGTGTCTCCAGGTTTTAGGAGTGCTCTTCCAAAAGAACAGTTACAGAAAATAACTTTTTTTCCCTTGAGCCAACGGTCTTCAATACGTGGGTCATAATTTTAAAATTAAGCTACCTTGTATCAAGGTGATATGACTTACTCTCATTAGTACCATCTTAAACCTGAAAAGCAAATTTGAGAATCCTCTGGTCATGTTTCCTACTAGAAGAGGAGAAACAACCTGTGACCTCATGTAGAGTCATAGCTTGGAGATCAGTGACAAGCAGAGGGCAGAGTTCTGATGACTTTAGTCTTTGGTTTGGTGACCAAGGTCAGAATCCATTTGTGAAGTTCGAATTTGAGCAAACTTTACACAAGCACCTTTACATTCTAGGCAATGTCAGTGATTGCACATTTCTGCCAATTATTAACGTCTGCTGTATTTCTTAACATCTCAGTGATGTTAATGTTCTCTTTTTGAATAGTTTTGCAAGCTAAATTTGAATTCATTATTTGTAGTTAAAAAGACCTGTCAAATTTCCTACATACCATACAATCATTAAAAACTGATAGTAAAGAAATAAAATCCTACAAAACGTAATAATTGCCAGCCAACTTATCTATAAACGTACAGAAAAATGATGCAGAACCAGTAGTAAAATGAATTTTAAAATGTTAAGCCATTTAATAAATAAAAGAACTGAAAACATCCGGAATGTCTTAAATGTTGTATTTAAAAAAAAGCCAGAAGATTAAAATGAAAGGTGGGGGGGGGGAAATAAGGTATACAAAGGAATACAGTATTAATGCCATGCCAAGTAAAGATATATAGATTATATCTGGTATTTTCCATTTTTTCTTACAATCAATCATGATCATTTTATCATATTTTCAGATCATGTTATGGAATTTTAAAAAGAAGATTGCATTTATTTCTATATGAAAAAAAATGTATCTTGTAGGTAGTTGATGAGCTAAGAACCGGAAAAGAAGCATTTAAAAATATCTGTTTTGTGCTGGGAAAAAGATGAATATTCTGGGGGCTTGTTACAAAAATATTGATAGGGTATGTTTGTGTCGTGTTTGGGTGCAAGTGGGGAAGGGACCTCTGTGTCTGGGGTATATAGTAAATGAAGAGGATGAGTTTTAAGAACAAAGGAAGACCATCAAGATTTTGTTCTCATAAAAGTAGCTTTAGATCTCCATGGTGTTGATTTCTTAGTCTGGTAGACCTGATAGGGCTGACATCAGTTTTGCAAATCTGAATGTGCTATCTTTCCTTCTTTTATCTTCATAAGAATTGAGTTGGGCGCTATCTGGGGCATTTTTGCAAATCATTTTCTTGCTTGGCTCAAGTTTTTCTGATCATTGTCTTTGGCTTCTTTCAGTCCTTTAAGACCATCCTTTTTAGTCCTGAATGGGAAAGTAGTATGTGAAGTTTGAGTACATTAAATAGTTTGATTAGGCCCAGGAAGCTTCTATTTTGACATTGGTGCTACTGGCCTGACTTGCTACCCCTGTTCACATGTGGAGATCTGTTGTGTCAGGAAGAAAGATTTGAACTAGCTTTTTTCCTGACAAGCTACATGCTGTTTTTCTGAATGCAGAATATGTATTTGGAACAGGGGAACGCAGCAGTCCTTTCCAACATTGTGCTTATTCAATACCTGCTTTGAGCCTCATATGACAGTCTGTGAAATTCCATCTATACATTGTACACAATGACCGTTTTTCTCAAATCAACAGTAGTAACTATTGTTGTGAATCAAAGTCTTGTGCACAGTCTGAGCTTTGTGTAAATATGAATGAATGATTTAACACTTTGATAGAAGCATCACTGCAAGAGTAGAATCTCCATTTTCTTAAATTAGTTTTAATATATGCATTTTCATGACAACCTAAGTACTACAACTAGAATAAGAGATTGGATTCTTGATTCTGGCTGTGTGTGGCATATGTTTTGATTCTTATGTATTCAAAGCTTGTAGGTTGCCACGTAAATTCATGAGCATTTATTCCATAGTAGGCTTACTATGTGCCTACTATGCCTAATCTGTGCTAGCTAAAAATACTGTACATCTAAAACAAATATAATGTAGTGGAATGGAATCACTAGATTCCAACCCTTGCTAAAACCTACTGTGTGGTCTTAAGGAAGCAACTAATACCATTTTTTGAAAGCATTCCAGATGAATTTGGATTGCTGATGCTGGAGAAATGTACTTGCAAAGGATTTATTCAGACATTAGCAATGTCTGAACAAATTCTTTGTAACTGCATTTTTGGATAAGCCAGAGCATTATTAAGTTGTAGATTTAATTATGGTTTTGAATAATTTTCTTATTTTCCATTGGAGGAATTGATATTTGTGCAGACGCTTTGGGGGTGTAAAGTTAGAATAAGCTCTCCTCAGTGTATTGTAAGTTATATAAAATATAAATTTATTCAATGGATTTGAGCTGTGGTGAGATACAAAGGATTTTGGGATAATACTATGAGAGTTCTAGCTTGTTTATTGTCTGTGACAAATTGCATTAAAACTGGAACACTTTTTCACACTAGTCTTTTCCTCTCCCCCCCCCAACCCTCCCCAATCCCTGGATCTATTTGTGATTTGAGTCTCAAACACTTGATTGCAGAAAGTCTGCTTAATATTCGATGTCCAAAGTAACTACAGGTAGTCCTCAGCTTACAACCAACCGTTCATTTAGTCACTGTTCAAAACTGAAAAAAACATCTTGCACACTTATGGCTGTCACAGCATCCCCATGGTCACATGATCAAAATTGGGACGCTTGGCAACTGGCATGTATTGTCAACAGTTGCTGTGTCCCAAGGTCATCTGATCACTTTTTTGCGACCTTCTGACTAGGAAAGTCAAGGGAGAAGCCAGATTCACTTAACAACCCTGCTACTAACTTAATAACTGCGGTGATTTACTTAACAAGCGTGGCAAGAAAGGTGGTAAAAATGGGAGAAAATTCACTTAACGACTATCTTGCTTAGCAGGAAAAATGTTGGGCTCGGTTCTGGTCATAAGTGAAGGGCTACCTGTATATAATAATTCTAAATGTGGGATTGCATAGATTTCGACCAGGGGTAGGCAACCTCGGCTCTTTTATGACTCGTGGACTTCAACTCCCAGAATTCCTGAGCCAGCATGGCTCAGCTTGGAAACCTCTCCCTTTCCCCTCAGCATGGCTGGCTCAGGAATTCTGGGAGTTGAAGTCCACGAGTCATAAAAGTGCCAAGGTTGCCTACCCCTGATTTAGACCCCCCAAAAAACAACCCCTATTGATTGTGGTCTTCTGAGAGTTGTTCTGTAGTATCAATATACCTGTAAGGCAGAACAGTTTCATGGGTAATTCATGCACCTGACTGCAGTTTGGAGAATTAGGAATCTTCTTTTCTTCCTCCTTTTGTGCTGTCTGATTTTTCAGCCCGCCCTACCTTGCTATCTACAACTGAATGAGTCAGCAATCTCTGGCATTTGCCTGTTAGCGTGACCTAGAGCTTGCCAGTTCAGATAACCACAGATAATTATACTTAATGCTACAACACAAGTTGTAAAAGGACAGAAGAAGGAACGAGGAAAGAAAACGTGAATCTGGAGCTTGTTTGTTTGGAAAAGTCTTTCTATTGAACCAGGGTGATTTGCTCTTATAGCCTATTCAGGTGTGTTGAATCTTTAACTTCTACCATTCTCCACCTAGCACAGGGGTAGGCAAACCTTGGCTCTTTTATGACTCGTGGACTTCAGCATTGCTGGCTCAGGAATTCTGGGAGTTGAAGTCCACGAGTCATAAAAGAGCCAAGGTTTGCCTACCCCTGACCTAGCAGCTCCAACTTTGGGCCTTACAAAAGTGTCGCTTGAGTGTTTCGATTTCAAAATCTTAACTTGCACGTTTTCACCAGCTCTTGGGCTATCAGTTTTGACAAAGTTGCCTTGTGTTTTTATTTTTTATTTTTTATTTTTTTAACTCTCCTGTCGCAGAGGTGTCCCCGCAGTGGTTGATTTTGCCGCCATGCGTGATGCTGTGAAGGGCCTGGAGGGCGACCCTGAGAAAATCAATCCTGTCTGTCCTGCTGATTTAGTCATTGACCACTCCATCCAGGTCGACTTTAATAAAAGGTAAGAAATGTACTTTAAGCAACATGCAAAAAAGAAAAAAGAAAACCCCCAAATAAACTCCAGGTCTTGTTTCCGAACGCTGGGTTTCCATTTATCTGAAGCTGGAAAATAGCGCAAGAAGAAAAATAGAAATGGTTAGGAGGCTGAAATAATTCAGGAGGCCTAATTAAAGAAAGCCTTTAAGACTATTTTGCTTAAAAATAAAAATCAAGTAAGAGAGGATATGATAGAAGCATGTGCAATTATTCATCTTATGGAGTAAGCACAGGTAGTAATGAAAATCTAAGGCCCCACAAACCAAATTTCAAATCTTCAGAGTAGATAAAGATCAGTCACTTCACGTATAGGTAGTCCTCGACTTAACGGCAGCCCAAAATTTCCATTGCTAAGTGAGTTTTGCCCCATTTTATGACCTTTTTTGGCACAGTTGTTAAGCGAATCGCTGCAAGTTGTTAAGTAAATCATGCAACAAATGATGAAGCAAATCCGATTTCCCCAATTATGTTTGCTTGTCGGACGCTATCTGGAAAGATTACAAATGGTGACCACATGATCTCGAGACAGTGCCAAGGGCCATAAATACATGCCAGTTGCTAAGGGCCCGAATTTTGATCACGTGACCATGGGAATGCTGCAATGGTCGTAAATATGAAAAACGATCATAACTCACTGTTTTCAGGGCTGTTGTAGCTTCAGTCACTAAATCAGAGGTCTTCAAACTTGGCCCTTTTATGACTTGTGGACTTCAACTCCCAGAATTCCTCAGCCAGGCACGCTGGCTGAGGAATTCTGGGAGTTGAAGTCCACAAGTCATAAAAGGGCCAAGTTTGAAGACCCCTGCACTAAATGAATAATTGTAAGTTGAGGACTACTCCATAGGACACACTAGATGAGGTTAAAATGAGGTGGCATCAGTGTCTCAACCATGATTTTAGCATATTGTGAAAGGAGGATACTGGAGGATACTGGCTGGGCACACTGTCCTGAACACAGCCATTGTGTTTCTTTGTTCCAGATTAAGGATTTATTGAGTCCAGATATGTTAACTAGTGGAGTTTGCCCTCATGCAATATGGGTGAAGGTCACAAACTTAAGTCTTAAAAGGGTATTAGATGAATTTGTGAGGGGGAGAAAAGGAATGATCACCTCAGAGTTGGGGAACAAACTGAAAATTATTTACTGGGAAGAGAGCATTTGCCCTTGTGACCTGCTAGTGTGTTTCCCATAGGATTAGCTGAACCTTTTGGTTTGAGTCAGAACAAAATCTGTCTTGGTCCTAGGCCTTTTGATCTGATTCAGCCAATATTCCAGTACCTCTTTACATAGTACTTTTTCAAAGCCCTGAATGCATTTTTGCCAGCTGTACTTTCTAGTCTTTTTCTGCTTGCTTGTTTTTGTAATAATTAATGTTTTAGAAAACTTTCCCTCACTGTTGTATTCAGGATACCCTCTGCCAAAGGGCCTCCATGGAATTAACCATTCCGTGAGACAATAAGAATTATTATAAAAGCTTTGTGAGTTCCTCTTTTCTCCTAACTCTCTAGTGCACAGCAATTAAAGAGCCCCAGGATCCTGAACTAAATAAATACCAACTCGCTCCCCACTTTCTTTTTCAAGGTACAGAAACTGAATTCTGCACTCTGTCCTACTGAAGTTTTCTTACTGTATTAACTCCTTACCTTTCATTGCAGGCCAGACAGTTTACAGAAGAATCAAGATTTGGAATTTGAGAGAAACAAGGAAAGATTTGAATTCTTAAAGGTAAGATCATACTGCCTCTCTGTGTCTGCAAAGCTAAACATGGAAAAGCCTACTAAGGTAGGGGAAATCTACAGAATCACAATTCCTAATGTATGAGGAAATAAGACGTGGGCGTACTTTTGTCCTGGAAGAATAGCTAAGGAGAGAAGTCAGCGAAGTTTTTCTTTTCCATAAAAGAAGGGAAAGAATTAAACTTAATAAATGCTCTCCAAAATTTAAGCATTTTTAAATTTGAGCTTGGTTATTCATCAGTATCTGCTCTTTAGAAGGCCAGATCCTGAAGTTGAAACTCAAGTATTTTGGCCACCTAATGAGAAGGAAGGACTCACTGGAGAAGAGCCTAATGCTGAGGGCAATAGAAGAAGGGGACGACAGAGAATGAGGTGGCTGAATGGAGTCACTGAGGCAGTGGGCATGAGCTTAAATGGACTCCAGGAGATGGTGGAGGACAGGAAGGCCTGGAGGAACGTTGTCCATGGGGTCGCGCTGGGTCGGACACGACTTTGCAACTAACAACAACAACAATTCATCAGTATCACGCATACCAAGCCAGACAGTTAATTTTGTAATTTCTGTCTCACTTATGCATCTGATTCAGTGGCTAGCCAATTAGAATGTGGCTGTTTGCTTGACTGTAATATCTTAATTTTATATCGCGTCAAATTTTAAGCTTAAAAAAATACAGGGGTCTAGACCAGGGGTAGGCAACCTTGGCTCTTTTATGACTCGTGGACTTCAACTCCCAGAATTCCTGAGCCAGCATGGCTGGCTCAGGAATTCTGGGAGTTGAAGTCCACGAGTCATAAAAGAGCCAAGGTTGCCTACTCCTGGTCTAGACTGAAACCCTACATTGGTGAAACCACAAAGTCTGAATAGAACTTCAAAAGCTTGGTAGTAGGTCCAAGTGGGCAGAATATTCTATAAATCAAATCTTCATATCCCAGTTCTTATCAATTGAGTGAGGTTTGCTGACTAGGCTAGTGAAATACTTCATTCTTAATTTTTCTACTTCTTAAGACATTTCCCTCTTTTCCATTTGTGTTTTAGTGGGGCTCTCAAGCCTTCCAGAACATGAGAATTATTCCTCCAGGTTCAGGAATTGTCCACCAGGTGAATTTAGAATATCTGGCAAGAGTTGTCTTTGATGAGAGTGGATTCTATTATCCAGACAGTGTGGTGGGTACCGATTCACATACCACAATGATTAACGGCTTGGGTGTGCTTGGCTGGGGTAAGTGCTTTTAAAATTGAGCCGTCTATTCATTGGGGATTTAAGTGGTGTTTAGCAAAATTCAAGAATGAGAAGGTGTTATTCTGAATTTCTTCTTGTTGTTCCCTCCCCTCCTAATAAATAATGGACTGAGATAAAATTTCTGATTTTCTTTTTTAAAAAAAAATACCGGTTGAGTTATCAGTTGCTGAGTTTCTGTTCAAATAGCTTTGCATGCTGGTTTATTATTTTTATCACACCTTTTTTAGGTTTATAAACAAACTCAAGGTGATGAATATACCCAATACTCCTTCCTCCTCCTATTTTCTCCATAACAACAGACCTGTGAGGTGGGTTGGGCTGAGAGAGAGAGAGAGAGAGAGACTGGCCCAGAATCACCCAGTTGGTTTTCATGCCTAAGGTGTGACTAGAACTCACAATTTCCTGGTTTCTAAGCCTGATGCCTTAACCATTAGACCAGGGGTAGGCAGCCTTGGCTCTTTTATGACTTGTGGACTTCAACTCCCAGAATTCCTGAGCCAGCCATGCTGAGGGGAAAGGGAGAGTTTCCAAGCTGAGCCATGCTGGCTCAGGAATTCTGGGAGTTGAAGTCCACGAGTCATAAAAGAGCCAAGGTTGCCTACCCCTGCATTAGACCAAAATGGCTCTTTATCTTCTGATAAAAAAGAAATCCATAGATACCATGCACATGTCTATGGAGATTCTCAGTCATCCAGGTAATGGCTGCCCCAAAGGTGCTTTTTCAAATGGCAACTGGACTTTGTTTCTCCTTGGAAGATATTTCACTTCTCATCCAAGAAGCTTCTTCAGTTCTCTGAAAATTCTCTGAACTGAAGAAGCTTCCTGGATGATAAGTGAAACTTCAAGGAAAAACTAAACTCCAGTTGCCTTTTGAAAAAAGCGCCTTTGGGATATAGACCATGCGATCGAACCTGGAGTCCTGATCTTGCTGAAGTGCAGCTTCCAACATCTCTAGCCAAAATCCAAAATGCCTGGAAAATAATATATTCCCTATATCCGGTCAATGGTTTTATAAAAAAGTCTTAATTCAGGCCAGGAGCTTCAGATCACACAACCTCTTCAAATATAGTGGCAGAAGAAGACCCTATGGCAGGAATTTCAATAGGAGAAAAAGCAAGCAGTTACTAACCCCAGTACAAAAACAGAGAAGGGATCAAAATTCATAGGTGGAGCCCATATCTAGCCATAACTATGTATGGCCTATGTCTTTTCACACCATAGTTGATGTCTGATTCAAGGAAATGCTGGTATAAGCAGCACCATGTTGACATTTCTCTGGAAAGTTAGAAAAAAAAAATACCAGTTAGTTATCCTATGACAAATTAACACCACTACTGAAATAGCCCTATTCTTGAATGGTGGAAGGAAACAAATTAGGGATTGTCCCTGTGATTGAAGGATGACAAAAGGCTCACAAGATAGAAGCCATGCCTTTAATTTCTCTAATTTCAAACTGCTCACCATAAATCACTGAGTCAGATGAAGATTATTTTTGCCCCTTCCGTGGGAAGAGAAGAAGTTTACACCTTGGATAATATCAGTCATTGTCAGTCCCCAGAAGTAATGTTCCCACATGCCAGGAATATACTTGGGAGAATTCTAATGTTTATATACCTTGCTTGCATTCTTACTCCACTTTATTTTGAGATCAAAATCTTCCTGATTCTAGATTACATTGATTAATTAAAGGCAGGATTGCATGTTGACGGTGATAAAGTTGAGATTCTTAATATATGTTGAGAGAGCCTTGATATACATCTGCACTGGTCTGTGAAGAGAGAAGGAAGGTTGATAAAGCAAGGTAAAGTTAAGATTGGCGTGTGTTTAAAAAAAAGCAAAATCACGCAGTGAGATCTTAAAATAAAATACTGTTGTTGATTTCTTTCATCTCAGAATGTCTAGCCACTCTGGAAATAGTTTAAAATAGGGATTCAAAAAATAATCACATATATTCATTAGAGCCCCTCTCCTAAATATTAAATCCCTAAAAGACCCTTTTAAATCCCATGAAAAAACCCACCAAATTTAAGCCTAATAATCACTTTTAAAATAAGCTGAAAGTAGCAATACACTTAATCTTTCCAGAGAATGCTTTGACTCAGCATCTAGCAGGAAACCACAGGTTTCTCTTCCAATTCCAGTTGTGGTTTGTTTGGTTTTACACACACACACACACACACACGCTCACACAGACTTGCTTGATCAGCTAACATAAAAATGCATACTGTGCAAAGTAATAAACTTTTAAAGACTTGTTTGATTTAATGAATACAACTACAGGCCTTTCCTCACTGCTTAGTTGAAGTGTTCCCTACTCATTCCGGAGTTGGCTCAAACTATAATGGCATGAAATTTGCTGCCCCAGCTGCTGAGCCTTGTCTCTTATTATTCTTTTGAAGACACTGCAGGTACCTTACATCAATTCAAGACCAAAGGTGACAATCTTAGCAGATTTCACACACTTTCAGACAACCCTCAAATATGATTAAACTGAAGGATGACTTAAGAATGGGTCACTTACCATTGCAAAACAATGTGTTGGGGGCACAGGAAAAAAACATGCAGCCACGATACGTGCCACGGTTAGATACAAGTGGAGAAAGCCGTGTGTATCTAGAAATGTGGTAGTGCATCCCTTTAAAATTGATAAGACAGTATACTAAACACAGTCTTGTTTTCCTCTGGGAATAGCCAAGGAAAACTAGGTCCACAATTGATCTAAATTTGATGAAGAGATGCATGCATGGTGTTCCACTGCTGAATAAAATGTGCTTCCTGATGTCATGATGTTTCAGGATTCTCTTTTCTTCTAATTCATTGGCAGATGTTTGCATGTGAGAGTGTTGGGGGGGTTGTGAATATAGGAAGAAGATGTAGGATCTAACAAGGGAAGGAGGCATCAAATGCAAAGATAGTATTCTTTTATGATAGTTGTGTGTTTACAGTTCTTCCATTCCCTGTTCTTAAGCTCATTGATTCCTTTACATTTAAATGCCTTATTCCATTGTTTTTAGGTTAATTGTGTTTTAAATGCCGGTGGAAAGGGGGAAACCTTGATTTTGCATGCATGGTGATTTGGGTAATGCGAGAGAACAGGTTCACAAGTTAAAGGGTTTATATGTTTGATCCTTACAGCAGAGCTTTTATAGCAAAACTATACCGTATGTTTAGCACGTACATGTTTCTTGAGGGGTGCAACACTTAGCTTAATTTCATCTGCAGATTGGTAAATCCTACTTTGAAACTGATTGCCTTGCAGCTTCTCAGTCCAGTGTGAGTTCTTTGGGGAAACTGGGCAGGGGACATGCTGGTGCAGGTATCCCTAACCCCCGGTCCATGGATGAGTACCGGGCCGCAGCATGCCAGCAGCCGGTCCACACAAACAAGCAAAGCCCTATCCATTGGATGCAGGCAGCACACAAAACCACCCTAACCCTCCGGTCCACGGAAAAACCTCTCTCCGCAAAACCGGTACCTGGTGCCCAAAAGGTTGGGGGCCTCTGTTTTGTTGGGTCTTCCTGTTAGCATCTGCTTGAGCATTGTGGGAACAAAAAACTAACTTAGATAGGCCATTGTTTTGATCTAACAATACACTTTTGATGTTTTTTACCCTACCAGGTTATTTGCATTTCTGAAAGTATATGGAAAAGCTTCATTTTAGATGAATAACTACTGTTTTCATCTCCCTGTCAATAAAATTGTCGATCCACTGTTGCTTTCTTTGGATGTTGCTGCCAGATAAATTAGCAATTATATTTAATACCCCCCTCTCTCCCCCCCTCCCTCCCTCTTTCTCATTGATCAGGTGTGGGTGGTATTGAAGCTGAAGCAGTGATGCTGGGCCAACCAATCAGTATGGTACTTCCTGAAGTGATTGGCTACAAATTGAGCGGTAGTCCTGAGCCATTGGTCACATCCACAGACATAGTGCTCACGGTTACCAAGGTAATAACTTGCTTGACTGACCACAGCTGATCTTGATACAAGGCTATTGCTTAATTAATCTCAGAAATCTGCATGCTAATACTGTAGCTACAAGATGTAGAGTTTAAGTCCTCTACATCAAGTGGCATCAGTAAGTGTTTGAACTTTATTTCTGAAAGTGTTTATTCCAATTTAATGTAATCTACAAAATCACTTAGTGGTCACTATTCTAAGCACTAATGTGTGTCAGAAGTATTGAATTAATAGAATAGTTCAATAGTTCCACCTTTTAGAGATGAGGGTCTCTCTTAATGCAGAGATACAGAGGACCACAAAGTATGTAGTCATGTGCAGGATTTTTAATTGTGATATACTTAATTTGTTGGCAACATTATACTTGTTTCCTAGTTCAAAAGGGCAAGAAAATTTATTATCAGTTATCAACAAACTTTAAAGGGGTTCCAAGAGGCATAAAAATAGAACTCAGCCAACATTAAGTTGATTGAGGCAGCCAACGCAAACTGGAGATAGTGAGATTTCAGTTTATGGGGGATACTGGTTGGTAACTTACATTCAGAGGGATTTTTACTCAAAACTTCCAACAGAAAGTTTGGTGTCGTATTTTAAAACTGTAATGCAGTTGTATTTTATCCACAAGAATTATGGGAATCAGTGGAACCTATTATTAAATTTGTATCTAGCATTGCAGGATAGGTTTAGATTTGGCAGCAAATTTTGCTTAGATGGAACCTCAGATTCTCATTTATAAAAAAAAAATAATCAAAGCTCGGTTATGACTGGATTCAGTCTTATTAGATATAGTATAGAAGATGCTATGAAAATGGAACTGAATGCAGATTTAAATGTGTTGCAGCATTTACGGCAAGTAGGTGTTGTGGGCAAATTTGTCGAGTTCTTTGGACCTGGGGTTGCTCAGCTCTCCATTGCTGATCGCGCTACCATTTCCAATATGTGCCCAGAATATGGAGCAACTGCGGCCTTTTTCCCAGTGGATGAAGTTAGCATCAAATACTTAGTTCAAACTGGTGAGTGGAGAAAAGACAATATGTAAAAAACCAGGGTTTCTGAAACAAGAGAGTGTTCATTTCAGATGGAGATAGGTTGCCTGCTTTAATACCAGCCCATTTAAACCAACCCAGCATCCATGGAAAGAAATGTAAGGACCAATCTTGGCATGTATCAAGATTCTCTGACTCTTTGAAATCTTAATTCTAATACGGTTTTTAAAAAATTGAATGGAAAGCTGGCATGATGCAAAACCGAACAGCGGACAGGATGCCATGTTTCCTTAAGCAATGCAGGGAATCCCCATAACAGTCACATAGATATCCCTCGGGATAAAAAAAAAAAAAATACACAGGAAAGCTGGCACTATGGAAAATATCCTGCGGAACCAGAGGTAGTGCAGCAAGATAAGATTCTGTAATTAGAGATAGCCACTATAGCAGGGGTCTTCAAACTTGGGGCCCTTTTAGGACTTGTGGACTTCAACTCCCAGAATTCCTCAGCCAGGCACGCTGGCTGAGGAATTCTGGGAGTTGAAGTCCACAAGTCATAAAAGGGCCCCAAGTTTGAAGACCCTTGCACTATAGCAATCATTATAAAAAGGAAATCTCATGGAAGACTTCAAATTCCCAGAGCAGACCTCAACGTACCAAATGGACCAATTAACCCCAAAAGGCAAAAGGATTCTGGGTTTAAAAGTGTGGCTATTTCAGGTAGAAGAGAAAGAAGATATTGGTGCATTTCTATCCTCCCTTTCCTTTTCGCTTGAGTGGGAGAAAGGAGTTCAGATTGTATGTATAGATTCCATTTGTGGTTATGTCCCATATAATTTATCCTGTTTTCTCAGCAAACTGGGCAGTATTCATAGTTTCTCACAATTCATATAAAATGGGAAAAAGTGGTTTGTAGTAATTCATAACCGAAAGTTTTTTCTCTTCTCTCCCCAACTCCGTAGACAGAAGGGACCCATAGATAGTTCTGAGGTTCTATTTGCTATTTTTTTTAATAGTAAACTAGGATTTCTTGCATCTGAATTTGAACAATATTTATTGTTTTATGTGCCTATGCAGAAAATTAAATATTGGAGATTTGTGAACTATGCTTTGGTCAGTATGTGATCTGATAAGGTGGCTTACATTGGTTAGTTAGACAATTAAAAATCACAGTTTTAGCAAAATATAAAATACTGGTCCAACCTCATGTGCTGATTGTTCAAGTTCCTATACTTTAGTGTATTTATTTAGTAAGTCAGATGCAGCCAGTCTTCCAATCTGATCTTCTAATTTCACAAACAATACACATGACATCCTGAAAATTAAAGAACAAACTTGCTTATTAATTCAAGAAATTGACCCGTTAGCTCAACTAATAGTTTCAGGGATATTACATGCACATTTATATATAGACCGCATGCATTTCATATACTATTGAACATATAAATAGTAAATCCTTCACCATGTTTCACATGCAGTATGTTTCAATTACACCCAAAATATCTTCTCATTACATGAAAAATTAGCTGTGTAAGTATACATTGGCAGTGCCAATATGATGATTCAGACATGTTTATATTCTTCATTTTTAAAATTTGGTTAGAACTTTACAATCAGGCTGTTAGTGTGTACACTAACTAGTTTGGTAGTGCCCAATATTGTAAATTTGATGTATACACTGAAATTCTATATAGCATTTTAGGCTTGCTGTTCCTTAAGAAATGGTCTTTCTATCTTTTTGCACATTCACCGAGTTGCTATTTTTGTCCGTTATAGGCCGTGATCAAGAAAAGATTAATCTTATAAGAAAGTACCTTGAGGCTACAGGGATGTTTAGAGATTTCAATGACTCATCTGAGGATCCAGATTTTACTCAGGTACCTGTTCTTAAATTTGTACTTTCCTCAAGGGACAAGCCCCTGACGTTTAGACCTCTCAGGAAATGATCCGGCATCTTCCACTAACTGAAAACATAGAAGCTGATCACAAAACTATTTAAAAGAGCTAGAAAGCCTCTAATGAGTACAGTGGCTAAATTAAAGATATCTAAAAACGGGTTATGTTTTTAAAATTACTGGATGGTCATAGAGTTGGCTCCAGTAGGCAGAATCGTGCGGCTACCTCTGGCATCTAATTACATTTTTATTGACATGAAATGCATTGTTGAGTTTTCTGCCTAAATCTGTCGACTGGCCTTAAGTACTAGGCATCTCAACTCGGTGGAAGCGAAATGTGGATAACCTTCAAGGTTTCTTGCCTAGTTAAAATTATGCTGAAGCCTTGGAAACAAGTCAGCACAGGAGCTACCCAATCAGATTAAGCCCACCCCCTACCCACGGCAGACCACCAAGGAAGAACTTTAGAAACCCCTCTATTAACGCTTCGTGGCTGGGATTTCAAAACTAGAAAGGATTATGAAGAACATTGGCAGCCGCACAATGAAGCTGGTGGCTTCAATTCAGGTTGCTGCAGGCCTGTGTTGAAATCGTTCCCCCGAGATTGTGCTATTAATCCTGATGATTTGGGCTCTATCTGCACTTGGCAATAGCACTCTCAGCTTTTTGATGAATGGCAAATTATCTGAGAGGCAATAGATCCCCTTTATACAAGATCTTTCCAAAGTGAAAGGCTGCCGTTCCCCAATACTGCCAAAATTGCCCTTGCTGGCCTGAACGGACATCTTTCTTGATAATCTGTGGCTACCAGAAGCCTTCAAAACGCTGCTAATGCAGACTGCCCCTACTTGACAGAGGCCTGTTGACTCCAGCTCTTAATTCCTAGAGGATGTGGCTCTCAGCATATTTATAAGGGCACTAGATGGGAGAAATTACACAGAACATACTCACACAACTGTGAGTACATAAATCTTCAACTTAACGACTGTAATGGCGCCTGCACCCCTCCCCGACCTCTGTTGTTCCTGATGTAGTTGTTAAATGACATGGGTCATTAAGTGGACGAGAGGTGTCTCGTGGATGGGGCAGCAGGCCCCTGGGAGGCCTACCGCCCAGCTGGATCCAAAAAGGAGGCAGGCCAGCAGTTAAAAAGGTTGCAAAGCCAAAACTAGCCCAGCAAAATGAGGCCCAAGTGCTAAAGAGGCTTCCAAACAAGCCCATGTGCTTGGCTGGCCACGAGAAGCCCTGAGGCTTTGAAACACCAGGAAGGAAGCTTAGTAATCAATCCAGGGGTGCATTTTGCAAAAAGAATGAAGCCGGGCTTGGGGATTAGGCCTCTGCCCCATTCAGCTGGTAGTCAGGAGAGACTACTTTGGGGGAGCCAGCCCCCTAAATGCAAGGATGAGCTTCCCCAAACCCAGGGGTAGGCAACCTTGGCTCTTTTATGACTCGTGGACTTCAACTCCCAGAATTAAAAAAAGATGTTGAGACTCTAGAAAGAGTGCAGAGAAGAGCAACAAAGATAATTAGGGGACTGGAGGCTAAAACATATAAGGAACGGTTGCTGGAATTGGGTATGTCTAGTAACACCTTTCCCTTGCTTTACCCCTCCCTCATAAACCCACTATTTTTTCCAATAAAGAAAACAGAAAAAAAGCATTGTTGATCTTTCTCCCTCCCCTTTTATTAGGTGCTGAAGCTAATTTCTCCTTCTCCACCCTCCCATCTTGATTCCCCTTTAACCACTTAATTTGCTAAATTTACTGCATCCCTGGAAAGAGGATGACCAAATCTGCAAGTTAACTTACCTCGATGAATGGCTGGCAGGCTGAAGGAAGAGGCTGAGGAAAAGAGCTTGGGAGGCGGGGAGCATGAAGGAGGCAAGGAAAATCCTTCTGGGGATTGTTTGTGTGAGAGCCGAAGGAAAACACTTTGCAAAGCCAGCCAAGGGCTCAGCCCCTGCAGCAAAAGGCCACAGCAGAAGCTAGGTCCTAAGGAGAGTCAAGCAGCAAAAAGGCTTTCCAAAGAAGGTTTTCCAAGCTTTTTGTTGCTTGTCTGACTCCCTTTTAGCTTTTGCAGTGGCCTCTTTTTTTTTTTTTTAAATTAAACCTCTTTTTTGGCATGAGTTGTAAGTCCCTTCATTCTGTGCCCTCATAATTTTGAACAGTCACTGAATGAACGCTTGTAAGTCGAGGGCTCCTTGTCTAAATATACCAGGGGGCAGTTTCAAGAAAGCTAGCACCTCTCTGTTTCTGTTTCTTCCTGCTTCCTTTCTTTTCAGTAGATTGTAGAATTGGATCTGCAAACCGTTGTGCCGTGTTGCAGTGGTCCTAAAAGGCCACAGGACAAGGTAGCTGTCTCTGACATGAAGAAGGATTTTGAGACCTCCTTGGGAGCAAAGGTGATGCTATTTTCTATTTTAAAATACACCCCCTTTGTTTGGTATGTGATCTTACTTCTGATATGTTTATTTATAATTAATGTACAGAAGATACTTTGCTTTTGAGAGGCTAGTCCAGTTTATTTGTGGAGAATCTGCTTGTGGATCAGACTTGAATATATATATATATATTCTTTCACAGCTCAGTTTACATGAATGATGAAACTTTGTGTAGCTGCCTTGGATAGAAATTCATTTTCTCTCCTGCTATCCAGTTCTAAAGTTTGATTCTTTAGGACAATGTGTGTTATTTTACTAGTGAAGCCAACTTTGTGCCTAAATTTCAAAGACAGAATTGTAATAGTTTTGTTGTGCAAAATAAGGGATTTTGTAGCTAAAAGGATGCTGATAACTGTGGCATGGCATTTAATCAGCCAAAGACTAGACCAGGGGAGGGCAACCTTGGCTCTTTTATGACTCGTGGACTTCAACTCCCAGAATTCCTGAGCCATATTTTGTGGCAGCTTTTCAGTTTCAAACCTCTAGATCAGAGTTTTTCAGTTTTGGCAACTTTAAGACGTGGGGACTTCAACTCCCAGATATCCCCAACTAGCTCTGTCTGAGCATTTCTTGCCGAATTTTTTATATATATATATATATATATATATATATATATATATATATATATATATATATATATATTAATGTATGTTTTCTTTTATTTCTATTTGCAGCAAGGATTTAAAGGTTTTCATATTGCCCCCGAATATCACAACCGTCAGGTCAAGTTCGTCTACTGTGACAAGGAGTTTGAATTAACACATGGGTCAGTTGTGATTGCTGCTATCACTAGCTGTACCAACACTAGCAATCCTTCTGTGATGCTTGGAGCTGGTAAGTAGTCATAATTTTAGAGCACCAGTTAATCAAAGTTATAAACAGATAGTCCTCGACTTCCGAGCACAGTTGAGCCTGAAATTTCTGTTGTTAAGCCAGGCAATTGTTAAGTGAGTTTTGCCCCCATTTTATGACCTTTTTGCCACGGTTGTTCAGTGAATCACTGCAGTTGTTAAATGAAACATGCAGTCATTAAGCAACTCTGGCTTCCCCCATTGACCTTGCTTCCCCCATGTTGGAAGTCAACTCTCAAGGTTACAAATGGCGATCACATGATCCTGGGACAATGCAACTATCATAAATACATGCCAGTTGCCAAGCACCCAGATTTTGATCACATGACCACGGGGATGCTGCAATGGTTGTGTGAAAACTGGTCACTTTAGTTCCATTGTAACTTTGAACAGTCACTAAATGAGTGGCTGTAAGTCGAGGACTTCCTGTACTGCGTATCTAACTGCAGTGCCCCAAAAGCCTCTTAAGAATTTAGTTTGATGGCAAACTGTTTGAAAGATTCTTAGATTTCCCTCCGTAGAAGTTGAATTCAAGAATTTTCTGGAAATAGGGAATAGCTATTTAAAATCAGCTGAAAACTGGTAGAGACGAGGCTGTTCCCGGCCTCTTTTATTTCTCCCCGAACGTTCATTTTATTATATCTGAATGCAGTACAGATTCCACAAAACTGAATAGTTACAGTAGTGGCCAAAATTGTGGAAACCTTTTGGGAAAAGTGTACAGTAGAAATGCCACCTTTGGTTAACTTTCCACCAATTTTTCTTCTAATTTCTTTATAACTGTAGCCTTGTTCACTTAATAATACTATTTTACATCACTTTCTGGGCAACCAGTCAACTCTTTGCACCATTACTTTAATTTTATTACGTTTTACAACCTGACTAAATGAAAGGGGGAAAAAAACCCAACCAACTTGATAGCGATCACATAACACACTGACAAATGTCCTCCTCTCGGCTTCAATACATGACATCAATAACTGAATCCTACTGTGATCTGATTGGCTCATTGCCATAACAAGATGACACCTGATTGGCTCTCTAAACACTCATGCTCATTGGCTACAATCAGATGAAGGAAAGCTACCTGAGATCAACCTAAGCAAGTTGTGCTTCCTTTTTCTGGTTATTTGGCTATAACTTTTCATAGAATACAGTACAGATAATTGAACAAATTATGTTGCATTACATTCTTGATTAAATTATCTTTCCATTGATATATAATTTTATGGTACTACTCCCCCCCAAAAAAGTGGTGTTATTAGCCATCAAACCTCAAAAATACACTTTTCCCAAAAGGTTTCCACAATTTTGGCCACTACTGTACGTTTCTCCAAGATCTCCGGATCACTGCGTTCCTGACTGCCACACAGAGTCTGAGCTGTAGTCAGCTTTGTTTTTCAGTGGCTTAGTCCATAAATCATGGAGAGCACATTGTTGCAGTGGTTATTCCATTGAGTTATCATGAGGATCGTGGAGACTGCTTGGCCTCTAAGTGATGCAAAAAAAGCAGCAAGAACAGGACCACCGTTACTATGGGAAACAGACGCTACGCATTTTGGATTTCCTTCCATTTCAGGAGGGAAGCCTTAGCTGAAGAGGATCAGATGTCTGAGATTTATTTGAGCCTGTTTGAGTAGTGGTGTGGCAGCTATGTAAATATTCTGAACCAGGGCTAACTTCTCTGATTATTTCTACAGAATATTTTTTTAAAAAATATAAATAGCCTAAACTAGGCTGAATGACATAAACTCATATACCTTGGGGTACCTAAGATATACGACTCTTCGTGCAGGTTTGCTTGCAAAGAAAGCTGTAGAAGCCGGATTGACAGTGAAGCCATACATTAAAACTAGCTTGTCTCCAGGAAGTGGAGTAGTCACATACTATTTAAGAGAGAGTGGAGTGATGCCTTATCTTGCTCAACTAGGGTAAGACATTCTTTTTTTGTTTGTTTGTTTGTTTGTTTGAATGGCAGTTTTCATTTGTACTCTCAAAGATAGATTCCCGATTGCAATAAATAAATAAATAAACAAACAAGCATGCGTTTAATCTAGTACTGTATCCAAAAAGTAAGGGAAATATTGCCTTAAAAGAATCTAAGTAAAATATAGCAGCTGCAACTACATACGCTCTAGGGGTGTTTAGTACTTTGGATTTCCAGAGCTGCAAATACATATAGTATTTATCCACAACTAGTCATGTCTGCTTCTCCGTTCAGGGTGCAGCTGCTTTAAGAAGTTGCAGACAAATGCTATGCTAGTGATCTTGATGTTGTGCGCCCTAAAACACCTTTTTTACTATTGAATCAGAAGAGCTGCATGGCCTTAAAAACCACTGGTTGTAAGGCTTTATATAAACCCAATTCATATGTTCAGCTGAAGAGGGGAAGAGTACAAACTGAATAGAGAATATATATTAGCCCTATGGTATTGAAGATCTCATTGACTGAAGGTTAAGAGACAACTGCACACAGCTAGTATGGGAATGTTGCATGTGCCAGCATCATTCACTGGATTACAGATTACCTGGAAAGTGGAAGAAATTTGACACTACTTTCCTTAATTAATTCCTTAAGAAAAAGAAAGAAAAATTAAATCCTCTAGTGGGTAATTCAAGGTAGGGTGATTCGCTTGTTTTCCAAATAAATTGGAAAGTGCCATGTTTTACTGTATGTCACATTGAGATGCATGCATGAGAAAGCCCAGCTCACCTGAAATTGTGCACAAGGGGATAAAGTGTCTCATGATGGGTGGGGATTATAAAATTAAATGTTAATTTTTACTAAACCACAATCTGAATACTTACTCCACCCCATCCCCCCCCCTGCTCATAAATTGATGTGTCAGAAAGAAGGTTAAGCTGGAAAATGTCTTTTATGCTCAGTCAACTTTTTTTCCCATCCTCAAATCTGAAGCAGCTGAACTACAAGCAGTTTTTACAAAGACCATACTTTCTGAAAGGCTGAGAGTGATTGTGAGAAGAGGTTACGATTCACTATTGGAAACATGTGGAACAATACATCTAAACACTTATCCACCCTCCCCACTGTCCCCTTCACAGGGATCAGATTATGCAAAGCTTCCTTGCCTAGTTAGAAGAATGTACCATCATCGTCACCATCACCGTCATCATTATTCTGAATTTATTACATGATCTGGCAAACAATAGAAATGCAATTGTTTGATCCTTCCTTTTCTACTAGATGTCCCTTGGTAATATATTGATTTTCATGCTCTCCACAGGTTTGATGTGGTTGGCTATGGGTGCATGACATGCATTGGTAATAGTGGGCCTTTGCCAGAATCTGTAGTTGAAGCCATTACTCAGGTATTGCTGAGGGTTTTTTTTTTTTATCCTGTGTTGTTGCAATTTTGCATACAAATGATCAGACCCAAGCAAAAAGTAGGATTGGTGGTGGCTGGATTTGTGGATAGACAGTGGGAATATGTATGAACACTTTAAATACACAGAATAGAAGGCTTATTGTTCCTACAGGTAGTCCTTGACTTACCACTGTTCGTTTAATAACGGCTCATAATTACAATGGCCTTGACTCATCCTTGAAATTGCAACTGTCACCCCACTACCACAGTCATGGCAATCAACTTTATTTATGATGGTTGCAGGCTCTTGTGGTCACATAATAATTGCAATTTGCAACCTTTCCAGCAGGCTTCCAACAAGTAAAGTCAGTTGGGGAAGCCAACAGCTGTGTGATTCACTTAACCCCCATAAAAATGGCAATGAAATCAGGTCTGGTGATGATTTGTTGAATGACCACATTGCTTAGTGACCAAAATTTCTGGGCCAGTTGTGGTTGCCAATCGACTATTGAAAAGGAAAATGCTCTACGTGCTCTAGGTTCCTTTGCTTATTTAACCTTGATCTAACCTTGTCTATTGTTTAATGATCGTTATCATGCTCTTTCTCTGCACAGTTTAAGAACTGTTGAGATGATAGAATTATGTCCCTTTAAAATGGAGGTGGGGAACCATGGCCCCTTTATGACTTGTGGACTTCAACTCCCAGAATTCCTGAACCAGTATGGCTGGCTCAGGAATTCTGGGAGTTGAAGTCCACAAGTCATAAAAGGGCCATGGTTCCCCACTCCTGCTTTAAAACAGTGCTTTTCAAACTTGGCAACTTTAAGATATGTGGACTTCAACTCCTAAGCTGTCGGGGAATTGAAGATGAAACATTTTAAAGTTGCCAAGTGTGAAAAGTACTGCTTTAAAAGAATTTCTCACTCTTATAGTAAAGGAAAAGTAATATTGAATTTTACTTGGACATTGAAAGCCAACTTCCCATTTGTATTCAATATTAACAAATGGATGTTTAGCATAGATTTAAGGCAGGGGACTGAGATTCCATGTGACTTTAATGGACATTGTATGTGGACCTTGGCGATGTGAACAAATAGAAACTATTTTCTTTTTCAATATGGATGATATTTTTGCAGGGAGACCTAGTAGCTGTAGGGGTGCTGTCTGGAAACAGGAACTTTGAAGGCCGTGTCCATCCAAACACGCGTGCCAATTATCTGGCTTCCCCTCCGTTGGTAATCGCCTATGCTATTGCAGGGACCGTAAGGATTGACTTTGAAAAGGATCCTCTAGGTAAGACATGATTTGCAAACTATTTGACCTTTTGAAGGGGGTGACTTTAAATAAGTCAGAAACCAAGCCAAATCTCCGTATCTATGTATACAGATACGTGCGTAAGGGGGTGGTGGTGTTGGGATCATGAAAGACTATTTTCCATATTTCTCTGTATTCATTAAGCATCATACTTATGTAGAGTTTATGTTCATGGAGAAGGGATCAGCCTAGTTGTAGAAAATGAGATCCAGTTAAGCTCATTGCCTCTGTGGAGGACAAACTAGTAGTCTAAAGCAGGGGTGTCAAACTCACAACGTCACGTGATGTGTCGCGACGTATCGCGACTTTTTTTCCCATTGCCGGCAATGGGGTGGGCGCGGTTTCGCTATGATGCATCTGGCCCGCGGGCCGGCAGTTTGACACCCCTGGTCTAAAGGGTGCCTGTTGAAAACCAATGTTCAATTAATTGCAGGTGTTGCACAAGGCAAAGAGATCTTCCTGAAGGACATTTGGCCTCTGAGAGATGAGATCCAAGCCATTGAACGTCAATATGTAATTCCAGGAATGTTTAAAGAGGTCTACCAGAAAATAGAGGTAATACTTAATTTCTGCATTTGCTCAGACGTTACTTTTGCTTCTTGTTAGTTGCAAGTTAAAACTTCAGTCAAAATTATAAAGGTTTTCCCCAAAACAAGAAAGAGTTGGGTGAGATAATGGGTGAGATAATGATATTCTAATTAAAAAAATCACCAGAAAGATGAGGAAAGTGCCAGTATGGGATTGACCAAATTTTGATGGAAGCAAAAGGTAAACTTTGTTGGAAGCAGTGAAGTTTTTGGGGAACCATTTCAGAGAAGAAATGTTCTAAATAGGCACGCTACTTGATTCTCCTGATCTCGAACTTAATCAGGTCAGCCAGACTTTGAGTTGGAAAAATAACCATGGTTAGATGAATGTGTAAAAGAATGGAGTCTTTAGTTTCAGAAATTACACAATAAACATAAGCCTGCATTTGTTTTCATGTGTTTCTGGATCAAAAAGAACTTTTTTCTGACATTGCTTGTTTATCCATAGGCTGGAGATAAAGGGATTTAGAATATTTACATTTGCTGTTTGTATCCTTTTTTTTTATTTTTTTTTTCAGACAGTCAATAAATCCTGGAATGACCTAGATGTCTCATCAGACAAACTATATGGTTGGAATCCAAAATCCACGTATATTAAATCTCCTCCATTTTTTGAAAACCTGGTAATTCTCTTTTCATGGCCTTTTGATGAATTTCCTGACTAACATGCTTTGCGTGTTGTGGTTTGTTTAAATTATTTAAGTTTTCTTTTTTGTTTCTCTGAAAGTTTTGTGAAGTATAAACAAAAGTAGCATGTTTACTAACAAAGTGTGACGTATAGGAAGTCTCTTGAGGGAGGGAGGGGGGGAGGGGGGGAGGATCATTAAAATGAGTATTTATTAATAGGAAATAAAGCTTTTACATTTGCAAAAGTATTTGAAGTAACTAGATCACAGGTGTCAAACTCGCCACGTCACGTGACGTGTCGCGACGTGTCGTGACTCTTTTTGCATTGCCGGCAATGGGGTGGGCGCGGCTTCAGTATGATGAAACCGGCCCATGGGCCGGCAGTTTGACACCCCTGAACTAGATTATCTTCTAATTAGGTCAGTGCTCTGAATAACACATTCAGTTTATAATCTTTACATTATTTGGATACGGGAGAAAAGGTGGATATACAAATAGAAGGGGGGAACGTGAACTGCCCCCCCCCCAATTCGTAACCCTGGTTAAGGAATTATCTACATGAATTATTTCCTATTTGCTTTTGGGAATAGCTAGTTTAGTGATTATTTTAAAACACTGATCTTCCTAGAATTTGAGGTTCCCCCAAATTCCACACAGAATAGCACAAAGTGAGAAAAAAGAAGGGTTATGTCCATTTAGATTTTTCCGATATGATTAAGAATGGCCAGTTCTTAGATACTTTGGATCTAATGGAAGCTGGGTAAATTTCTCTTCTCATAAACCAGTCTTTATTTATATGCCTGACCAACAAACCTGAACCTATTTTGCCGATCTTTTTTTTCCCCAGACCCTGGAGCTTCATCCCCCTAAATCTATAGTTGATGCCTATGTCCTGCTGAATCTCGGCGATTCTGTGACAACTGACCATATATCTCCTGCAGGGAATATAGCAAGGAACAGTCCAGCTGCCCGTTACTTAACTAGCAGAGGGTGAGTCCAGTCAACACCCCGAGGGAGAGGAATTCCTTTTGGACAAAGAAAATCCTACCTACTCTCTTCGCCATCATTTAGTCGCTCGGTTGTAGCTTTCAACAGCAATATCTAGAACCCAATTACTGGGTTTACGTAACTACTGCTAGTGCTGAAGAGAAATAGTTTCTAACTGCTCTCCTCATTGTGCTAATTCTTGTGTCTAGATTCCTGATTTTTTTTTTCAGCCTCAGACTCCAATCCTAACTTAGAAGAAAGATAGTTCCTTTAATGAATATTAGAGAAATGCTGCCCGTGCAGAAGGGCAAAGTATATTTTCTGAATCATTTTAGAAGCACATTCATAGTTATAAACATGCTGTCTAGTCACCTGGGTCCTAGAACAATGTTCCTCAACCTCAGCTTTTTTTAAGCTGTGTGGACTTCAGTGCCCAGTGTTCCCCATCCAGCATGCTTTGTGTTAAGGTCCTCAGTCTTTAAATCCTCCAAATTTTATTGTGTATCACCTTCTTTCTACCATGCCTTGAAACATCTTTCTGGCATATTTAGCCCCTTGTATTTTTTTTGTTTGTGTTAGGGGTGTCACTCTTCCTGAATATACAGATGAGAAACAAACCAGATAAGCCGCTACTTCTTCATTGTAAAGGCTACATTAACAGAATCCGAAAGTACCGATCTCCCGCCATTTTGTTTATAGACTGAGGAAATAAGGGACGGTCCCTTCCGAGCCTCTTCCTCTATCTGTTATGCAGCTTCAGGCTGTATCCTCTTTTATCTTAATTTTTTTTTTTCCAGGCAGCATTTCTTTGCCGGTTTCTCAAGGTTTTTCTCACGTTACCATTACAAGGGATCATTTAAAAATGTTTTTAAATGTTTTAAAAATGTTTTGGAGAGGCCCCAAAAGCCTATTCTTCCTTGATCATCTTTTAGAAGAAGTCCTCAAATATAGCATCCTAAAGACGTGATTGGGATTGGGTGTCCTAGAATGGTCAACCAGCATGGTAGAAAATTTTGGAGTTGCGTCTCAACAAATCTGAAGGGTCCAGGTTAGAGAAGACTTGAAAGATTTTTGTTTTTCTCACCCTAACCCAGGGGTAGGCAACCTGGGCTCTTTTATGACTCGTGGACTTCAACTTCCAGAATTCCTGAGCCAGCATGGCTGGCTCAGGAATTCTGGGAGTTGAAGTCCACGAGTCATAAAAAAGCCCAGGTTGCCTACCCCTGCCCTAACCCTTCCTCTTAGCATAGCTATTCTGCCAGTTAAACCTTTGAGCTAATACTGTCAAATCAAGGTTGTTTGAGTGGTTACTATGTACTATTGTAGATCTTTCATTGAAAGAAGCTACATGCCAGGGGACCGAATCTCTCTGCTTATTTATTAAACTTTTGAATATTAAGCCTTGCCTCTTTTGCATCTTGATAGTCTCACTCCTCGAGATTTCAACTCATACGGCTCACGCCGGGGCAACGATGCTGTCATGGCAAGAGGAACATTTGCAAACATACGCTTATTGAACAAATTCCTTAAGAAGCAGGCCCCGCAAACCACCCACTTCCCATCTGATGAAACTGTAAGTATTTTCCCTCCCAGCATTAGGTTTTGCCCCCATGACCGGGTAGTTTTTGGCTTTCCTGCTATTGCAGGACTGTGTCCTTTCAGGCAGGAGTTTCAATCTATGTGTTTAGTAGGCTTCAGGGTGCTTACATAGCACAGTAATCTGGGGCTTTAGAGACTGTGGTAGGTATATAAAAACCAGGAATTCCCTTAGAAGAAATATTCTGTGCTTAGCTACCACGTTTTCAGTAATAGTGCATAACACAGACACTGGTGAAAATTCTGCACATTATTATTATTATTATTATTATTATTATTATTATTATTATTATTATTATTATTAATAATAATAATAATAATAATAATAATAATAATAATAATAATAATAATAATAATAATAATGTTGGAAGGGAGGGACCTTGGAGGTCATCTAATAATAATAAAGTTGGAAGGGACCTTGGAGGTCATCTAGTCCAACCCCCTGCTCAGGCAGGAAACCCTATACCATTTCGGACAAATGGCTGTCCAGTCTCTTCTTAAAAACCTCCAGTGTTGGAGCATTCACCGCTTCTGGAGGCAGGCTGCTCCACTGGTTAATTGTTCTGTCAGGAAGTTTCTCCTTAGTTCTAGGTTGCTTCTCTCCTTGATGTTTTCCATTGATGGAATTCCATGGACCATGTGCCAGCTCTGGACAGATGGCCTCTAGAAACTTGTTCAAAGTGATTTTGGATCTTTTCCTGTTATGAAAATAGCACGATGGGTGATTTCCCGAAAGATGCTTGAATGTTTGAGAATTTATTTTGACGGTGGTTTATT
This sequence comes from Azemiops feae, assembly GCA_023970755.1. Classification (NCBI taxonomy): domain Eukaryota; kingdom Metazoa; phylum Chordata; class Lepidosauria; order Squamata; family Viperidae; genus Azemiops; species Azemiops feae. The sequence continues at coordinate 1,745,450 of JALGBA010000035.1, forward strand.
TAGCCTTCCTAGCTGGCCATACATCTCACTCTGAGGAGCTCCCTCTTGATCGGCTTTCGTTAAAGGGAAACCAGAGCTCAAAGACTTGGCATTCATGTATATATATCTCTTGGTCACCTTGATTTTAAAGTGCAAGGATAAATATATATATATATATCCCCGTACATTTCACACCAAGACATGACTATAAAAAAATAATGAACTATGAAAGTTGCTCCTTCCCTGTAACTCATTCATTTGCCAAATGAAACTAATGATCCCTGTATCTCTACAATTAATGCTCATAGAGAAAAAAAAGTGGCATTTTTCCTTTCTGCCTTATACGTTACTCATGAGGGACCTTTGGTGCTTGTTTTCTTGCAGACGTTTCATTACCCAAACTAGGTAACATCATCAGTGCTTAGTAAGGAGTGGGCTTCGCTCTCAGTTTATATTCAGCGTTGGTGGGAGTGATCTTGGAGCTTCTTTGATTGGGCTGTTCGCTGACAGCTTGTTTGGCACTTCCTTAATTGGGACTGCCAAACACCAGCAATCAGCACCTAGATGAGCATAGATTAGCTCCACGATTCACATCGGACCAACAAACAAGAAGTAGACAACATCCCAATCAAGGAACTGCCAAACAGACTTAACAGTAAACAGGCCAGCAAAGACTCTCCAAGACCACTCCCACCAACACTGAAGGGCAGGCCACTAGAAGATAAACTGACAGCAAACCACACTCCTTGCTAGCACTGATGATGTTACCCAGCTTGGGTAACGAAAGGTCTGCAAGAAAACAACCAAGCTCAGAGAGCACCAAGGGCTAAGGAGACTTTTTTTCTCTATAAGCATTAATTGTAGAGATACAGGGACCATTAAGTTTCATTTGGCAAATGAATGAGTTACAGGGAAGGAGCCAACTGTGCTTTCATAGTTCATTGTTTTTTATAGCCCTGTATTAGTGTAAAGCGCATTACACTATAACAGTTAATGAGATAATCTGCAATAGACATAGAAGGAAGGAATCACATTGCTTCACTAACTGAGCTTCAATTGCATTCGGTGCCTCTAGCTGGACGTATTTGATGCTTCTGAGAGATACCAAGAAGCCGGCCACCCACTCATCATATTGGCCGGTAAGGAATATGGTTCGGGAAGCTCCCGGGACTGGGCTGCCAAGGGGCCTTTCCTGCTGGTGAGTAAGCTATTTTAGGAAGGGTGAGCATCATAGCATCATAGGTTTGGACAAACCAGGGGTAGGCAACCTTGGCTCTTTTATGACTCGTGGACTTCAACTCCCAGAACTCCTGAGCCAGCCATGCTGAGGGGAAAGAGAGGTTTCCAAGCTGAGCCATGCTGGCTCAGGAATTCTGGGAGTTGAAGTCTACGAGTCATAAAAGAGCCAAGGTTGCCTACCCATGGGATAAACCAATGGAGTCCATCTCCTGCTCTCAGGTTTTTGTTGTCTATTCCAGGGCTTTTCAACCGGTGGTACGCGTACCACCAGTGGTACGCGAGCACATGGCTGGTGGTACGCGTAGGACGGGTTGAAAAAACATGTAAAATAAAAATGTAAAAAAAATATTAAAAAAAATATTTTTGAAATTTTTTTTTTTTAAAAAAGTGTAAAAGTGGATGAGGTGAAGCGGCAGCAGTGCCGCAGAGGCTTGTGGCAAAGTCAGCTGGAACTGCACGTTGCCTGGGTCCTACTGAGAGCACAGGATCAAAGCGCGCAGCTCCAGCTGATTGGCGGCGGCCTTGGGGGCGGCAGGCAGCCTCACGCAGTCTTCAGGGGAGATTCCGCCAGAGCTGCGCGAGGCATTGCCTGGGTCCCTCCCCCCCGCCCCCACCCAGATGCCCTCACCTCCCCCAAGCATTTTTTTTATTCACCTGCTTTCAGCTGCACTCCCTTTCTCCTTTTGCTTCTCTGCCTTCACCATGTGTTTGTGAGACAAAAAAAAAAAGTTCCATGAGACTTTCTAACATCTCGCGAGAAGTTAGAAAGTCTCATGGAACTTTTTTTTTTTACCCACAAGCACGTGGCAAAGGCAGAGAAGCAAAAGGAGAAAGGGAGTGCAGCTGAAAGCAGGTGAGTAAAAAAATGCTTGGGGGAGGCGAGGGCATCTGGGCGGGGGCGCCAACCTTACACTGCATGGTGGCGGGAAGGTTAACGGTGGGCGCAGGGGGCCCAGGAGGAGCTGTGCAAAGCAGGCAGAGGGGAGGCCGGGCAGCTTGTGGGCGCCGGCAAGCGAGCGAGCTGGGCAGGGGCGCGGAATCGGCGTTCCTGAGCACACGCCAATTCGCGCCCCTGCCCATCTGGCTCGCTGGCCGGAGTGAAGGGGAAGCTTCTGCACGGGGCTTCCCAGCGGCTGCCGCGCCGCACGGGGCTTCCGAGGGCGGCCGGACCGCGCGGGGCTTCCCAGCGGCGGCAGGACCGCGCGGGGCTTCCAAGGGCGGCCGGACCGCGCGGGGCTTCTGAGGGCGGCCGGGCCGCGCGGGGCTTCCCAGCGGCGGCAGGACCGCGCGGGGCTTCCGAGGGCGACCGGACCACGCGGGGCTTCCCAGCGGCGGCAGGACCGCGCGGGCTTCCCAGCGGCAGGACCGCGCGGGGCTTCCGAGGGCGACCGGACCGCGCGGGGCTTCCCAGCGGCGGCAGGACCGCGCGGGGCTTCCCAGCGGCGGCAGGACCGCGCGGGGCTTCCCAGCGGCGGCAGGACCGCGCGGGGCTTCCCAGCGGCGGCAGGACCGCGCGGGGCTTCCCAGCGGCTGCCGCGTCGCGTGGGGCCTCCGAAGGCAGCCGGACCGCGTGGGGCTTCCCAGCGGCGGCCGGACCGCGCGGGGCTTCCCAGCGGCTGCTGCGCCGCGCGGGGCTTCCGAGGGCGGCCGGACCGGGCGGGGCTTCCCAGCGGCGGCAGGACCGCGTGGGGCTTCCCAGCGGCGGCAGGACCGCGCGGGGCTTTCCAGCGGCTGCTGAGCGCGGGTGGCTCAGCTGTAGCTGCACACACCGAGCCTGGCATATTCTCACCACACGGAGCGGCTGGCAAGGTGAACCAGCGACATCCAGGCCCTGCCTGTGCACGCGCAGAGGCTGAGGCGCATACGCTCTCCTCTGCACGCACAGGCAGGGCAACAGTCGGTTCACCTCACCGGCCGCTCCGTGTGGTGAGAATGCACCGCTGCCTGCCAAAACCAGGCTGGGATCTGGACGGTGTATCGAAGGACAATGGAAGGGAGGGAGGGAAGGAAGGAAGGAAGGAAGGACAATGGAAGGGAGGGAGGGAAGGAAGGAAGGAAGGAAGGAGGGGAAGGACAATGAGAGGGAAGGAAGGAAGGAAGGGACAAAGGGAAGGAAGGAAGGAAGGAAAGGAAGGAAGGAAGGAAGGAAGGAAGGAAGGAAGGAAGGAAGGAAGGAAGGAAGGAAGGAAGGAAGGAAGGAAAGGACCATGAGAGGGAGGGAGGGAAGGAAGGAAGGAAGGAAGGAAGGAAGGGAGGGAAGGAAGGAAGGAAGGAAGGAAGGAAGGAAGATCAAGAGGGAGGGAAGGAAGGAAGGAAAGGAAGACAGTGAGAGGGAGGGAGGGAAGGAAGGGACAAAAGGAAGGAAGGAAGGAAGGAAAGGACAATGAGAGGGAGGGAGGGAAGGAGGAAGGGACAAAGAAGGAAGGAGGGAAGGAAGGAAGGAAGGAAAGGACAATGAGAGGGAGGGAGGGAAGGAAGGAAGGGACAAAGGGAAGGAAGGAAGGAAGGAAAGGACAATGAAAGGGAGGGAAGGAAGGAAGGGACAAAGGGAAGGAAGGAAAGAAGGAGGGGAAGGACAGTTAGAGGGAGGGAGGGAAGGAAGGGACAAAGAGGGAAGGAAGGAAGGAAGGAAAGGACAATGAGAGGGAGGGAGGGAAGGAGAAAGGGACAATGGGAGAGAAGGGAGGGAAGGAAGCCAGGTACCCACCCCAGTCCCATCCCCCTCCACCAGAGACCCACGGATTCCCCCCCACAGGCACCCAGCAACCTGGGTAATCAGCTGGCCACGCCCCCGGGCCATTGATCACATGACCCTGGGACTGTGAACGTCATAAGTATGAATCAGTTGCCAAGCATCCGAATGTAAATCACATGACCCTGGGGATGCTGCAACAGTCATAAGTGTGAAAAATGGTCATAATTCACTTTTTTCAGTGCTGTTGTAACTTCAAACAGTCACTAAGCGAATTGTTGTAAGTCGAGGACTACCTGTACTTCCTCATTTTTTCCTTTTTTTTTTTTGGTCAAGTTTTTGATACCTTGGTGGGCGAGTGGTGGTACTCGGATATTGCCTTATCGGAAAAGTGGTACAATGGGTGAAAAGGTTGAAAAGCCCTGGTCTATTCAATCTCTTTCTGCTAGGAGTTTTTTTTTTTTTTCCCAGATATATCCTTGTAGGTTGACATTATTTTACGTGGCAGTCCTCGACTTACAACGGTTCATTTAGTGACCGTTCAAAGTTACAACGGCACCAACTTAACGATCGTTTTCCCCACAACCCTTGCAGCACCCCCATGGTCAAAATTCAGATGCTTGACAGCTGACTCACATTTGTGACGGTTGTAGCATCCCGGAGTCATGTGATCCCCTTTTGAGACAATTGCTGGTCAGAGTCAAAGCCAGATTCACTTAACAACCGTGTCACTAACTTGACAATTGCAGTGATTCACTTAACAACCGTGGCAAGAAAGGTCATAAAATGGGGCAAAGTTCACTTAACAAAACTATCTCGCTTAGCAACAAAAAATTTGGGCTCAATTGTGGTCGTAAGCTGAGGACTATCTGTATTCTGCGGGACTGTAGAGAACGGATCTTGACCTTCTTTTTACAACTTCAAAGAGTTTAAAAGTGCTGTCATATTCCCCCCCTCTTCCCCCCCCCAATTATCTTTTCTCCAAACTAATCAACATCCCTAATTCTTCTCATTGCGTTTCTTTGCTCCTCTTACTCTTTGATTGAATCCTTCTGAAAGAGTAGCGGACAGAATTCGTCCTCGCACTCCAAGTGGGTTCTGACCAATACAGTGGATCCATTCCTCTGATTTTGAAAATTAAACTTGATAGATACAGCCCAAATTTGCATTTTTAGCAACCTTGTCGTACTGTTGACTCGTGTTCAGTAGTTCAATTTCAGTTTTAAATTCTTTGTGCAGATACTGTCCCCCATCATCAGTAGTTCAATATTCCCCATCATCAGTAGTTCAACTTCAACTGTAGGTACTACTTGTTATGAAGTACTTAGTCGTACTTAGTCCTAGTTAGGCATTATGTCTGAAGAGGCCATAATGCCAAAATTAAACATTGGGGTTTAGCAGCAGGACATCCAAGGGCATTACTGTATTTGTTTCTCCCAACTGTATCTGTTCAGAGCCCGATGATATTGTATATTGTTTTGGATCAGATCACTGAAATCTTTCAAGATTTGATGATCTAGCAAGATTTCAAGGAATGATGGCTTGAAAAGGGTGCCTAGGCCTGAAAATATTAGCAGCCTTTGGGTATAGAAATAATCTAGGGATTTTAAGTCATATTCCCTTATAAAATGTGATAAATCAGGATTCCCATGCACGGAAGCTTTCGCTTCTATTGAAGCAAGTCGGACTAAATTCAAAGAGTGCAGCGAAGAGCAACAAAGATGATTGGGGGACTTTCTGCAAGCTGAGTCCTTCAAATGGCCACTCCTGAGCCCCCAAGCACACTAATGTATTACCACTGAAATTAGGCATTTTAATAGTCCCCCTCCCCCCCCCCCAAATTCATGGTATGTTCAGCATCTGGGAAAGGAGGAGGGGAATGTTTTGCCCAATAAGTCTGACAAGAGACATTCAAGATTTTGGTTGAATTTAGCTTCCATAAGTTCTAGATTAAAGCTCCAAACTGAAATATACTGTTTCATTTGCACACAATATATGTGCGTTTATATATTTGGATTTTTCAGTGGTCCTCTCCTCTGCCTCTGCCTGCCATGTCTTCCTTCAGTTCATATTTAGGATGGGATTGCCCTTTTGAGGGAAGGTTGACTTGTTGCTTTGCAGCTTTTGGTTGGCAAGCTTCTCAAATGTCTTAAGACTAGGAAATGGAGAAGTTACTTCTTGGAGGCAGACCACTGATCTATCTAACACAGCATCACCAACCATTGACTTTTTCCCAACCCTATCTAGAAGTGTTAAGAATGGACCTGAGATCTTCTGCATAGTTGCCCCCCAAAAAATTAGCCACTTTTCTACAACTTTTTTTTAAATTTAACTATTAACGCGCTTGTGTGTTCCTCAGGGTATCAAAGCAGTCCTTGCGGAGAGCTATGAGAGGATTCACCGCAGTAATCTGGTGGGCATGGGAGTCATTCCCCTACAATATCTCCCGGGCCAGGATGCAGAGAGCCTAGGACTGACAGGGCAGGAACGTTACACAATTATTATTCCTGAGGACCTGACGCCCAGAATGAATATCCAGATCAAAGTAAGCATTTCCAGAGGTGGCATTATTTTAATACTGTACAGCAGAGGTTCCCAACCTTTTGGGCACCAGGGACCAGTTCCATGGAGAGAGATTTTTCTGCGGACCAGAGGGGGTGTGGTTTTGTGTGCTGCCTACATCTCGCAGATAGGGCTTTGCTTGTTTGTGTGGACAGGTTAACTGGCATGCCGCGGTCCGGTACTGGTCCACGGACCAGGGGTTGGGGACCCCTGCTGCATAGCAATGCTATGTGTGTGTGTGTGTGTGTGTGCGCACACATGAAGGGCGTGCAGTTATTTGGGTGGCTGCGCGTCAGGTTTAAGGAACAAAATTTGGAGTCTGAACAAGCCCTTGAATTAACTTTGAATCACTGAAATCTTTCAAGATTTGATGATTTTGCAAGATTTCAAGGAATGTTGGCTTGAAAAGGGTGCCTAAGCCTGAAAATATTAGCAGTCTTTGGGCATAAAAATAATCTAGGGATTTTAAGTCATATTCCCTTATAAAAGAGCTGAGGTGGTGCAGTGGTTAGAATGCAATATTGCAGGTTGGGGCCAATAGGCTGACTCTGTAAACCGCTTAGAGAGCGCTGTAAAGCACTGTGAAGCGGTATACAAGTCTAAGTGCTGTTCCTATTGCTAAAATGTGATAAATCAGAATTCCCATGCATGGAAGCTTTTGCTTCTATTGAAGCAAGTCAGACTAAATTCAAAGAGTACAGCGAAAAGCAACAAAGATGAGCAGGGGACTGGAGGCTAAACCATATGAAGAACAGTTGCTGGAATTAGGTCCGTTTAGTTTAATAATAATAATAATGACTAGGGGTGACATGATAGCAGTGATCCAATGTCTAAGGGGCTGCTACAAAGAAGAGAGGGTCAGCCTTCTGGGGTTCAGACTCCCAAAAGAAACGAAGAGTTTTTAATTCAGTGAAAAGCAACTTTTTACCACTGGGTTGAATGGCAAGTTCTAGTTGTGAGGCGAGTGTTCTAATGGGTGTTGCCTGAATAAGTAATATGTACAGCCCTGAGCCCCACAGTTGTTGAAATATTGTGTGTGCACCTTTGAACACTGTTTTCATGTCCCCAACCCTTCAAGATTGCTCATTTAAGAAGTTAGGAGAGCTTTCTTTAAATGGGACACCCGAAGAATGCATCCAGGAAAGAATCTGTGGTGATGTAACGTTATGTCCAAGGAGATCCTATTTCTTTGGAGTTTTGGCATATTTTTTTTAAAAAAGTCCCCATTTGAACTTCTTAAACCATGGTACCTTTCCTTAATCCTTCTTGTCCTCTGTGTTCTCTCCACAGTTGGACACAGGAAAAACTTTTCAAGCCGTCATGAGGTTTGACACAGACGTGGAGCTCACCTATTTTCGTAATGGTGGTATCTTGAACTATATGATTCGCAAAATGGCATCTTAACCCCCAAATGAAGCACTGCTCATATCCAGAAGCCCACCTTTTTCAGAGGACAAAGGCTCAGTAATTATAAATGCTGTAATTATTGAAAAAAAAACCCAAAATATACAGTAATGAGGGAATTATGTGCGGTTTTCCCCAGCGTAATGCCTTCCAAGTGTATTAGGACTACAATGTCCAGACTTTCAGGGCTGGCTGTGGCTCCTGGGGGATGTGGTCTCAGCAGAATTGAAGGGAAAGGCTGGTAAAGGGTATGTTTTTACACTGTCAGCCCTAACCTTTTGGCCACTAGCCTGATTTACGTGTATATTTGAACTCATCCTTTCTACAGTACTGCATTTCATCAATCTATTTTGGACTTGTAGGTGGAACAAAAACTTTTATCACCCGTGTATGTGGAGGCTAGATCCTTTTCAATGTTTTATACAGCATTTAACAATACCAGTTTCCTTTTCCTATCTGCCTAAGAAGTTACTAACCCAGCACTATTGCATTAAAAGCGCTAATCAAAATCCCTCCTTGAAATTTTTAATACTGCTAAAACGATTAAATGACTCGGCTCTTTATTCTTTGGCATATGTGCATTCATTTTTGTGTGCCTTCGTTCATGGGACTGCAGGATTAAAGCTATTTGTAACAAACCCGTTTTCAAAAAACAGGTAGATTGTGGATTTTACTTTGTTTTTCAGAAACAAGTTCAAGATAAAAGAATAAATCTTTGCTTTGTCAGGAAGGAACATGCTTTGAGGTTCCGAGCAATAAAATGTTGCAACAGCAATGGGATCCTAACAATAGATTCTAGTTGATATAGTACCTTTAGTCTTAAAATCTGAAGGATGAAAACTTGGCTTTCTTAACTATCACTATTAGTGATCATTCTAATTCAACCTCACCTTAAACGTATTAGAATATCTTCAGCTATATGTCTCTGACTTTTTTAGAGCCAAGTAGAGCTATAATTTAAAAACTACCCCTTACTCCCAGCCTCCACAAATGACCAATGACCCTTTAAAGTTTCAAATATATAGCTTAGTTATTAAATTGCATAATCAAAAGACAGCGGTGGCAACAGATCAGTTTTTTTTTTTTTGAAAAAACATTGATTAATGGAAGCATACTAAGAGACAGATGTCAAAGCTACCTTGGAGTTTGAATTTACACTGGAGTATAACTGCAAAGTTAATGGTACCCCGGTTACCAATTTGACTTTAAAAGCAGAATTAACTAGATCGTGCAAGATTATAAACAGAAGTTTGAATAGGCAGCACTTCACTGTGACATTTCTTCAATATCGAAGTCTTTCATTGCAAAATCAACATCCTTCCATTTTGGGAAATAAATCTGCTCGTTGCTAACAACATCCTCCACGGAAAAGCTCCCAATTTTGATGATGGGCATGTTGTCAAAGGTCTTGTACTTCACAACGATTCCCCAGTCGTGATGGCAGCTGGTGCAATACATCTTGGCTTTTTTCTCAAAATTCCCATAGTTGTGTGCCTTCTTATGAGGTGCTGTGACATACCGCGTTTTAAATTTCTCGTCCAAAACAGTATGGTGCGACTCCTGGAATGAACACAGCACAGTTACATTCATTATCTGAATCACTTCATAATTGAATTAGAAATATAAGGCTACATGCTTTCTGGTCAACTTAAAATCATAACCTCTAGGCAGATTAAGTGCACTTTCAGTTATCAATTTCCTCAACCACAGCAGTCAAAGGAGCTCCATTTATCCTCTACGGCAGTGATGGCGAACCTTTTAGAGACAGAGTGCCCAAAAACTGGCCCTGCCCTCACCTTGCGCCCACGCGCCGCCCCCCGCCCTGCCCCCTGCTCTGCCCACCCGCAGGGCCACCCACCGCCTCCACAGCCCGCCGATCGCCCAAGTGGCCAAGCAATGCCATGGCAGCTACACCCTCCGCCCACGCCCCACAGCATCAACTGCACGCGACGGGGTACGAGGGCGGAGTCTTGTCCCCACTGCCTGGCTGCCATGTCCTTGGCTGCGCTGCTCCATGCGGGCCGTGCTCGGGGGTGACTCTCCTTCGGGGGGGGCTGCTGATGAGGGGGCCGCACGGGGAGGCGGGGCTGAGGCGATGGCGCACGTGCCAATAGGGCTCTGAGTGCCACCTCTGGCACACGTGCCATAGGTTCGCCACCACTGCTCTACGGTTCTGCTTCCAACTTTTAATTCTGATATGGCAAAGCCAAGTTTCTCAACTAAAATATAAAGAAAGGCTTTCTCACAATGGGACGCATTCAGCTAGCTCGGGTTTTATTTAGGACTGGATAAATTCCAAACTTCACCTTGTAGTAGGAATTCAGAAATGTATCTTTATGTAAAATTGACACAGGAAAAAAAAAATACGTGCGTGACTCCTTTGAGCCCATCTGGTTTGCCTTTTTAACCTTTTTTTAAAATAAAGTCAAGTTTTTTAAAAAAAGAATTTACCCTTAGCCCTTATAGCATGCAGTCCTGCTCATTGAAATAAGTTTGGAAGAAGGATGGGATTATTCCAGAAACCTGCAATGCAATTTATCCCAGCTGGGGCAAGTCCACAAGTGCTATTGTTTCTGGTCTTTTGAGTTTTATGGAATTTGTTGGATTATGAGCTTGCATGGAGATGACATGGCTTTTGAGGCCTTAAATCAAGCCTTTGACGACTCTTCCTGTTTACTGCCTACACCACGAAAGCCACAATATGTGTGGAATCAATGTGTGAAACATTTAAAATTTGGGGTGGGGTGGGGGGGTTTGGAGACTGGCTACTTTTTTGGTGGAATGGTGGAAGCCTTCAAAATGTATCCTCTCTCTATTGTGCATTCACAATTCAATTGAAAAATGCACCCGTCTATATGCATTTAATGTAGGCACAATTACCCTTGATCTTGCCATCAATCTGACCACTTCAAAGGGACTAGAAAGTTAAGAGCTCCGTTTAACAAGAGCTGGCTGACACTCCACTTCTATGTGTAACCCAAAGGCTGGGCCTCTCCCTGAATGTTCTTACAGTGAACAGAAATACAAAGTGCTAAAATTTACCCTTGCAATTGGACAGGCCAAGGCTAATATTTATTTTCTTCACTCCTTTTAGTGTAAATGTACCCAAAACTCACGAAGCTGTATACTCAGCTGTGCAAAGCTTTAAAGGATTGTTCAATTGAAAGGTTTAATTTAATAACCATTTTTTTAAAAAAATAATTCTTGGGTAAATTTGAAGTTTAAAATCAAATAGATACTTTTTATTTGCTGTGCTTCCTGCACCCTAGTCCTGACACCTCTATCATAGAGAAAGTGCAGAGAAACTATTAAAAAATACTGTATATAGCAATGAAAGCCATAACACTTTCCAGCTGAAACTTTGCATCAATCTCCTCTGAAGCTGCATTTCTTACAATATGATCTGAGGAGCCCTGGGAGTCCCTGAAGCAGCTCTCAGGAGTCTGCAAAATCAAAATTATTTGCCAGCCTACTGAAAAATAATGCAATATTAAAATCCCATCAAACAATTGTTGAGAAACGGAAGTGGCAACAAATGGGTCAATTTTAATTTTCAGTACGATAAATATCAATAAATGTAACCCATATAAACAAAAAGGAGGGGTTTTTTGGGGGGGGGGTCCATAATTTTTAAAAGCGGGAAGGGGTCCAGAGAGAAAAGAAATAAAATTTAAAAACACTTCTCTAAAGACTCGATCACTGTGGTGTTCATTTTATTCTGCCAAAAAATTAAGCAGATGCAGGCATATTTCTTCCCTGATTTATAGTCTACGGATAAATCTTTTATTGATTCAAATCTTGAAACTCCAAAGCATAGATTTGAACTGAATCAGGCCTTGTTCAGAACTGAACTGAAGCGGAACCGATCTGTACCCTCCAACACATATCCCACCAAAAAAAGGCACTGTGAAGCTAAGGCAGCAACAGGAAGTTACCTCAATCACCCGGAGATATTCCGTACTGCAGGCCAGATCCTTGCATTTGCCACACAAGAGAACTCTATTGTTTTTCCAGGGTTTTGATTCTGTCGTTTTTTTCTTGGAATCTAGCATTCTTATTAGCTGCTTTTGCAACACGTTTATCTGGGGTGAAGAGAGAAAGATGGAATTCAAGTCACAAGGCACCAACTACTCTCAAGAACTCAGGAATGTTGTCCTGAATCAGCCTCCACCACCACGACCCATCCTGAAAATGAAATGACAACCAAACCTTGGCAGTAAGCAAAATCGGAAAACAGCAGCTTCGGCCATTGTACGTTTGAACAGGCTTTTGCTCATTTTAAAGTGCAGGTTATTTCCCCCCACCCCCACCCCTAGGCTGAATGGGACATTAGAAAGCCCTCATTGAAAAACTGCTCACCTTCTGTGCAAAGATCTTTTCATCCCAGCTCTGTACCTCTTCAATAGCTCTGTTCATCATTTGCTCCTTTTCTAAATTGTACCTCTCCTTCTCTTCCTGTTCTTTTTTGCTCGTCACAAGAATGCACTTGCTGTCTTTTGCTCTTCCACGACCTGGAGATGGCACATTAGAGGTAGTCTTCTTTTAGTGACCATAATAGGAACTAGCAATTCCATTGCTAAGGGAAGCGGACACTAGTTGGGGAAACACATGACCACTATTGTGCTTTCTGGCTTGAAACTGCAAAGACTTATTCCATCTCACACCTTCAGGTTTTATTTACCTCTAACCATTTTACTTCAGCTTTCCCCTTTCCCCCACTCCCCTGCCTTTTTCAATGCTCACCTCAGCCTGGGATAATTATCAAGAAGAGAATTAGTGTTCATGCTCACATTCATTGGAGAAGAAGAATTACAAGAGTAAGTATAATGAAAGAAGGGTGCCAGCTCTGGCAACCACAAGCATGCTAAACAAACAGTCCAATGTACAGTATTCCCTTTTGTGTGCCAAATTACTCTCTTATAATCCCTTTCTCTCTCCATGATCAAGTCATGAATAACTGTTGCCAAGACCACCTTCTTCAAATGAAACTAAAACTCGCATTACAAGAGACCCCTCTAGTCATGGCCTCTATCTATCTGCCAACAATGATTATACAATGTTGAGGAGGATCCTCAGCTTGCAGATCTGCTCTACAAAAAGTGTTACACTATCCAGAATGACAACCAAAGCAGATAAGGGCCAAGTGGCTTTTAGACTTCTATCTTAATGTGTTTCAATTTATTTCTTCCCACTGAACCCATTGGCCTTTATAGCAAGTTTAGCCCAGCCCAGGATGGAGATGTACAACTGAATATTATTCACTTGATAAAGCTATTGAAAAGTGGGAGATGGGCTGGGGAGAAGGACAAACCTTACAGCACATCCACTCGTGAAAGAGCAGAGCTATTTAAAACAGCCACCCCCAAACCTTGTAGGAAGTACAGAAAGACGCTGTGGTTGATGGCATTGAAAATTGCTGAAAGGATTTAAAAGGAACAAAAGGTGCACAATCACTCACTCGCTCACTGCAAATCCTTATGAAGGTTATCAGCCAAATTGGCCAAAACTGTTACAGTTCCATGCGTAGGCCTGAACATTAACTGAAAATTATCCAGGTGGTTTTTAAATGTTGGCCCCCAAACAAGGAATACAGTTAGTGCTTGATTAGCAATTACACATTCGGTGACTGTTCAAAGTTACAACAACGCTAACCTGGGAGATTTACAATGTGTCCTCAAAGTTGCAACCCTTGCAGCATTTCAACTGTCATGTGATTGTGACAAGGGCACTTGGCAACCAGTCTGCAATTCTGGCAGCCGCAGGATCCTACAGTCCTAATATCACCATTTGCAACATTTTCTGCCTACTCTCAACAAGCAAAGTCAATGGGGAAGCTGGTAAGAAATCATAAATCATAGTATTATTATTATTAACAATGTATGGTGTGGTTACATTGGGCAGGAGACCACAATGCTATTGTAGAGTTGTAGTTTAGCTGCCAATGTACGGTACCAGCTCTGTTGTAAGACATGCTTGTTCGCTTCCTAAGGTGTGTCACAGGAGGGCGAATTGGCTTCATACCACAAATCACAGTCAGATAACATCATGCCGAACAACTGAAACCAGAATTGCCCAAACTGCTGCTGAAAATTAGCAGAGTCATGATTTTTTGCTGTATGACATTGCTTAATGATGATGATGATGCTCTCATTTATGGTCATTAACCGTAGTTGGATTGGAGAAATCCAACAATGGTTCCAAGCATTACACAATATCTCCAATATCAAAAGCACTTTGTGTTTAATAATAACAACAACAACTTTATTACGGTCATAGACCAGCAATAGACATCACTTTTTACAATATATTAAGAAAAAAATAAAATAAAAATAGTACTGACATTAATAATAAATAATAACATCCCTGTTAAAAAAAATACATGTTCTCAAAATGTTAGGGTCACTCCCTAGTTTACGTGAGTGGAAAGCCGATAAGTGTGTGAGTAAATGTAATGTGGGGGACTTAAACGGTAGGATGGGCCCAAGCAATCAAGCATTATTCCATCAATTTAAGATCCATTATGAAGAGAATGTACCAGGAGAACCCCTGTTTGCCAGACAATTTAAAGACACCAAGACAAATCGGGCAGGTCTGTGTGTAAGACAGAGGACTGTACGCTTGGACCTTTGTATCCTTAATGGTTCCACATGGGATGACTACCCAGCAGATTATACGTATCGGGGAGCAGGAAGAACATCCACAGTTGATTATTGGATAGTATCATACGGCCTCCTGAAGTTCCTGCAGAAGGTGGAGGTAGACTCGCGACTGGAAAGCGATCACGATCCACTAACCCTTACTTTTACATTACACTTTGTTTGCATAACAGACCCAAATAAAGTATGGTTTGCTGAATCGCTATGTATCTGACGGTATTTCGCACTAAGGGTAGACAAGCGTGACCTTCAGTTAATATAATTAAAACCTCTACATTCAGGTCTCACAGAATAATTTTGCCAACCTACCTCTGACTTGTATCATTTTGATGACATTGCCTATGTATTCATAAAGCAGGACCAGGTTGCACTCGGCAATATCGATCCCTTCGTCAGCAACTGAAGTTGCTATTAGAAGCTTGCTGTCCCCATTGGTTTGGAAGGCATCCAAAGTCCCTTTCTGATTTGGGAGGGTCATGCCTAAGAGAGGTGAGAGAGGAGAAACCAGAGTATCCAATCACACAAATATTGCTCTTTATCACAGGTCTGCAGAGGGTGCTCAAGAAAAAAAAAAAAAACACCGTGCCAAAAGAACCTAACCTTGCTGATAGTCTCAGCTCCATAAAATACAACGCATGGACAGGTGTCAAGTTCTTAATTAAGTTGCAGAGTGATACTTGAAAGTCTGGCGCAGGACAGGGGTTAATCCTCAACTCACCCCCATTTGTTTGGTGACCATCGGAAGTTACCACAGCAGTGAGAAGAGTGACTTAGGACTGTGGTCCTTGCACTTACAACTCTCCCAGCATCCCCACGATCAGGTGAGCAAAATTCAGAGGCTTGACAACCAGCATGCATTTATGATGGTTACATTGTCCAGGATCATGTGATGACTATTTGGGACTGTCCCAGCTGGCTTCTGACAAGCCAAATCACTGGAGAAGCTGGTTTTGCTTCGTGACTGCTAACGGTTCGCTGATCAGCCATGTCAAAAAGAGTTGTAAAATGAGGCACGACTCACTTAGCAACCGCCTGGATTAGCCAACTGTGGTCATAAGTTGAGGACTATCTGCTCACCACCCATCCCTAACCTATACAGTCCATCCGAGTTTCCTCACCTGTGCAATGGTTTCTTTTCCCACGTCCTATCAGTGCCTGTGGCTTCAGATGCTTAAGTTCAGGTGTTTCTTCTATCCAATTCTTCAATGCCTGTAAAATTCAGTTGTGATAATGAATAGGGATCGAAGTTTCATTTGGCAGATTGGGCTGGCGTGGTTGTGCATATAAAGACCTGCCCCTTTGTACATAATCACAGAACTTTTGGAAATATCTCTACAGTATTACATTTTAATAATAATAACAAGCACACTGCTTAACACTGGAAATTCCGTTCCCAATTTCTGTCCTAACCTGAGGACAACCGGTAACAAGAAGAGGGGGATGCCAAAAATTGACCCCAGCCTTTCTTATGATGCTACCAGGCGAGTGGAAGGCCTTCAGCAGCTCACCAGCTGGTTAGAAGAGAGTGCCTTGGGGTCCCATGCCAGAGGAAGTTCCCCACCCGTATCAAAACATAGGTAAGCTGATTTAAATGCTAAGCCACACATAGCAGAAAACGGGGGTTAAAAAATCCGATTCCCTCCATATTGGAAGAGTTTCTTACTGCCAGCAGTGCTCTTGTCTTCACGAAGAGAATGGTGCGTGTCTCAGGGTTGACATGATATACCTCTCCCAGAATCTCTGTAATATCTTCCAATTTAGGGTTTTCATTGGATTCATCCTCGGAAGCAGCCGTGAGTTCTGGCAAATTAACTGGGAGGGGAAAAAAATGCAATTATCTAAGGACGGATAAGGGACACTTTCCCTACAAAACTAGAACCTAACACCATACAGATAAATAATTAACATTTTATTGTACTTGTTTATATAGGTCAGGGGTAGGCAACCTTGGCTCTTTTATGACTCGTGGACTTCAATTCCCAGAATTCCTGAGCCAGCATGGCTGGCTCAGGAATTCTGGGAGTTGAAGTCCACGAGTCATAAAAGAGCCAAGGTTGCCTACCCCTTATAGGTAGATAGCTGCATTTCTAAAGGATTCAAAAATCAACTGCAATAATTTTGTATTTCACCTTTCATTCAGGGCAGTATGGATTAGGATTTGTTTTTTTTAAATTCTTGGAACTGGTTTATGACAACCTTTTATCAGTTGTCTTGTTATAGAGCATCTCTTTTATTCACATGCTTCTTTCTCACTGTCTATTTGTCTCTCCCTCCCTCCCCCCCGTTCCTTAGTACTGGCCTGTTCTATGTTTTGACCTAATTCTCAAGTATAATCACTTAATACCCACTTAATAATATGATTTTTAAAAGTAGCTTTTTCCATATCATGCTAGTTTTTTTTATCATACAGGGAACTAGCTGGTAATATATCAGCAATCAACCATATGAATCTTCACCTGAAAATGATAAAATTGGAGAAGATAGATATGTGTGTGTGTGAGAGAGAGAGAGACAGAGACAGAAAGACAGACAGATGATAGAGAAATGAGATAGATGATAGACACAGATAAATGGGAGAGAGAGAGAGAGAGACAGAAATTATATACATATGGAGAGAGGGAGAGAGATGATAAGATATATAAATAGTAGACAGATGAGAAAGGATTGAAGTATTACTGGAAGACAAGACAGTTATGTTGTTTATTGTGTATTGCTTCTAATCTACTTTGAAAGTCAAGTTTCTCTGTTGACATAGAAATATGTTTGGCTCATCAAAGCAACATGAATGTAGGGACATTTATATATATATAATACCTTCGAAATTTGAAGCCAGATGCTGTTCAATATTATCAAAGTCGCCATTTTTGGTATCCTCAAAATAATCCTTCAGATAAATCAAAGCATCTTTGGTTCGGGCGTCTTCATTGATGATTAAGGCATCATTGTATTTCTGTGATAAAAATATTATTTACCTTATTTTTATCCCATAAAAATGTCATTCCGAAAGCATGGCAGCAAACAACACTCGGGAGGGGAGGGGAAGGGGAGGGGAGGGGAAATCCCTTACAATCACAGGTGGTCTTCCTTTAATGATAGCAATAGGGACTACTGGAAATAACTAAGCAACACAGTCAGGTGACAATTTACGACCTGTTCCCAATTGCCATTGTAACCCGAGGACTCCCTGTAGTGATGTGATATTTCAAACTTGAATCATTCAGAATTCAAACGACTTGCTTCAATCATCTTTCACATTTTGAGGCACATCTGGAAAGATCGAAATGGCCTCATTTAAACGTAAAGCAACTGATTTGAACTCCAAAGGCAGCATTTCAAATGAGAGACCCTTCCAATTCACTAGACTGGAATTGCAAGTTTTCAGCAGTTGTTTTTTTTTAAAGCATTTTTAGATGCAACTGGGGAAAAAAAACCTACCTGACAGTAAGCAAAACAATTCAGAATGCAACGCGGTCATTTTGACCAGGATGAGTTTACATGTACTGGTTCTTGCAGCAGTCACCTGACGCTCATAACAAACCAAGATACTCTTAATACTCCGTTGACTACAGTAATGCCAAACATTAAGGAACAGGACAGGAGAAACACAGCACAAGGGCAATAGAGCAACAAGGCAAGAGAAATGGTTGCTTCCCAAGAAGAACAGCAATATAAGCACTTAAGACTTATATACCGCTTCACGGTGCTTTATAGCCCTCTGTAAGCAGTTTACAGAGCCAGCATATTGCCCCCAACTATCTGGATCCTCATTTTACCGACCTCGGAAGGATGGAAGGCTGAGTCAACCTTGAGCTGGTGAGAATCGAACTGCCGAACTGCTGGCAATCGGCAATCAGCAGAATTAGCCTGCAGTACTGCACTCTAACCACTGTACCACAGTAGGGCTCTAAAGAAGGAAGTTACCCACCCGGAGGTGCTGCGTGCAAATAAAAAGAGCCCTGCAGACTCGGCTTTCTTCTTCCTTATTTGGCAACTGTAACACCACAGCTTTCTTCTGCACGTCGACTATCCACTGCTCGTATTTCTGGGTCCCGTAACATTGATTCTTCATCACAGACAGGTTATCTAATGAAAAAGGGAAGGTTTTTTTTAAAAAAATGTATTGGAAGGCCTACAATGAAGAGCAGAGAGATCTCTTTATTCACGTCATAATTCAAGGTGTATTGTAACCTACAGCACTATGCATTGTATTGTTCCGTCAGGCTAGAACATATGGTCTGCATCACTGCATGCAGGCCTTTGACAAGGCGGTGAAGACATGGCTGTTAATGGCCCTCTGGTGTTGATTTATGCGATTTTGTTTTTATTGGGGATCTTGATTTTGTCTTTTTTTTCTTTCTTTCTTTCAACTGATAATGGTTCTTTTATCCTCCTTTGCCACCTACGCACATTTGTTACAGAAATAATTAAATGCTGTATACATTAGATTGCACATAGAGCATTGCGTGGTATGGAGATCTTATACCATAATGTCATTTTGAGCTTGTGTTTTATAATGCATTGTTCTGTATTCTTTCATGTGGTTGTACAGTATTTTGTGGTTTGTAACATTAATATATATTACTCTGTGCCGTTATCTGATACTGTGAATTGCTTTGCATTTGCTTTGCCCTACCACATATTCCTTTCCATTATTACTCATTTATTTCCACTCCACTGGGTGATATTCCATTATGTACTGTCTACCACCTTATGCTGTCTATTGCACTGTTCTGTTGTGTATTGTCTACCATCTTACGCTGTCTTGAGAAAATCTTGTCTGCTGCTCACTGGAGAACAGCATCTGCCAGAGATTCAGATGGCCCCCACCAAAGACCTGGTTGTTTTCTTAGGCGTTTGGGTGAGGTTAGGTGAGAACTGCTGTGATCAATGTGGCTTTTTGGTGAATGGGATTGTTCATCCTTGGGTAGCAAGAGTTGTAGTTGTGTGTTTGTAATTCTTGTATGCCTCTCGGAATTACCTGTGTCAGAGGGTGGCCACATAAATCACATAAATAAGTAAAATAAAGACTGCATTGTCCACAGTGTATGAATGATAGTCTAAATTGGATGGAAATATAAACATGATAGATTAAGAGATAGAGAGATAACAGAGAGATGAGAGAGAGAGCTGATAGAGCAGATAGATAGACAGACAGAGAGACAGACAGAGATAGATAGATAGCTGACAGAGCAGATAGATAGATAGATAGATAGATAGATAGATAGATAGATAGATAGATAGATAGATAGATAGATAGATAGATAGATAGATAGATAGATAGATAGATATAGATAGATAGATAGATAGATAGATAGATAGATAGATAGATAGATAGATAGATAGATAGATAGATAGATAGATAGATAGATAGATAGATAGATAGATAGATAGATAGATAGATAGATAGATAGATAGATAGATAGGGTACAGATATAGATATGATAAATAGATGATAGATATAAATTGATAGATATGTTAAATAGATGATAGATGATATAGATATGATAAAATAGATATGATAGATATAAGTAGATAGATAGATATGATAGATGAGATGATAGATGATAAATGATTTATTTATTTATATCTATCATCTATTTGATAGATGACAGATAAAATAGATATGATATAGATATGGTAAGTAGATATAGATACGATAGATAGATGATAGATATGATATCATTTATTTATATCTATCATCTATTAGATAGATATGATAGATAAAATGATAGACATGAGAGAGAGAGAGAGAGAGAGAGAGAGAGAGAGAGAGACAATATGTGCTTTGAGTTCTCTTTAGAATTATGGTGCAATATGTGACATTATATCTTGTGTTAGGTAAGTTTGTTTTGCTTAGTAGTATGTTATATGTACTATGTTTAATATGCTGAGCTGTAATGTGAATTGTACAGCATAGCAATAGCAATAAGACATACCGCTTCACAGTGCTTTACAGCCCTCTCTAAGTGGTTTATGGAGTCAGCATATTGCCCCCAACAATCTGTGTTCTCTCATTTTACCGACTTCGGAAGAATGGAAGGCCTCCCATATTGCATTCTAGCCCCTGCTCCGCGATGGCTCGTAATGGTGAATTGTATAACATAGTGGACTTTAATATGCAGTTTATACTATTTTGAAATGAAAATTCAACTGTATAATGCATTATGGAATATGTTATGAATACAAACTCTATTATGAAGCTATGTATCACAGTGAACTGGATTACAATTTTTGTGATGAATGGTGTGACTGTACTACATAATGATTAACGTATCTATGTAATGTATGTGTATGTGTATCTATATGTCCATGGATATATCACTTCTTGATGCTCTTAGAAAGAGACTGCTTTTGTTCAGATCACAGGAAAAAGTGATGATTTCACAAAACTATGTTACATCAATGGAGCATATAACCGACATCATCAAGCAATCTCCATCATCTTACCAATAGGATGAAATTGTCTTGCTAGATCCTCTGCTTTCGACATCATCTGAGATACAATATCTACAAAACGATTTTGTGGACGAGTCCCAACAAGCCTAATAACTGCAGTAAAAGTAAAAAAGAAACTGCCATTATTAGTGTGTTATTAGCTGCATATTTAAATATTCTAAAACTATTACAGGTCCTTTGTCCAAGAAAAGATTGAGTGTTTTAGAACTTGGGGAATTAATTTATTATGCTATCTTTTTTCAACTTTTGCCTTTCAGTATACCAGTATACCAGTCATCAAGTATACAAAAAACAAAATCCAGTTGCCTTTTGAAAAAGCACCTTTGGGACAACCATGACCTGGATGACTGAGAATCTCCATAGATAAATAAAGGAAGGTGTCAAAGTAGCTTGGCATATTGTTGAGGAAGTGTCTAATCTCTACCACAAGGGAAGGATACAGGTTTAGCATTGTGGAATTCCTGGAAAAGTCATCTGGGTCCATCAGATCGAGGTCCCATTGGAGAAACCCCTTCAAGCCTAGAGTTATACAAAGTATATTGTGTTTGAAATATGTGCATGCTCAATTTATGTTTAAGAATTTTTCTTCTGGTACAGTATGACTCTCTTCCACTGGGATATTAACTGCTCAGAATCGCTGACAATTTGAGGGCTACAAAAATGGTTTGAGCTGAAAATATCCCCTTACAAGTCAAAAAAGTCCCTGGGGTTCAAACAAGCTGTTCAAATTTCACCAGAAACATTGTCACGCTGTCCTATTCTAAAAGTGTTTGAAGAACAACATAGGACTGGCTGGAACATTTCAAAATTGGGATAATCTAGTCTAAACTCAAAACCAGGCACTTTGAACTTGAAACAGTGTTCTCAGCCCAAAATGTTTCAAATGTGACATGTTCTGCATACTTTTAGAAACCTCCCCACTTTGAAATTCCTGAAGGAACCTGAAATTTGGTAGGCTCCACCACAGGAGTATATCAGGAACGCCATCTCAATTGATGGCTAAATTAATCCATCGCTATGCGTCTATTCAAGAAGAAACATGCATTTAGGGAAAAGTCCCTACCTAGCAACAGGAATTAGTTTAGTTACAGAGCATCATCTGACAAGTGGAGAAAGCTTTCAGTCTTTCCGGACCCTTTGCTAGATAAGTAGCTATCTACTGAGTTCAGCTGTGTCCCAACTTCTAGCCCAGGGATGTTTAATGGAAATGCCAAACAGGATCTATATAATTTGACTACCAAGACTTTTAAACTATTATATAGTACAGAGGTCCCCAACTTTTCCAGCTTTGCAGACTGGCATGGGGAGGGGAGGGGATGGGTTCTGTGTGAGTGGCGGGCGAGCACATGCATATAGCTCCATTTACACGAGCGGTGGGCATACACACCCGCCACTCATGCAAATGGAGGATGTGTGTGCGCTCACCCACTTTTGTGGCCCGGTTCCGAATGGCTCAAGGCCCGGTAGGGGACCTCGGCCTGGGGGTTGGGGACCTCTGATATAGGACATCCACTCTGGCTCTTCAGAATGGGTTATCAGATTATGGGTTTATCTCGCTGAGAGATGGCTTCTACGGCAGTTCATCCCCAGTATCAAGTCTCAACAGAACTATTAAGTGAAAAGTGTCTGGAAAGCAATCCAATCTGAACCGCAGGTACATTGACACAAGATTTCATGGGCATTCCCCACACCTATTTGCAGCAGAGGGAAATGCGAGACACATACAGTTGTGCAATATTAATATATTTTCTTCATTGCCCCAAAAAAGTTTCTTAGCTATAAATTGCTGAGAAATAAGATTAATGTGCATGACTGCTTGTGGTTTTCTTGGGAGACATCCATTTAGTCACTACGAGAACAAAATGCAGCCCCATCCCTGCCTACTCCTATTCAAGTATATTGCCTCTTCATTTGGAAGGGTGGAGGCATTGGAAGAGGCAGCATAACATCCAACCTAATGGCATTGTAAGGGATTTCAAGGTTAGAAGTAGTCACGACAGGCTGTTTAATGACTGTTCAAAGTTATGATAATCTCGAAAGGGTGCTTTATTGACCAATAAACACCCCCAGCCCTTATAAATTTGTATACCTCTCCCATGGTCGTATGATCTTGATCTGGGTGCCTGGCAACCTGTTCACACTGGATGGCCAGTTGTTTAGCTCCTTGCAAATCATGTGATTGCCATTTGCAATCTTCTCTGCCGGCTTCCCCAGAAAGTCAGTGGGGAAGCTGGCAGAGAAGATTGCAAGCTGAGAGGACTCCCTCTCATCTCTGGGAGCTGGCTACCTGCTGGGGTGATAATCTCGGCTCTACCCCATCAAAATGAGATTTCCAGCCTGCAAAGAATTCCCCCTCTTCTGTTTTTTTTTTTCGGGGGGGGGGGGGGCTCCAGAAAAGGAGCTAACATTATCAAGGTTTTGAGATATTCAGGATTTTAGCTCTGTTTCTGCAACCTGAAGGGTTCCCCCCTCCATTAGATCTCCTTATCTTAGATTCCTTCTGCTCAATGACCTGGGATATCACTTAATGACTGCAACCAGGGGGGGTCTGGGATTACAATGGCTGACTGAAATAATCATGTGGTTGTCTCACTTAATGACCCTTTTGCTTAACGACTGAGATTCCAGTCCCAAGTATGGTCATTAAACTTAAGAACTACATGCACTCTTTTAAAAAAGGATTACTTGTACTCCAAAAGAGAGAATTAGAATGCAGGCTCACTTTTTTCAGGTTTAGGAACAAATTCTTCCAGGTCCTTTATGTTCTTTCTGACTGTTGAGATCACTTCGATATTGAGTGAAGCACAAATATTGCAGATGTAGTCTATGGCCTCCCCTATGTTTTTGGCATTGCCAATGCCAGGAGAAGCCGTCAATCCTACAATCTGAATAATTAAAATACATTCACTTTAAAAGTACCACACATGAATTAAGACACTAAAACGTGAAAAGAAAGAACAAGAAGGGAGGGAAAATGTTGCCTCCAGAATTATTTTCATTCACCACTTGCACCTTTTCCTGGCAGAGATCGATTGAAATCAGAAGATGAATGACCTCTTAGCCTTATTCAAAGAAATGCCACTAGTAGTATTAAATAATTATAATTTAAACTAATACCTTAGATGCTTTACGTAAAAATACCCTATCACGGTATTTAGAAATTAAGTTTTAGAAGATGTGTATTTTTGTAACTTTCTATCTTGTTTATCATTAACAACCATTCCAAATCAACCAGTGGAAGAGCCTGCCTCCAGAAGTTGTGGCTGCTCCATCACTGGAGGCTTTCAAAAAGAGACTGGACAACCATTTGTCTGAAATGATTTAGGGCAGGGATCTCCAACCTTGGCAACTTTAAGACTTGTGGACTTCAACTCCCAGAATTCCTCAGCCAGCTTTGCAAGTCTTAAAGTTGCCAAGGTTTAGGACCCCTGGTATAGGGTCTCCTGCTCGAGCAGAAGATTGGACCAAGACCTCCAAGGTCCCTTCTAATTCTATGTTCTAATTATTACTGTCAGTTGTTTGAAATAGGCCAGGTCAATAAAGAGGAATGGCTGGGATTTCAAGAACGCTCTTTATTGTTGTTGAGGTATTTTACAGAATCTTGAAAGCCTACCAGACATTCTCTCTACTATTACTTTATCCAGGAGAATCAAGGTGGGTTGTTTTGAGTTTCTTTCTCGCACTTTCTCTTTTCCCAGGAATATTTTTTTTCTGAAACTCTTCCCTTAATAATTGGTTCCTCCCCTCGCCATTCCCAGCATCCAATCTACATGCCATTGCATTTATTTTCATTTATTTAAGAGGGGAATACATTTCTTGGATAAATTGTGAAACACTGCTAGATGCTAATGGTGGATCAGATCATCCGTTTCTCATCAGAAATTATCAGACTTTTATCCACACAGCCATCCGGAGTCAGGTACAATCCAAAAGTGTGTATCAACAATATTTCTATGTCTTATTCAAGGGGTGGACAATTAGTCCTCCAGATGTTGCCAAATTACAACTTCCATCATCTTTGATCATTAAGTTATGGAATTAAAGTTCAGCAATATTTTTGAAGCAATGCAACTTGCTCAGCATTGTGGCTTATCATTTGCTTAATATTTTGTTGCTATTTCCTGTTCTAACAAGTATGTCAGCAATATGTTTTAGAAAATAAGGCCTAGACCTGCTCAAGTCTCGGAAGCAGAATAATGAACAAATCAAATCATTGAGAACACCTTTTGAATGCTAAGTTCGGCTCTGAGTTTATTCATTGTGTTTATGATACTGAAATGAAACTATTGTTGTAGTTTATTCCTAAAAGGCTCCTCATATAAAATAACTTAAGCACAATGCCTTTCCATGTGCTGGGCACTACAGTGTGCATTACTTATTGAACACATAATTGCTTTCTTTTTGTTTATGGGTTAAAATTCATCAAAATCAGATTTTTTTTTCAAACTGAAGCTGAAATGATTATATTATTTAAGAATAGAATGGGAGACAAAGTGGATCCCTGCTACAATATTGTTACACTAAATGGCTCCTGGAGTACAGGTGTGCATGCTATCTTCTTGAGAGGTACAACATTTTCCATGTTGTCTTCATGTATTGGAAGAGAATACACAACTTGCTGAGATATTTTTTTTTTACCAACATGAGAAAGCTACTTACCTGAGGTAGCAGAACTACACCTTGCTTCAGTTTAAGGTCCAAGTACTTGGACATTAACATATTATATGGATTACTCCCCGTAGTGTTGTGGCACTCATCGAATATCATCAGTGTGAATATTGAAAGAGAAAGAACTGTCTCATTAGTCAGAGAGTTCAAAAGGGTCTGGGGTGTCATGACAATGATATCATTCTGTTTAATAACTATTTCTGCAGGAGACTTGAAAGCATTTTCCCCACAGATGCCTGCAATGTTGTAGCTGCAAGAAAAGAGACAAGATACTTCTCAGAACACCATCAATCCTGTTTAAGCGTTCGATCGAAAATGGCAAAATTAGAAAAGAGTTATACAGGTAGTCCTCGACTTAACGACCACAACAAAATTGCAGTTGTTAAGTGAATTTTGCCCCGTTTTACAACCTTTCTTGCCAGAGTTCTTAAGTGAATCGTTGACGCTGTTAAGTTAGTAACCTGGTTGTTAAGTGAATCTGGTTTCCCGATTGACTTTGAGTGTCAGAAGGTTGCAAAAGGTGATCACATGACCCCAGGATGCTGCAATCGTCATAAATATAAACCAGTTGCCGAGGGTCTGAATTCTGATCACGTGACCCTAGGGATGCTTGGTTGTAAGTGTTAAAAATGATCATAAATCCCTTTTTCCAGTGCCGTTGTAACTTTGAACGGTCATTAAGTGAACTGTTGCAAGTCGAGAATTACCTGTACAAACAGAGATCATCCATTTACCTAACACTCACATGCACAAACACACATAGATACTCATGAACTGGCCATATCTGACGGCGTACTTTTTAAAATTACAACATAGGTGCTCATCACAGGTACAACCTCATACTTTACACATTGCAAAGCAAACCGGCTGTTCCAGACACTGATTTCAAAATATTTTCAGCAGCCTTGAGACACGGCAGACCATCTTTCTGTAGAACAACAATCTAAATCAAGGGCTAAAAAAGACGCTACCGCTATTATTTTAGAACCAGGAAGCAACAGGACATCCGCATAGGACGGACTGAGGTCATACTCGTTTTTGAAGTATTCACAGAAGACTTTCTTCTGTTGTTCATAAACTGGAACTTTTGTAGTGAGGAAGACCACTTTTCCTTTCTGCCCAGCAGGCCTGTTGCGGAGATGATGCTCACATATCATAATAGACACGAAAGTCTTCCCAGATCCTATAAAAATGAATAAAGGCTGGTTGGACTTACTTGGAAACAATGGACTAAAATTCTGAACTACAAGCTGGCAAGGCCATACAGATGGTCCTCTCACTTAAGAGTCCACAGTTGGGACTGGAAACTCTAGCACTAGATGTTGTGGTGGCTAAATGGAAAATCTCTCACCACAACGGGGAGCTTATGACCTTACTTTCCCCTTCAGTATTTAATCATTGCAGTTGTTAAAACAAACCACCATATCGTTACGACTTACGATTTTACTTGGCTTGTTGCAAGCGGTTGAGAAACACACAATTAGTGATCACATGTCTGTGGGACTAGTGTGATGGTTGCAAATGGTCACAAAGCTTTTTTTTTTTTTTTTTTAATGTCATTGTACTTTCATTGTACTTTGCTAAACAAGGCAGTGGGTTTCTTCTTTTTCCCTCAGAAAAAAATTATAGCCTTTCTTTTAAAAAAAAAAAGTCTAAAATCATTTTCCATTCCAACCAGCAAGAAACCTACTTCTAAGGGTCATTGTAGCTCAGAGAACTATAATCTTACCGGTAGGGGCACAAATCATGGTGTGTTTGCCCTTGAGAGCGGGCTCAGCAAGTTCTATCTGATAGCCCCTTGGCTTCCTCGGAACGTATCTGGGCTGCTGGAAGGCATCTAGAAGAACAAGTGAACAAAAAGCACATTGGAAAAATTTGCAACATATATAAAATACAACATATTTACAGGGCATGTGTTATGTCCTGGGCCTTGCTGAGTCATTCAGCAAGGCTCAGGAAGGCTGCAGAAAGGTTGTAGAGACCCGGACAGACCACGTGTCTGCCCGGGACCCAGACAGGCTGTCTCCAGCCTTGCGCGCATGCGCAGGGCGGGAGAATGGCCTGCAATGATTGGCTGTGCATCCCCTTACACGGGGAGTATAAAACGGCCTGTTGCCATTGTGTGCTTGCTTCTGTTCTGTGAATGTAATCAATAAAAGATCCTTTGTTGTGAACCTGCCTCGTCTTGATGTCTGTCTTGCGAGAACAGAACAGCATGCACAACAGAATATCTACTATCCAAAATCATCATGTGGACACTAAAAGAAACATGTTTAGGGGAAGAGAAGCTATATGCGTTACTTTAATTGGAATATACCCGCATACCAAAACAGTATGCCAATGATAATTATATCTCTCTGCCCCTGGTGAATTAAGCAACGTTGCAGCTGTCCCTCCTGTCTTGAGTGTCAGGAGGCTGTGGGAGGTCTGGATGGGGAACGAGCAGCTTTAACGAATGCTAGTAAAACTGACTGGTTTTAGGTTCTTCCAAATGTGGGACTTCACCAACTTTGGTACTGGATGGGGTGGCCTTGCCCCTAAAAGACCTCTTGTACAATCTGTCGGTCCTTCTGCTCAAGGAATAGGTGGCAGTCAGCAGGCCTTTTGCACAATTTCACATCGTGCACCAGTTGCAAATCTAAATAAGAACTTTGAAAACAGGATCTATGACGAGGTAATTAAGATGATCAATTGGGAAAGAAGCTTTATACTGATGTGGTTGTTAAATATCAGGAAAATGTTTATGTTCAATTGTTATCTGTCAAAATACTAAGAAATGTACTAATTCAAGGTTGGTAAAAGAGAATACTGTTGGAAGAAGAGAAAATCAAAGAAAGCTATTATGTGGGTTATAGAAATTGTTATTGTTTTTAAATATAAACCCAGGGAACACACTGTTTACCAAATATTAAGGTAACTATGTTAAAAAATCAATAAAATATATATTTTTTAAAAAGGATAGGTGTCCAAATTGATCTTGGTTTTGTTTGTATTTCTTTTTTCTTTTTGTTGTTAATTTAGACCAGCACAAAACTGATTGAAAGCAAATAACCATACATGTAAAGTTGAAAACCTTTGCACACGTGTGTCATTTTGTACAATGATGTGTGAAAATGTTTATAGACTGGGTGACTTAGTTTAAACATGATGGTTAGATCCTGAAGCAATTCTACATAAAAGTTTGCAGTCCTTTTTGTCTAAGATTCAAGGAGCAAAAACTGCACTTATGCCTCACATTCAATTGTCAAACAATAACGTTTTCAAAACAAGAAAATATCCTGCAAGCTTTCCAATATAGGCCTGTAACAGATACTTCACAGAGAAATGCTGAGGTGAAAATAGAATTTGTGCTAGGTACAGTAGTCCTCTTAAAAGAACTATGGGTTCTTCAACCATGATTGTGTTCAAGCTATTTCAGGGCACTAGGCCAGTGGCTGGCAGTTCAAACTGCACAAAAGATAAATGTAATTCGTTAAAAAATAAATGAGTGTTCCTTTGGTA
Organism: Azemiops feae; assembly: GCA_023970755.1. Taxonomy (NCBI): domain Eukaryota; kingdom Metazoa; phylum Chordata; class Lepidosauria; order Squamata; family Viperidae; genus Azemiops; species Azemiops feae. Next base: position 1,774,607 of record JALGBA010000035.1, read on the forward strand.
TTTAATCAATGTCTGTCTTTAGTCACATTAGAAAACCTAATATTCATCCACAAGGTGGATGCTGTAGGGACAGCATTGAAGTTTTTCAAGAAATATAAGTACCACAAGCACCACCATGGGAAGCTGGACATACTCCCCTGCCATAAATAAGACAGTGACAGATGACTTTTGGTAGTACAGATCCTTTCCTTGAGAAGCCACTAAAGCTTTCCTAGAAGAATGCAGAGAATTGAGCCCAAGGCAGTTTTCCAATTGTCTTACCTGAAGGTGAACATGAATTTTCACAAAGATTGTCAGATTCTGCTTCTTCAGAAATCTGTATTTGAAAAACACAGCTGTCTTCATCTTCATCTGCCATTTCAACATCTGCATTATCAGCTGAATATGATACAAAAAAGTCCGTTCAATTTTTGCATTTTCATTACTAGTTTGCTTGGCACATCTACCGTAAAAGTACTCCTCAAATAAGTGAAAGATAATGTGAATAGGAAATAATATATTGTCGTATTGAAATACATTGAATATCAACTCAATGTTTTTATAATAAATTCATATTCTGCATGTTGTTGGGAATGCAATATAAATATGTTCTAATGAATGCAGAAACACTGCAAGTTGCCATTCTTAAATAATGTGGAAACTCCTGTTTGAATAGTCTTGCTTAAGTGACAAAATTTCTACATTCTTCTTCATTTGCTTATATATTCATTGCATTTCTATCCCACCCATTTCACTAAATGACACTAGTTGAGAGATTGGAGAGGAAGGGATTTCAAGAGAGTACTGTAAGCTATTTGTGTAATACACCGGTGGCTTCCAGCATGATTGCATTGTTTTCCATGTATACAAGACAGTAAACAAGTATTCTGAGCATCCCAAAGAGCAGGGGAATAGTTAGGAAGCAAACAAAAGCCAAAGATGTGAAACTGAGTCTTCTAACCAGAAATTACAGTTGTAATCATGTGATTTTCCACTCAGTGACCGCTCCGTTTAGTGGCAGAATTGCAGGTCCCAATTAGATTTTTTTAAAATGAGGACTACCTGTAACAGCATGTCAGTGGACATCTTGCCAATTTTAAGGCACATGCAAGTTAAAACCTAGATGTTTTCATCACCCGATTATGACCATCACTGCACACACCCCCACTGACACTCCCATTTGGTGACTGCCTCTCATAACTTTCTCTATTCTGGAAGTCTTCCAAGAGAAAGAAAGAAACTGAATGGAGAGTAAAACAAAGATATGACAATACCTCCTTTCAAATCCCATAGCTTCAATTGCTTGTCGTATCCAGTCATATGCAGTGCGATTTGGAAAGTTTTAGGCCAATGTTCTTTGTCTGATCTACACAGGCATTCTACCAGTTTGCTTGCACTTGCTTTTCTCCCTTTCCTTTCACAAACCTGCAAATCAGAAACATGAGGCAGAGCAGAGTACTTATTTATTATGTTTCTATACTCAAGATTCACTTCCACTCATTATGGACTTTTTGCAGAAAGCAGAAAAAATGCATAATTTGTGGTTATAATTTGTAGTTTTGAAGATTAGGGAAAAAAACTGAATAGAAAAGTGTGAGTTTTCTTCTGTAATCATAGGGCAGGAGATAATTTTGTAATTATTATTTCCTTTGCAATTATTTGTTGCAAAGGAAATCGGAACCTTCTTTTTTTTTATTTCATTTTATCCTTTCTTTCTGCACCTTTGCTTTTCACTTTCTTCTTCCTTGCTCTCATTCTTTATTAGAGCCATGGTGGCGCGGTGGTTAGAATGCAGTATTGCAGGCTGACTCTGCCAGCTGCCAGCAGTTCGATCTTGACTGACTCAAAGTTGACTCAGCCTTCCATCCTTTTGAGGTCCGTAACACAAGGACCCAGATTGTTGGGGGCAATATGCTAACTCTGTAAACCACTTCACAAAGGCTGCAAAGCACTATGAAGCGGTATATAAGTCTAAGTGCTATTGCTATTAATCTGAGTTAGTTTTTATATTCTTTGTAAAACTTTCAGTAAAATTTTATGAAAATAATATCAGGAGATACACGCCCAAGTACAAGGAACTAAACTCAAAAAAACCCACCAATGATCTGAGCAAAATTCACAAACCTTCTCTCCCACAGTAGCACTAAGAGAATATAAAATAAAAAAACAAATCCAATTTTAAAATTCACCATTTATTCCTTTCCTTCTTCATGCATGTTAATTCTCTTGCTTACCAACCTGTAACCTGGACCACAACAGAATCTTCTCAAATATTTAGAGAAATGAATCAAACTGGTAAGAGTTGATAAGGGTTTTGTTTTTGCTCACTGATCAAGCTGAATTAGCACACTGTGCAAAATGAAAGTCAGGGCTGTCTTCTAAAACAGGGCTTTTCAACCAGTGGTACGGGTACCACCTGTGGTACATTGGCACCTGGCAGGTGGTACGTGACCATCCTAGAAAAGTGGTAGCGGGGGAGGGGAATAAGCTGAACCAATGGCAGTACCGCACAAGCCTGAGCGAGAGATGGCTGAAGCTGCAGGGCTGTCAGGGCTCAGCGGAAGTGCCAGGATCAGCGCCAGGCTCCAGCTGGAGCTTGGCGCTGATCCTGGCCTTTTGGCTGAGCCCAGAAGAAGTGCCGATCAGCTGGAATGTTGCAGCATCTCCAGGGTCTTGTGATTTACATTCAGATGCTTGGCAACTGATTCATATTTATGACGGTCACCATGTCCCAGGGTCTTGTGAAGTGACCAAAACCTGCCGCAACCACCCAGCAGACGGGGGGAATAAAAACCAAACACCCCCCCCACCCCACCTCCACTGCCAATCCTCAACAGAAATGCTCACAACAATGAAAACCTCGGACAGGAGGAAGAGCACCGCCGGGCGGGCAGGCAGGTGTGTTGCTCGGCTGTGGCTTGTAACTTCGAACAGTCACTAAGTGAACTGTTGTAAGTCAAGGACTACCTGTACTTTATCACTTTTTTCCTTTTTCTTTTTCTTTTGGGTCATCACGTTTTTGACACCTTGCTAGGCAACTGGTGGTACTCGGATGTTGCCATATCCTAAAAGTGGTACCATGGGTGAAAAGGTTGAAAAGCCCTGTTCTAAAATAATGTGGGTCACCTGAGCAGATGGCGAGTTTAAATAAATAATACCTTACGAATCTCTTCCCATTCCTCAATTCGGAGGCAGTCTTTCATGTGGACATCAATTTCTTTGACATCAATGTCCTGCATAGTGGGCTCAATTCGTTTCAACAGTTGCCTGTGAGGTTCCAGACTTTCAATTATCTTGAAATCCCACTGGTCAATTGCATCATGAAGGCCGGTATAATCTTAAGAAGCAGAACAGAAGATACAAACTGGAATTAAAGTGGCAACTGACCAAAGTCGATTATCAGCAACACAGGTGGTTTATCTGATGCCTTTTTAAGTTAGCTTCAGCCCACTCCAAAATGTGGAAGGTGAATGTGTTGAGAATCCCTACAATCAATTCCCCTACAGGAACAACTGACCTTCTTAATGTAAGAGATGGTTGATGACACTGATTATTGTAAACATTTTCTTATTATCATGATGTTCTGATCCTGTTGGTTGTGTTGACTGACTTCTTAAACTATTTAAAGTCAGTTGCACAGAAACGGCATCGAGCTCACAGTAATAAACTAATAACACACAACACAGAGAAAACAGTTGTATCTGGTTAGAACAGCTAGGTGAACGGTAGTTTGCTTTTTAACAAACTTAGGACAGAATGAATAAAGGCTTCCTGCAACCCGGAGCAACCGCAGAGGCCTGTCAACAGAAACAACGCTGCCTGAAAGTAAGCACAAGCCGCAGATCCTGGGGGTGCTGAGCCCCGGGGACAATTGTATCGTTCCCCAAGACTCACGGTGGCACTAGGGCTGAAGTTGAGGCCTGGGCCTCTACTTCAGGCCCAACCTTGGAGGAATGGAATAACTCGCTGTGGCCAGCTCACTGTGGTCAACTCACCACGGCCAACTTACCGTGGGACAATTCGATCATTCAATTATTTAAAATAATTTTAAATTTTGTCATTCACATTTCATTTTGTCCCTCCTTTTACATCCTTTATTTAATGACTCTATTCCATCATTTCAATATTAGTCTAACTCTTGTCCTGCAGTGAGTTGGCTGTGTTGAGTTGGCCACAGCAAGCTGGCCAAAGCAAGATGCCTATGTCGAGTTGGCCACGGTGAATTGGCCACAGTGACTTATCCTAGACCCCAGCTTTGGTGATGCCACAGCGTTCCACTGTTCAAGATGGTCTAAGTGGGGGGGGGAGGAGAGAAAATTGCTTCTCTTTTGTTCAGAGTAGCCAGCAGAGTCAAGTTAGGCATTTTCTGAAATTTTCGACACGCCAAGCCCAAAAGGTTCACCGGCACTGATCTAGCACAAGGCTTTTCAACCAGTGGTACGGGTACCACCTGTGGTACATTGGCACCTGGCAGGTGGTACGCGACCATCCTAGAAAAGTGCTAGCGGGGGAGGGGAATGAGCTGAACCGGTGGCAGCACCGCACAAGCCTGAGCGAGAGATGGCTGGAGCTGCAGGGCTGTCAGGACTCAGCGGAAGTGCCAGGATCAGCACCAGGCTCCAGCTGGAGCTCGGCACTGATCCTGGCGCTTCTGCTGAGTCCAGAAGAAGCGCCGATCAGCTGGAATGTTGCAGCATCTCCAGGGTCTTGTGATTTACATTCAGATGCTTGGCAACTGATTCATATTTATGACGGTCACAGTGTCCCAGGGTCATGTGAAGTGACCAAAACCTGCTGCAACCACCCAGCAGACGGGGGGAATAAAAACCAAACACACCCCACCCCATCCCCACTGCCAATCCTCAACAGAAATGCTCACAACAATGAAAACCTTGGACAGGAGGAAGAGCGCTGCCGGGCGGGCAGGCAGGTGTCTTGCTCGGCTGTGGCTTGGGGGGCACTTTTTTCAGTGCTGTTGTAATTTTGAACAGTCACTAAGCGAACTGTTGTAAGTCGAGGACTACCTGTACTTCATCACTTTTTTCCTTTTTTGGGGGGTCATCAAGTTTTTGACACCTTGCTAGGTGACTGGTGGTACTCGGATATTGCCATATCCTAAAAGTGGTACAATGGGTGAAAAGGTTGAAAAGCCCTGATCTAGCATATGCTCTATTCGGCAGGCCAAATGATCAGAAAATTAAGTCCTGTGCAGAAGTAGCACCTGGATGGCTTCTCTTAACATATGGAGGGAAAGCACTAATTAAAGACCTGGGCAGGAATTGGTAAGGAAATTTAGCAACCTTAAAGCTTCTGATCCTGGTCACTTGCATGGGATCGCAAGAAGTTAGTGGCTGTGTTTCTGGAGAGGTATTTTCAATAGCGAAACTAGTGGTGGACCTTTTTCTTTGCCGGAATGCAGTCTGAATTCTTGGAGGCAGGACTAGTCTCTGGGGAAAACACACCAAGTGATTTTCTGAAACGAAACTCTGTCCAAGCTCTTTATCTTTGGAAGAACTGGGGAGAACTGCTCAATAGCAGTAACTGTGAGAGGGACCTCGGAGTCCTAGTGGACAATCACTTAAATATGAGCCAGCAGTGTGCTGCAGCTGCCAAAAAAGGCCAACACAGTGCTAGGCTACATTAACAGAGGGATAGAATCAAGATCACGTGAAGTATTAATACCACTTTACAATGCCTTGGTAAGGCCACACTTGGAATACTGCATCCAGTTTTGGTCACCACGATGTAAAAAAGATGCTGAGACTCTAGAAAGAGTACAGAGAAGAGCAACAAAGATGATTAGGGGACTGGAGGCTAAAACATATAAGGAACGGTTGCTGGAATTGGGTATGTCTAGTTTAATGAAGAGAAGGACGAGGGGGGACATGATAGCAGTGTTCCACTATCTCAGGGGCTGCCACAAAGAAGAGGGAGTCAAGCTATTTTTCAAAGCGCCTGAAGACAGGACAAGAAGCAACGGATGGAAACTAATCAAGGAGAGAAGCAACCTAGAACTAAGGAGAAACTTCCTGACAGTTAGAACAATTAACCAGTGGAACAACCTGCCTCCAGAAGCGGTGAATGCTCCAACACTGATAGTTTTTAAGAAGAGACTGGACAGCCATTTGTCTGAAATGGTATAGGGTTTCCTGCCTGAGCAGGGGGTTGGACTAGATGACCTCCAAGGTCCCTTCCAACTTTATTGTTGTTGTTGTTGTTATTATTATAGATTTTCTCCCACAGCGCACAAAAGCAAGCAACCCTTTCACACAATGTTCCTGATTGGAGATATTTCCTAAGCTCCATAATCAATATTTGCTTTTTTGACCCTACAGCTATTCTCTTCTCTTCTCTGAGCTACAGGAAAAGAATTGTTTTTCCCCTGAGCAAAGGAAAATCTCTTCCTTCCTGATAACTATATGTTCCCCAAAATCATTTTAACAGCATCTCCCCAGCCAAAATTATCCTTACTAATTTCACCGTCACAATGATGGTTTGTTTAAAGCCGTAGAACAAATGCACTATCCCTCCGGTAGGGCAGTGTGCCTACTTTATTAATTTAAATCACATCTACTTGGTAGATTTTATCATAAAAAATGAAGAAAACCCCAGTTCCTAATTCCATCTTTCATTTCCGGCAAACTTACTGGAACAGAGACTCTCAGATCTGAGGTTGAAGGAATCAGTCAGCTCATTTGCAGAGGCTTTTGGAAGAAGCCATCTTTCAAACAGGACATTTACATGTCAACTGATAATGTGTTTCCCGTCTTGTAATTGAATAGCATCCAGTATATATATATATATTCAATGTCTAATACTCTGAACCAGACATGTGAAACAGAAGGCTGGATCCAGCCCGCCATGTGGTTCCGTCTGGCCCGGGGACCTGCTCTGGAAACAGCAAAGGACCCGCCCACGGCACCTTGGCCCAGCCTGACCAGGCGCTGATCTACAACCTGGTGCCAGCCATCAAAGCCAGAATGTGCTCAGCCTTAGATCCACAGGGCAGCCCTGGAACCGGCAATGGGTGCCCCCCCCCCGCCCCTGGGCGCACGCACAAGAGGCGCCAAGCAGGCAAGTCCGGCGTCCCTACTGGCTGTCTTGCCCCACAGGCTGACTTCACCCAGGACACCGGCGCTGGCCGTCTCCTGTGCGCATGCCCATGAGGCAGAGGCGGCAGGGCGGCCGCTCGCTGGTTCCAGGGCTGCCCCGTGGATCTAAGGCTGACCGCGTTCTGGCTTTGATGGACGCAACCAGGTTGTAGATCAGCGCCACCACCCCCCTCCCACCAGCACCTCCATGGCCCGCTCGCTGACCTAGCCTCGCAGCCACAAGGCTTTCCTTTCACCGGGACCGGCCCTGCCCGCGTGGGATAGCAATGGCTGGCGGCAGCATGGACATCGGCAGCGCTGGCAATCTCTCCCCCTCCTATAACCCCTTCCTAAGTGCGGAGGAAGGAAAGAGATGAGAATGAGAAGGGAGGGAGGGAGGGAGGGAGGGAGGGAGGGAGGAAGGAAGGAAGGAAGGAAGGAAGGAAGGAGGAAGGAAGGAAGGAAGGAAGGAAGGAAGGAAGGAAGGAGGAAGGCAAGGAGGAAGGAAGGAGAGGCAACTTGGTTGGAGATGCCCCAGTTCACGCAGTTCTGCTTCAATCCTGGATCCATTGAGACTTGGGCTCAAAGGAGAAAGCAATTTTGTGTTCTCTTTTGTCACAGACAGGACTTTATTGGCAATCCAAGTTAACATTGGTATTCTTGAATTGTGAACTCTTAGGAAAGTATCCCCTCCTTGTGTGTTGCAAACAGCCATTTCCAGTGGGGAAAACAGGACAAAGCAGAGTGGGGGAAAATATTTTCCTTTGCTATATTTCCAGTCTGAATTAGACCATGGCAGGGTCCCTACAGGAGAGCTCTTTTAATAGAAAAGCAACTAACTTACCTCTGTTCCTAAATGCTAAAGCTGTTGCACATAAAAAACAGAGGAGCTCTGATCAACTATCACAGCCACCATTTTGACAGTTTGCTGTACTGTTGTCTGTGGACACCCCCACTAAATGCAAGCATGGGATAAACTGAGCCTGGTTTGTTCTCAGTCTTTTAAGTGGCCACAGACTACTAGCAAAAGTGGCATTTGATCACAAGGCAAGGAGGCATCGAGAAATGTTTCCCCTTTTGCATTTGAGCATCCAAGAAGGGACAGGAAAGGAGAAAGGGAAAGAGGAAAGACAAACAAAAAGAAGGAAAGAGGGGAAGGAAGAAGAAGGAAAAGAGAAGAAGAGGGAAGGAAAAAGAAGAAAAGGGGAAGGAAGGAAGGAAGGAAGGAAGGAAGGAAGGAAGGAAGGAAGGAAGGAAGGAAGGAAGGAAGGAAGGAAAATTATAATGAGAGGGAGGAAGGGTCTGAGGGAAGTCCTGCCTTAGACTTAGCCACGAGCAGCCCTGCTGCCCTTTCGCCATCCCCTTGTCCCCTCTTCCTGACCTCTCCTGGTGGTCTCCCATCCTATCGCTGAGGATGCTCTGATTATAAAGCTGGGTCTCCTCGCAGGGAGAGAGAGTGGGCCTCCCTCTGACCCACACATTTTGCCCTCCCACACACACCATGAGCAACTTGGTCAAGGAGAGTGAGCCAATTAGCAGCAGCCTTGAGGAAGAGGTAAGCGCAGCCAGGTGCCCCCTTGGGAAAGGCTGGACTGGGCGCTTGCCCTCCACTGCCCAGGGTTCCAGGCAGCCTGCATCACTGGGGGTCCTCTGCATGGCCTGAGAGGGACAGCAAGGATCCTCTGGTGGACAAAGGTATAGTGCTCGCCCTGGTCTCACCTTCCTCAGCTGGAGACAATGGATCCCCCCCAGCTCCACCTGGGCCACCACAGGCGCCCCCGATATGAGCGACGTTGATCTGGTCACATCCACCCCGGCCATGCCCACCCCCACTATGCCCACCCCGGCTCCCCAATGTCAACAACCCTGATGCGGCCCTCAATGAAATCGAGTTTGATACCCCTGCTCTGAATTCTTTGAATAATTCTTTCGTGTGATACCCATTCAATGAAATTGCAATTGTTTACATAAATCCATTGAATTAGAGTTTTAGAGGGGTAAGGATTGTAGTTTAGCAAACACTTCCTATGTAATAAAGCAATCATACCTGATGCTTGTAGTGCATCCAGAAAACCACGGAACCATCCATCCACGTTGAGCTGTAGAATGGACTGAAGAAAGAGTTCTGCTGCCTTGGTTGGCCGGTTGCTTTCCTCTTGAATTAGCTCCACAGCCTCTAGAATTGTAGACAAAACTGTTGCAGTAAATTTCTCACCTTAAGGTTCAAAGCAAAACCACAGACTTTGAAAGTATCGCACCTTTCCCATTTTAGCTTTCCAAGGGCCCACGATTCTGTTTGCAACATACCCAAAGGCAATAATTCATTCTGATGCTATTTAGAAAATGTTTCTGTGCGTGTCTGCTTGCTTATTGAAAACACATTACAAGTAGTTCTTACTTACCGACTGCCTCCCTCAGCATCCATTGAAAGTTACAACAGTGCTGTCCTCAGTAACGTGATTGCCAATACAGTCAATATTCATTGTCCTCGACCTAATATGTTGTTTTTCTTTCCCCATCCTCCTTGCAGAGTAGAGAATTGGAAAGGAAGTGATTACAAGAGAGTAAGCAGGCACATAATGGGGAATACATATCAAAAGCAATGTGCTGGCTTTGGCAGCCATTAGCACACTATGCAAACAACCCGTATATTCCCCACTGGGTGTTTGCTTATTCCTTTGTAATCCCTTCTTCTCCAATCTCTCCAGTTTATGAGGGAGGCAAAGCAATTTCTGTAAGCAATCTCTCCTGTGTCTGACTTGTTTCTCTTTTGCATGTCCTCCCGCTCCCTGGCAGCAGTCACCCTTGTCCGGCTGCACTCATGAAGGGCCAGTTTAGGCACATCTCCTCAGCAGTGGGAAGAAGACAACAGCAAAGGTCAGCTAGGGATGGCAAGGACAATGAAGAGCAGAGATGGGTGGGAATAGGTGAGTGGTTAACGTTGAAGCACATCCTGTAGTCAATGTGGGCAGGTTGCCAAGTTTTAAATTTTGATCACTTGAACCCAGGAATACTGCAACCCATAACTTCAAAGACCAGATATTAAATAAGATTTGTTCAGCATCATCATAACTTTGGATATTCATGGAATGAATGGCCGTGAAGCGAAGACTATCTGTAAAATTTTCTGTATCTCTTTATATCTAGATACTGGACAGCTGGTGTTTTGCAGTCTGGCTGTGTTAGACCTGTGGAAGACTAATATTTGACCAACACAAGGATCTCTTCACCTTCTCCATCACATTCTCTTAGTTGTTACCAATGGATGAGGTTTTTACAACCAACTACAAGGTGACTTGACTCACATGCCTGGCAAATGCATTACTCTACCAAACCTTTGGAAGAAATTGCTGAAATATATAATTAAATTAATCAGATACAGTGATAAATCTATTCTGCATTCTTGTTGGTTCTAGTATTTTAAGTCTTCATCAACATAACCAATATTATGTAATTGTCAAGGTTGACTCTGGACCAATGAAATCTCTCAGCCTAGCCTATTTCATGAGGTTGTTATTATGAGAAAAAAAATGGAAGAATTCTATGTCCATACAGCCTTGTTTTCTTGGAGGATAGACTGGATGAAATAAACTAAAAGTCCTTGCATGCACAGACTAGGATGGGCATTCATGAAGTGAAACTGGGATTAGGTACAGTTGTGATGGGAGATGGGAGGCAGTATCTATGAGAAATGAGGAGGTGATAAGCCGCCTGGGAAAGCCAAGGGAAATCATCAAAACAATTAAAAAACTAAAGTTAGAATATTTCAGACATGTGATGCGATACCCATACTCCATTTAATCCTCCAGGGAAAGATTGAAGGCAAACAGGTCCAGACAGAAGAAGAATATCATGGCTTCAAAATCTAAGGGACTGGTTTGTACAAAACTCAGCAGCACTTTTTCGTGAGGCTGGATCGCCAACCTCCAGATATGGCACAAGAAAAAAAAAATCAGTGGGATCATCTGATAATATCTATATGGCATGAGGATGACTGAGACTTGAGAGGTGGAAATGGAGAGGAGAGGAGAGGAGAGGAAGAAATTAACAATGATATTTTCAAACAGTACTTTAACACAAAGGGTATGTCATTAAACAATTATATTAAATAAAAAAATTACAGTGAAACTGAATCACTTTTCACTTTTGGTTGTTTTCAAACATCAATCCCTTGAACCTAACCATTTGAGTTCTGAATGAAATGTGGACTGTATTTAAAAGTGAGTTAAGTGTTAACGGGAAAAAAAGTATAGAGAGAATGAATATGATTACAAATAAATAAATATATGAAGAGCAAATATGACAAGAGGAAACCTGAGAACATCAGAGTTAGATGGAAATGAGGGAACCCTCATGCAGAGGTAAGTTATTAAAGATAGTTTGCATGATTAGAAAATTATGGAGAGATACTCTTGTTTCGGAGCTTTTTATCAAGATTGTGTACTCTGAAACACCAGGACTTCACAAGTATGAAATGTATCAATCTCTTTCCTTGTTTCAAAGAATGAAATCTACTTTGGATTTCCAGACAGCCATTACTTATTTCACTTCAAGTAGAAGACGAAAAATTCTGCAATTTTCAGAAGAGGGAGAAAAACTGTAAGAAGCAGGACACGAGCGCCCCTTGAGGGTTTTAGTGCCATCTGCTGGCAGGATTCTTGCCCTGCCTCCTCAACTGCTTTCAGCCAATAGTGCCCTGCTTCCCTCTCCCGGTTATCAAGATAATTCCGAAAAAGAGCATACTGGGTGCGCAGCCGCAATGTTTGCAAAGCGGGGGGGGGAACACTTCCCGCCCCAATCATCTCGATGCAGTCAACCAAACATCTTGCCATGCGCGCAGGGGTTGCCTAGGAAACCCAATCAGGAACGCCTTGCAAATGTACAGCAAAGGCGCATCTGCCAACTCGAAAGTACTGTGTGCAAAGCCGCCGCAAAACGCGTGAAAGAAAGATGGCTTAAACACAAGCTTTCTGAACGTCAGAACCCGCTTAGCCTGACTTCTCTGTGCAAAAACTAGAGTAAGAACGGTGGGCGAAATAGTTCGTGTAGATGCCTCTCGGGTTCCTCGCTGAACGTTAGCTACGCAGAAACATTTTTCTTTCCAACATCTTTCTGTCCAACCATCACCAACCTCCTCTGAAAAATCATAGCCAATACCTCCCGGGGGCTCAGCTGAAATCAATATGCAGATCTGTGCTTTTAAATTATGCTGCTTTAATTAGCATCGAGCATATGTGAGAGGCGTACAGTATATAAAAAAGCAGTAGGATTCCTTAAAAGCATGTCTTCAGCTGGAGTTTTTAATTTCTTCATCCTGTTTCTAAACATTACTATGAAATTTTTGGTTGGTATAAGATCTCCATGTAATTGTGGGCAGGTGATTTAATTCTTAAGTCAACCAATTAATTGACACGACTGGTCATAACATAATTCACAGGGGGGGGGAAACACTTTTAAGCTAATTTGCTTAAGTTTTATTTGGGTATCTGTTTCTCCATGCCAAACATCTGAACCGAATATTCTTCAAAATATCTGGAGAACGCGCACTCATTCTAACGTCAACAGTGGCTACGGGTATTCTGAATTAGATGTCGCTTAATGTATCCCTCTTCAAAAGTGTAAACAAAATGCATCTGGTAAACCAGCTCCCCTGTCTGATGCCCTCCCAATGTTGCATTACAATTCCCATCGGGCCAGCCAGCATGCCCGATGGTCAGAGTAACTGAGTTATATATTCCTATATGCTCGATGGTCAGGGTATCTGGGTTATATATTCCTAAATTTCTAAATGGCGTCCAGGTGGGTACATCAAAACATGACTTATGATTAAAAAAAAAACTTCGGTGATTCCTACTTACCATCGGACAGCCAGGTTTTCATGTAGCTCAATATATAAGCAGGATTTAAAGTCTTCACTATGTATTCCTTGCAGCGAAGCAAATTCTCTCGTTCGACCTCCGTCATTTTTCTCCTTTCTCCTTAAACCTCCGGCGTTGCAATAGTTGTTCTCTCTCTCTCTCTCTCTCTCTCGTGTTCCGCTTTTCTTCCAAGTCTGCCCCACAAAAAATCCCCACAAAGAAATCAAAAATCCGACTGCAAGATCGCTTGCTCGCAGTTCTAAAATTAACAATGAGGGGAGCAGCTTAAAAAGCAGCCTCCCGTCCAATGAAAATCCTCCGCTTCAAGACCCACTCGATTCCTCAGAATCAGCCGACCAGAAGCAAGAATCGAAAGTGAAGGAAGTTTCCCCAAAGGAGGAAACGCAACTGGAGAAACGTAGGAAACCGAAAATGGTTCGCGGGGAGGGCGGGGCATCGTTGAGCGTGTTTTCCTATTTGGATTGGTCTCCGAAGTGGCTGCGACAGGTTTAGGCAGACGGGGCCGAATTCAGAAAGAAACTTGGCAGCTGCCATCCCAAAACAGAGACAATGGCGTGGGGGGAACCCGTGGCCTTCACGATGACGGCGAGGTACGAGTTCTTCCCTCCCCCCCCCCACCACCCCTCAGCCGGGAGACGCTGTAAGCAGGCAGGCGGCAAGGAGAGCGCTGCTGCTTTCCTGCCCTGCTCTAAGAGCAATTTCTCGTCTGCACCCCAAGTTTTGGACCCCGGCTCTCCAGTCAGGATGGCCAGTGATGATCAGCTGTCATTGGCGGGGGGGATGTTAATGCCCCGACTGTCTCAAAGCGAAGGTTGGCTGAGTGACTCTAATACTCCAACACTGGAAGCTTTTAAGAAGAGACTGGACAGTCATTTGTCTGAAATGGTATAGGGTTTCCTGCCTGAGCAGGGGGTTGGACTAGATGACCTCTAAGGTACTTACTGTCTGTTGCTGTCTTCTCAATTTTGACTTTGTATGCATTTGTCCTTAAGGCTTGGTCTTGTGCAGCCAGAATTAGTCCCTCAGTCTCTTTCTTCAATTTTCCTGCTCTTAGCCATTGCCAGGTCTTGTTATTATCTGCTTTCCCAGCTATTTTTTTAATGTACTGGCCATATAGTGCTTTGCCTTCCCATGCCTCTGTTCTGTTCTTCATTTGGTCTTTCTTGTAGGCCAGTTTGGTCTCTCCAGTAGTCAGTAAGCCTTCCTGATATATTAATTTCAGTGCATCTTCATCATTGTCCTTCAGGTATTCTTCCAAAGCCATTTTTTCTTCTTCAACCATCTGATGTACTTGCAGCATTCCACGCCCACCTATTTGCCTTGGTAGATAGAGTCTGTCAATGTCACTGCATGGATGAAATTCATTGTCATTATTTTTCTGGTCTTCCTATCCATTGCTTTTAGTTCTGCTTGAGTCCAGTCCACTATTCCAGCTGTGTATCTAATGACTGGAATTGCCCAGGTGTTGATTGCCTTCATGGTATTTCCTCCATTGAGTTTGGACTTTAAGATCTTCTTCACTCTCTTGATGTATTCACCTCTAATCTTTTTCTTGACTTCAGTGTGCTTGATGTTGTCAGCTTGAAGGATACCCAAGTATTTGTAGTAATCTTCCTCATCCAGACTCTTAATGTTATTTTCGTGGGGCATCTTGATTCCTTTAGTTTTCACTATTTTTCCTTGTTTGATAGTAAGTGTGGAACATTTGTCCAAGCCAAACTCCATTGCAATATCTTGGCTATGTATACGGACAGTGTTGAGCAGCGATTCTATTTCAGATGATGTTTTTCCATACAGCTTCAAATTATCCATGTAAAGAAGGTGGGATAGTCTGGCAGATGTTTTTGATGCTTGATAGCCATGTCCTGAGTTATTCAGTATTGTTGACAGGAAACAGTGCAATAACAAATAGTAGTGGTGATAATGAATCTCCTTGAAATATTCCTCTCTTGATATTAACCTCTCCCAGTCTCTCACCATTGACCTGCAACTGTATCTTCCATTGTGCCATCGATCTTTGCACAAATTTTCTGATATTTCTACTGACTCCTGTTATTTCTAGGCACTTGATTATCCAGTCATGTGGCAGAAAGTCAAATGCCTTTTTGTAGTCAATCCATGCCACATTCAGGTTGGTTTTCCTTTTCTTGCAGTTTTCCAAGATCATTTTGTCTATTAGGAGTTGATCTTTTGTTCCTCTGCTACTGGGGCAGTTTTCTTTCTGCTCAGGTGGAAAGAGATTGTTTTCAACTAGATGCTGTTGTACTGCATCAGCTGCCACACCAGTTAGCAATTTGAAAGTTGTTGGTAAGCAGGTAATTGGCCTGTAGTTGCCTGGTGTTGCCCCTTTTGCTGGATTTTTCTTTATTAGGTAGGTTTTCCCAGTTGTTAACCACTTTTCAATTTCTCCTCCTTGTAGTATATTGTTGAACTGCTTGGCAATGAGTGGGTATATAACAGATGTTTCAACCAAAACCCATGCAGTTCATCTTCACCTGGTGCTGACCAATTTTTGATCTTCCTTGCTCTTTTTTCTACCATTTTTGTTGTTATTACTAGTTCTTTCATTTCAACTTCTATTTTATTTCCATCCACCTCTTTTAACCAAGCCACATCCTTGTTGTATTTCTTTGGGTTATCCCATATCTGCTTCCAGAACTGCACTGTTTCTTCCTTGTCAGGTACTGGCTGATTCATTGCAGTTTCTCCTTTAAATTCCTGGGAGTCTATCTCTGTGAAGATCTTACCTGGAAAATTAACACAGCCAGGTGGCCAGAAAGGCCCAACAGAGCCTCCACTTCCTTAGGGTCTTGAGGAAGAACAGGGTAGAACGACGACTCATGACCCTCTTCTACGGGTCTACTATCGAAAGCATTCTCACATACTGTATTGTGGCTTGGTATGCTGGCCTGACAGCCGCAGACAGGAAGGTACTACAGAGGGCGGTGAGCACAGCACAAAACATTGTGGGCTGTTCCCTGACACCACTGGATGACATCGCCAGGGCTCGTTGCCTTGGTAGAGTGAGGAAAATTCTCAGGGATGACTCTCACCCTGGTCGGTACCTCTTTACTCTCCTACAATCGGGTAGGAGAGATAGAAACATAGCCAGCCGTACCAACAGGCTGAAGAACAGCTTCTATCCATGGGCTGTCAGGCTCTTGAATGGGACATAATAATTTTATGCATGACAGACCCGAGAGGCCGGCGTGCTGTGCAATTAGCTCACAAGGTGTAATAAGTTGGGGGTTTGTAGTCACTGTGAGTTGTGGGGGGGGGGGCACGGGGGGAGGCTCAGCCAATCTCACTGTATACATGTTATACTTTGATAATAAAGGTTCATTCATTCATTGATGGATTGGTAGAAACGTTTTTTTTTTTTTTTTTAAATATATTTTATTAGATTTTATAGGGGTACAGGGATTACATTAAGGTGCTTAGGAACCACCATGGAGGTGGGTATATTAAACATCCAAAAAAAGAAAGACAATCACAAATATATAACTCAACTCAAGTCTTTTAAACTTCCCTCTCTAATTCCCTCATTTAATTTTACTTATTCAAATTAATAAATTCTATATAAGTTTCAAACGGTCCTATCAAATATCAGTTACATTTCAGTTCTAAAAATCCAAATCCTGTTTTTAAGCTTTACTAACTTACAATTACTATATTTCAATTAGCCTTAAATAGACATATTATTAACACTTCGGGTGCCCTTTTTTTTTTTTTACATAATTATATCTGGTATATTGTTCTCGCAACAACATTCCCATATCTTCTTCATTGATACCATTTTTTTCTCTTATCACCCATCCCTCTTATTCTCCTTTTATTTCCAAATAATTCTCTTAAAATAAAAAATATCAGGCCAACAAATAAATTTCTATCTAATTTAAATATATATTCTATCAATGCCTCTATATCTATAAAAATCTTTTTAAACCAGTAGATAAAGTTTACTTCTCCAATACATATCATATCTAAAACAGAGTAATATTACAAAGGGTATCCTCTTAAAAATTTCACGTGTTCCATTAGTTGTTAAGTCAGTCAAGAAATCAAAGCCTTTTTAATCCCATTAAATAAGACTTTAAAATACATTTTTAAATCTAACTCTAGGCTTCTTTCTATGCCATAGTGGTTTCCATAGTAAGGTTCCTACATAATCAAACCACACTATTAAAAGGTCCATATTCTTTAACGCTTCAAATTGGTCAAAGTTCTCTTTCCTTTCTTCTAATAGCCTTTGGATGGTAAAAGCTGTTTTATTCCATGTTATATTTGCCAATTGTTTATCCACCTTTTCTCGATTTTCAATAAGTTGTATCTGAGTGTCAGTCTCTGTTGGTATTGGTATTGATGCTTCAGACATCTCTGTTGAAGTTGTTGTATAGTCATCAGACTTCTCGATAGGTTGTGTTGGAAGTTGAATAAAATTAGTTTGTTTTGTGGTTTCCACGGTTTCTCTCAGTGTAGGGAAAAGGGATTGAAAATAGGAGCTCACATCCTCTGCAGCTTCTAAAATTGTTTCCAATATAAGTTCATAGTCCAGTTGTGTATTAAGTTCCATATCGATAGTAATAAGGCTTTTTAATCTTTAATCTTTAAAGAAGGCTCTACTTCATAAGAATCAAGCAAGCATTCACCTTCAATTTTCAATAGGCCAGCTGCATCCGTTATCTTGTAGTTATCACTCTTTCAGGGTCATAGCCATTCCCAGCCATAAAGAAATATAATTGCAGTACCACTTTTCGACACAAGATGTCCTCAGCAAACCAAAAAATCTTTTTTTTTTTTTCCTTTCCAAATAATAGATTTTTTATTTTTCGTGTTGAAAAAGATGAAGAAAGGGTTCAAAATAATAAATGCGTAGTTGTAACAATAATAGTCAAGAATAAAATGTTTTCAGGTCCCCTCAGTATTCCAAAATTTAAATAGTCCATCGAAATTAACTGGTTTTTATTTATATATTTTTTTTTCCAACGCTGTTTTTCCCCATTGCCCAAACGCTGCTTCCTCACGACAGGGAAATAGTTCAAAGAAAGCTTTTAACAGGAAAGTAGTTAGGGAAAAAAAAAGGGGGTAGGAAAGGTCTCACCCGGATTCTCCACGGGGGTTCTTTCGCTTAGATGTTCTTCTGGCTTTCAGCTGGTGCGACGAAGTGATCGTCCATTTTATTGGGCGATCTTTTCCTCCGGCGGCCCTAAGGAGAAAGCTCGAACTGGGGAGAGCCGCCGCTCTTCCCCAGTCGAGCAGGAGCCTCCTCTAACGGTGGTCGCCTCTACGGGGCGACTTTCGACCCGATTAAGGGTCTACCGGCGGAGGGAAAGCAGCCGGTGGGAGAGAGAGATCTCTCCGTGCGACTGCTGGTGTCGCGATCCGGAACCGGAAGCCGGTAGAAACGTTTCTGATTGGATTGAAATTGGAGGTTCTGCCTATAATTTGCAATTCGAGCTTCGTATCTACTGATTTTCCTGGCTATAGCTGTTATTTGCTGCTTTATTATTTCCAGTGCTTCCTTGATCTTCCTTGTTTCTAAGTGGTATTTCATGATTAGGTATTCTTTGGTCTTCTTGTTCTTCAGCTTCTTTCATCTGTTCTAGCTTGCTTGCATGGGATCTTAACTTGCTGATCTTATTTTCTAGTCTAACCTTCCATTTTTGTGGTGCACTGTTTGTTTTTCTTCTTTGTTGATTTTGCATCCCAGGTATTCAGTTATAACTGCAGCTGTGCTGTACATTAGTTGGTTTGTTTCTTGCAGTGAATTGGTGCTTATACTTGATACTGCAATATTTGCATCTTTTAATGCTTGTGCTAGCTGTTTCTTTGGAACAAGCTTCAATGCAGGCAGCCTTATTCTGTTGTTTTTGTACTGTTCTAGATGCTCAGTTATTCTTTGTTTCAATTCTTTTATTTCTTTAGTTAGAGGATTTTGTTCTTCCTGAGGAAGAGGTGCCTGGTTTCCAAATGAGAACAGTTGTATATCTCTGCTGGATTCCTTCACTGCCAACTCCCCCTGGTTTGCCTTCTACATTCTGAATTACTTCTGGCAAGGCTTTGATTTCTTTGCCCTGGGTAAACCTTTGCAGTTCGTCCAATTCTGTTTCTGTTAATACTTTATTTCATATTATAAATTGGTGTTGATCTGCTAGTCTCTGTTCTGTTATTTCTGATTCTGGATGTTGTTCTTTCCCGAACTGGTGCATTCGTTTTAGATATCCTCTTCTTGTTGGACTTGATCTGTAATAACAGATCATTATTTCTGTTTTCAATCACTGTGTATTTGTGAGGGGTAAACACCTTTTTTTCCAGTAGTTCTGCAGCTGCTGGCCCTGGTTGCTCAGCCAACAGTCCTGAGTCCTGTAACCCATTTTTCACCAGATAGCCAGGAACTCCAATATCTAGCATGGACCTTGTTAACCCCGGGCGACATCCGAGCCAGTATGGCTTTCTGAAATTTATGTCTCACCATAATTTTTATGGGAGAGACACTCTTTGTCTGACTCCTCTGATGAGACCTATCCAGTATAGTTGAACCTCTGGCATAGCTCTCATCTTCCTCAGAGTACACAAGCCCCACAACCACGTCAAGGTAGTGCCTCACTGGGAGTAATAATAATAATAATAACAACAATAATAATAATAATAATAATCTGATCCCTTCCCTCCCAAAGACTGAAAAGGAAGGGGAGGGGGAGGGAAGAAGGGGAGGGGGAGGGCACAGATAAGGGTAGCTACATACAGGGTGGCCCAGAATTACCATTCACTACAATTCTTATTTTCTCTTGCATATACATAATAAACATTGTATTTGTTTGTTTTTATTTAGACCGGCTTGACTGCCAAATTTTGATTGCCTATTTATCTTCATCTGCTGAGGGGTAGCCCTGTACATTTTCAGCTTGATCCTCCCTAGGATTGCCGAATCCTGATCCCATGGGGGCAGATCAGAAAGCCCCTAAGAAAGTACCTCTGGTGGTTAGTGAGGAGCCAGATTATTTGAAGGACCATTTCGATCTGTATCAAATGTGCCCAAGCCTTCATATTAGCCAAGTAAATTTACTGGTGCATCATCAGAAGACAGAATCAAGGTGAAGATTTCCAAAGACAGACATTTCCTGAGATGGCCATTCCCTTTGCAACTAGAACCATTTTGGTCTGGTGATTAAAACACCAGGCTAGAAAGTGGGAGACTGAATTCTAATCCTGCCTCAGCCATGAAAGCCAGCTGGATAACTGTGGATCAGTCACTCTTTCTCAGTCCAATTCACCTCACAGGATTGTTGTGGGGAAAATAGGACAGGGTGTTAGATAGGTTTACTGCTTTGAGTCGTTTATAAAAATAATAATAAAGGCCGGATATAAATAAACTCCTGTTTCAAGGAATGTGTGGCTCCACTCCAGGGCCAGTGAAAGAACCATCCAACCTTCCCATTGGTTTAGCATACAGCCCATTCTTACCAGAAATCAGTCTGAACTTGTTTTATCCCATCCTGACCCATCTAGCTTGCAGACTTCAAATAAGGATCTCCATAATATCACTAGTTCAGTTCTAGATGGATAGCTGAAAATCATCACACTATAATCAGTTGTGATTGTTGGAATATTTTCCTTATGTGTTTACACTAAGTTAAGGATTGATAAAAGATTGTATAGGTAGCAGCGGTTCCATTTTAAAAAAGGAGAAGGCTGGCACCTGCCGTTAGAAATAAATGACTTATCTAATGTAGCAAAACCTATGTAAAGAAAAACACATAGCTTATGTATCAGAAGACAAATATGTACGTAGAAAGAACAAAATATTTATATTGTAGCTAACCATATATAAGGAAACTTCTATTTTAGCAGGATGTGAAAGGAAGGATTGCACAGGAGAAAGATGTTCATGCTGATAAAGCATGAACCATTGTAGTAAGCTAACATATTCCTTTCTATTAATTAGTTTAAATCTTTACACCAAAACCTATAAGAAAGGAAACAGGAGCAGTCCATCATGGCCACTCCCAATGTTATTTGACAACCTTCGGTTAAGTATATATTTTCTATCATCTCCATTGCTATATTGGATTTCTGGGCACAAGCTGCAGGAAAAGGTATCTGATGTTTCCGATGGACCATAGGATTATTGCAGTTAGGAACTTCACAGCCTAGATAAGCTATAGATACTGCAAAAGTCATAAATACCACTGCATATTCCTTTTGTTTACTGAAAATTCTCTTCCTTGGCATTGAAAGTTTGAGAAAAAGAAGCTTCACCTGCTTAGTTATCCAAACTAAGTGCACTGGCATAAAACAAAACCGTAGGAAGATTTCGCAGATGACAATATTCCCTGTTCTGTATTGTCATTTCCATGTCCATCTCAATTCCTTCTCCAAAGAAACCAATTTTCTATGTCTGATAGATAGACAGACAGACGGATGATAGCCATTGAATTGGCACCTCTATCTTTTTTTCCGACATTAGAGGTCATGGAGAAAATGCAGGGGAGTTTCCAGTAGACTTCCTCTTTTTAAAGACTGGAGCTTCCTGTTCTCAGAAAGGGAAATCTAAAAAAAAAATTTTTTTGTCCCAGGGATCACAATCCGTCCTTTAATAACCAATATGCAGTCCTTCAAATCAGTATTTCTCACAGAGTATGGTGGCTCACGTGGTTAGGATGCTGGGTTGGAGGTTAGCAAGCCCGCATTCAAGACTCAAGTATTGCTACATCATGGGGGTGAGCTCCCGTCATTCGCTCCAGCTCCTTGACAAGGACATGAAAGGACCCTCACAGACACTCCACAGGCAACAGTGTTGTCACTAGATAATTATTTTAATCTGGAAGTACCTTAAACAGTGCCTCTGACACAAATGGGACAGGAGTATTTCTCAACCTCAGCAGCTTTAAGACTTCAATTCCCAGAATTCCCCAGCCAGGATTGGGGGAACAGATCTTAAATCAGAGATTGAGAAACACTATTTTAAAGTCCAGTGGAGTTGACCTCCATGTAATACTTTCATTCATAGTAGTTACCTGGGCTGTGAAAGTATAATAAAGAATTGCTCGAAGGCAAAACATAATTTACATGTTTATTTTTGTTCAGCAATGGGGCAAACCTAAAGATATCAATGAATTTAATGGATTTCTAATTTTTATTTGCAATTTCAATTTGTTTATCTACCCACTTGCAAATGACTTGAGGGTGAGCTTAACAAAAGTTAAAAATAATAGTAAGAACTAATTAAAACAAGAATAGAAACTGTTGTGTTGGAGAAAGGGGAATTGCAACAATTGAACAGTTGGTTATTAAAAAAAAGATTCAAACTGAGTAGTTGATTTACAAAAAAAAATCACTTGACTCTTAAAAGTAGGCAAGTTGGGACTATTTAGACTGTCGGAGGATGTGAGGAGGAAAAGGAGAGAAATGATGGTGTATAAATTGAATGATCATTCATTGCTTAATTACAGTACAATCTGAATAAGCAGAATTAATCAATTCTCAGGCTGAATCTGTGTCTCCTTCTGTTTGAACAACTGCTTCCATCTATGCTCCATAATCAAAGACTAGCATCCATATTTATTAACACAATTAAACTCCTAACAATTACACAATTCAGATGAAAACCTGAGTTTTAAAATTCCTTATCAAAGTTTGATTTGAAAGCTTTTGCTAGCCTAATTCAACAATTCCCCCAGATTCTAATTTTTAACAATGATTAAATCATCATTAAAGCTTTTGAAGATTGCCACATAAGCTAAGGATGAAAAATAGCATCCGTGGGCATGTTCCCTTCAAGAGGCCTTTAGCCTAAAAAAACAACCCCAACAAATCCCAGTTTAATCTACTTGTTATAATTTAGTAGGAATAAGTCATTGGAGGACCTACATAGTAAAACACTAATCCAATAAAGGCCAACCATTCCCTTCTGATGACAATACTTTTATCTGGATAAATGATAATGTATCACTTCTTAACCCAAATGAGAAATATTGACCTATTGACAATTATTTGTTCATACATTACTTTTAAAAGATCAGTTCTGGCTTTAGCTTTTAAATTAAGCATATAACAAAAACTGAACCAAATCTGATTAAGGCAAGTTTTTTAAAAAAAAAATATTTTGGGAAGATTTTTATCAAGATCAATCATTATCATTGATCTACACCGTCATTGTTTCATAAACAGATAGACAGAGAGTGAAGCCCATATCTTTCTAGCATTGAAGATGTTACCTAGTCAGGTAATGAAACAATTGAAAAACCAAACTCAGAAAGCACAAAGAACTCCAAGATCACATTTTAGTTTATTTATTTAATAAAATTTATTTCATAAAACAAGTTACTCTTTTTGCCTTTAAGTTAAAAACAATAGTAAACAAATAATTATTAAAAACATTAAAAGCTAAAAAAAATCTACATCTACGGCCTAACCTATCTAAGATGAAAAATCTATTTAAAAAAAAAAAGTTTAAAAAATTACACATCCTGCTCTGGTGAATGTAGCTGGCACTGTGAATTGCCATTTATCATTTGTGCCAGACGTAAAAACAAAGATGATCTCTTGGTTGGCAACTGGTTGAAAAATTCAGGGTCTGTAATGCCATTCTCTCTATCACTATCACTGTCGATTGTAATTACAACAGAAGATAGCGGAGAGGAATTGATAGGATTGGTAGACTTAATTCTTTTTGTTTTCTTTTTGTCATATCTTGATGTACACACACCTTCATAAATAATTTCAACACTTGGGCTTCTTGACCGCTTCTTCTTCTTCTTGTGTCGAGTCTCTGTTTGAGATTGCCTGTCTGCAACACTAACCGCTTTTCCAGAAATGGTCTGGTCCTTTGGTAAGGATTTCTTTAGAGAATTGCTCTCTCTTATAGGAGAGGTTTCCTCACCACCTCTCTGGGTGCTCTCCAAGTGACGTGTTTTGTATTTCCTTTTCCCACCTGGCTTTTCAGAACGACCTCTATCAGGATGCCTGGAAGTTCTGGATCTGCTGCTGGATCGACTTCTGGATCTGCTGCTGGATCGACTTCTGGATCTGCTGCTAAATCGGCTTCTTGACCAGTTTCTCGACCTAAGTCTTTCATAACCTCTGACAGCATTTGGACTGTATAAAGCATATTCACCTCTTTTTTTGTTTTTTTGGTAATCGTCTCTCAAATAATAATCAGTGTCTTTACTCCTGGAAATTCCACTATACTCTCTGCTTCGAGATCGTGACTCGCTTAAATCTCTAGATTCAGTGCTTTCACTATTTGGAGAAAGAGAACGGGATGTACTCTTTTCTCGGGTTGATCTCTTTTTATTCTTTTTGTGCTTATGTCTACTGCCATCTCTCTTCTTTTTTCGTTTTTCCCTGCTGCGATGCTTCCTCTTCCTTTTCGAACTGTGATGCTCTCTGTCAGAGTGCTGCATATGCGATTCAGATTTCCTTCTTTTTGATGCATTATATCCATAACAGGCTTCCTTTGAAGAAAAGCTTTGTAATGAAGACACTTCTCTTAATTTATTTTCATCTTTTTCACTCCTCTTAGATTTCCTTTTTTCACTGGAGAGACATTCATTAATCTTACGATTGGCAGTACCGTCTCTGGACCCAGCAGAGGATGGTGATGCAGATCTACTACCATCACTATCGCTAAAACTGCGCAATTGGATAGGCTGCACTTTATTCATGTCTTCTTTTTTCCCATCATCAGTTGAAATGTCAGAATCTGAGGACAGCTGAACAAGCTCAGGGGTTCTCTCAGCTAATGGCTTGACATAGTCAACAATAACACAGTTGTCCGAAGAATCACAGCTGTCGCCATTCACCTCTACATTTGCTTGTTCTGACACCTGCAACCCAGTTATGTTTGCAGAAGGGTCTTCATCAGAGCTTTCAGAAGTGTCTAGAGCAGTAGATGCAGAAGCACGAATCTGCTCTAAGTTGGAATAAGACGGGCCAGGCGTTTCGTCATCCCAGGGTGCCTGGCCCGTATCACTTCTGAAAGCATTAACTTCTGGTGCCTGGGTTTCAGTCTCATCGGGAGAGATGGTAATAATAGAAGACTCAGAGTTGCTTCCGTCTTCACGTGATGGAGCCGGACAGTCATAATTTGCATGCTCGTCATATGCGTCTATGTTAAAAGGACATCGAGCAAAGTTGACAAATTCGTGTAAGAAGTGTTCTGTGCTTTGGAGTAAAAAAGGCTGTAATTCATTAGAAAATGCTTGGCTTTCTAAATCAAACTTGATCAAATTATTCATTATTATACGTTGTACGATATTAATTAGGGATCCATGAATTCCAAAAAGAACTGTAAGCTCACGTTTTAACCATGGAACCAGCCTATGAAGGCAGGCAGGATTCCTACGGAAAAATTCAGCCGATATATCCCGATAACGCCCTCCATCTTCAATACTTCTCACACGTGTGCCAGAACGATACAGAGCTTTTCGAAAGCTAATCATCTCTTGCTCTTGAATGTGTCGCATAAATCTACCCTCCAAACTAGCTTGTCGCCTTGATGCAAGCCGTCTGATCATCTGATGCATTTCTGCATCTCTCTGCCTTGTTGTCTGAGTTGATAACCCTTCGAACAAGATCCCACAATTTGGGGAAGACATTGTCCTTCGAGAGGAGGAAGTCCTTTGGGGATTAACACGTGGATGTTCTCCTGTTAAGGTGGTCGGGTAACGGAATCGCCTCCCATTAGGATTAGCAAAAGTTTCCATTTCTGAAGGCCTTACAGAATGCACCTTGTAGTCATCTGCAGATCGCATGCTGTGCACGATGGAACGAAAGGGCTGTTTACAAAGTGGGCATTCTGCTTTGTTTTTGGACCACTCCAACACACACCGGAAGCAGAATCTGTGCCAACAACGATCCAAATAAGCCACATTTTCAAACAAGTCCAGGCAGATTGGGCACTTAGAATCTGGAGATATTTCCTCTGGCATTGTCTGATGCAGCCTGTTTATGCCAGGTATGAGTGAATTATCCTTTGGGAAAACATTTGCCAGGGGTATCAAGCTCTGAAAATGGAAAAGAAATACAATAATCAGTGTAAACTTGGCATGTTTGTTTGTACTGAAAATTACAATGTAAAGATCACCAATTTACCAGATTAAATCTGTTTGTTTCCTGCAGGGAAATTACTTCTTTCCTCATTCAGATATATTCTCCATTCCTTACATCAGATGGCCCCACTCTGATGTTATTTAGAAAAACCACGAAGACCTTTTCTTCACCCTTCTTACTTATGTTTTACTGACTTTATTGAAATTTGTGTGACCCCTGTAAGCTGCCCCAAAGTCTTTGAGCTTTGGCTAAGGTACAAGTTCAGTAAATGATCATAATTCTACAATTCTACCACTACCCCGAGGGAAAAGGCAACTACTATTTTTCAATGGAGAAGCTACGGAAATGTTTACAAGTATTTTCAACAGCAACGAGAAATCCGGGAAAGGATATGGCCATCTGCATTTAAACTCCCGAAAAGCAGATACTGTATAAAAATACTAACAGAACTTTCCCGAATCCTCGGAGTCAGAAGATGATTGACTTGCGTCTCTCCCTCCACTATGCGATATCTAAGAGCCGTTGGCTGGGCAAGCCTCGAAGCAACGGTGCCTCTGAGATTGTTCAAACGGCCGCTTCGATCGGGAGAGGCGGCGAAGCTATTTGCCCATCCCGGCAGCCAATCAGAGACCGCCAAGGGACCCAGAATTCGATTTCCCATTATCTACGGAGGAGGGCGGGGAGGGGAGAGAGCCGAACGCTCCGTGGCTGAGACCGTTAAAACGAGCACCGGGGGGAAGAAGAGCCTCATAGGCAGGAGCAGAGGCGGAGGACCCCGCTCGGCTCTCTCCCCTCCTGGGGAAAACTAATGGGGAAAAGTGCCCGGAAGATCCGGAGTTTTGCCGGGCGCTCTCCTCCCAAAGAACCCACTTACTTACCGATTTAGACCGTTGGTGCCAGCGGCGGCTGCGGCCACTGGCGCCGGCGGCTCGGCTACGTCGCTCTCGGGGGTCACACATGGACGGTGGCACAACCGAAGACAACTAAAGAGAAGGCTGCTGCTTTGGGTTGCAGCTCTATCCTTTCCAAACCGGATGCATAACCCCAAGTGGCAGGCAGCGGGAGGAGTTAACTTCCGGGTTAGAAGGGAAATGGGGTAAATTTTTTTAAAAAAAACCACAGCATGGTTGGGCTTTACTTTTATTTTTTTTTACATTTTTCCAATGTCAGCCCAAAGCTTGGTGACGTCACGCTTTCTTTTCTTAATAATAAACAAACAGTTAAATCCATACTGTTGGCCTAAATCTTACACGGCTCCATGACTTCAACTCCCATAAACCTCAGCCATCACGACGGTATCCCCAAAGCATCCCGGGAGTTATAGTTCAAAAGTTTGTTGCTATTGTAACGTGCAGAGCGGGTGCAACGGCTGATCCACATTCTCCGCACTCAAAAGAGGGGGGGAAAGCCACATCTCCAATCTTTTCTGACCCATCATGATTATCAATTTATCAGTCAATGCGGACACCCAAGGAGAAAGCAAGGCTCTTGTCTGCACTGTCTTAACACATATTTATTCATGAGTTAAAAACTCGGTTCAACGTTGGAATTCAGTACAGAAGTTACCGCTGTCCTATTTACGCTTCCTATTTATTATTAAATTTATATGGTATCCGATTCTCAGCAACTGGGCGGTTTACAAAAGGTTAAAAATACATCTAAACCAGAAAAGAGCATAAAAGAAAACAAACAAAAAAGAAGGAAAGATGGGAATGATAACCAACCAGATGGGAACGGAGAGAAGAGGTTCTTCTCTGTGATGAAACTTGGAAATTTCTGTTGCTTTCTGTTTTCCTAAGGGAGTTTTTGTCCGGACGGTAGATGCTTTGGGGGAGGATTGTGGGAGCGGGGATGGGTAGAAACCCCACTGGGAACGGCAAAGACTTATTTGGAAGAGGCTCGCCCCAGATTTATCTCAGGTTAGCAGATTTCTACCTCTGTCATGAGTTTGTAATGTAGTGGTAGCCACTACATACCTATTCTACACACACAAGTAAATTGCGGAGGATCCGGCTAGCTTAAAAACCTTGATGTTCCTGGCAAGATGGGGGATTGAATCGGGAGGAAGGAATCAAAGCAACGAAGAGCGACATATTTTTGCTGGAGACCGACGGCGAACATTTGTCCCTGCGAGGAATCGAAGAGACCTCGCCTCCATCTAGTTTCAGGGGACACCTGGGAATCTCCCTTCCCGAAAAGGAGGGAGAAGGGGGCGGCGGCTTTGGCTCCCTTTTGACTCTCCCGCCTTCCGTTTCCTGCCGCTCCGCGAACATCACTTCCTGAGCGAGGCGAGGGCGGGGCGCCAACAGGAGAAGTGGGTGGGGTGGGGTGGAATGGCGCCGCTAAACCGCCGATCTCTGGAATGGCTCTACTCGCTGGTAAGGCGCTGCTGCTCTCTTAGTCTCCCCCCCCCCATTTCTTTTGTTGCTTGGGGGAGCGGGACACGGTATCTCCCTACAAAGAAATCCTGGGAGGCCGATTTACGGGCTCAATCCCGCCTCCGTTGCTCAAAAGCAAGGAGCGGTGCGGGATATCTCTCTCTCTCCTCCTCTCCCTTTCCCCCTCCCTCTCCCTCCATCCCTCTCCGCCCCTCCCTCCAGAATGTAGACACTTTTAATAAAGGGATCCACCCATGCGAGAGATCCCATGTGGGGTTATTTTGTTGCCTCAAATTTTACTAGATTATTAGCATTTTAAAAGGCAATATTAGTATTATTAACATGGCCGTCTAGGCCTCTTTTTTAACCTTAAGAAAATATGTTTTTCCCTTCTTAGCCAAGGCCATTTCTCTGGTAAGTGAGAACTTGCTTTTTCGTAGTGTATTCTGAAAGATCTTAAATACGTTTGCAAGTTTTAAGAAACATAAACTTAGCTGGGAAACACTTTTTTTTCTGCCTTTGATTCCTGGCAAATTTTCCTAGCAATATTTTAAAGGTAGTTTCCCATTGCTTCCTTCGTAGGTAGG
This sequence comes from Azemiops feae, assembly GCA_023970755.1. Taxonomy (NCBI): domain Eukaryota; kingdom Metazoa; phylum Chordata; class Lepidosauria; order Squamata; family Viperidae; genus Azemiops; species Azemiops feae. Next base: position 1,803,574 of record JALGBA010000035.1, read on the forward strand.
GCTGCTAGAAAAGTGAGTGACCTAAGATCACCCAGCTGGCTCTATGCCTAAGACAGGACTAGAACTCATAGTCTCCTGGTTTCCAGCCTGGTTCCTTAACCACTAGATCAAACTGATTCCAGTTTTGGCTTACTGGGATTTAAATTAGACCATTATGTATTGTAAACTATGCTTTATAACTTAGCAAATTAAATGCATCCAGCCAACTGATTTTTTTGACAAACGTTAATATAAAACTTATTTTTGACAATAATCACTGTGGTGTTGGGGTGCAGGTATTGGACTAGGATGGGGAGAGTCAAGTTCTGATTCATTCTCAGATATGGAATTTCACTATATATCTTAAGGCCAACCATACTCTTAACCTAACTGGGATAAAATAGAGACCCTCATGGAAACTCTTGAACTCCTGTGGAAAAGGCAGAATGAACATTTAATAAATAGCAACACTACAGTATATAAGCATGATCTTAGTAAGACACTAATCTCATATGGCCCTCTTCAGCCCCTGGGTTCTTGGAGGTAAGCTGCAGATTTGATTTTGGTGGTGGGGATAAAACAAGTATAAAGAGAAGTTTGACATATCAAATGTACATTGATATTAAGGATATTTTGTTGTTTTCTTTCACAGATTCTTCTTGCTACTGTATTGCTTTCGTGGGGCTATGTCATTTACGCGACACGAATAGCAGCCAAATGGCAATTGGAGGAGTTGTATCCCATACAAGCCCAGAATACTTGAAACATCTCCAGAGTGGAATACCACAGAAATACAGAGACATTCTAGAACTCCATAAATTATAATCTGCAAAAACATGAATTCCAAACATGAAGATTCTGGTTGAATCTTCAGAAATACAGATAAAGGTAAGAGCTATGAACATCTGATACTCAGTACTATGAACATATAATTGAGAAAAATCAGGAAAATATCCTTGAATATCTTATTCTTAAAAAAAGAAATGTATGGTTCAGGCTAGAACACAGTATTCCAGGCAGTCTGCAAGCCAAATTACAGAATGCAGCAGTCTTCTGAATGAATAAATAGCCGATAACCCACAGCTTGTATGGAAGTAGGCCTAATGAAAGACATAAAGCTGATCAAGAAGCTGATTTAGCAGCAGATCAAGAAGTTGATCTAGCAGCAAATCAGGAACTTCCAGGCATCCTAATAGATGACATTCTGCAAAGTCATGTGGGAAAAGGAAATATCAAATGCAATCACTAGGAGAGCACTCAGGTAACGAAGAAACCTCTTCTACAAGAGAAAGCAGTGCTCTAAAGACCTCATTACCAGAGCATTAGGCCATTTGTGGAAAAGCCACTAGCATTGCAGACAAGCAAGCTCAAGCGAAAACTCAGGAAGAAAAGAAGAAAAAACAAGTGTTGAAATTATTTATGAAGGGAAACAACAAGATATGATAAAAATAAAAAAGAATGAAGCCTCATAAAAATGCTACCAATTCCTCTCCATCATCTTCTGTTAGGAAAGGGCCTTAGTTTTTATAGTTTGTAATGTTTAATAATAATTACTTGTTTACTATTGTTTTTAATTTTGTCATAAGGCATAAACAATAATTTGTTTTGCCATAAAACAAGAAACAAAAGTGATAAAAATTGGCAAAAAAGAATTTCCAGATGGTTCCAGAATTTCCCAGATGGTTCACCGTGGTCCCCCCCCCCCCGGTCACATGGCCAGTCAAGATCCAGGGATTTTGCAGCTGGCGTGGTTGTTTCTCACTGCTGCTTTGTGGAGGATCGTTGGTGCTGGCTTGATGATTAGAGTGCTATAGTTGCTTTTGTAAGTATTTTAAAATATTTTTTTTCTATGTCAGACAAACAGGATGACAAATAAAAACCAGAATTCATGAACACCAGCTGGCAGTCAACCAGCATGACCAGAAGTCCCTGATCTCGAGCCACGTCAACAATGAACAACACCATTTCAACTGGGACAAAGCCAGAATCATTGGCCACGCTAAAAATCAGCATGCACAGCAATTCATTGAAGCCTGGTACTCTACAATACAAGATCCATCAATAAACACATTGATTTAGAACCAGCATATGAACCTATAAGAAACAGAACCATTCAAGCAACCAATCAACGACGGAACCAACCACCCCCTCGCCAACTGAATTTCGCGCCACAGCCAGTCCTGTCACAAGACGTACTGACCACAACACCACAGAAGACCTATATAAACGAAAGAGAAACGGAACAAGACACTTCACCCAAGGTCCCGCTGAAGATGTTACCTAGTTTGGTTACGAAATGTTCAGGAGCTAAACGGAAAGCTTGGAGAACAACCCACTACCAAAAAACCCACAAAAAAACTGTGAGTTTTGGCTTAATGTGTTGCAAAACAATACATTTTATTTTATAAGGTGGTTCGGAATTAAATTTGTTAATGGAACCAAGGTTCTAAAATTTTAACTACCTGTTTGATTTGGTCCCAGCTCTGCAGCAGAATACAAAATTTTAAATTAACACCAACAAAACACTTAGCATCAACTATGTACAGATGTTTCTTGGCAGTGACCCGTCTTCCTTTGAAAACTGTGAAATAGAATCTTAGTGTGATGAGCTTCAGGTCTGCAAGCATCTGTTTGCCTGTAGGCCAGACCTTCACATATCTTCCATCTCTCTTTTACCAGCATCACTACACCTTCTAATTTGACCATACCAGTAATATAGTAAGCACCAATGTAACTTGGGAAATGTGTTGTTCTTTCACTATTAAGAAACAGTGTTATTCACTCATGTGCTGTTATCCACAAATAAGAAACTGATAAGAGGGATTTTCCAGAAGCCTAGTAAAAATGAGTTCCTCCTATTTGAAAGTGGCTATATTCTGGTTTTACTTGGCTGCAGAGAATTTTGCTGAGAACACATTTTGAGGTCAAATCTACTGATTCCATAATACAAGGAATTGAAAAGATCCCAAGATGGGAAAAGTCTTATCTGATAAATTTCAAAGAACATCCAAATTATTACTTTCTTCATAATCGTTATTCTGCTGTTTTCGTTTACAGCTTACTCCCCCGTGGGATTGTTCAAAGAAAATCTGCAAATTATCCAGTAAGTTGTTTTTGTTTCTATTCTTTGTAATATCTATTTATGTTAATAAAAAAAAAATTAAGATTGTAGATTAAGGAAAACCTAGGCTTAATTTTTTTTTATTTCATTTAATTTTTGCCTTCAAATCATTTTTGACTAAAATGACTGCAGATTTTTTGGCAAGGTTGTTCCGAAGTGGTTTGGCCTTTCTTTCCAAGGCTGAGAGAGAGGTACTAGCCCAAAGTCACCCAGCTGCCATTGTGCCTAAGACAGGACCAAAACTTGCCCAGCACCTTTAACCACTTCCTCAATCAAGAATATCTACCAAATTAGAAAAGGAACCCAAAAATATTCTCTGAAAATAATGGGATGTTTGCTTAGATGGCTTTAGAATGTTCTCTGTAGTAGCCATTCGTGAATTCTGAATGCTGAACTTCATTCATAAATGCAAGTTTGAAGTAGACATTTACTTTTGTGACCTGTAAAATGTTTTATTTTTATGGCAATAAAAATTGGGGCTCCCTCCATTTGACTTACACCAATTTGATATATACCTAGGATTTCTAAGTTAAGGAAAACATCTCTTGTATAAATTGTGCATAAATAGTACCAATCTTCCTCTGGAAAATAAAAACATGGAGGTAGTGTATGTTTTCCACATTGTTTTTTGTTTTTTTTTAATTTATCAGGGAGATGCGATGGAGGAAAAAGGAATTCCACCATCACAAGGAACTGCAGCAGAAATACCAATCTGTGGGGACTGAGAGACTCAAGGACCTGCAAAATGAAAAAAAAAATTGTTTCCTATATAAATGAATATATAATTCAAAATGGATAGTAAGAAACTTAATTATTTTTGGCTACTGTGGGGGTATGGGGGAGGCAGTGCTATGCTGGGATGGTCTCTTAAGTGCAATCACTAATCATATATAGATACTGAATCCAACAACAAAGTACTTTATTTTGGTTATTGATAGGCCTTAGAAAACATACAATTTAGAAACAACATTAAAAGATAAAACAAAATGGAATAAAGAGTTAAGGTGAACATAGCAGCCAAAGAAATTAAACTTTCTTCATTCAGGTAAATCATTTTGAACCCTGAGGCTATTCACACTAAAGCTTCATAAATTTATCCAGAACTAATAAATAGGAGGGTTAGTGGTTACTGTACAATATTATTGTACAATATTATATATAATAATAATTTAATCAAGTTTGATCTAGAAAGCCAGGCATGTGGTAATGAATTACAACCTTTCTTATTCCAAAGTAAGGAAGGCTTTTTACATGAGTTTATCGACTTTGCTAGATATCCCTTAACATAGATCTAGATGACGAGCATGCAAATTATGACTATCCGGCTCCATCCCGTGAGCAAGGAAGCAACTCTGAATCTTCTAATATCACAATCTCTCCCAATGAGACTGAAACCCCAAGTACCAGAATGTAATGCTTTCAGAAGTGATACAGGCCAGGCACCCTGGGATGATGAAACGCCTGGCCCATCTTATTCCAATTTAGAGCAGATCCGTGCTTCTGCATCTACTGCTTTAGATACTTCTGAAAGTTCTGATGAAGAACATTCTGCAAACATAATTGGGTTGCAGATGTCATTACCAGCAAACATAGAAGTGAATGATGACCGTCATGATTCTTTTGACAATTGTGTTGTTGACTATGTAAAACCATTAGCTGAGAGAACCCCTGAACTTGTTCAGCTGTCCTTAGACTCTGAGATTTCAGCTGATGATAAAGATATGAATAAAGTGCAGCCTATGGCTGTACACATGGCTGTCCTCGCCAGCAGGTCTTTCTTACCATATATAATGTGTCTATACCCTCTAAGTCAGGGGTGTCAAACTGCCGGCCCAAGGGTCGGATGCATCACATGGAAACCGCGCCTACCTTGGCTCCGGCTAGGGGGAAAAACTACGTGACGTGGCGAGTTTGACACCCCTGCTCTAAGTCTTCCATCTCGTAGCAAAAATGTGGGAAGGAAGACTTAGATGGTACGGACATATTGTACGCGGTAAAGAAGACTCGGTGGGGAGGCCAGCCATGCCTCTGGATCCTGATGGCCAGCAACCCTGTGGCAGACCCAAGAAAAGATGGGTGGATTGCATCAAGATGGACATGAAATACGTGGGTGTTGCCCCTGAAGACACCCTGGATCGAGTCAAATGGAGATGGTTTTGCCGATAAGCGGAACCTGCCATAACGCGGGAATAGCACTGGGAAGAAGATTCAACTGCAGCCTATCCAATTGCACAGCTTTAGTGATAACTGATGCTAGTAGATCTGCATCACCATCCTCTGCCAGGTGCAGAGATGGTGCTGCCAATCATAATAATAATGAATGTCTCTCCAGTGAGAAAACGAGAGGAGTGAAAAAGATGATAAATTAAGAGAAGCATTTTAAATTAATATGTAGTCCTCGTTAAATATTCCTAGAAAAGTTAGTTTTCCTCTTTGTTACAAGCTTTTGCTTTGTAGTTTAATATTTAGATGTCCTTATACATATTGTTTACTTTATGTAGCTCAATAACAAGGCCTTAGTTTTTAATGTTTTTAATTAACAATGGTTGAGGCCACCAGAAGAGTAAGAACCAGAACTTTGTATTTCCCTTGACAGCTGAAGCGGTGAAAGAAGTTAGGAAGAATGCTTTTAATAATTACTTGTTTACTATTGTTTTGAACTTTGCTGTAATGCATAAAGAATTAACAATTTTAGTAAATTAAATTGTCATAAAATTGAGCCCAATTCATTTTACGACATTTTTGACTTACGATCCTAATGGGCAGGCTCCAGTAGGTTCATCCCTCAAGGATTACTTGTATTTATGTTAAGTATTACTAAAGTCTTTCATCTTTCCTCTGAGTTACAATTTTTTGCTTTGTACTTTAACCAATATGTAGGTGTCCTTGTACATTTTGTTTATCTTATATAGCTGGATGAAAAGCCCCTAGTTTGTATTTTTAATGTTTTTAGTATTTGTTTTTGTTAACTATTGTTTTTAACTTTGCTGTAAGGCCTAAGGAATAACTCGTTTTATGAAATTAATAAATTAATTAAAATGTGACCTTGGAGTCCTTGGTGTTTTCTAAGTTTGGTTGTTTGCTTGTTTCATTATCAGACTAGGTAACGTCTTCAGTATTAGAAAGGTATGGGCTTTGCTCTGTTTATATAGCCTACTCGTTAGTGACAGTGTAGATCAATCCCATATATGATATAACCTTCCCCAAAGATTTTAAGAAAACTTACCCTAATCAGATTTGGTTTAGTTTTTGTTATATGCTTATTTCAGTTTAAAAGCTAAAGCCAGAAATGATTTGTTAAAAGTAATATATGCACAAATTCTCAGTAGGCTAATATATCTCATTTGGGTGAAGATGTGACACATTACCATTTATCCACATAAAAGAACTGATGTCACAAGGGCATGGTTGGCCTTTATTAAATTAGTACTGTACTATGTAGGTCCCACAACTAAAAACTTCATGTGACTATTCCTACTAAGTCATGAACTGCGATTCATTTTTTTTTTTTTTTACGCTAGAGGCATTAAAATCAAATTAAGGTCTCCAGCAGCCTTATGACTGAATACCTGGTTTTCTAAGATATCAGTAGAATGAAACCGGCCTCAGTTTTCTTATCAAATAATCATTGTCTGATATACTTCTGGGTCAGGTTACTTACAGTAAATTCTGATCATGTGATAATTTACCCTCTTATGCTTGTTATCTTGTTAGTGTTGTGCTTGTTAGTGAATAGCATTACTTTGCTAGTGTTATCATCAATCTGCAATGATAGATTGTCACAGGAGCTAGCAAGAGCATATACCACTTCCTAAATCTACAGGTAGACCTACAGGTGGTTCTCATTTGGCATCTGCCTTGTGCAGCAACGGTTCAGTTATAGGAATGAAAAAGTGCGACCAATCCTCTCATTTACAACATTCGCAGGTCTGTAAAACAAAGGAAAGTCAAAGTAAGAACTTAAGCAGTCACACATTTCACTTAGCAAACCCCTCATTTAACGACTGAGTTGTCTGTCCCAATTGTGATTGCTAAATGAGGACAGGTGTTTTAGAATTGCCTGACATTTGCATAAAACAGTCAAAATTTGTGGAAGATAATCTAAACAGGCACCAAGTGGATTAATATAGAAATTGAACAATAATGGAGCCAGGATGCATCCTTGCCTAGCCCCTAAAATTTGGATTTTTCTTTTAAGCAGGTGCCCTTGGCTACTGCTATGAACCCCAAGAGATGTGTTCACATCATTTTGACATCAAGAGAAGTAGATATGTAGATCATAATTTATGTCCACATTAGATCAGATTAAATGTGAATCTAGGATCAATTAATGTTGGTTATAAACCTAGATTAGTTTTGGAATTTTCCTGCCCAATAAAGGCTGACTGTAAAACAGAATGCCCTGGCCAAAAGTCAAATTGTTTCCCTGCCATACAGATATTTGATATACAACTGACTGATTATACTTAACAGATTAATTGATCTGTAGTTTGGGACAACTTTTATTCAACTTCGGGGTATATTGTAGATACTATTGACACTTCTATTGAATCTATTAGTATTCCTGATTTAGTAGCTGACTTTGGATTTTATAGAAGCTGCAGATGAAATTAAACAAATGAGTAAATTCAAAATATTACAGATTGGCTACCAAGCACTCAGTTAAAATAACAATTCTTTAATTGATATAATAAAAGAAGCGAACCAAAGAAAATGGACTAAAGTTATACTTTATATAAATTACTATGAAGTAAAATTAAATATTCCTTTAAAAATGTCTCTAATTAGATAATCTTGGCCTTTGGCAATACATTGTAGAGTAGACATATTTTATGAAACATACCAGTATGATGAGGATTTTTCTTCAGAATAGCATTAAACAGCTTGAACAATCTTTTAACTTCAAATTTTCACTGGATACTACATACATTTTTGCCAAACCTTCCATAGATATCCAGGCATTTATTTCTGTACCATTGAAAGCAGTGTAGGAGTGTAACTTTTAACTTGAAAACCAGTTTCTTGCACAAAGTATCTAGTTATTTTTCCATAATAATGACTCTTTGGGCTTGCAGTTATCCTTGTAGCCGTAGTTTTCTGAACCACATTAAAATAAGCAGTAAAGTGGTGAAAATGTAAAATTCTGTTTTTAAAAAACGACATTCAAGGATATTTTTTCAATTTTATGTTAATAGTACTGTATCAGATGTTCACAGCTGTTTTGTTATCTTTATCTGTATTTCTGAAGCTTCAATATTACTCCTGAATCAACCACTCGTTTGGAATTCATGTTTTTGTTTATGGAGTTCTAGAATGACTCTGTATTTCTGTGGTATTCCACTCTGGAGATGTCTCAAGTATTCTGGCCTTGTATGGAATACATTTCCTCCAGTTGCCATTTGGCTGCTATTCCTGTTGCATAAATGACATAGCCCCACGAAAGCAATATAGTAGCAAGAAGAATCTGTGAAAGAAAACAACAAAATAGCCTTCTTAATATAAATGTACATTTGATATGTCAAACCTCTCTTTATACTTGTTTTATCCCCATCACCAAAATCAAATCTGCAGTTTACCTCCAAGAACCCAGGGGCTGAAGAGGGTCATATGAGATTAGTGTCTTACTAAGACTGTGCTTATATACTGTAGTGTTGCTATTTATTAAATGTTCATTCTGCCTTTTCCACAGGAGTTCAAGAGTTTCCATGAGGGTCTCTATTTTATCCCAGTTAGGTTAAGAGTATGGTAGGCCTTAAGATATATAGTGAAATTCCATATCTGCAAATGAATCAGAACTTGACTTTCCCCATCCTAGTCCAATACCTGCACCCCAACACCACAGTGATTATTGTCAAAAATAAGTTTTATATTAACCACTTTTGTCAAAAAAAATCAGTTGGCTGGATGGATTTAATTTGCTAAGTTATAAAGCATAGTTTACAATACATAATGGTCTAATTTAAATCCCAGTAAGCCAAAATTGGAACCAGTTTGGTCTAGTGTTTAAGGCACCAGGCTAGAAACCAGGAGACTATGAGTTCTAGTCCTGCCTTAGGCATGGAGCCAGCTGGGTGATTTTAGACCATTCACTTTTCTCTCAGCCCCATGAAGGAAGCACTGCCAAACTACCTCTAAAATATTGCCAGAAAAACGGCAAGAACTCCAGGCAGTTGTCAGGAATCAAAGGCAGAAGAAAAGCCAAACATTGAGGGCTAAAATATTAGATAAACATGGTTTAACAAGAAACCAAAAAAGTTTGTGCTTATCTCAGATGTTTAGGTAAGATTAGAACAAAGCTCATAAGACTTCTCACCTAACCTAATTTAGTTTCTCCCAAGAATTCTGTTTTTTACAATTCACTTTGAAAGAATGGACAGGCTTTTTAATTATTGCAACTGCTGGACAGCAGGGATTCAGAAAAAAATGTGGATTAAGTTTCAAATCCTGCAGAGATTTACCAATAAACACAGACATAAAATGTGCCCACCCAAAAGAAACTGAGAGACCTTGAGTGCTAGAGCTGCCTCAGGCAGGAAGCCAGTTAAATAATGTTGGGCCAGTCATTCTCTCAGCTCTAGGAAGGAGAAACCGGCAAGCTATTTTTTGTGGTTGCCAAGTAAACCACAGCGACTTCTCCAGGCAGTCGCCAGGCATGAAAAATGACTTGAAGAAACAACATTATAAAGGACTAAATCAAAGCCCATATTTGATTAAACTTAACTAAAGCCTAGTTTTTGATTCAAGTTAGAAAGAAAAGGAGAAAGGCAAGAAGCCATGGCCTAAAGTGGGGCAATGATCTATTCTGTACAATCTCAGTTCCTGATTTGGCACATCTGTAAATTCTTGATACAGCTCCCCTCTAGACAACCAGCTACTGAGATTAAAAGGGGGATGGGAAATGCCAGGATCATTATAACTGGAAACTTGGTAAAATGCCAAGGGTTGAGATGGTCCAGCCATAGAAGGTAATATTGTTTCTAGACAACCTAGAGACCTCCATAGAAAGTCTTGGTGCAGAACTGATAACAACCTGTTTCCCGAATTTGAGAGACACAAAGGTGCTTCTTTGTCCACCTGAAAATACAAATCACCAAGTAATTGAAGCAAAGCAAAAGGCATTTATTAATGGAAGGGGGGGGGGCAAAGATCTTTTATAGGGTATCAATGAAATCAATCATTTGTGTATGTAGTAAGTCAGAAATCAGGTGATCAACAACAAAAGACACCGATTACATGCAAGACTTGAACAATAGAAACCCCGTTTCTAAGTAACATCCCACAAGTGGCAAAGTTACGGGTTACGTTACTCTCTTCCAGCTAAGTTAGTATGTTTCTTAAAATTGCAAGTGTATTCAAGGATTGCTATAAATGCTAATAAATAAAGTCTAACATCTGAGGCAACAAAATAACCCCACACGGGGTCTCTCGCATGGGTGGATCCCTGTATTAAAAGTGTCTACATTCTGGAGGGAGGGGGGAGAGAGGGGGGGGAGGAGGGAGAGAGGGGGAGGGGGAGAGAGGGAGAGGGGAAAGAGAGAGAAAGAGATATCCCGCACCGCTCCTTGCTTTTGAGCAGCGGAGACGAATTGAGCCCGTAAATCGGCCTCCCAGGATTTCTTTGTAGGGAGATACCGTGTCCCGCTCCCCCAAGCACAAAAGAAATGGGGGGGGGGGGGACTAAGAAAGCAGCAGCGCCTTACCAGCGAGTAGAGCCATTCCAGAGATCGGCGGTTTAACAGCGGCATTCTCCCCCCCACCCGCTTCTCGCGTCCACGCCCCGCCCTCGCCTCGCTCAGGAAGCCTCAGGAAGTGATGTTCGCGGAGTGGCAGGAAACGGAAGGCGGGAGAGCCATTTTTGTTAAGGGAACCAAAGCCACCGCCCCCTCCTCCTCCTCCTCCCTCCCTCCAATTCGGGAAGGGAGATTCCCAGGTATCTCCCGAAATTATGTGTTAAGACAGTACAGACAAGAGCCTTGCTTTCTCCTTGGGTGTCCGCATCGACTGATAAATTGATAATCATGATGGGTAAGAAAAAATTGGAAATGTGGCTTTCCCCCCTCTTTTGAGTGCGGAGAATGTGGACCCTGCACGTTACAATAGCAACAAGCTTTTGAACTATAACTCCCGAGATGGTTTGGGGATACCGTCGTGATCGCTGAGGCTTATGGGAGTTGAAGTCATGGAATCGTATAAGATTTAGCCCAGCAAAATATGGGTTTAACTATTTATTTATTATTAAGGAAAGAAATCGTGACGTCACCAAGCTTTGGGCTGACATTGAAAAAAAATGTAAAAAGAAAAAAGTAAAGGCCAACCATACTGTGGTTTGTTGTTTTTTCAAAAAAATTACCTCCTCCCAATTACCTCCTGCCACTTGGGGTTGTGCATCCGGTTGGCAAAGGACAGAGCTGCAATCCAAAGCAGCTGCCTTCTCCTCAGCTGTCTTCGGTTGTGTTCTCTCTTCCCACCCCCCTCCCGCCCTCCTCCGTAGATAATGGGAAATCGAACTCTAGGTCCCTTTGCGGCCGCTGATTGGCTGCCCGGATGGTTAAATAGCCTCCCCGCCTCTCCTGCTGTTCAGTGCTTCTTCGTCGAGGTGAAGAAGTGGTGGTTTGCATAATCTCAGAGGCACCCTTGCTGCGAGGCTTGCCCAGTCATCAGCTCTTTTAGATGTCGCATAGTGGAGGGAGAGACGCAAGTCAATCTTCTTCTGACTCCGAGGATTCGGGAAAGTTCTGTTAGTATTTTTTATACAGTATCTTGCTTTTTGGGAGTTTAAATGCAGACGGCCGTATCCTTTCCCGGATTTCGCATTACTGTTGAAAATGCTCGTAAACATCTCCGTAGTTTTTCCATTGAAAAATAGTGGTTGTCTTTTTCCCTTGGGGCAGTGGTAGAATTGTACAATTGTTTGATAATAATCATTTATTGAACATGTATGCTACCCAAAGCTCAAGAGGCCCAGACGGGCTAATATTAGCCTTTTAAAATAAATAAAAGGCTAATATTAGCCTTTTAAAATGCTAATAATGCTAATAAAATTTGAGGCAACAAAATAACCACACAGGGTCTCTCGCATGGGTGAACATCCTGCATGTGTTAATCCCCAAAGGACTTCTCCTTTCCAAGCACAATGTCTTCCCAAATTGTTCGAAGGGTTATCAACTCAGACAACAAGGCAGAGAGACGCAGATCAGACGGCTTGCAGCAAGGCGACAAGCTAGTTTGGAGGGTAGATTTATGCGGCACATTCAAGAGCAAGAGATAATTAGCTTTTGAAAAGCTCTCTTATCGTTCTGGCACACGTGTGAGAAGTATTGAAGGTGGAGGGCATTATAGGGACGTATCGGCTAAATTTTTCCGCAGGAATCTTGCCTGCCTTCATAAGCTGGTTCCATGGTTAAAACGTGAGCTTACAGTTCTGTTTGGTATTCATGGATCCCTAATATTGTACAATGTATAATAACGAATACTTTGATCAAGTTTGATCTAGAAAGCCAGGCATTTGCTAATGAATTACAACCTTTCTTATTCCAAAGTATGGAACACTTCTTACATGAATTTGTCAACTTTGCTCGATGTCCTTTTAACATAAGACGCATATGACGAGCATGCAAATTATGACTGTCCGGCTCCATCATGTGAAGACGGAAGCAACTCTGAGTCTTCTATTATTACCATCTCTCCCGATGAGACTGAAACCCAGGCACCAGAAGTTAATGCTTTCAGAAGTGATACGGGCCAGGCACCCTGGGATGACGAAATGCCTGGCTCGTCTTATTCCAACTTAGAGCAGATTCGTGCTTCTGCATCTACTGCTCTAGACACTTCTGAAAGCTCTGATGAAGACCCTTCTGCAAACATAACTGGGTTGTAGGTGTCAGAACAAGCAAATGTAGAGGTGAATGGCGACAGCTGTGATTCTTCGGACAACTATGTTATTGTTGACTATGTCAAGCCATTAGCTGAGAGAACTGTCCTCAGACTCTGACATTTAGCTGACTGGAAAAATGTGCAGTGTTCAGACAGCACCATGATTTGAAAAGGAAGAAAAAACATCACCGCAGGGGAAAACACACAAAAAAAGAAAAGAGATGGCAGTAAACATAAGCACAAAGCCCAAATTATAGAATGGAGACTTTTTTTTGAATAAATAGCTGGTATTCCAGAGCTGATGTCGAAAGTAGTCCTTTCAATTAATTTAATGGATTTCTATTTTTGATCTAGAATTTCAATTTGTATACCTGCTAACTTGCATATGACTTGTGGGGGGTGGGGGGGCTTAACATAAGTTAAAAACAATGGTAAACTATAGAAACTTGTGCTGGGAAAAGGGGAATCACAAGAATAAGGACATTCAAACTGAGTTTTGAGTTAAGACATTCAAGCAACTCATTTGTGCCAGATGTAAAAACAAAGATCATCTGTTAGTTGAAAGGTTCAGTTTCTGTGGTGCCATTCTATCATTATTACTGTCAATTGCAATTACAACACAAGATAATGAGAGGAATTGGTAGGATTTTTATCAGACTTTTTTTTTTTTTTTTTTTGTCACACCTTGTTGTATCAGTGACTTTCCCTTAATAAATTATCTCAATGCTTGGGCTTCCTTTTTTCTTTTCTGGTTGAGTTTGCCTGTCTCCAATGCTAGCTGCCTTTCCGCAAATGGCCGGGCGCTTTGGTAAAAATTTCTTCAGAGTACTGACTTTCCCTTGTAGAAGAGGTTTCCTTGCTGCCTCTCTGGTATAATACCCAGACCTTAATGGCTTTTTATCCCAATCATTTTTTAGCTGATGCACTCTTTCAATGTCAAATCTGCTTAACAGCCATCAGGAGTCAACAGACTCTTACTAGACTTAATTAAAATTAAATTAAATTTTCTCCAAGCTTAGTATTAGCAGTAAGCACTAACCCTCCTATTTATCTGTTCTGGATATATTTATGATGGGTCTCCACACTGACGCTTTAGTGTGAATAGCCTCAAGGTTCAAAGTGATTTACCTGAATGATGAAAGTTTTGACTTCTGTTGGCTGCTATGTTCACCTTGATCCTTTAGTTTTATCTTTTAATGTTTCTAGGTTGTGTGTTTTCTAAAGCCTATCAATAAGCAAAATAAAGTACTTTGTTGTTGGATTCAGTATCTATACATGTTTAGTAACTGCACTTAAGAGACCAATCCAGCATAGTGCTGCCTCCCCCATATCCCCACAGTAGCCAAAAATCATTAAGTCTCTTACTATCCATTTTGAATTATATATTCATACATATAGGAAACAGGTTTTTTTTTCATTTTGCAAGTCCTTGAGTCTCTCAGTCCTCACAGATTGGTATTTCTGCTGAAATTCCTTGTGATGGTGGAATTCCTTTTTCCTCCGTCGTGTCTCCCTGATAAATGAAGGGGGGGGGGAAACCAGAATGTGAAAATATTTTAAGAAAAACATACACTAAGTACCTCCATGTTTTTATTTTCCAGATGAAGATTTGGTAGTATTTATGCATAATTTATACCAGAGATATTTTTCTTAACTTAGAAATCCTCGTTATACAACAAATTGGTATAAGTCAAATGGAGGTAGCCCCAGTTTTGTATTGCCATAAAAATAAATCATTTTACAGGTCATAAGAGTAAATGTCTACTTCAAACCTGCATTTGTAACTGGAGTTCAGTATTCAGAGTTCAGGAATGGCTGCTACAGAGAATATTCTAAAGCCATCTAAGCAATGAAACAACATACCCATTATTTTCAAGGAATACTTTTGTGATCCTTTTTTAATTTAGTAGGTGCTCCTGATTAAGTAATTAAATGTGCTGAGAAAGTTTAAGTCCTGTCTTAGGCAGGAAGCCAACTGGGTGACTTTGAGCCAGTACCTCCCTCAGCCCTAGGAAGGAAGGCCAAACCACTTCTGAAAAACCTTGCCAAGAAAACTGTAATCACATTAGTCAAAACTGATTTGAAGGCAAAAATTAAATGAAATACAGTAAGCTTATATTTTCCTTTACAGTCTTAAGTTTTTTTTTGTTTTTTTTTACACAAATAGATGTTACATAGCATATTAAGAAGACAACTTACTGGATATATTGCAGGCTTTTTTTCAACAATCCCATGGGGAGTAAGCTGTAAACGAAAACCACGGAATAATGATTATGAAGAAGGCAACAATTTTAATGTTCTTTGAAATTTATCAGAGACTTTTCCCATCTTATAATATTTTCAATTCCTTCTAGTATAGAATCAGTACATTTGTTTCTCAGCAAAATCCTCTGCAGCCAAGTAAAACCAGAACATAGCCACTTTCATGAATAGGAGGAACACTCATTTTTACTAGGCTTCTGGAAAATACCTCTATCATTGGATAACAGCACATGAGTGAATAACACTGTTTCTTAATAGTGAAAAAACAACACATTTTTTCAAGTTACACTGGTGCTTACTGAATATATTACTGGTACAGTCAAATGGCGGTATTAGAAAGGGGTGGTAGTGGTGCTGGTAAAAGAGAAACAAGATATCCGAAGGTCTTAATAATAAAGTTGGAAGGGACCTTGGAGGTCATCTAGTCCAACCCTCTGCTCAGGCAGGAAACCCTATACCATTTCAGACAAATAGCTGTCCAGTCTCTTCTTAAAAACTTCCAGTGTTGGAGCATTCACAGCTTCTGGAGGCGGGTTGTTCCACTGATTAATTGTTCTAACTGTCAGGAAATTTCTCCTTAGTTGCTTCTAAGTTGCTTCTCTCTTTGGTTAGTTTCCATCCGTTGCTTCTTGTCCTGCTTTGGAGAATAGCTTGACTCCCTCTTCTTTGTGGCAGCCCCTGAGATATTGGAACACTGCTATCATGTCACCCCTACTCCTTCTCTTCATTAAACTAGACCAGGGGTAGGCAACCTTGGCTCTTTTATGACTCGTGGACTTCAATTCCCAGAATTCCTGAGCCAGCCATGCTGGCTCAGGAATTCTGGGAGTTGAAGTCCACGAGTCATAAAAGAGCCAAGGTTGCCTACCCCTGAACTAGACATACCCAATTCTAGCAACCGTTCCTTATATGTTTTAGCCTCCAGTCCCCTAATTATCTTTGTTGCTCTTCTCTGCACTCTTTCTAGAGTCTCAACATCTTTTTTTACATCGTGGTGACCAAAACTGGATGCAGCAATCCAAGTGTGGCCTTACCAAGGCATTGTAAAGTGGTAATATGTCTTGCCTACAGGCAAACAGATGCTTGCAGAATTAAGAGCTCATCACACTAAGATTCTATTTTACAGTTTTCAAAGGAAAACACAGGTCACTGCAGAAACATCTGCACATAGTTGACGCTAAGTGTCAACAGGCTGTTCGAACAATGCTATATTGACAGATGAGGTGAAAGCAGAACTGCTAGGTATTAATGGAAAACACTGCATTTGGGGGGGGGGAACCCAATGAAATGAAATGCTGCATTGCAAGAAAAGATCTTCGTTGCAACCATGAAAAATGATGGTGGAATCAACATGGCTCTGGGCAGTTTTCTGACCTGCAACCCAAATTGCTCACGGTTATTGAGTGAATGATGGATAATTTGCAGCAGATATCAAGGCAGGATCCATTAGGTAAAGTGGCTACCATTTGGGAGGAGAGAAGAGGAAAAAGCTTAGGCTAGAACAGTGGTGGAAACAAAAAATTTAATAGGGAGAAACGTAATGCATCTAAGTGAGACAAATGAAAGAAACATATACAGGATGGGGAAAATCTTGCTTAAGAACAGCACATATAAGGAGAACTTGGCTGTACTAGTGGGATCACAAGCTCAACATGTCTCAGCACTGTAATGCAGCTGCAAAAAAAAAAGGCAGTGATATCTTGAGGAGCATCAAGAGAAACAGATATCAGATGACACAAAAGTAATTATCCCGCTCTACTCTGCCTTAGGCCTCATCTGGAGTATCATATTAAGTTCTCCACAACTCAGTTTAAAAGATATTGATAAACTGGAGCGAGTCCAGAGAAGGGTTACCAAGATGGTGAAAGGATTGGAAATCAAGTCCTACGAGGAATGATTAAAAGATATAAATAAGGTTAGCAGAAGGTTGGAAAGTGGATGTGATAACTATCTCAAATATCTGTCACATTTTAGAGGATTCTGGCTTTTCTTACTTGGTCCAGTGGATAAGGGTAGAATTAATGAGATGAAACTTCAAGGATATAGATAAGATACATAGAAAAACATCTTGACAGGAGGAACTGTCAATCAATGCAACCAGTTACCTCATGGAGTGGTATCTTCCCTTCCCTGGAAGTTTTTTTTTTAAAAAACTGGATAGTTCTATATTGGGGATGAGGTAGTGAATACTGCAGTGTGCAGGGATTGAATTTGGTGACCTTTTTGGTCACTTTCAACTTTATGATTCAGGACTGTACTACTAAGTTCTAGAGAAGAACGTCAGAGTATTATTGAGTATAAGTTGAAGCTTACACAAATGTGGGCCATGCAGCACAATGATCCTAAACACGCAACAGAACATCTATAGCAGAGGAACTTTTTCATTCCAAAATGATCAAGTCAAATTGATTGAGACCTTACTCAATTAAATTGTGATGTCACCTAAAGCAAGCAGTTCATGCAAGATTAGAAGTATCATTGAAAATACTTCCAAGGCAATATGCTGGATAGCAATAGGAAAAGAAACAATGTTAAAGTCATTACTGTTAAAAGAATAGTTAAGTTATTAAATCTAACACTTCATGTATCATTTCTCAGAAAACAATTAATATTGGCTCAATGTGTTCAGGAAAGTTATTGACATAATGCATTGTTCTTTATGTGCTTTAACCAGAATCTCTCACCCCTTAAAAGGATTTAGACAAAGCTCTGATCACACTGGAGGCATTCATAATTATTATTTTGTAGTAGCATGGTATCAAAAGATCTTTGCATGTTACATTTTCTTGGCGGGTGGGTATCAGATTAGAAAGAAAGATATCACCTTTGGTACTTCCATTGGATCTCAGATTAACTGAATAGTAAAAAAATATGTATTTCTTTTCTCCTATTCTACCATTCCATACCAAATCATGAGTGCTGAGTTCAGTAATACTTCTTAAAGGGCAGGCACTAGTCCAATCAGGAAACAGGGCCATCCTAAATCCCCGCTTCCTCAGAAAAAACTCTGTTGTGTCTCAGAAGCTAAAATAGAAGGCACATTCCAGCACTCTGAATGGGGGTTCGGGGGGGAGGAACTTTAACATTTCTTAAGCCTAGCTTTCTAATATCAGAAATAGAATGTGTTATTGCAATTAAATCAGCAAGATGTACACCCCACATACATACATACATACATACCTGGACATGATACTTGACAATATAATGGGCAAGCCAGAGAGGAATAAAAAGGTTTATTAAACTAAATTTTCCAGCGTTGTAGATATTGAATACCTAAAAATAATTTTAAAAATTAGTTCTTTAAAACTTGATTACATCAATACAATTTCACTGGATTTGTTGAAATTTAAAAATTATGTTTAATGTTATTTTTAACATAGCAAACTATGGTACAATCTTGTAGGAATAAATCTGCCTTCTGGAATAGCCTCGAGGTAAGAAAAATTTGTCTATATACATTTATTTAGCGTTTTATCCTGCACTAAACTATTTTTATGCATAGCTGAATTAGCTATAAAGCTAATTCATTTCAAATAAGTTTTCATAAATCAATTTATTGGATACAGATAGGAAAATTCACACAAAATGGAAGAAGAGCTTCTCAGCTCTTCCCACCATGCTGAAAGATAAAGGTGGCTGGCAGTATGTGGTTATCTCTCAGAGACTTTATATAAATGTACTTTATCCCCAAACTAAGAACTTTCACATATTGCCAAATTCCTTTATGAAAACAGCCTGCTTTGTTCTCCAAATATAGGAAATCCCAGATATATTACAGAAATAC
This sequence comes from Azemiops feae, assembly GCA_023970755.1. Lineage (NCBI taxonomy): Eukaryota > Metazoa > Chordata > Lepidosauria > Squamata > Viperidae > Azemiops > Azemiops feae. The sequence continues at coordinate 1,822,593 of JALGBA010000035.1, forward strand.
ACTACCCAGGCCTCACTTCCTTTGTGGAACACTGCCTTTTAATTGCATCCTATCTTTTTCAACAACTCTAAAGGTTTCTATGGCAGTTCTAATTTAGTTTCTCATCGTTTTTCAAAAACAGAAGGCTGAAAAATTGTGTTAGAAAATATTCCTGGGTTTCAATGGACTTACTCTGAACATACACATCACATATGTATTAAAGATGTTTTGTTGTTATTTTGGCAATACTGGGGCCCTGAATAAGATTAATCATCTTTGTCAATGGAGACTATAAAATACAGATAGTCCTCAACTTACAACAGTTTATTTAGTGACCAAAGTTACAACCGTACTGAAAAAAGTGACTGATGACCATTTTTCACAATTAAGACCTCTGCAGCATCCCCATGATCATGTGATCAAAATTCAGACGCTTGGCAACTGGTTCATAGTTATGACTGTTGCTGTGTCCTAAGGACATGTGATTAACTTTTGTGACCTTCCGAGAAGGAAAATCAATGGGGAAACTAGATTCACTTAACAATTGGTTTACTAATTTATCAGCTGCAGTGATTCACTTTGTTTTGCTTCAGAGCCCCTTCCCTGAAGCTGTGCCTGGGCCAGATGCTGCACTACAACCCCTATCCTCCTCAACCTCTGAGAGCCACCACCGTGCCCAGAAGGCACCGCCCCCCCCCCCTCCATTCCTGCCTTCGCCTGTGCTTCACCTGTCTCTTCCACAACTTCTCGGGCTGAAGGAAGCGCTCCCAGAAACCTTCCACCCAGCCGACCTTCCGCGGGGGAAGGACAGGTTCCCGGGGGCTCAGCTCCTGGTCTTTGAGCCAGCGGCGCCGGAGCTCGCGCAGCTGCTGGCGCCGGAGCTTCTCCTCCGGAGTGTAGCCGATCACCTCCTCGGGGAGGTCTCTGGGTTGCAGCCCCGAACCCCGCGACATCTTTGCCATCCCGTGTCTCTCGGACACTTCTGCGGGCCCGCGCTTCTCTGCGCCTGTGCAACCTTACTGTGGAGGACAATCCTGGGAAGGAGGGAGGGGTGGACGTCACTTCCGAGTCGCGTGCCCAGCCATAGAGATAGGAATGAAGACAAACGATATCAGACACTATACGAACGGGCATCTGCTGTAGCTTGGCCATAGATTCCCCCCCCCCTATTTCTTCATATATAATTTTTTTTGTCATTTTTACCCGGGTCTGGAGTAGGGCGACTCTAGAGAAGCGTCTTGAAACCACGTCGTCTTGTATTTTAAAACGAACGGGAAAGGATTTTTTCCCCACTTTTCTCCTAACCGCTTGGATGCCTCTTCTTTAGGCAAAAGAGTGATTGTTAATAATTTTATAAAATATAGGCATAACATATATATAATTGTGTGTTGTATTTACTGTATTAATTATAATATTAGGATGCCTGAACTGTCCCATCAAGACAAGACACCAAGACAAGTTGGCTTGTCAAGTCAACTCTGTGGGATCCTTGGTGATCTCTGAACTTGGTTGTTTTCTTGCAGACGTTTCGTTATACTTTTTTGCGCCCATGAAATTGTGAAAGGTCCTTTAAAAACTGCTAAGTAAACGAGGTCAATTGTTCCCTCAGGCAATTTAGCAGGCTAGAAGTGTAAGCCTGTCGAAACTGGGAACTTAAAGTGAAAGGCATAATGGATGTGGGTGGTGGGGGAACTTTTAGTTCTCTTGATATTTTATAATAATTTTACAGAAGCCAGCCCCTCATCTTGGGCTTAAGACAATGGGAAATACGTTGGCAGATGATGGGGCGCCCCCAGTCACATGTTGATTACCATCAGCTTCTTGTATTCCTTACATTCTGTGCTCCTTGGTTTCTGCCAGAGTTGGGGGTTGCTGAATTAGAATTTGCCTTTCTCAATGTTTCAGCATCACTTGATGCCATTAGAAGACTACAAGCTGAAGTATCCTCAGTGTCTCAAATTGTTATTCAGAATCCCATAGCTCTTTTATTGGCAGATCAAGGTGGAGTTTGTGCACTCATTAATGCTAGTTGATGTACCTATCAAGAGAGCCAGGTTGTTTGTAGATGTACAAGCTATTTTAACTCGGTATGCTATTTTTCACACTGTAGTATATGTTGATGCCCCTCTTCCTCTCGGTTTGCTTCAGTGAGATTTGTGCGTGCCAGGGCACGAGCCTAGGGGCCAGAATTGGCTGTCACCCTGCTATATGACAAGGAATGTCACACTCTGAGAAAACAATGATCTGTCAGGGATGAAATGACATCTCTTCTTCTGTGATGAGATCATGCCATTTATCTGGTCAGAACATAGAGAAACAGTGAACTGCTGAGGGAAGAAATCACCATCTCTCCTCCTTCACAGGCAGACCATAAGAAGCATACCTAGGCCACATGGTTAGTTCATTGGGACTTTACTTGCAAGTGATACACATAGGACTGTGTTGCTAGTTATGTCCATTTGGGAGACACCACTGATCAGCTAAACATCTGTCATGAAAGAAGTATTCTTCCTTCCATCAAGCCCATCAGAAAGAGGAGAAACATTCTAGAATCAAGCTCCAGCTGATATCTCAGAATATATTTCAAGGTCATATTTCAACAGAGGTTCTCTTGTTCTCTGACTTTTTTTCACACAGTGCATTTGTCTCTATGTTATAATCTGGACAAAATATTTATTGGGAGATCACCTCCAGTCATCTCATCTTTTTGAGAGATTGGACAGAATCAAAAGTATTCATGCAACTCAGATTAGTTTAACAACTCCATGCCTTTGCGTTAATCTAACTGAATTTTCAACTGAAATCAAACTGAAATCTGTTAGTCAAATAACTCAACATCATTAGTATGTCCTCAAGTTTTCTTTTCCATTCTCCCCTGGGAAAAGCTAGAGCGAATTCTATGTGCTCTTCACACTTGCTCAGTATAAATGTTCATATTCCTGTTTTTCTTTATTTATCTTGGGAGATTTCATCCACTTGCTTGCCCAAAAGGTTTATATTGGCCATCCTTCCATGCACCCTGATTCGATAAATGCAGGTGTACTCCGGATTTCCCCAATTGCTCTGCACTTTGATTTTTACATACTGGAACGCCTTCTCTTGTTCATTCTGAAATGTAGATGAGGGAAAAGAACAAACATAATAAAAAGCAATAGAGATGAAATCATCATATTGAATGGCTCTATCAATTCAACAGAAAAGTGCAAAGCCTGTATTTCTGCAGGCCTATTTCCCACACACTAATATATCTGCTTTGGGATTGTTACTCATCAGAAAGGAGATTGGTGGTGTTGTTTTTTTAACTATGTCCCATTAGCTGCCATCAGTATAGTGAATTGCTACAGATTATAAAAACTACATTCCTTCAGGAGGGGCTCTGGTTTTTGAGCTCTAGTCTAATCCACTCTTTAAAATACTGAATTAAAAGTTGTCTGACTTTTAGGAGATGGGGCAGAACTTGAAGAGGTTCTTTCAAAACAGCTCAACCTAACACAGCTCATAGCTCTCATTTTTAATTTTACCTCTACCCATTTCTCTCATTGCTACTTTACCTTCAGTTGGAATGTCTGAATTAATTCTTTCTCAGTATCATACATGAATATTCCCAGCAGGATCTCCTCTTTTGTTTCATCATTTAGCCCCTAAAATTAAAGGGAGGGAATCAGCTTAGAAGATTAAAAAGAAGAGTTGGATGCTGCAGCGGCCCTGAAGGACAACCTAGAAACAGTTCTTGGTCAATAAAGTCAGGTCAATGCAGAAATAAAGTCTTGAGTCTTGACAGGCAGGCAGGCAATCTTTTAATAGTGAGGGGAATTATTTTATATGAAATGGGCATAGAGCTACAGGGAGTGGTATGATAAGTACACTTTTCACCCTGACTATTGCCAGGGGCTTTCGAGACTTTGTTTTTAACATGATATTAAGATACCTATGTTAGGGCTTATGTCAGAAAGCCATGCTGCTGATCTGGTGGACTGATCTGGAAATTGATATTCTCAGGTAAAGCTGGAAGTAGCAGGCAAAAGTCTTGTCCCTTTCATTCTCCTCCCATATATTGTATTCCAAATCACTATGCTGTATAGAGGTTGTAGTGAAGGCAGAAAGTCTTCCCAATATTCACCTTATGGAAGTATCCCATGGAGTAGGCAAAGTGACAATCTTTAAATGCATTCATATGGGAAGCAGCAAAGAAACTGCTGGTCATTTTCTGAATTAAATAGACCAGGGAAGGTGAACCGATACCATTGGATAAGAGAAATTAATAAACTATTTAGGGTGGTAGAGTTGGGAAGACACTATTGTTTGTCTTAGAATCCTACAATTGGAATGGCCATTTAGCCCATTACTCCAATTACATATATATATAGATCCAAATTAAAGTATCTAAGTAGATTATTATCTGGACTCTTATTACTAGTTTGTCCAGCCTCTATTGATAGGTTGCCAGTCCAAACTCTAGAGAAGTTGGCAGTGTATATCATATGCTAATCCCTTCACAACGAGATTGTCAAAGGGAACAATAGCTTGCATATCCAAAATTAATGTATTAATTTTTTTTATTAGATTTGTATCCCACTTTCATTTGTTATCATTTAAGGCATGTAGATAATGCTCCCGCCTCCTATTTTCCCCCAAGAACCTTGAGAGATGAATTGGCCTGAGAGAGAATGACTGGCCCAAAGTCACTCAGCTGGCTTTTATGCAAAAGGGAGGACTAGAACTTGGAGCTCTGGTTTCCAATCCTTCACCTTAACCACTATATCAGAGTGGCTCCATATCATATATCAGATTAATATCAAGGACTTAGTGCTTCCTAAATCAGAGCTCTTTTAATGCACCTTAGAAGAAAGATATAGGATAAGTTAAAGCAGTATTGTACTCACATAAACCAAGAAACCCTTTAAAGCGCTTGTGATTGCTTCCGAAAAAGCTATTGCTTTTGAGATGTGCTGAACTGTAATGGCTGTGAGTTGGACTTTTTCAGGCAGTTTAATTACTGCTTGGCCCTCTGATCCTGAGAACGCCCAGCAGTTTCCAGGGTTAACATCCGGCTACAAACAGGAGGCAATTCACATAAATAAAATGTTCAACAGACACAGTCTGAATTCAAGTTCTGCAGGTTGATTTTACCTATGAGTACAATAACAACTGGGGTTTCTCCAGGAATGTGGTGAAGTTTATTGTGCATGTGTGACAAAATTGCTCCTGACCTCTTAGCTATGTTTTCTCTGGCTTATTAAGAGGTCAGATACACCAGCAAAGTAAACTATTACTTGGTAAATAGTGTTCTGTATTTAAACCAGAAAAATATCCCAACAAGTGTAAATTTTCCAATCAATTGCCAACTGGAAAACGTCATTCTTCCCCCATTCCTCCCTTTTGAATGAGGCATTCTCACTTTCTCATTCTCTGTCATTCTATCTTTCTTTTAATCTCACTAAGGAGAAGAAAGAGAATGGGCAAGAAAGGCACAGGATCTCACACTTTTATTTGCATCCCCCTAGAAAAGAAGGGAATGGATGAGGAACTGGGAAAATGTTTACATATGGCTGAGGAAAGTAGAAGGTGAAAAGAAGAGATAAAGGGGATGGATGGGATTAAGCACATTACAGGAGTATTCCTGGAAGATTGGCAGATTGTTACTAAAGATGGCATGCTCCCAAGCATTTATCATCAGCAGTCAATGCTTCAACAGCATCTGACTAAATATACAGGGAACCATTTTCTTCCATTCTGAAGCCCAATAGTGAAGAATTCTATAGAAATGGAAGAGAATTCTCCTTTTGTTTCCTAATGTCTAGAAAGCATAAATAAGGAGAAGCAGTCCACCCTATAGCAATAGCAATAGTACTTAAATTTATATACCGCTCCACAGTGCTTTACAGCACTCTCTGCGCTGTTTGCAACATCAGCATATTGCCCCTAGCAATCTGGATCCTCATTTTACCAACCTCGGAAGGATGGAAGGCTGAATCAACCTTAAACTGGTCAGGATTGAACTCCTGGCAGTGAGCAGAGTTAGCCTGCAGTACTGCCTTCTAACCACTGTGCCACCACAGCTCTTGCCATCATTTAGAATATTTTTAAAGACAGCAACATAAAACTTCGCAAACAATTCCAGATGTACATTCAGAAACAACATGCAGAGGAGAAAGGGAACATCTTGCACTTCTTTGGAATATTCTATTTTTGAGCTGGAGAGTTTTGGGCATCCCTCTAGAGCCTGTACTAAACCAACCAAAATCATATTATTGTAATTTGTGAACACAGCCTTAGTGTAACACAAGGAAGTGCGACAGTTATATTTTCAAGTCGGAAGAAGATAAGCCTTGAGGAATTGCAGAAAACGTTTAGCCATACACAAACATGTGCATAAGAACATAACAAGCTACACTGTGCTTTCCTTTACTGATTTCATAAAAGTTAAAATGAGGTCGGATTTTATCAACATTTCGATCTGGAATACAAGATCTCTAAGAAATCCCAGGGCTATAGTGTAGGCTAGATTGAAAAGTTAAAGAAAACATCCAGAAGAAAATAATGACATGTAGTTATGAGATAGAAGCTGGACTCAAGGGACAGTACTTTTTTTCTAGTTGAGAAATTGTACTCTTCCACTGAACTAATTACTTAATAGCAATACTGCACCTGTAAAATAGTTTCAGGGGGGTTGGCTGAGGAGAAAAATGGAAAGCAACAGTATTCCTGATGCAAAAAATCGTAAGTCTTGGATGTCCTGTCTTGATCAATTGTGGCTCCTAGATAGACAGACAGATGATTATGTACCTTCAAGCTGTTTTCCATTTCTAGTGAGCACATAGATGTATTTTGTCATGAAGCTAGATGACAGATTTTTTTTTAAGGCTAGAATTAGTACAGAGTAAAATGCAAAGAGATTTCTTATCAGAAATTACATTCATTCACATGTAATTTCCCAATATCAGTTCCCACATAGTCTCCATGTAGATAGACGAAAGATTTTTATAAAGACTAGAATAAGTACAGAATAAAATATAAAGAAACTCCTCATCAGAAATTATATTCATTCACATGTAATTACCCAATAGCATCTTTTGGAGAGTTTAGCGCAGAGAGAGGAAAATCTGTCAAATATTATTTCAAGTCACTTTATTTTTTCCCCCAAACTTCAATTCAGTTCTATTCCATTCTCATACCAGTCTGCTCAATGTGTCTATTTGCCCATATTTTCTTCAATATATATGTTTATTTATTAAACAAATTTATATGGCTGCCCAACATTTACAGTCACTCCAGACAGCTTACAACAGGGGTCCCCAACCCCTGGTCTGTGGACTGGTACCGGGCTGCGGCATGCCAGCAACCGGTCTGCATAAACAAGCAAAGCCCCATCCGTGGGATGCAGGCAGCACACAAAACCCATGCACTCTCAGGTCTGTGGAAAAACCTTTCTCCATGGAACTAGTCCCTAGTGCCCAAAAGGTTGGAGATTTCTGGCTTACAACATTAAAATATCACAGTGCAAAAACCCATTAACCCCCCCCCCCTTCCTTATGGCAGTTACCACAAACTCACATTAGCCACTTGGTTGGCTCCATATCAACCAGGGGTCCCCAGGCCTGCTGACAAAACCAAGCCTTCCAAAAAAAGTAACAAGGTGGAGGCCAATCTTAAAGAGAGCCCTTCTCCTTGGTCCCACAAGATGTACCTCCCTAATAGATGGAACCCACAACATACTTTGCCTTCTGGTGGGCCAGGAAAATGTAACTGAGGAGAGGTTCTCCTTGTAGGGATTTAAATATGATCTCCAGCACCTTGAGTTGCACCCAGAAGATTGATAAGTTCCTTCAAAAGAGGTGCACAAATCTTGTCTTGTGCAAAACTATGTGGGCCATTGAATTTTGAATCAACTGAAACTTCCAGATACTTCTCAAGGGCAGCCCCATGTAGAGCACATTACAGTAGTCCAAATGGGAGGTGACTACAGCATGAGTGATGGTGAAGCAGGCATGTTGGTCCAGGACTGGGTGTAACTGGCGCACAACTCACAGTTATGCAAAGGCCCTCCTGGCCATGAGTTGCAAACCCAAAACCACTCCGTCTTGTCAGGACATTACCTATTGATTTTTGAGCCCAGTCGGCCATCTGTATGTCGTCTTCAAAAATCTTCTTAAAAGCCAAATGGAGTATATCAAGCATTTCCTGTGAAGAAGAAAAATGCATCAGGTAAATGGTTTATACAAATGTCAGTTACATACATTAGACACCATAAATTATAAATAGCACCATAGACTTGGTTCCAATTGCTAGCAACAGTCTGGAGAATATGGACATCATGTCCAAAAAGCCAAAATTTGCCAATTCAGGAAATGGTTTGTTCCTCGAGTTTGCTGAGTAAAAATAGGAAAGAAATGTGCCCAAATGAATAGCCTGTAAAGGAAAGTTAACTGGTATCTAATAATATTTCTTTTATATCAGATTTTAGCTAAGGAGGAATGGCTGCTTGTGCTTAAAACAGTGTGTACCATGATTCTATTAGATTATTCAGATGTCTTCATATGTGATTTAAGAACGTGGAAAGATGATGGTTATGAAGCATGCACTGTAGCCAGCCTAGGGCACAACTGAGAGCTCTACTTCAAATATCCTTCCTGTTTTCTCTAAGAAATGACTCAGTTGATCTCTTCAAATCTTTCAGACCACTGAAAGATAGCATTTCATTTTGAGAGCTCTAGTCAAAGGCACTTTGGGGCCAACGTCAAAAGGCAAAACTTTATGTCAGTGCAAAAATCTCTATGCAATGCCTACATTTTTTGGATGTGAAGGCTGGGACTTCTGAAGAAAAGTGGTTAGAAAGGAGAGGTGATTTAATAATTCATAGGACCATCAATTAATCCAGCCAGACTATCTCACGTAGCAGGTTGGAGATCTACAAATTTCCCCTGAACTTTTTGTTAACTGGTAATCCCATAATTTTACTATTTTATTTATTATTAAATTTCTATGCCACCCAACTTTCCAAACCACTAATTGTTTTGTCTTGGCCATAAAGACTTCAAACATACTAGAACATCCTTTATTATGAATATCACTGTCATGGGTGGTGAGAAACCTGTCTAGGGTTGTCCAAACCTTTCCAGCCCAGATCCAGTAGTCCTACTATTTGCCTCATGTTACTGAACACCTGGCACTTCCTTAGCCAAGCAGACAACACCCATCATACAGAGCACACTATGTCCCTGCTTAAAGACATTTAAGCATATAAAAGAGCTAACTGTACACCACACAAGCATATTTAGTCCTTTCATAGAATAACAAGAGTTGGAAGGGACTTTGGAGGTCTTCTAGTCCAACCTCCTGCTCAAGCAGGAGACTCTATATCATTTCAGATAAATGGCTGTCCAGTCTCTTCTTAAAAGCCTCCAGCGATGAAGGCAAGCCATTCCACTGGTTGATTGTTCTTACTATTAGGAAATTTCTCCTAGGTTGCTTCTTCCCTTGATTAGTTTCCATCCATTGTTTTTTGCCTTGTTTTGTGATGCTTTGGAAAGTAGGTTGACCCCCTCATCTTTGTGGCAGCCCCTCAAATATTGGAATAGTGCTATCATGTCACCCCTAGTCCTTCTTTTCATTAGACTAGATATAGCCAATTCTTGTAAGCATTCTCTGTATGTTTTAGCCTCCAGTCCCCCAATCATCCTTGTTGCTTTTCTATGTACTGATTCTCAACATCTTGCTTATATTGTGGTGACCAAAACTGGATGCAGTATGGGATATTAGTGCCCAGTATGAAATTATAACATACCCTTTGCAGCAGGAAAGAGACTCTCCCTGTGGTTCAATGTTTTCCCTACTGCATTTTTAAGCATATTTGGTACTCTGGAGGCTGGGCATGAGAACAAGCCTAACAGACTTTAGTTCCATAAAAGAAAAGAAAAATGACATTCTATGGTAGCAATAGATGTGAAAAGGAAAATGATAATCTGGAAAGATAGGAAACCAGAGAATTTCTGAGAGTAGTTTCAGCTTCCTACTTTCTTCTCTCCTGGAAAGTCACTTTCCTCAAGGATTTGCTTTGTGGACTGTAAGATGCCTTTCCTGATGCTGCCGATCTCAGAATGCATGTGATCCATCTCTTTTTTAAGACCCTGAATTTCATGGAATTGTTCTTCAAGCAGATGTTGTGATTTCCTTGGAATAAAGGGGGGAAAACTGATTGTCAGGATTATATACAGGCTGCAAAACTCTGAAAACTTTTTAAATGGCAGCCAAAAGATACAAACCATACTACTGTTACTGCCATCTAGTATTGCCCAGATCTTTGCAGTAGACTAATGTAAGTACAGGTTCATTTAGTGACGGTTCAAAGTTACAACGGCACTGAAAAAAGTGACTTATGGCCATTTCTCACACTTACAACCATTGCAGCATTCCCATGGTCATGTAATCAAAATTCTGATGCTTGGCAACTAACTCATATTTATAGCAGTGTTCTGTGATCACCTTTTTGCGACATTTTGACAAGCATAGTCAATAGGGAAGCCAGATTCACTTAGCAACTGTGTTACTAACTTAACAAACTGCAGTGTTTCACTGAACAAGTATAGCAAGATAATCGTAAAATGGGACAAAATTCACTTAACAAATGTCTCACTTAACAACAACAAAATTGGCTTCAATTGTGGTTGTAGGCTGAGGACTGCCTGTAATCATAACTGTTTGCCAGACCATTCCTGGGCCTGCAATGCACCAGCCTATTATTGTGGGTACATAAGCCAGGACATTAAGACATTTTTCCTGAATCTGAAGGATGCTAGGTTCAGGAAAGTGTATATTAAGCATGCCTGAATCCAACACCTTAAACATACATACTCAGGAATTAATCTTATTGAACTCAGTGGAACTTACTCTTCCAAAGAAAGAGACATAGGATTGCAGCTTAAATATTTTATCCCAGGGACAAAAGAATTGTGAACTGTGATCTCTAACCAAAAGCAAATGCATAGTTGTTCAGAGAAGTCTTTCAATGTGTTTTCAGCCTTAAGATTTCCTCCAAAGTCTCCAGCAAGGGATAAGAATTCATTCAAGCCAAGGATGGGATTGGTCAACCTACTGTTTTAACCCTAATGCACATGAGGGTTGAGGCCAAAACTCTTAGACCAGGGCATGGCTGGCTGGGGAATTCTGGGAGTTCAAGTCTGAAAGTTGCCAAGGTTGCACAGGCCTGTCCTGGATGGCTCCTGCTTGTCTAAGCCTGGCTGGATGCTGCTGCATTTAAATAAGCCACATTCTCACTGAGATTTGTACAGCTCCCATCCTGACCTTATTTATACAAACCATAAACCATGACTTTTCTTCCATATCTTAGGTTTGAAGGGGGAAGAGATCTTGTTGTGGTGTTTTGGTTTATTGGATGAGGATCTCCAGACTTTTTTTTTAAAGCTTAGGTACAGTCTTGTTTTTACTATTGTATTTTGAAAACTGCCCAGAGTCATGATAGATTGAAGCATCTTATAAATTTAATTAATGAGTAAAGTCTTTTTCTTTAAGATATTTTGGAGGGATGTGGAATAGCCTTACCAGAGTTCATTCAGCTCAGTTTCATACACTTTTGTAAGTTCCTATTGGAAGAAAAACAAACATATGATTCAACTTTAATATAAACAGTCAAACAATTTATAACATGCAGACCCCACCATAATTAACCATAATCTATGACCATTTTAGAAAAAATATATACTTAACTTCAATTCCATACTTACCCAGCCAGACCTATGTAGCAGATTACAATCTTATCATACTTATTACAGATAGTCTTTCTTCATTTAGTGATTGCCTCAGATAGTGACAATTTACAATCACAGTGATGATGAAAAAGTAACTTTGGGACCAATATCCACATTTATCTTTGCAACGTCATTTGGTTACATGTTCACACTGCCTTGTGCTTATCCCATACCCCCTCATAGAGCCAAGAGATTTTTATTTATGTTTGCTTGTTTGTATCCCATTTTTCATTATTTTTAACAAATAACCTATTGCAGTAAACATATCCAACGCACCTTCTTCCTTTTATTTTTCCCACAATGACAACCTTGTGAAGTGAGTTAGGCTGAAAGAGGGTGACTGGCCCAAGGTCGCCCAGCTGGCTTTCATGGTTAAGGCAGGACTAGAACTCACAGTCTCCTGGTTTCTAAGCCAGCACTTTAATCGCTATACCAAATTCAAGCAAGCTATTACTTCCTGAACTGCTTGTTTGTGTAGCAGTGCTTCCTCCAAAACTGCTGAGAACAACTTAACAAGCTTAGTTAGCTGTGTAACCTTAATTAGCTGATTACAGCCTGCTGGCAGCTGCTGCCTGGAACTGACGAAATCCTAATCAGTTTCACCCTGAAGGCATTTGCCTCCTAAGAAGCTAGCAGCTACACTCCTTTCAATGTGTATTCCTCATTGTGTGCCTGCTCACTATCCAATGAATGTAAATACAAACATTAATTCCCTTCTTTCTAATTATTCCAGTGCCAGGATGAGCATTTCAAATGGTGGGGAATAGGGGAAAAGAGGTATATGATTTGGCCTTTCCCCCAGTTTTTTTCATAAATTCCACACTGTTTGGGCTCACACAGCTGTTTGGGATTGTATCCTTCTGATGCTGTAAAGCAGGGGTGTCAAACTGCCGGCCCGTGGGCCGGTTGCATCATATAGAGGCCGCACCCACTCCAGCTCCAGCAATGGAAAAAAAGTCACGATACGTCAAAACACGTCATGTGACACGGCGAGTTTGACACCCGTGCTGTAAAGCAAGGGAAAGCTGAAGTAAAATAATAAGCAGAATTGTGGTCATGTGATTTTTTTCACTTAGTGGCAGCTTTGCTGAACAACCAACTTGTAGTTTGCCAATTGCAGTCACTAAACAAGGACTACCTGTTATTGGAGAATGCTAATGTAGAGGAGCCAGCATTGCTACCTGAGCCATTCTTTTATTTTTTTTAAAAAGGAAATCCAAGTTTTAACTGTCACATCCATGATGCCAGACTAATATTGTCCCCAGTCCAATATATACACAAATTCACTTGCTGTCTTCCAGATAAAACATCTCTGGCAGCCGCAAAATCCAAGAAAGCAAATATGAACAGCACCTCCATTATAATGGCCTCATTATTCAGCAAGGGCTTGTTTCCATTGAGAACCACTGCTGAAGAAAGGCTCTTTATGTGTGGCAGCCATTTTGTTTTGAGGCCCACTGCATGCTTCCCAAATTCTCCATGAGTTGCCCAATCTGGCCCAAAACCATTTTGATTACTTCCATTTCTGTCTATTATGTGGAATGGTATTTACCTTTGATGATAGGCCATCTGATAATTGCAGATATTGACAAATGCAGTAAACGGTACCTGTAAGAAATAAGCAAAAATGGGAAATGTTGTACAATTAACTCTACAAATGCCTTTTAACTTGAAGTTTCATGTCCAAGAAATTGCTAAAGTTGCACAGAGTCAACCTGGTTATTTCACACAGAGGGAATTGCCCAAGTGCAGATTCATAGGCTCACTTTTTCAGATTGCAAGTCCAATTTGAAATTACATGACTCTCATCTAGAGTCTCTTAACTGGGATTTATTACAGAACAACTCTCAGCTCAGCATCGGAATCTAGTTTAGTAAATATAAAATCTCCTTTGATCCAATCTAGGTCAGTCACTGGGTCCAGAGGTTTACTTTTCCAAGTTTTCAGTCTTGTATTGGAGACCATATTCAGGGAACTTTTCTCTATTGGAATCTTCTTTGAGTTATGTTTAATGGCTATTAACCATGGATATGTCCATGCACTTTTCGTAGTACAAGTAGTGCTCGACTTACAACAGTTCATTTAATAACCATTCAAAGTTACAACAGCACTGGAAAAAAGTGGCTTATGACTGTTATTCACACCTACGACTGTTGCAGCATTCCCCTGGTCACATGATCAAAATTCAGACACTTGGCAACTGATTCATATTTATGACGGCTGCAGTGTCCCAGGGTCATGTGGGGAACAGCTTTTGTGACCTTCTGACAAGCAAAGTCAATGGGGAAGCCAGATTCACTTAACAACTGTGTTAATAACTTAACTGCAATGGTTCACTTAACTGTGGCAAGAAAGGTCATAAAATGGGACAAAACTCACTTAACAAATTTCACTTAACAACATATATTTTGGGCCAGTGGTGGCGAACCTATGGCACGGGTGCCAGAGGCGGCACTCAGAGCCCTCTCTGTGGGCACGCGCGCCGTCGCCCCAGTCCTAGGCCTTCAGCTGCGTTTTATAAAAACTTTTCACTTTAGGCCTCAGCTGCAAAAAAAAAAATCAATCAGTCAATTTCAACTTCTCGTGGGAAAAAAAAAGATCTTGCAAAGTTGGAATTGATTGATTGAACTTTTTAGTCCCACCCAGTCTGCCGTTACCACCGCAGCCATGCCCACCCAATGGGCCACGCCCACCCAATGGGCCACACCCACCCAATGGGCCACACCCACCCGGCACTCGACAATGCATAAGTGGGTTTTGGGTTGCAGTTTGGGCACTCAGTCTCTAAAAGGTTCGCCATCACTGTTTTGGGCTCAGCTGTGGTGGTAAGTGGAGGACTATCTATACTTTTGTGCCTCTGGCAGGACTGCAGACATGCAACATACTAGAAGAGTATTAGGAAAGAAGTCTCTGTTCTTTTCTCAAAACTCTTCAAGAAGTAAATTAGTCCTATATACTCTGAGATTTTGCAACTTTACTGGACACTTTCTCTCCTCCATTTTGAAAGAATAGAAAAGCTTGGAAGACTAGTTTTATAAACACAGAGTAATATAGAAGTGAATATAAGAAAGATATCACCACACATAGCCATCTCCCACTACCTGAAGGAGCATTTAAAAATTCACTTCTTCCTACCAATACTTGACATTCAAACTCCCAACTTCTTCTACTTCAACCACCTACCCAAATTACAGAATCTCTTTCAGCAATGGGAGAAAAATCTGTATCTGCTGAGAAAAGGATGAGTAGTCATAGGGTGTACAATAATGTGCCCTTGCATGCAGGTTGGATACTTCTGCTGTGCACTTTCATGCATATTCGTCCTGCAAGAATCTGCAGGTATCTCGTGACTTTGTCAGATCCTGGTTTGGAGGAGGAGGAGGAGTTGGAGCCAGGACCATCCAACAGGGAGGACACAGTCTTCTCCAAATGAGTGGAGAGTCCAGAAGATGAGGACAAGGCAGCTCCAGGGCCATCTGGCAGGTGGGGGTATGTGTGGCTAACCTGATGGGGAGCCTCCTGCAGGAGAAGAGCAGCTGTAGAGGGTCAACAGAGATGAGAGGCTCCAGACCATCTCTGACGAGGAACACCTGCCTCCCCCACTGATCCGTCGACGAGGAGAACAGAGCAGAGAGGGGCACAAAGGAGGTCAGTGAGGTTGCTTGCAAGGAAGCAGCCCCAGCCTTCTGCACAAGAAAAGTTGCGGAAGGGTAATTTAACCAGATGCTAAGGAAGATGTGTTTGCCGGGAACAATGCTTCGTTTTGATGTGCTTCTTCCTGGCTTCCCTGGATCCTGTTCCTTGAACTTTGGAGTTGGACTTGACTCTCAGACTTCGGACTCTTAGACTGTGTTTTGATTGCTGGAACTCTGGACTCAGGGGTCCTCAACCTTGGCAACTGGGAGTTGAAGTCCACAAGTCTTAAAGTTGCCAAGGTTGAGGACCCCTGGGATAAAGGATGCCTTTATCTCTGGCACATTGGGACTTCTGACACTCAGATGCTTGACATGAGCACCTTTTATGTTAGATTCATGAGAACCTGCCGCTATTCAAATGTTTCTCAAATCTCAAGTGGAACAATGAATACTTACCATAAATGACTGAGACAGCTATGATGAGGAATGTCAAGCATTTCACACAGTTTGCCATAGGATTTTGGTTTCTGAGGAGGAAGACAGGGTGATTAGATGAAAGTCAATGGATGGAACAATTCTTAGAAATTGCAAAGGAAAAGACTAGGAGTCTTGATAATAGTGAAGGATACCCCAGGGCATTATTGGTTCCCTTCCTAACCAGAGAGGTTTATTAACAAGTCATTCTGAGGATTGCTGCTACTTCATGTCTTTTTCTCTCTCATCTCTTCCTTGCTTGATGTCTGCCATAAAACAATGCATGATGTGATGTCATCAAACAGGGTGTTTCCTCAGCCCCCTGTGCCAATGGTGTCACATCATGCATTATGGCTATACTAGCTATTGCATGAGAAAAGGAGCAAACACTAGGAAGTTGAGTATATTGAGTTCAACCAGTTCAGCACTGTTTAAGTTGTTAGCAGCATTTTTAGATTTCACACAGGCGTCTTTCCCAGACCGGACTATGCAGAGACGGAGCTGGAAATTGCCTGCATGTAAAAGAAGTCATTTTCTCCTAAGCATCAAATTCTAGGCAATGCTCAGATTATTACATTGCTTGACCTTAGCTGGTTCTTACTTTCTTAAGCGAAGGGAAGAGGCTACTGGAATAAATTAGAATAAGATCATCATACAGAATGAATGGATTGATATGATATAATATTATCAGTTTTTAAGGTGGACAAGACTAAGAAACCAAGGCCCTATAAATTTGGATGTTTTATTGTAAAGCTATACTAACAGAATCTTGTAAGTCAATGTGCTTCCCTCCTCCTTCATTTTGTCTTCTTGTGACCTGGGAAGGGACCTGCCTGAGATGTATTCTCACATTATTTTCTTGACCTGGGCTCAAGCCTGTTTACCTAACTATTGCCTTCGTAGTGACTCTGTTTCCTATCTTTCAAGGACATTCCCTCTGCCCTCCACATATCTTTGCCGACTGAGAGCAATCCAAAATTATCTAGAAAGAGGCAGCCATCTTGACAGGTGGAGGGCAAATGATGAAATATGTATCATCATGCAAGCCACATGACTTTTGTACTATCCCGTGATATTGGGGAGTATGAAAGGCCAAGGTCTGCATCATGACACGTATTTTGTCCTTTGTATATCATCATGGTCTGCTCTGGATGCATACAGATTTTGAATTATTTTGAATTATTGGGCCATTATTCAATCTAAAATCAGATATCTTGATGTGCAAGACATATCTTTTATGCAAACCTAGAATCTAGGAGAAATTTCCTAATGGTGAGAACAATCAACCAGTGGAATGGCTTGCCTTCAGAGGTTTTGCGGCCCCATCAGTAGAGGCTTTTAAGAAGAGACTGGACAGCCATTTCTCTGAAATGGTGTAGGAGCAGGAGGTTGGACTAGAAGACCTCGAAGATCCCTTCCAACTCCTGACACATGCTTGCTCTAGATATCCATAGCACTTTACACTGCAAATGGCCTATCCATCTCTATGTTCAGAGTTAAAAAAAAAATTCTCAGAGACCCTACAGTCCTTAGCCCACCTCAAAACTTCGTATTACAAACACATTGCTTTCTAGGGCCAATAGTGTCTTCCCCTTTCTAGATATAAAAGCTGCAGCAAATGTGAACATCACTGTTGTTTCTTGAAAAATGTAGTGAATTAAGCCTCTCAGCAATTAGACTTCATTATATAGCTTTGGTACCAAGATTCTGCTCAGTAACGGACCTGAGTAGTAGCATGATGTGAGCAGTTGACTCCAATTTTATTTCTCCCTCTTTACTGTTGATTTTGCTCTGCATCTACCGTAAGCCTTTTCTGCTTAGGCTTGGTAGCTTCCAGAGGTATTACCGTTCATTGTCCAGGCACGGTAAATGAAATCCAGGGGATTGCAATAAAATTGGTGTAAACTAGGAAAAAGTTGAAATGTTAAGCTAAATCACAGGATGTAGAAGAGTTTGCTCTTCTAGACCTCCTGCCTCTGGGATTGTACTTTAACCAGCTCCTAACAAGATCAGGGAGAGGAAGGGGAAATAAACCAGAATTGTGGCTAGGCATAGAATGAGCTCAGAAGCATGTTAAGGCCACACATTTGAGACATGGAAAAGCAGAAGAGAGAGGAAAAGAAAAAGAAGAGTGGTTGAAAACCAGCAGGAGGACCAGCAGAAAGACTACTTGTGAATAAGCAGTAAAGGAAGAGATAACACAAGTCTCATCTTTCTTCCTACAAGTAATGGAGGCGAGAGTTTGAAGCCATCCAAAGGTTTCAAGACGTCAGAGGGTATCTCAGCCAATGTGGGTAGAACAAGGTTGACAACTTTCACCACCAGAAAAATTACCCAGTAAGCTGGCTGGAGGAGATTTGAGATTTGGAGAATCTGAGAGAAGTAGAATTGAATTTAGAGGGAGGGACTTAGGATCAGGAAGACAGTGAGAGAGGAACTGTAAGTGAGACCTTGCAGAATCTGTTACTTTTAGAGTCAAGGAAGGGAGAAAGTTAATTGCAAGGTAATTAAATGCATAAAATGCTTCATTAAAATGCAATAAAATAGTGGGATATTTCATAAAATTAAAAATAATACATTATTATAATATATAACATGAATTTATAAACAAGTAACATAATTTTATTTTAATATTTAAAGTACAGAAAGTGCATTAAGATAATTAAAATAAGAAAGGTGTTAGATTAACAGCTCTTTAGCCCAGGGGTCCCCAACCCCCAGTCCGTGGACCAGTACCGATCCGTGGCATGCCAGCAACCAGTCCACACAAACAAGCAAAGCCCCATCCGCGGGATGCAGGCAGCACACAAAACCACGCCCTCTCCGGTCCGCAGAAAAACCACTCTCCATTGAACCGGTCCCTGGTGCCCAAAAGGTTGGGGACCTCTGCTTTAGCCTATTTAAAATCTTCCATGTCAAAACACGTCAAATATTTGATATTTCCAACCTCTACCCCACCCAGGGTAGATCTTCTGTAATGGAGACTATCAGATGCAAAGTTAGCTGTCTTGATTTTGATTTCTTTCCAAAGGAGCTTTTGAACATTTTTACATTGCTACTTACCTTGCACAGCAGTAGCAGGATTGTAGAAGTTTTCGAAGAAAGGAGATAACAGAATATGCAATAAGGCTGGGAATGCAGCATATGGTTTCTGTGAAACAGAACAATTCACAAAACATTTAAGCAGTTGGTTTATAAAGTAATTGGGAATATACTTTTTTGTTCATCTGATCTGCTGAGGACTGTAAGTATGAAGATAATTAATACCTTCCTAGAAAAAAAAATTAAATAACACTGGTAAATTCACAGTATAAACTCTTAGCAAATATACCAGTTAATATTATTTCTTGTATGCACCATGTATGCTATTGCTGTATATGATTCATCATGTCATCCTCATTCACCATGAGATATAGGATCAAACCCTATTTTAGTAAGTGGTGGGATCTAGTCACATTAAAACCCAAAACAAAATGTTAGGTCGTGCTGAGATCTAGTTTTGCATCCCATTTTAACAAATAAGGGTCTCCAAATTACTGATGTGCAGAAGTATACAATGAAGTGGGTTAATCTGAATATCTGGATATAGCCAATCACTACTGACCTTAGGTGCAACCCAGCGGAGATTAGGTCTTCTTAAATCTTACTAAAATCAGAGGAACTTTTAGAATTAAATGTTTATTTCAGTTAGACTTTTTAAGATTAATTTTTTTCTGGACTGTATCATAAGGGACTTTAATTTTAAATGTCCAGCAAAACTGTTGGTGGAATTCCTGAAATGAAATCCTACTCTTTAAAAAAATGGCATCTTAATAATATATTTTAAGACTATCACACTAAGTCAGAAAATTATTATGTCCAGTGGGCAGCCTTAGAAATGGAAGTTTTCTGAGACACACTGTCCCTTTCTACATGTAGGAAGACATACAGTAGATGGGAAAGATAGATCGGGGTAGTCTCAAGTCTGTCATTCCTGCATTTACAGCTTACTATAGGTTTGGATGAGCATGTAACATTCTGTACTACAGAACTGGTACCGGGCACCACAAAGTAAAATATCTTGCTACCATCTTGTATCAAGTGGATAAGAAAAAAACTCCAGAAGAGTTTATATTTGTCAATCTACTTAAATATTATTCCACCTCTCAAAGATATAACAGTATTTGACCATCATGATATTCTAAAGTTGGAAGGTGTCTTGGAAGACTAATTTCCATCCCTGATTGTAAGGCTGTCTAGCTTCTGCTTGGATAACTTTAGTTGTCAAATGCATCATATTTTTAGGAACGCTGCAGGAAAATGGAACTGCTAGATACATACTCAGCGTACTCCTTTCAGATGAAGCTGTGGAATTAGTTGAGAAGCGGCTATAGCAACTCTCACCAGCAATGATTTCTCTGGTAAAACCTCCTGCCAAAGAAAACTCATCTTATTATCCAGTCATCACTATCATCTCTATCAGGGGTGTCAAACTCGCAACGTCACGTGACGTGTTGCGACATATCGCGACTTTTTTTCCATTGCCGGCAATGGGGTGGGCGCAGTTTCACTATGATGCATCCGGCCCGTGGGCCGGCAGTTTGACACCCCTGATCTATATCAATGATTACAGATTGGATTGGCAGCAGCTGCTCTGACTTCCATCTGCATCAATATATATTTCTACTATCTGTACAGTAGTTTCCTTTAGTTTATATTCTTATGTCTAGGCCCTCTTGAATAGATCAGTTGCTAGAGAGAAGATATAAGGGGAACAGCAAAATTATGCATTGTCAGGCCAATACTGAAAACCTTAACTCTTTAATGGATTTGTATATACTGTATACTATCTAAACTAGCAAAATGATTCAAGATGCAATCCTGACATATTTTTTTCTGGTTTTTTTTTTTTTTAAATCTCTGGCCTCTAATCATTAGTGGGTATTCAAAGCCTAAATGTTTCTGGCACTTACGCCCATTTTCTTCTCCCTGATCGTAAACTGAAGACATCTGGCTAGATGAGGTAGTAGACGTCTTAGGGCAACCTCCTGAAGAATTAAGCAGGTACCAGCTGAAAGAAGAAGAGTTACAAATGATCTCCAATGCTCTACAAATGTACATGTTATGTTGGGGCACCATTTGTAATCACCGGTAAAAATACCAAGCCTTTAGCATTTAGCAATAGCACTTAGACTTATGTACTGCTTTACAGTGCTTTACAGCCCTCTCTAAGCAGTTTACAGAGTCAGCATGTTGCCCCCAACAATCTGGGTCCTCATTTTACTGGCCTCAGAAGGATGGAAGGCTGAGCTAACCTTGAACCGGTCAGGATCGAACTTCTGGCAGTGAGCAGTGAGTTAGCCTGCAATACCGCATTCTAATCACTATGCCACTACGGCTCCTGAATAAAACTTTATTCATACTTTATAGCTGTAATTTGGAGGCTGCCTAAAATACAATACATTATCCCAAGAATGATGTTCCTTAGTGTCCTTAGTCCCATCCATTGTGGCAACAAGGCATATTAAAATACTACAGTATTTGCTATTCCTAAATGTTGTTTCTAGCCTATGGTTTCCCAAACATGATGTACCTATCTTGGGCAGGTGCAGACAGAGTCCAAGGGAGGTGTGAAAAATCTTTTAACCCCGTTGTTACAATAAATCCATCTCTCCCAAAGTTTCATTGTATTGTTTTCATTGTTCATTTGTGTTCATGTTAGTATAGTATCTGGACTATTAGGGGAGATGTGTACATTAAGATTATACTTTTTTCCACTGTTTTTTTGATTTTATTCAAAAAATTAAAAGGCAAAATACAAAGGGGAAAAAAATAACAAAAACAAAGCAAAACTGGATAAAAACATTTTTAAAAAGATGTGAGTTAAAATGACAAAAAAGAAAAACACATATCCCTCCTGTTGAACACTGACAAATATATTGCAGCAATAGCTTTCCCCCTTGCAAAACAGGTTCTAGATTTATAAACTTCCACATCTATTTGCAACCCAATTTGACCTGTTATACATTATATGTAAGAAGAAAAAATAGTTAACAATATGTAGGAGATGACCAGGCTGAGGCTGAGGGAGGAGTCAAACACATCATAAGTCATGAGTCCCTGCGCATCCACAAGAGACCTGCAACTCACCTCAAATTCCTCTCTTATCTCCCACGCATTTCCCTTAATGGTCAATTGGCCAGATTCTTGTAAAGAGCTTACGCTTGCAATAAATCTTTATACTCGTTTATACTCATTTGAACTGCCTGAATCTCCTGATTTCCCAGTTGCTTGACAAAGTTAATGAACAGCAAAGTTAAACTTCAAAGCCCTCTGTTAACAATACGTTAACAATATGTTATTTACAATTAACTTGATTTAAGGTTGTGCCATTAGATGGTATTGGGCACCCTCACATGCTCTAAGTCACTTTTCCCTCTTCATATCCAGATAAGTTTTCATTCCAGTTTCTCAATATCATCTACACTGCTTTGAATTTCTTGCAGAAAGGCCGGTATGTTACATACTAGGAATAAAGATTTGTTTGTTTCTTAACTTTATTTGCTGCCTGTGTCACTGTGGAGTACTCTGAGTGGCTTACAATATTAAAATGGGGGGGGGGATGATTAAAAATCTAAAAATTACAATAGCAAGGGAATGAAACAATAAACAATGGAAGTATAGTAATATGAAATATGAAATTAAAAAGATGAGCAGAGGGGAAGCAGGAAGCACAGAGGGGAGGTGGGGCCCACAAGTTAGTCTAGCAAACACCTCCAGTGATGTACTTCCTTATTGGGTCTCTAGGCCTAGGCCAACTGGGCAAGCCAAGTCTCCAGGCTCTTGTAGAAGGATAGGAGGATGGGGACAAACCTCACCCCCGGGGGGGGAGGGGAAGGGGCAGAATGTTCCAGAAGGTTGGCGTTACAGCAGAGAAGGCTCTTCTCCTGGATCCCATCAAAGTTCCTAGATCAACTTTTAAGATTTGTAAGAAATGCCAAATTCCATGTTCATCACACAGTCTATTGTTTTATTGCTTGATTTCTGTGGCAATTTCCAGTCTCCAATGTTCTTCTTTTGAATGTTTACAGTTTTATTATATTAAGGTATATTTCAATATATGGCATGGGGTACCTTTCCATGGGTTATTTTTATCTCATGTAAATAATGTTATGGCATCTGCTACTCCTACATTCTTTTGAATGTACTATTCCTAGGGAATCCTCTTCACCACTGTTTGCTAACTGAGTCATTGTCCAATGGCTCATTGCAGAAGATTGGGGAATCTGGTTTTAAAAAAAAAACCCACTTATACTTTGCTTAGGGATATGGCCAGGCTAGTTTGGCCCAGATGTCAAACTATGACAAACTAAATATGAATCCTAAAGTGCACTGAAAACTTCTTTATTGTTGTATGGCACAGTGGAAAACAGATACTGGCACCCAGGCCTTTTGGCAGCTTATCTTTGGTTATTGTCCTCCTCAGCAACTGATTTCTGGATATGACTGGAAAAATTCAGGATTTAAAGGAGCACATTTGGAAACCCAGTGATGCAGTTAGAGAATCATTTACAAGCAGTTAATGAATTGCAGCAGCACATGTGCAATCGTGTAGTCATTCATAATGTCTTCTCCATCTGTGGGAGAAGCTATACTGTACAATTGCAGCTGACTCGAAAACTGAGGGAGTGGTTGGTGGTGCTGCTTGCGAATTCTGGGAATTGAGGCCTCAAAACAAGAGCATTAATTTGAAGACGACTCTCCTAGATTCTTTTTCACAGCTATATTTGTTATGTTGCAGTACCTAAATATAAATGCATGCATCCTTCTTACTTGTTTGTCTGGGTCTTGCCTGATCCTCTTGTTGCCCTGGAACCACTACCTTGCTCATTAGAGTTATCTTGAAAAGCTGGCGGTGCTTGAGCAGGACATCTTCGCACAGAGCGTTTCCCATCCATCACTGAAAGAACAATGTGATAATTGGACGTATTTCGAAAGAATTGTGTTGGTTTCTTCTTCTAACTTATACCAAAAAGTTACATGCACAAAAAAGCACCCTGCTTTCCACATGCATCAAAATAGCATCCATTCTGTCTTTCCAATGCACTTCTGTGATGTGTGAAGATTAACTGCCTGACCTCCAGTGTGTGATGTCATAATAGGAGGTCTACAGTGAGATAAATATGATCATCTCATGACATCACAATACGGCATATGATATTATCAGCAGGGAATTTTGTTTCTCTTTGTAGCAAATGTATGGCCACGTACCTCTCCATATTTATAGTGGCATTTTTTGGGTTAGCCAAATAGAAGCTGCAGCTCATGTTTCTATCACAGAAACATGAGTCTTTTAATCAAGTTATTTAGGGAAGGATCAGAAAGGAATGGTGCATATTTTATCTCTGTTGCAAAACCAGGAATTGAACCCAGATTCAGTTCTTGGCACTGCAGTGCAGATAATGTTTTGCTAAACAGATTAAGGATCCAAAGCAGCTTCCTTTGTTTCTAACCAGCCCCTTTTTACAAAGTTGCTTGTTATAATCATCCTTTTGGCACAGTCCACAGAAAGTTTATGTTGTGGAAAGATCCAAAAGTTACTACATTTTTTTCATATTAACAGATGATCACACTTTGTGCACCGTCTGTAATAGAAGTTGACCCACAAAAGCAGATCCCTGTGAATGCCGTTTTCCTTCATTGCGAGGAGACCTCAGTATGAAATCTGAGGACCCAAAGCTAAGGAGCTTTTTTTAAAATAACAAAAGTTATTGTCAGGTGAAGAAGGAAAACAAATGAGTTGAAGTGCTGGATATTTTCACTAGAGGTCAGTCTTACTTCATATTAAACAGCTCATGCGCTCTTGGACGATCCTTTCAGAGACACACATTTCCTTACTTAAATAGAGAAAGAGAATGAGCATGGGTGGGCAAAAAAGGATTGGGAGCAGGAGTGACTTCCAACTTCCTGCTTGATTCCCCATTGATGTTAATTGTGGGAATCTGGCAGGGAGTTCGGAAATCATTCCTCTTCAGGTGACCAGTGAAATTGTGAGGAAAACTGTACCCTCA
This sequence comes from Azemiops feae, assembly GCA_023970755.1. Lineage (NCBI taxonomy): Eukaryota > Metazoa > Chordata > Lepidosauria > Squamata > Viperidae > Azemiops > Azemiops feae. The sequence goes on from JALGBA010000035.1 coordinate 1,847,496, forward strand.
CTCTCCGTCCCAGCATGTCCATAAGGGCCCCCTCTCTTTAAGGAGGAAGGGCTCACCCATCAACCTCTGGTGCTCCCCAGAGCTGCTGAGTCTTTCTCTCATCCTTACTTCACCTCCTCCCTTCATCTCCAATATTGTTATTTCAATTGTCAACCTCGGTTCCAAGGCAGCCAACTGCCATTTGCCTATCCACCAGCTGATTGGATGCAGAGGGGAGAGGGAGGTGGGAAAGAAGGTAAAGATACAGTCCTCCCATCCTATCTTGCAACATGCAACCTATGGGTTTCTGGGAAGTGTAGTCAGAAGGCGTGGTGGCACTGAGGTGACAACTTTCCCAAACTTCATTCCTAAGTGAGTCGTGGGTGCTGGATTTCTGTAAATTAGCTCATTTGAGTTACTTTGGTTCAATAATTGTTGTCTTATACCTTCCAATTGAAAGTTACAAAGAGACATGAGAGAATATAGATATACCATAGCACAGGGGTCCCCAACTCCCAGTCCGTGGACTGGTATGGGCCGCGGCACGCCAGCAACCAGTCCGCACAAACAAACAAAGCCCCATCCGCGGGATGCAGGCAACACACAAAACTATGCACCCTCCGGTCCGCGGAAAAACCTCTCTCCACGGAACCGGTCCCTGGTGCCCAAACGGTTGGGGACCTCTGCCATAGCACATCCCCACAGATAAAGCTGCAGAGAATCATAGCTTCCCAAGGCAAGAAGTATAGGGCATTTTTGCTCTCTTGCCCTTTTGCTGCTGTGTTATCTAGGCAGCCTTGAACTTGCAATAACAAAAAGCTGTAAGATTGTATGTTTGAATGTGTCTATCATTGGACAGTAAGTTGTTCCTTCCTTGCTCAAATCTTGGAGCCTCTCTAAGGCTAAAACATTGCGTTATGGCATACACTTTAGAGATTCAAGACAACTTCATCATTCATGCTAATCAAGGAGTGAGGAAGATCTGTTTAAAAGAATTTCCTTCTGTTTGGATAATTCCAGTATTACAAATGCCACACATAAGCATAGCTGGTTCTACCACCTACTTACCATACATATTCACAAACAAACATGCATATGTTGGGCTGGGAGAGAGTGACTGGCCCAAGGTCACACAGTCATACCAGAACTCACAGTCTCCTGGTTTCTAGGCCAGCACCTTAGCTACTACACCAAACTGACTCTCTCATCTCTACTGAATGACTCCTGGGAAAAACATTTCCTGGGAGGCTAACGTTATGAGTGCCTGCTGGAGATGTTTTCATTTGCTCATGTAGATTAAATATAGGTGTTTGATTTGTCTTCTCTCAGGCTCAGTCCTAACAATGTTAGTCGGAAGCACATAGACACAGAAAAATTCTTTGCTACTTGTACACTAGTGAGTTATAAGACCTTAGGACATCATCCAGCCACTGCTGTGGCAATGTATCACTAATAAAGGCAGATTTCATATTGGCAGAGCAGTAGCTTAGTGAAGCTGTATAATGCTAGAATGGCTTTTGTGGGATAACGCCTATTCTTCACTTTTAAGGTGAAAGGTCATGCTAAGCAGGAATCAATGAAAAATCTTTCGGCAATCTGTAGTAAATTGGTAATAGTATTATGGTCCTAGGTATTGGACAGTAGCAACAGAAGTAGGGTTTTTTTCCTGAAAAATAGGCTGCTGAACATAGAATTGATGAAGAAATAGGATATTGGTTTTAATGCCTCTCGGTCTTGGTGCTAAATGCGAACATTGGGCTTGAACCAAGATGTATTCACAGATACCCCAGCCTTTGGATGGTGGGCTTTGAAAAAAAATTGAAAAATAAGCAATATGGGTACTGCACTTTAAATACAATGAAATCTGTATCTTAATAAAGAGACGTTAGAAAGTATAATGAGAGCAGAGATAATGAGATGCTTACTCTTAAATAAATATTTTGCTAGATTAAGATTGCACTAATTTATACGGTAATAAGCACCTGCTATAAAATGCTGTAGTATGATTTCTATAGAATATAGTATATGTTCTTCCTTAACCTTGAGTGAATTAATGAAGGACCAGATAGTTTAAATTAATAAATATTGCAGATTTCACCTCAGAAAATACTTCATTTAACATAGAGAAGGGCAACTTGTGACAACATTCGGAGGTGACATATGTCCATGAAATTTGAAAAAAAAAAAGTGATTTTACTAAATAGAATACTTTAATGCATGGGGAAAAAAATAAATGCTTTGGAAAGATTCTTGAATATAGGGGTTGTTTAATATTGATTTTTCCCCATTTTAGCATCATAGTCAGAACGGATGCACATCTCAGCAGCCCAAATTACAGCAAACAATGGATCGTCAATGTTAAAAATTGCACTTCTGTACAGAATCAGGAATATGAAATGAAACGTGTAAAATTAAATATTAGTTATAAAATGTATACTGTAGATAGGCGCAGTATTTATACGTTCTGAACAATGTATAACTTTTAAATCAGATAAAACCACTAAAGAAATTATGGGAAATATCTGGTCTGCCTTTAGAAAGTAATTATCAAGGCTGTAAGTTCATGTTTATTAATCATTCACACCCAATTATTCCTTATTCCTTTCATTTTTTGTTCTCTAGAAAGATCCTTTGATGGCTTCCATTTTATATTTTTTACAAAATAAGACTAATTAGATGGGTAAAGGATGGAAGCTTTTCAAAAACCTCTGTGTTTTTCCATTGATTATGAATTCCATCTGCATAAATGAAACGTCCTCGGTGGTAAGAGCTGAGCAACCTGGCATTTCAAGCGTTGGGTTTCTCTCTGTTTTCTCTTGTTCCTATCCTTGCTAGCTAAACCAGGCCAGATTTTAGAGGGAAGGATTGTTTGTGCACAGATTTGTAACTCAACATCCCTATCTGAAAGTGGTGGTCGTTAAGCGAGCCCATTCATTTGATTGGACTTTTTTTTGCGTGAAACCAACAAAACAAAAGCCAGAAACTGGCAAAAAAAACACCATTGTGAATTGTGACCATGCAACCACGGAATGCCACAACCAGTTGACCTGCCCAACCATGGGGGGGGGGGGGACAGGGTGACCATTTACGATGGTGGGTGGTGTTTTATGGGCCGTAAAGTACCAGTTCTGTGACTATTGTACCTCTAAAGCAGGGGTCTTCAAACTTGGCCCTTTTATGACTTGTGGACTTCAACTCCCAGAATTCCTCAGCCAGCATGCCTGGCTGAGGAATTCTGGGAGTTGAAGTCCACAAGTCATAAAAGGGCCAAGTTTGAAGACCCCTGCTCTAAAGCATTATAAAATGATCAGTCATTAAGCAAGGACTGCCTGTAAGCTATTCTTAAATCCCCAATGAAAGCCTGATGCAAGGACAATTGAATCTCTACAGTTCAACAGAAACTTCACTGCTACTCAGAAATATCCTTCAGGTATTGAAGAGGGATTTGAGTTGGACCACTTGTCTTACTCCCAGCTTGCTGCTCACCCCATCTAGCCCCCACGGCTGCCAAATGGACACTGCGAACATCTATAGAAGCTTCAATGGGAGCAGGACTGTGCAATGTTCCAGAAAATGAAATAAATCTAATGAAGGCAGGGGAGATGGGCATCTTGGAGATTGCATACATAGAGAGCAGGTCCAGGCCTATAATCTTTAGAAAACAAACCAAGTTGGTCATAGTCAGCTGCTGGCCCAGAAGCCTCATAATGCCTCTAAAGAGGACCTACTTAAAAGGGATAGGAAGCGGAGGACAAGCAGTAGATGGAAATTGTGTGAGAAGCAGGGCTTTTTTTCTCATAGAACACTCAGAACGGAGTTCCGGCACCTTTTTTGGATGGAACCTTGTAGGGTAGGCAAAGTGGGTTGTATGACATGTGTGAGTTCCGGCACCTTTTCTTTTTACAAAAAAAGCACTGGTGAGAAGTATATAAATTTTTCAAGGTTGGTTAGGCCAGGCCAAACAACAGACACCTCGGGGATGTTAGGAAAGCTACTTTATTATGGTAGGATTATTATGGATTATTATGGTAGGATATAAATAACAGGACTCTGAAAGCTGTTTCTGATACCAAAAATAATAAAAGCAGAATTATTTTGAATTTCTCATTTTTCCCCACTTTTCCAGGACTGAACTGCTTTACTTCTCATTAATTCCTTCTCCTGGGTCATCTCTATATTACTTTATGCTGTTTCCATTCTTCCCTTCTTTGCCTTGTCATCCTTCAATTGTTGCCACCCCAGGATGATTCAAGATCTGCTTTCTTCCTTAGATCCCAGACACTTATAACCCTGGTTTCATGTTGTGAAAAAATTCTTGTGCATTCAAATGTGTTCATGAAATTGCATGGAGGTGGTTACTGCCACATAATATCCTCAGTGGAGGACAATAACTGAACAGAACATTCATGCTGCAATTTTTGCTCAGTCACAAGATTGTTGATACCACATCAATTTCCTAAATATGAAATATTATTTGGGATCACACTTTATGTATTTTTTTAATTACTGTGATCACTTTACATTTAACATAAGGACACCTTCCAATTCTGCTGGACCTCACCTCCTGTAATTCAACTAGCTTTCTTTTCTATATAAAGAAAATAAGCTCCTTCATAATACATACCAGCAGCAAATTCAAACATGATCAGAAACCATTTTTTAAAATATATACATTTTCAAGGTCACTGTAGAAAGTAAGGACAGTCCTGAAAGGATGGAGTCCACTCTATTGTCCTGGGATGCCCTCCGACTCTTGGGGCAGGGGAAATGAAAAAGAAGGGTAGAGGTGGAACTGGGATATAGTATCCTAAAAAGATATTGTTGGTTAGAATCTAGCACAGCAACATGCCATGCTACAATAGTTTTTGGAAGAGTCTACATAGAATAAAACAGTAACACTTGTATGGAATTCCTCTTAACAATGAAATTGTAAACAATAAAGGAGTAAACCAATGTTGGAATCTGAAATCTATGTTTGGTTGTGTTTGTGCACGTGTGCACACCATACACACCTGTAAATACCATGGAGCAAGGAATTCAATGTATTGGAATAGTGGGAACAGAAGGTAGGAAGAAATAGGTAGCCAATAATTATCCAAGAGAACAAATGCTGGTTGAACTGAAAATAAAAATGCAAAGCTTTCAATTAAAGGAAGGTAGAATTAAAGAGACAGTTGAAATGGAATCCTTGATGAATACTGAGTATGTTTCTGATATCAAAAGGAAGCATCAGCACTGAATTCTTATTGCTTTTGAAGATAATTATTTGGACAGTAATACCGGTAATTATATAAATATTGGGTACTCGCAAAAGGGATTTAAAGAATATTCTCCATGTTCATCACAAGATGGCAGGATATATCCAGTTTTACAACTTTGAGAGACAAAAAGAGTGTGAATGAGTGAATGAGAGGGGGGGGGAAGGGAGAGGGGGGAGGATTATGAATATTTAGCCTTCTTTCAATAATTTCCCAAAGCCCAGATATATATGGAAAGGGTATATAGCATTCTCCTGCTAAGTCCCATAGTGTTTCTGACTATAGAAGCAGATCAAGGTAGTTTTAATATCTGAATAAAAAGTCTAAAGCAGAAGCCAGGGTTATCTTCAACAACCAATTCTAGAGAGAGAAAACCTTTCAATTACTTTTATTCTTTTCCTATAGAGGAAACCATTCCTAATTTCAACAATGATGTTACTCATATACATTATTGTATATGTGTGTATACACACACACAAATACACACATGTATATATGTATATATGTATTCTTCCTTCTTTTTAGTATTTTTTAGTACAGTAGGTCTAATCAAGAGTATATATAAATAAGTATAAATAAAATCAGTTTGATCTAGTGGTTAAGGCACCAGGCCAGAAAGCAGGAGACCGTGAGTTCAAGTCCTGCCTTAGCTATGAAAGTCAGCTGGGTGACCTTGGGTCAGTCACTCTCTCTCAACCCAACTCACCTCACAGGGTTGTTGTTGTGTGGAAAATAAGAGCAGGAAGGTGTGTTGGATATGTTTTCCACCTTGAGGTATTTGTAAAAATAATAAAGGCAGGATACAAATAAATAAAACCGGTTGGCCCCAGCATTAGAGGATCAAGCCGTTTTGCAAAGAAACACAGTAGTTCTGCGGCTGACAGCATCTCTTTATTTTTCTTGTCATCTCCTTTGGCATAAATTAAGAGTTGTGCAAATTCTTAAAAGGGATTTCTCAAAGGGCGGCAGCATGCACAAGGCACCTCTCTTCAATTCATGAAAGGACTGGTGTCTTTTTCCAGGTTTGTGTGGATGCTTCATCAGCTGCTCCCAACTGTGTCTGCATGCAGGGACGCGGAACCACCTTAGGCATCACTTTGTACATGCATGACCAGCCACAACTCCAGCTGAGGGAGGGATTAAGAGTGGGGCCTATAAGATTAGTCAGATCTAAAGCCTCACATCTGAGAGCCTTCCACATATATATTGCCCGCATTTCTACAATTTCTCAGAAGAGTTGATCTGTTGGGGAAGGCGTTTAACAAATGAAAAAAAAAATCATATGGGAAGATAGTGAATACCAGTATTCTCATTATAATTGATTCTAAAAATAAGTCTGCATACATTGTTTAAAAAAAGTGACTGGCTGGCTGAGCTATATTTCTTTGAAGCTATTTAATCCAGCTCATTAATCTTAATCCTTATATTACGTCAGGTGACTGGCTCCTTCTGAGACTTCAACCGACCTTGCTATTTTGCCCACCATGGCTACATTTTTAAGGAATTGTGAAGGGAGATTGCTACAAACAGGATTACTGAACTCTCGTGAATGTCAGCAAAGCTTGTGTAAATGCACTCTCATACGCTGAGAGTGTACGGAAGTTCATCTTTGGTTGATTAGACATATGGTTACATTCCTTTGGGGAATATTTCTGACAGCTGGGTTACTACTGCTTGCCTGAAGAAAGTGGAAGTCCATGTTGAATTGCTCCATGAATATAGCACACAACATTCTTTTGTCCCTGGTTTTTTTGTTTTTAGTAAAAAAATAAAAATAAAAAAAATGCATGCAAAATTCTACAATCAGTATTAGTTCAATGGAGCTAACTTATGCATTTGATAGCACCAAGCAATGGACCCAGAAACCTGGCCGAATGGTCCATTGTTTTCCACTTTGCATCATGCAGAAGCAGAAAGCGTGTAGACCTTCACTCCCATGGAAATGCAGAAATTAGGGGAAGAACATCTTTAAAAACAGAACAGAATGGGAGATCATTTATATAATGTACATCATATCAAGGTGTTAAGTTCTGTCAATACCTCGTCTTATCACTGCTGTATGTTTTGCAAAATCCTTTTTGTAGTCACAAAGGAAATATCAATTGTCTGGATCCTAAATGACTCTCACTTAAATAAAGGCAGTTTTGAAAATATTGAAGAAATGTAGAATTTTAAATGATGCCAACTGGAAATTTGTTGGCAGAAGAAAAAGCTTCCATTTTCTTCTGTCTATCAGTTCCTCTTCAGATATTTAAAATGTATTCTGTGAATGCAATAATGAATAGTGAAGCACATGTGTTTATGCATTTAGGTAATTTTGCTTCTAACATTTTCTGGAATGGAAATATTAATAATATTGTCTGATCTATTGTTGAAATATTTAATTGCCTGATCTGTTGTTAACATGTAAAGTGGATTCAGTGCTCAAATGGAAAGAACCATTAACCAAAATGTACATGCACAAGAAGAGATATTAACATATCTGGAAAATTCCAAACATAATATATATATGCAACTATGAATATTATAGGGGGGGGGAAATCAGCCCATTGATGATTGAGCAAAATGCTCTCCAAATGGCATAGGCCATAGTAGAGAACTTGTCATCCCTAGCTGTATACAACAGTATCTGGAAGACCAGTTGTGGTTTAAGCAAATAATGCTAGATCACTGAATTTCAAAACACACCGCTGACTTATGGAAGAGAAATGTTCAAACTCTAAAATCCCCGAGCCCTTAAAATAATGTATGTATGGCCTTCACGTGAATAGAATTGTAAGGTATTTTACAATTGTAAAATTGTCAATTTGTTCAAGCTGAGTGGAAATGTGGAGTAACTGAAATCCATAAGAAACTAGCTAGAGACTCTATTCTATAAACAGTCGGGAAGGAAGATAGCCAGCATAAAAATGGAAGGTGTGTGTGTGTGGGGGGGGATTCAGAGCCATATAAATAAGTTCCTGAGTTCTTGAATACTTCTGGAAAGAAATATGCTGTGATACAGGCTGCATCAAGGGTAATTACTCATGTTCAGCCAAACTAGTGAAGGGCACTTGATTGCTCTAGATAAACTAGTCAAAAACAATCTGCTATCTTAGAGCCAAGGCAGGTGAATCTTCTAGTGAAGCAACTGAGCTGAGAGATTGCTGAATGGAGAAAGGTGCCAGCTGTCCTTTGGGCAGCCCTCAAGACTGTGGCAGGGTAAGTGGGAACAGGTTAGCTGCTTTTTCCAAGATTTTTTGGAATCCAGATGAATCTAGTTTCCTGATAGGGCAGATCATCCTATTCAGCCCATTAGTACAGCCTTAACCAGACAGTGAATTCTCCATGACACTGAGAAAATAAGGAACGGCTGCTGGAATTGGGTATGTCTAGTTTAATGAAGAGGAGTAGGGGTGACATGATAGCAGTGTTCCAATATCTCAGGAGCTGCCACAAAGAAGAAGGAGTCAAGCTATTCTCCAAAGCACCTGAAGGCAGGACAAGAAGCAACGGATAGAAACTATTCAAGGAGAGAAGAAAGCTAGAACTAAGGAGAAATTTCCTGACAGTTAGAACAATTAATCAGTGGAACAACCTGCCTCCAGAAGCTGGAAGTTTTAAGAAGAGACTGGACAGCCATTTGTCTGAAATGTATAGGGTTTCCTGCCTGAGCAGGGGGTTGGACTAGATGACCTCCAAGGTCCCTTCCAACTTTTTTTTATTATCTTTTATTCATTAAACATGAACCTCAGTCAACTGAACATTCAAATTGGCTGGTGCTGATGGTTGACACGGGTTGCTACCAGCATCCTAGGTGTCAATCAGGTACCTTCTTAAAATATAAGATGTTCCAAGTAGCGCAGTTTTTTGTAACATTGCTGGAGTTATTGCAGGAAGCTGCAATTTCTTGATGTATTTTGCAAAGTTTTTGGACATAGTTCCCAGTGCCCCGATGACAATGGGTACCACTGTTACACGTTTCATCCATAATCGCGCAGGCCAGGTCGCGATATTTCATAATTTTTTCCAGTTCTTTTTCTTCGACTCTGGCATCTCCTGGTACAGCAATATCAATCAGCTGTACGCTTCAGTTCTCTACAACTGCGATATCCGGCGTATTGTGTTCCAAATGGCGATCTGTATTCGAAAGTCCCACAAGATCTTCACCCTCTCATTCTCAACAACTTTTTCCACCCTGTGTTCCCACGACTTTTCGGACACAGGCAAGTCGTATTTTTTACACAATGCCCAGTGGATTAATTTAGCAACTCAGTCATGTCTAGATTTGTAATCAGTTTGTGCGATTTTGCTGCACTCACAGATTAGGTGTGAAACAGTTTCAACTTTATCATTGCAAAGTCGGCAATTTGGATTGTCAGTGGATTTTTGTATCTTCGCTTTCATGGCATTAGTTTGTAATGCTTGTTCTTGAGCAGCCAGTATTAAGCCTTCCGTTTCTTTCTTGATGGTTCCCATCTTAAGCCATGCCCATGTCAAGTTGTTATCACATTTTCCTTCAATGTTTTTCAAATGCTGTCCATGCAAAGCTTTGGCTTTCCATCTATTTAATCTGTCATCCAGCCGTTTTTCCTTATATTCTGCCTTTGTTTCTGTTATTTTTATAGTGCTTTCTGTTTTCACAGCCTGCAGCAGTTTTTCTGTACTTTGATTCACATAGTCATTCAAACTTCGTTTTTCTTCTTCTACAGTTTGGTGGATTTGCAATAGTCCTCTGCCCCCTATTTTTCTTGGCAGGTACAACCTGTCGATGTCACTTCGTGGATGTAGAGCGTGGTGCATATTCAAACATTTACGCATTTTCCGGTTTAGGTTTTCCAGTTCAGCCAAAGTCCAGTTGATAATTCAGCTGTGTAGCGTATCACTGGGACTGCCCATGTATTAATGGCTTTAATTATGTTTCCAGCATTCAGCTTTGATTTTAAAATTTTGCGGACTCTCCTGATGTATTCCTTTTGCGTTGACTCTTTGACTTTTCCTTTCAAGATGTTATCTGCTTCCAATATGCCTAGGTATTTGTAACCGTCATCCTTTGCTAGTGCTTTCACAATACTTCCATTTCCCAGTTCTATTCCTTCTATTTTTGCCATTTTTCCTCGTTGCATGGATAGTACAGCACATTTTCCAAGTCCAAATTCATTCTGATGTCGCTGCTAAATAGTTGGACTGCGTTGAGTATTGATTCAAATTCAGTGTGGTTTTTCGCGTACAGTTTTAAGTCATCCATGTACAGCAGATGGTTTATCTTGCCATACTGGCTTGAGATGTAGTATCCCAGTTTTGTGTTTCGTAAGATTATTGTCAATGGAATTAATGCGATGTTGAACAGTAGTGGTGAAAGTGAGTCCCCTTGGAAAATTCCTTGACTGATGTTAATTTCACCAATGTTCTCCCCATTTACGGTTAGGGCTGTTTTCCATTTTTGCATATTTGCTTTCAAAAATGTACAGATATTTTTGCTGATTCCAAAGTTTTCCAAACACGCATTAATCCAACTATGGGGTAATGAGTCGAATGCCTTCTTGTAATCAATCTACGCCATATTTAAGTTCGTTTTCCGTCGTTTTGCATTTTTAAGTACCATTTTGTCAATGAGCAGCTGATCTTTTGTTCCTCTTGATTTTTTATAATTTCCTTTTTGTTCTACTGGATACAGACTGTTTTCCATCAGATGATTGAATACTGAATTTGCCAGTATTCTCGTAAAAAGTTTGAACGTTGTTGGCAAACAAGTAATTGGGTGGTAGTTACTTGGTTCTGTGCTTTTTTCTGGGTCCTTCATTATCAAGTATGTTCGACCAGCTGTTAACCATTCTTCACTTGTGGCATTTTGAAGCATTTCATCAAACTGACTGGCCATGCGGTGATGGAGGCTGGTGAGATGTTTCAACCAGTATCCATGCAGCTCGTCCAGGCCAGGTGCACTCCAGTTCTTGACCTTCTTTACTTGTTTTGCAACCATATCAGTGGTTATTACAGTATTCTCCATTTTGTTTCGTGTTGCTTGTTTTTGGATATCTTTGATTATTATTATTATTATTATTATTATTATTATTATTATTATTATTATTATTATTATTATTATTATTATTATTATTATTATTATTATTATTATTATTATTATTATTATTATTATTATTATTATTGCCATCCACATCAAAAGAACATCTCCCCAATCAGAATAAAATACCAAGTAGAGCGGGTGATCTGCATCATAAACCAGCTAAGGCCATGGTTTTTATGACCACTATGAGATTCTGAACACTTCTAGGCAAGCCAGACCCAAACCTGATTAGAAAATCCTTGAGCTCAGTCAAATAGGGGTCTCCAAAATAAAGTCTGAGCCCAGCTCTATAGAGATTTCATGAACCAATAGGGCACAGCACACTAAGAGAATCCTCCTTATATCTCTGATCCCATGGCCAAAGGACACTCATTCAATAAGAACTGGTCCTCTCCTGTGTACCCTGCTATATTGTTCTTATGCAGGGGTCTTCAAACTTGGCCAGCCAAGGCACGCTGGCTGAAGAATTCTGGGAGTTGAAATCCACAAGTCATAAAAGGGCCAAGTTTGAAGACCCCTGTTCTTATGGATCATCACCACACCATATCTCTTCCCGTTTCCCACAGCTTGCAAATACCTAGCCAGGAGAAGCTGAGTTCATGCCTACCTAGCTAACCAGGACTCAATTACCCAGGAATTTTATGGTTTATTGATATTTACAAACCAACTTCTCATTCTTCAGAAGTTAAAAGTGCACAAGAACATATAATTGGCATTTTTTAATTAAAATCAACAGCCAATCAGCCAATGAAGTAAGACACCTGCAGTTTAAATTCTGAGGAAAACATCTGGAACATATTAAATGTTAATTCAGAGTGAATTAAATATCTATAGCCCTGTGATTACCAGGTATACTATATGAGCTAAAAGGGCACATCTTTTATTTGTTGGTCTTGAAGTAGTTGGTGTTTTTCATTGAAGTTTAAGATATTTTGTTTAATTGGGACATATGCTTTTGTAACATTTTATATAATTGCCATTTTAATTTAAAAATAACAAAAAGGGAAGTAAATGCCCAGCAGTGGAATAAAGGAGCCAAGACAAAAACAGTAACAGTTCTTTCTATCGCATAGAAAACATTGTGTGCTTGCCAAGCAAAGAGAGTAATGGAAATAATATATGAATAATTTTCTCAACTGCTGTTTCTCTGTTCTCTCTTTTTTCAAGCAAATGAATTCCCTAGACATGTTATTCATTATAACTGAGCAGGAAAATTGGGGAGATTGCTCTTAAAGGTGGACAAATGCATTACATGGAAATTTGTTTGTTGGGTAGATTATGTTCATATGAAGATCAAAACTCAGAGAACAGGAGGAAGGGATCTGATAAATATACATTCAAAGGCATATATCCTAGACCTAGGCCTATTGTATCTGAGCTGCCATAGTCCAGAGAATTATTAAATAGCAGCAAAGAGAAACAGGAAACTAACCTTTCACAGACAACTAGCGACTGTTCAGATTTTTGCAGCCCAGTTTTAATATGAACACAGGTACTCCTCAACTTAAGAACACAACCATTTTACGATCTTTCTTGCCACAGTTGATAAGGGAATCACTGCAGTTGTTAAGTTAGTTACATGGTTAAGTGTATCTGGCTTCCCCATTGACTTTGCTGGTCAGAAGGTCACAAAAGGTGATCACACAACTCCGGGACACTGCAATCTTCATAAATACATTCCTGTTGTCAAGCATCTGAATTTTGATCACATGACCATGGGGAGGCTGCATTGGTGATAAGTGTGAAAAATGGTCATAAGTCACTTTTTTCAGTGGTGTTGTAACTTAAAACGGTCACTAAATGAATTAGAGAACAACCTGTAGTGCTCCCCTGTAGGGAAATGTTACTTGTTTGGGGTCCAATCCAGCTATTTTAAAACATTCAATAGGAACAGTCAATGAGCATGCATTGAGGGGCAAAACTCAGTTAACAACTGTCTCACTTAGCAACAAAAATTTGGGGCTCAGTTGTGTCCATTAAGTTGAGATTGCAGTAGAAGTTGGGTTGTGCTTCTAGATTTGTTCCTTGACATAGGTACACATGTAGGAACAGTATTATAAGCATTTAGCCATCCCAGATGGGGGGCAGGGAAAGCCTGTAGCTATCGTATTACTTCTTCCCCACCCCACCCCAAAATGCACAAACTCTATTGTCTATCAGGAGGTCTATATTTAGTGGACCAAAATCTCTTTCTGAGATCCCAAAGAAAACCAGACTTAGCTGGGGGTACTAGCAGACAATGACCTATTGATTCCACAGTGGTTTAAAGTATTTATCAACATTCCATCCAGACTAAAATGTTAATATGGAGTTTTGTTCAGTCACATGTAGCTGTTTATGAAATAGCATATAAGAAAGTTCAGATTAAATAAGGAACCCCGTCTCACTATTAAATCAAAATTGAATTTGGTTTTATCTGACTTTTTACGAGGCACTGGGTTTCTCCAAGAGCTATTCCAGCACGTTTTACAATTCTATATTATTATCTTTAATGATATACAGATTTTGGTTTGCCTTCTAAGCAATTAAGAGCCATCAAAACGTTTTGAGCTGAACAGGCACAAACTGATTTTTTTTCTCTATTGTCTAACCTATTTTGAGTTCCTCTGCTTTTAATAAATCATAGCAATATTTTCCACCGCAGTACTCTGACAAAATATTATCCTGCCTTGTGCCATACAGTAATAAAACTGGCAGAGGTGGGCATTTAAGGGGGGGGGGGAATCCATTTGGCTTTGCTAGCTCAAGCTTGTTAAGGAATTTGTAGGTCACATATAGTTAGTTTGGTAGGTATAAAAGTAACCATTGAGGTTTCTTAAGCAAAAGGGAAGTAAGAAGAGCATTTATGTAGAGTGATCCCAGATTCCATATAAACTATTCTCTGACAAGATGCTGATTTGTCAAAGTTAATTGCCTGCTGAACCTGATTACAGTAAGTCTATTCCCATAAGTCAGGGAAGCAAAAACTACTGTTCGTTTTATTTACGTGAATAGTATTTTTAGCCTTCAATAAAATGGCAATCAATACACTTATCAAAGCAATGATATATTGGAGCAATTCATGCTGTTCATAGATTATGTATGTTGGTCTATCAACAGAGGCTCTAGAAACCTAATGGACTGGTGATGCAGTTTTTCTTATAGGCTGAAGAAAATTGAACCTGCAAATGTTATTGTATGTTTAAAGTCATTTAGAGAGGCATTGTGGCATCTCTATGTAGGTCTCAAATAATTCCTGAATGATTAAAAAGAATAAATTGTCAAAACCAAAACCAACAATCTTTTTGTTAGTTCCAGTAACTATTTGTAGACAAGGGAAGTTTAATCAGAGCCTTTCTCAGAGACACAAATTTATCCCGAAGATCAAATGATCCATCCACTTGTCTTTATCTATAATTCCCATTATCCCCAGTTGTAATTATACAGATTAAAATGCAACACTACATAAAGGATGCCTCATTGGCAAAGTTGGACTTATTCCAAGAAAATGAAAAGGTTCCCTTTTAAACGGAACTGTGGTAATTTGATTTTTTATGTTTAATTGTATTATAAAATGGAGCAGTGTAATATAGTTCTCTTCAAATATCCAACTGTTTTGGACTGCCCATGATTTTCCATATAAATATTTTATGCTGTTGAGTAACATTGAAAATGGATTATCTTTGATGTATCTAATGAGATAATTGCTCAGAAAATGAGACTGAGCAGAATGTGGCCTTCATCCTGACTTTCCTTTTTGCTCTTGAGAGAAGGGAAACAGAACGGTTATAATTCTCGTTTTTGACAGAAATGAAGTTTTAAGAAATAGTCCTGCTGTTTCACTAATTTCTCTACATAGAAATCTTCCCAAATGTGTCTTGTTCTGCAAGATTGCCAGCAAACCGCCTGAAATCAGGCCAATCCATTGCCATAACTAGGAACAGGTGGAAAACCTTTGAAATTTGGATTTATTCTTGTGACAAAATAGTCTCCTGAATATAAGCAGAATGCTAAAAGAATATTAAACAGCAGAACATCCTGTTCAAAAATATGCTCATACTAGGGTCATCTTGGATGGAGATATCAGCTTATCTCAGCTATCAATACATCCTAAGATTCATAATAGAATAGAATAGAATAGAATAGAATAGAATAGAATAGAATAGAATAGAATAGAATAGAATAGGAATAGGAATAGGAATAGGAATAGGAATAGGAATAGAAGCTGGAAGGGACCTTGGAGGTCTTCTAGTCCAGCCCCCTGCTCAAACAGGAGAACCTATACCATTATACTGGAAGTAAAAGTAGATTAAGAAATAGCTGAGGATAAAAAACTCTACTTTCTATCTAAATTACATCCTGAAGAGGGAGAATCCCAAGAGAGAGAAAAAGTTTCCCTTTCTTTCTTAAACAAAGAGACCCACTTAACTAACAGTATGGCAGATAAGAAAGATATAGAAGACCTTTCTACTCCTGTATCTTTTACCATTAGACTTCGTAGTCAAAAATAGTGTAAAGAGATGATATAATCTCCAACACAGTCATTCCTCCAACTCAAAAGAGAAAAGCCTGAAGTCTGTTTCATTTTACAGACAGGAGGAAAGGTGCAAGCATTTGAATGTTGGCTTCACTATAAATAAGGTCTGCATTTAGTACACAGCAGCTGCTGGAATTCTTTTGTAATTGCTTTATTAGTGTGTCAGCCCCACTAGGTAGACCAGACCAAGGAATCAACTCTACAGGAAAGCTAAAATTACTTTTACTGAGATTGGCTCTAATAAAAGAAACTTGCAAGTCTGATTCTATTCTATTCTATTCTATTCTACTCTACTCTACTCTACTCTACTCTACTCTACTCTACTCTACTCTACTCTACTCTACTCTACTCTACTCTACTCTACTCTACTCTACTCTACTCTACTCTATTCTGAATCTTAGGATTTATTGATAGTTCCTACTTATAGTTCAATGAATTTGGGAGATGACTATCTGAGCCAATTTCAAATATCATCTATCCTTTGTAGATTTAAAATCAGTTTTGCTTCTTATCACCTTCTCAACACCTTGTTGACTTCTGTTGACCTGGTATAAATTCATCAAGGTCATCTTCCTTACTCTTTACAATTAGTTGTTCTACAATAAATCTGCAGATCAGAAGCTCTTAGGTCTTTGGCTGTTGTAGACTTTTCTAGTTCTGTTTGTTGAGAAAAGCTTGATAGCACTGTTACAGGAAAATAAAGACCTATTTTGGAGTTACAGATCCCTGCCATATGAAGCACAGTTGTTTTCTACATCCTTGCAGTTGTACCCATGCCATCCCACAAATCTCTCTTTCTGGCCACTGAAGAGCCTCTTGAATTCCCTGTCTTGCCCAAATTGGTTAACAGTGCATAAAAAAAAAATATCTGTAGGTACCTGTCTGAGTAATTGGCTCCACTGCTCAAGTGCTCTATTAGGAATTAAAAAACAGCAATAACCCTTTCAAATGGAATTGCCTTCTTGTAAGTACAATACACTATTTCATGTCTTGCACTTTGGAATAAGAAAGAATAAAACTTGAACTACTTCTTCCTCCCTCTGTCCTTTCCCCCCCAAGACTAATCACACCCAGCTCCTTTAATTTTTCTTCATTGGTCTTTAAACCATCTTTATTGTCTGCCTTTGAACCTGTTCAGATCCTCTGAATTCTTCTTAAAGAATTGATTACGGAACTTAAGGAGTGGGGGCGGTTTCTGACCAATTTCAAACAGAGTAGAACAATTACTTCCTACTGGGAATTATTTTGATACAACCTAAAATTATATTTGCCCTTTTTGCAGCCACATCACACTGCTGGCTCAGATTCAATTTTCAGACAACTGCAACTATCTTCTATTATATTTTGAAATTCTTTCCCTTTCCTTTTCCTGCAGCCAATATTGGAAGAGCAGAAATGGAGAATTCAGAATATTATAGTTGAAGTAGTCTTCCTGCAGCAAGCACTTACTCAGCAACTGTTCAAAATTATGATGGTGCTGAACAAAGAGACTTAAGACCAATCCTTGTAGCCGCAGCCAGTCACAACATCCCCATGGTCACGTGATCGCAACTTGGATATTTCGCAACTGGCTTGCAATTATGAATGTTGAAATATCCCATGATCATGTGATCACTATCTGTGACCTTCACTGCCAACTTCTAATGAGCAAAGTCAGTGAGGAAGCCAGCAGAAGGTTGCAAGTGGTGATCACGTGACATAGTGCCTCACAGGATTTATCTAATGAAAACTGCTGCAACTGCCATTGTAAGTCAGCTCAGTCGTGTGATATCACACTGTACAGCTATGCCATTTAATGAGGGAGATGCCAGTCTCAATTATCCTTATTAAGCAAGGACTATTTGTATTTAAAAGAACAAGCTGAAGACTGTTAAGCAAGAAACTCAGTTTTACTGTCAATCAGACTTAACCATGAAATTCAGAAGATATGCTATTTAGCTATATTAAATGTGTCTGATTTCCTATCACTATCAGCAACTGCAGTTTCTTATGAGCTTTTATTTTATGTTATCATTTTCATAGTCTTCACTTGGACAAAATTCACTACTCTTTCACATATTGGTTTGCTCTTGATTTAGCATATTTTCAATTCTAGATCTTTTTTTTATCTTATGACATCTTTATATATAATTTTAAAAAAGCCAAAAAAATACACAATCTTTTTCCAATTGTTTTTTAAAAACATCCTTTTCCTCCTAATATTCTTTTTCTCAATGCCACCACATTTCTACAAAAATAAGGGGGGGAAAGGGGGGGGAGAAATTCGGCAGAAATGTTCTTATGAATTGCTGAGAAACATTTTGCTCAGCTCATTTACGTCACAATAGGAATAGATAATTAAATGAGCTGAGGAAAAAATTTCTCAGCAATTCATAAGAAAATTTCTGTCAAATTTCTTTTTTTCCCTTTTTTTCTCATTGATTTTGATTTCCAGTAGCAGCAACATACGCTGAGGCAATTATTTGCATCTCTTTCTTTATGGTATCAATCTTTGCAGGCAAAGACATTTCTTGGAAGGTACAAAGAAATTCTACAATTAAAAATTTTTATTTTACAATTGTAGAATTTTACAAATTCTACAATTAAAAAAAACCGCTCAGAAGGATGAACTGGATTGTGGTTATCTATCTCTTTCTTCTGGATTATTCTTTCTTCTGGATTATTCTATATATATAGAAATAACCAAATCCTGTGGATTTCAGCCCAATGGTTCAAAGCAAACTTAACAAAGCAAACTTAACATTGGTTCTCCACTTCATACTAATTCCTAGCCTCCAAATTATGATGTCATAAATTAATGATCTAATATGCTAGCTTAGCTTTATATTCATTCAGAAGTTCCAGTGCCAACATGAAACCAAAAGAAAATAACCTCCAATCACTACACATCTCTATTTTAACGTTCTGTGAAAAGCCATTAAAAGATTTATGTTGCTTGTCTCAAATCCAATCTAAACAAAATTTATCCTTGACAATTTTCTTTTCCTTTATTTAGCGTATTCTTTGGAGAAACTGCAATGGCTGCTAAACTTAACAGAAACTTTGTTGGGGGAGTTTGCAATTAAACCATTTACTATTAAAATGTAATTCACAGCTCCTCCGTGAATAAGAATATTCACAGAAAAAAAATAATGTGGTTTATAAAAATGAACTCATTTTTGCCTATTCAGATTTTTTTTGTAGCTTAACTTAATTGTAGGTCTTTTTTGTGTTTCTGTCTGTGTGTATTAACCAGCTCCTCGCTCTTGCCTAAAATGCAGGCAGCCATAACCCCTCTATCATCTTTAAAGGTACAGAGACCTTTAAAAATATTTAAAGCAGACAAACCATTAGAAATACTACTGAAAACAACATCTACAGCATGTCTTCCTGAAAAATGTTTTGCAACACAAAGTAACAATACCTGAGCTTTAAAAATTAAAGAAAAAAAAACTAGACCCAACTTATCCGACATTAATCTAACTTTAAAAAAGTATTCTTAAGCTATTAAAACATGCCATTTTACTTTTTTAATGCACTGATTGTCTTGTAAATACAAACTCTGATGGAAAAAAGCTGTAGTTATGAAAATAAGTGTAACCATTCTTAATCCATCAGAATCTTCACAGTGAGAGGTAATACGATTTCTGATGCCAGATTTAGGAAACAAACAGCAAGAGTCAATAGCAAACACAGAAGATGAACTATACTTATGCATTAAATCATGACTGCAATTCTTTAATGATCTATGTTACTTTGAAGGGAGAGCTCTGAAACTTATCTCTGTGCAGAATGGAGCCATTAAAGTATCTATTGAAATGAGATAGTCATTGATGACAATCTATGTTGTATTGCATTGATTCTGTATAAGGTATGGTGACTGACAGCAAGTTTCTAATTCAAAATTCTTGGTTGGGTTTGATCTTTAAAACGTTAAATGGTTAGATCCAGATAATATGAAAGATCATATGAGCCCCTTGGGACACCTGCTCCTCTTTAATAAATATTCCGGACAAGGATGTATGTTGGATTGATGAGATATTCATGATGTTTGGATTTAAATTAGGTGTCATATTGGAGAGATTATGTCCTTTTGGGAAGGCTGCAATCTTGAAAGTCAGCTTAGAAATATTTATAATAAATAAAGTCGTTCACATGTACATTTATCCATTCATGCCCCAATGAATGCATTCTTTAAAAGATCTAGCTATCTGTAGTAGGAAAGAAAATATATAAACAACTGGAGCTTAATTTCTGAGCAATGAATGTTGAGTTGAGTGTTTACACTCAACAAAAGACTGTACTGTAATCCTGCTAGATAAGAAAGTTTAGAATCACAGGCATTTTATTAACTTTTATAAGATTTGCTGCTGCTGAAATCAGTATGTTGGACAGGTGTGCATTTTGATTTTGCCTGTCGAGTTCCAAGTTGTTTAAACTGTATGAAATGCCCAGAAATTGTACTTTCCGCCTGCTTCTTTCATGGATAGCCAAGTAGGACCTACAAACTTTAGGACTGGGTCCTCTTCACGACCTGTTTTCCTTGTTACCTTCTGGGAGGAGGCTCCGTGGTATCCGAAGCAGAACATCCAGATTCAGTCACAGTTTTGTTCCATACAGCATCAACTTTGTGAACTCTAAAGCTTCCTCTTTCCACTATATATTCAAGATGGACAGTGATTAATATTTATATATTATTTATATCTAAAGGTGTAGGTTTATACATATGTTGTATATAGTATGTTTAAATATGTGTTATGTGTTAGGTTCCGAAGGAAGATGCATTTCAAGGAATTCTGAGGCATTGTTTACCTTTAAAACTCTTTATTTTGCAACATAGCTTCAGTAGGTATAATGTGAAGCCAAAAACTAAACCCTCCTACTTCTTCCCACAGTGTCTAAGCATATTCCCCTCCCTCATGTAACATTCATTAATCACATTCTCCAATTAGTTTAAAGTGTGAGCTTTCCCTCCCGTTCCATAACACGCCATATCTTTATCTTCTCACATTTCATCCAGCTTTGAAGACGCTCTGCTGAAATATTGTTATGGCTTAATAGTTCTCAGCACATTCTTTTACTTCCTCCCCCCCCCTTACTATCTAATAGTGGCTCTTAAAGTAATACACAGGTTAAATAGTGAATGTCTGCATCCATATATAATGTCAAGCATAACTTTCGATGTTAGCAGCCTTGACATTATGTACGTGTACACTTTTGAGAGCAAGCAACAGAATTTCATTTTTAATGGGTGCCAATGTGCCCACAGTAAAAAATGACAATAAAGGTTATCTATCTAATTTCTTTAGATTCTCTCTCAGCCTTTGAGTGTCTGTATGCCACTTTTCTGTTGCTTTAGAATTATGATTAATTCAACCCGAAGTATAATTTTGTGGCTATTGGGCACCTACGCATCTTTTAAAAAAACAAAGGCGGATACGTGATGTTCAAAATGCAATACCGTGTTGATTCATATAAAGTGGACATGTTTCTTTTCAACCCTTTTCTCAGCCGGCCCTCTACTGGCTGCCAGCCAACAAGATATCAAGCTGGATGCCTGACACACTCTAGTGATATACAAGCTCAGGCAGAACTCTTAAAAGAGTCGCTTTTAGCAATATCATTAAGATGGCAACAGTTAAAGGTAGTCACAGGCTTGGCACAGTTGAGACTAGGAATCCAGTAAGTAAGTGATAGAGACAAGAGACACAGGAAAACAGCCTTGTTACCTTCTGGAAGGAGGCTCTGTGGTATCTGAAGCAGAACATCCAGATTCAGTCACAGCTTTGTTCCATACAGTATTAACCTTGTGAACTCTAAAGCTTCCTCCTTCCGTTATGTATTCAAGATGGACAGTGAATAATATTTATGTTACTTATATGTAAGGGTGTAGGTCTATACATATTTTGTATATAGTATGTTTTAAATGTGTTATGTATGTGTACACTTTGAGAGGAAGCAACTAAATTTCATTTTAATGTGTGCCAATGTGCCCACAGGAAAAAATGTCAATAAAGGTTATCAATCTATCTATCTACAGTGAGGTGGGACTCAGAGTCCTAGGCAAGCATAGCCAGGTAAACCCAACAGAGCTGGAGGGAAGGAGGGAGGGAGGTCAATAAATCCACCATGCTGTGGTGCCTCCACTCAACAGTCCATCTGCAGCAGTTTACTCCTCAGCATTGTCTATTCTGTTGGCTTGTTTCTTGGTTTGTCTCTTTGATCTATGGAGTCCTGATATCGGCTGCTGAATCTTTATCTCCTATGCTTTGGGCAGGTTGGCTGAACTTCAGAGAGACAGTCGGGGAATGTGGGCAAGATGTCCTGGGGACATTTTGGAGCAGTTCAACTAGAGTGGCGTTAGTGGCCCCATCACTACTGGAAACAGCCCCATTAAGACAATTGTCATTGCCTCTGGCTCGGCCTCCTCCTCAGACATATCCATAACAAACTCTTTTTGAAGAAGAACTAATTCACGGAGTAATTTTATTTTGCATAATGTGTTGGTATTTATAAATATTAAGTGGCTGTAATCTAAGAGAAGGACCAGGGAAATGAATGCTATGCACTTTTATAATCATACACACAAAGATATTCAAAGGCTTGATGGACACTCATTACCTGTCAGTTAACAAGAGTCTGAAAAAAATTCTCTTTCTCTATTTGAAAAAGCATTTTATCATTTGGCAGATCAAATACAGACTGCAAACACTACATTTCCCATTTTTCTTATTTATAAATTTATATAAGTGTTAAAATAATTGTGTAAAATAATTTGTACATAAAATCATTGCTGTGCGGTGTACTTGAACTTGTTACAAATTACATCTGTGTGTGTGTGTGTGTGTGTGTGTTTCATACTGTATACGTTTTCTTTGATGCAGCTTCATAGAAGAAATTTATATCTGTTCTCACATTTGGAAGTTTTTTTTCTGCAATGGATAAGTATTAATTAATTTTTACACACAATTTCATATTTGGCCATTTTTTTATATGGAACTTATGAAATGGCTCTTATGTCAGCTTAGTCCTAAATAAATTCTGATTATTGATAGAAACTGAATGTTGCCTTTCAAACTTACATAGATGGCTCAAAGTGATGGATATTGCAGTCCAATATCTCTGGAGAATACTAAATGTGAAACAATTAGAAGCTAAAGAAGCTTTCTGGCAAATGTGAGCATTTTTAAAAACATTTTAGTATTTCGCAATTCAGGTTCCAAAGAAACTCCAGTAGGAATATATAAATTGGTTAAACCATATCAACCATATTATTTGAAGTTAAATCGATTCCTAAGGGAGAATATCCCAAACCACTTGCGGAATCCAGCCAATTCGTGATGAGCCACCGCATTGTTGTCTTTAAACAGGATTCATTAGCAAAGTAGATAATGAATAATGAATTTCTCATCCTTCATTCCGCCTCCTCCACTCACCCAGTCATTACAGAGTAGCCCTAATGTTCAAAGAGATTGCAAAAGCAGCATTATATTTCATTGCCTTTGCTAATTAAGCATTACATTTCCCCAGAAATTTGTCACATATAGAGGTTATTTCGTACCTGTTTTGAGTTTTTATTTAACTGGAATCCATTTTCTGCAAATTGGATATCCACGGGGGTGCCCAAGTGTGGCAGGATTCAAATTTAGCACTCTGTCTGTTGAGATCAGCACAGAAACTGGCCAGTGTAGAGTCATTATGTTCAGCTTGAAAAGTACTTGGAAGTCCCTCCTTCTATCTATTAGAGATAAAAACATCAAATTGACTTTTAACACAGCAACATCTGTATGTAATGATTTTCCTGGATTATGTCTGGAATATCAATTCACTAAGACACTGGCAGTCAGAACTTTTCAGAACACCCATCAGTATAGTCTTTAATCAGCAAACATCAGTTGATGGAAGAGACTAAAGGCTAGCCATGACCAACTTTAGGGGGCAGTGCTTTTATATGTGTGTGTGTGTGTGTGTGTGTGTGTGTGTGTTTTTATGTATGTGTGTGTATATATATACATACATACTTGTTTTCTGAGGTTTTCACGGGTGTAATCCTCACCAAAGCCGAAACCAATGTCCTTTCCAAAGGATTCAACTTTGCAGTCGCTCCCAAACACATCCCCACGGAAACCATTATATGCGGAGTTGAAACCAGCCTGACCAAAATCAACCCCGACGACGCTAACAGAATCAGACTCGAAATCTCCAACATCCTCTGCACCAGCAAGCCACCCAAAAGCAACTTACACAAAGAGGAACAGACAGCTCTACTTAACCTGAAAGAAGACACCAGCATAATAATCCTACCAGCAGACAAGGGCAACGCCACAGTGGTTATGAACACATCTGACTACCAAACCAAATTAACCAACCTACTCCAAGACTCCACATACAAACCCCTAAACACAGATCCCACCACCTACCTGGAAAAAAACACTAGATCCAAAATAAAAGCCTCCCCCATCAGCGAAGAGATCCAGCAAAGAATCATTCCCAGAGAAAAATCATCCAGATGCCCTAAGCTCTATGGTCTCCCCAAGATACACAAAGATGGAACCCCACTTAGACCCATAGTCAGCTCCATAGGCTCACCTCTACAAAACCTAGCCAAATTTCTCGCCAAACAACTACAGCCCTCTGCAGAATCCATCACCTCACATGTAAAAAACTCATTCCAATTCATAGAGATCATAAAGAAACAAAACTTACAGCCCAGCGACCTACTCGTGAGCTTTGATGTCATTTCCCTCTTCACCCAAGTGCCAATCAAAGAAGCCTTGACAGCTATCCAAAACAAATATAACCCCCCAAGCACATCCTAGATCTGACCAACCATTGCCTATCCAACACATACTTCATCTACAACGGACAAAAATACAAACAAATAGAAGGAGCACCCATGGGATCACCCCTCTCACCTGTCATTGCAAACCTCTACATGGAACACTTTGAAACCCAAGCTCTAGAAAAATCTGATCATAAACCCAAACTCTGGCTCAGATACGTAGACGACACCTTCATAATCTGGCCACATGGGAAAGAAAAACTAGACAACTTCCTCACACACCTCAACAGCCTACACCCCAAAATACAGTTCACCATGGAAACAGAAGCTAACAAGCAACTTCCCTTCCTGGATGTCTTAGTCTACAAGAAATCCAATGGCTCCCTAGGACACACCATCTACCAGAAGAAAACACACACAAACCGCTATCTGCACGCACTCTCACACCACCACCCCAGCACAGATCAATTCCGTAGCCAAGACACTCATCTCGAGAACAAAACGCTTAGCTGACGAACAACACCTAAAAACCGAACTACACACTCTCACTAATGTACTAACATCCAACGGATTCCAAAGAAATAAGATTACCAACTTAATCCAAAAAGAAACCCCCACTAAAATCCAAGACATAGAACAAGAAAACAGCAAAGCCCTCCTCCCATACATAAAAGGCACCACAGACAAAATCAGCAAGATCCTCCACAAACACAACATCAAGACAGCATTCTGCACAAACCGAAAAATATCCACCATCCTAAGAAACCCCAAGGACAAAATTGAGTTAGAAAATCAAGGAGTATATGAAATCCCATGTACCGCCTGCCCCACCACATACATCGGACAAACCAACAGAAGAATAAGTGCACGCATTGAAGAACACAAGAACTCAGTCAGAAAAGAGGAACCAACTTCCTCCCTGGTCCAACACCTCAAAGCCACAGGACATAAAATTGACTTTAAAAATACCAGAACTATTGCCAAAACTGAACACTTTAACAACAGAATAATCAGAGAAGCCATCGAGATAGAAAAACGCCCACACAGCATGAATAAACGAGATGACACCTCCCGCCTACCAGCCATTTGGAAACCCAGCCTTATTGACAGACGAATCCCTAGCATAAGGAGCAACACTGGACCCACACTCACGAAGACCACACATGATGTCACCACCACACATCCACACAAAAAGCAGACTCAAACCCGCACCGATGATGAGGCACGACCGCGGACCAGAAACCAGACCACAGCTGCATCATTGGCCATTTTAAACCCCTGCATTTCATACGTGAAGCAAACTGACACCCACCTTGAAGATGTGGCACGACCACGAACGCGAAGCCAAACTACAGCAATGCAGCTCTCCATCTCAAATCCCCCTGCAACTCAGACTAATCTGAGCACAACAGGGCCCCCACCCAAGCAGAGCACACACCCCGCCAATCAAAGCACAGCCAACCCCCCATCCAATCAGAGCACAGCCAAGCCCCTAACCAATCAGAACACACCTCCACCCAATCAGAACACAGCCAAGCTCCCATCCAATCAGTTCATACCTCCACTGGCAGTTAAAAGGAAGAAACAGCTGCGATCACACATTGCTTCCAGAAGCACAAGGCCGAAGAGACACCAGCCTGAAGATGACGAATGAGACTTCGTCGAAACGTCGCCAAGACACTTCCAATTTTACACGGGAGAAAACCCGAATTACCAAAGACCTACATACATACATACATATATATATGTATGTACATACACACACACACATATATAAAAACACTGCCCCCTAAAGTTGGTCATGGCTAGCCTTTAGTCTCTTCCATCAACTGATGTTTGCTGATTAAAGACTATACTGATGGGTGTATATATATTGTTTTATCATAGAGAATAAAATACAAAATAAAACAAACAAGCAAAATGAAACAAAGCAAAAGCATACATTCAACCCTAACAACCAACAAAAAAGAAAAAAAGTGTACAACAAAAGACAAAAGTGGTAATTAAATTTAACATTTAACATGTAGGATCCACCCTGGCTGGGTGCTGAAATAAAAGAAAAAGCAGTAAATTCGTCTCCCCTTTTACATATGCTACCCATTAACTACAGGTATGGTTTTGTTTAGCGAACTCTCTAAACTTGGAAGTTTTATTCTCTTCGACTTAGCATCACAGAAACTGCCTCTCCTTATTGCCATCCTCCAGAGCAGGTTTTTCAAACATTATCAGGCTACAAAACCTATTCTTTTTATATATTAAAAAAATCCTACAACCCTGAATATTGGCTCCATTCAAGTGATTTTTCCCCCTTCATAGTTTATGAGACTTCGTTGTTATTGTGAAATACTATTTCAAAACTTTACCCTGGCCTAGAGTCACTCCTAACAGGTGACAGACAAATGAAGCCAACCCAACTCCCAAATGAAAACTGATCAAATTGTGAGAACGGAGAGGGAAATATATCCTTTCCTGGTCAACCTTAATTTCAAGTTTTTCATACTGTACACTTAGTGATCTTAATGCAGATAGCAGTAAATTTATTGTAAGAAAAGAATAATGAGATAATCCAATGACAAGATCTCATTAGAATCTACAACTCTTCAAAATCATTTGTTATCTCAGTGGCAGCTGGTTTCTGGCTATCAGAGACCTTGAAGAAACTGTCCAGCACAGAACATACTTACAACTAAAACAAGGTACATTCTGGGAAACAGAGCAGAATTACATTGTATTGTTTTGTGATGACAGATGACAAGAGAGCTCCTATTCTATATTTAATGTATATTAAATATATAAATATATAAAGTCAAGGAAGGTATTGAAGAAAATATTAAATATTTAAAGGCATTAAGAATAAAGATTCTTCCATCTTGCTCCTGGCCTAGGTGAGGAGGAGGGTTGTTAAACTCAGTGGAGATGCATGCATATGCCGACAATCCCTAGGAGTTGAAGTCAACTTGAAGGAGGCAAGAGCATGTAGCCTCAGAGTGAGGCAGTAAAATAGGTTGGTCAGGGAGGGAAAAAAATGATGTTTATTTGTCCATCGTAATCACATATAATCACACTGCACCTTTATAGAACATTTAGATATATCTGTGATTCTTCTAAAAGCAATGGAATAGCTGCAATCTTGAAGAGGCTATAACATACAGCCCTCTAGGGCTGTGTTAAAAACTTTGGGTTTTCTTCTTCAGGTAAAATCTGTCCATCTTACTTGGTCTGACTAAAAGAGGATGAAAGTGCCCTTTCCTTAGAGAGATTAGGTTGGCATTCTTAGTGACAACCTTTTCGCTTTGGAACAGCATACCCCACGGGATCAAGCTGGCCTTCGCATTTTTAAACTTCAGGAAATAGGTTAAAAACTTTTTCTATAAGATTTTCGGGAAGGGAGTTTAAACTAAAGATAGCCACAGATTTTTTTGAGGATGTAGGCATGTAAAATGTGTACATATGTATGTGTGAATATTTATATGTGGTTGTGCATGGGCACACACATGAGACTCCAGCATTATTCAATGATAATAGATCGCATACACTATTTCTCTGGAAGCATCCTCAAGCCTTGAGCATTTGCAAACAAAACATTTGCAAAAGCATCCTGTATGTTTTTCAATAGGTAAATGCTTTTTCATATTCAGTGGCACGCAACAACTAACTCTGAATGTTTTCTACTTTGCAAATCTAGTCAGAGAACTCCAACTTAATTATCATTTCCCTACCACACCTGAATCTGTGCTAATAAAGAGTTTCATATATAATTTTATAATGACTCCTACAATAAATAAACAGGAACAAGATTTCTGAGGAAATAATGCATTGAAGGCGGGGGAGTTGCATACATTCTGTCACTATATATGATTGACAACCAAAGACATTCATTTGGAAGATTTTCATATTAACCGAGCAATAGCAAAAATATAAAATGACTCTGCTTGGGAACACTGCCAGATTGCCAAGTACTTTGAGTTGACACATGTCATTCCCCTAGGAGTGAGCTTAATAGAAGAATGGATTGAAATTTGGTCCTCTATTAGAAGGGAAATCACTCAAAGACTATAAAACTAAAACCAGCCAATTTAAAACTGCAAGCTGATTTCAGATACTTGCTGGGTACTTTTATCATTATCAACCTTCAGCTGTTCCATTCAGTATGTCTGGCACATTAAAGAGATTCATGGACAAAGCATTACAGCCTTGATACAGTATAAAAATAAAACATCCCTAACTGAAGTCAGTGTGTTTCGTGGATACGCCGGTGATAGTTATCTTGCAGAAATGCTGTGTGGTTGTTCTGTTCCACTGTTTTTATTTCTCTGTTCAATCTACAGCTGTAGATTTCCTGGTGGTCTCCTATTTAAGCTCTAACTAGAACTGTCCAATTTCCAGCCTTGCTTAGCTCTCCTGTGATCCAGCAAGCTTGTTTTTAATACTGCTACCTGCTGTGACTAAATTTAACATAGGCTCACCCATTCAAGGTCTCAGTAAGAAGGTAAAAGAGGCTTCGTTAAGAGTCAGGTACAAAGAATGTAGAATTAAACTGCAAAGCAAATGAACTTTCCAGATAGGAACCTTCACAGTACTTTACAAGCATTTGCTACAATAGCAATGGTCTACCATTGTCATTATCCTTTCCATGGTAGAGACAATGGCTGTCTTTATTCCAAAATAGGATAAAGCAACAGCAATTGCTACCTACATCCTTCTGCACCTGCTGAAAAGCTGTGCTGCCTCTCTGTTGCAGAAGCAAAAGGGAGGAGAGAGAGAGAGAGAGAGAGAGAGAGAGAGAGAGAGAGAGAGAGAGAGAGAGATGTTTAAGAGAAGGATTCGCCTCCATCAGCAGAGCTTTGCGGAGGGCTTTTGATCCAGATTTGGTTGCCCGGCCCTTTTCTAATGCTGGGATTCTCTAACAGAATAGCAGAGTTGGAAGGGACCTTGGAGGTCTCCTAGTCTCCTAGTCCAGCCCCCTGCTCAAACAGGAAACCTACACCAGGGGTCTTCAGACTTGGCCCTTTTATGATTTGTGGACTTCAACTCCCAGAATTCCTCAGCCAGACACGCTGGCTGAGGAATTCTGGGAGTTGAAGTCCACAAGTCATAAAAGGGCCAAGTTTGAAGACCCCTGCCCTACACCATTTCAGACAAACGGTTGCCCAATCTCTTCTTAAAAAACCTCCAGTTTTGGAGCACCCACAATTTCTGGAGGCAAGTCATTCCACTGATTAATTGTTCTAAACCTTCTATTCCACAAAAAGGCTGCACCTGATCAACCAGCCTAGTATATGGCTCTATTAATTCAATGCATTGATTTACTTTGGGCAGGGAGTCACATTCCAGCCACTGTAATTCTACTTAGTAAAAGGTGCATCATCTAGACATGCTTCTGGAAAGAAATACAGGATTCCTAACTCTGTTGCTCTAAAATAGCATAATGACTCATTGCAATGACTGGCCAAATCACTAGGACTTGGGAGTTGATGAACTTCTCAGAGACAGAATTATTGGGGCAGATGTTGTAGTTAGCCACACTTATAAGCACAAGGATTATAAAATCAATGAACATGGTCTCCCAGCATTACCACTGCAGGCTGTTAGTTAGGGGAGCAAGTACATGTCAGACAGGTGTTGCCATAGCAATAGTGTGACATCATTATAGTAATACATTGATTGCTAATTACATACCGCAAGAATGTCATGGAAGGACATTGAATGTATATATGATCGCTGTTTATCTCCTTCATTCCTGGCCTTAAAAGGTCTATAATCTAGAAATAGAAACAGGTAGATAACAGAGAAAAGTAAGAGAAATGAAAATGAGGTCAGGGATCAACAGGGAAAAATATGCATGTATAATTAAAGTGGAATAGAAAGGTACTATGAGTGATATGAATGACTGAAGAGGAATTGGAAGAATGTAACAAAGGGGACAATAAGGATGCGTATACGATCTTTTCAATGCTCTGTTCAATGAGCACAGAGACTATTGTCACTATTTCACAATAGGTAGGACAAAATAATATAATTGCATGGGTTGATATTACCACCTATGACCCATACTATTTTTAGTCTACTCTTACTTTGCATAGCAATTGTCAAAACTATTTGCTAACTCAAACCAATGCTCTATGAAACAGCTACTAATATGTTGCTAGAAGTAAATGAATCAATTGTTTGAGCAATCCACATTTAAATATCTATTAACCTCAGAGGAAGCCCACCATGTCCCTATATGACTCACTGGAAGAATTTAGATCCAACTAATCATTTCCCATTATGTAAGAAACATGCTGCATTAAATATAATTAGACCAGTCAGTTGGCCACAAAGCAA
The DNA here is from genome assembly GCA_023970755.1 of Azemiops feae. Lineage (NCBI taxonomy): Eukaryota > Metazoa > Chordata > Lepidosauria > Squamata > Viperidae > Azemiops > Azemiops feae. The sequence goes on from JALGBA010000035.1 coordinate 1,878,401, forward strand.
AATTACCATGGGGTGACTGACTGTGTTACCTTATTGTGCTTCTACACCAGGGGTCTACAAACTTAGCAACTTTAAGACCTGTGGACTTCAACTCCCAGAATTCCTCAACCAGCCATGATGGCTGAAGAGTTCTGGGAGTTGAAGTCCATAAATCTTAAAAGTGCCCAGTTTGAAGACCCTTGTTCTACACAATCATTCTTGTATCAGTCAGGAATTTCCAGAAGAGGGGCTCATGCAGATACATAGAAGAGTGAGCTCTTTTGCAGATTAAAGTTTATGTAGCTTTTCTTTTTCAAAATTTAAGTACCTGAGTACCTGTATTACTTAGCTACATGCACAATTTTCATATATTGTTATTAACATTAAGAATACTCTGCCATCCAAAAACCAGAGGATTAGGCATCTATGGAGATTCTCAGTCATCCAGGTCATGGTTCTTCCTAAAGGTCCTTTTCAAAAGGCCACTGGACTTTCTTGGTTTTTTTCCCCTTGAAAATGTGTCGCTTCTCAGCCAAGAAGCTTCTTCAATTCTAGCCAGAACTGCAGATGCTTCTTGGATGTGAAGCAAAACATTTTCAAGGAAAAAACCCCCAAGAAAGTCCAGTTGCCTTTTGAAAAGCACCTTTGGAACACAGGATTAGGTGTGACAGTCAGTTTGATTCCTGGTGACTGCTTGGATAAATCTCTGCAGGGTATTTATTTATTTGGCCAGATTTTTCAGAAATGGTTTGCCCTTGCCTTCTTACTAGAGCTGACAGATAAATGACTGGCTGAAAGTCATGCAGTTGGCTTCATGCCCAAGGCAAGACTAGAATTCACAGTCTCCCAGTTTCTAGATATTATTTCAATAATATCATGAGTAAGAGCAGTGTTACGGTCAAGATGGGAAGCTTTTATAGGTGCTGGTAAAAAGTTAGCTTGCTACCAAATTTGCACAAATCAAGAGGGAAAGCAGTAAGGATTAGTATAAATGTAATCTGTTTTAGTGTCCATGTATATACCAGACTGTTCAGTGTCATGTATATACCAGCCCATTAAGGAGGGTGACACTTTTTTTTAAAGATGTATTAGAAAAATAAATATACCCATCTCTGTTTTCATTTGTAGTTTTTGCTGCTACATGACACTTCTAAATATGTAGTTTTAAACATAAATGTGTTGTGAGAAAAACAGGAGAGTGAAGCAGCATCTACATTGCTTTGAACTCTTAAACAGAAACAGTGGTACATACATCTAATGAATACATAACATTACAAAACTAATTTCTATTTTAGGCACCTGTGTGTCTCGCCACTCTCCATCCATCCACCCATCCATTTCTCCATCCTTCTCTCTCTATCCCTTCATCCCCATTTTAGGAATTTTAATATAAATTTCGTTTCTATAACTTTTTTCACTCATCACCTTTTCTTATTTGTTTCCTTCCTATACTTGGTTTTTGCATGTCGGTGCTCAAATGCTAACTTTTTGCTGTCATCTAGGTTGTCAGGAGTTTTGTAACCCCAGACCACTCCTCTTACTTTCACAGATTGTATTAATGCCCCAATTAGATGACTCAAGATTCCTAGAATTGGCAAAATTCTAGAGGCTCTTGTTTTGTGTGTGTGTGTGTGTGTGCGTGCGCATGTGAGGGGGGAGAGAGGGGAGAGGGAGAGAGAGAGATCATGACGCACATACAAAAGGAACAGTCTTTCTTATCAAACTGAGCTGTTTGACTCCCTGCTTGACAAAAATCTATTGGGAGTTTAAAATAATTAATAGAGAACAGGGTGATGTAATGGTTAAGATGATAGCCCAAGACCTGGGACATCAAGTCCATTCTCAGCCCGGAAGCTCACTGGGAGCCATTAAATCAGACATTGTTCTTCAAGCTAATCTACCTCGCAGCATTGTTTTTTGGTGAAAAATTGATGGAGAGAATGCTATCTATATTACCTTGAGTTGCTGGAGGAAAGCCAGAATATATATTTGATACATAAATAAATAAAACCTAATAAACTAGAAGCTTTAGGTGCAACGTGATAGCTTGGATCCAGCTTTAAAACTCCTCAAAGCCTGAAGATGTCTTTAAAACTGTTCTTCGCTTGTGTGTACCTAGCTGAATTTAAAAAGGCTCCCCTGTGAGGAGGATGCTGGCCTCAGCAAGCTCTGCATCCATGTTTGCACTGGATTAGACAAACAATCATCAGAACGTTTCAGGAGAGGTAATAGCTTGTAACGTGTGGCCTGAAGCAAAGCTCCCACGCTTGCTGCATTAATTAAAAATAATGAGAACTACACCAGTGAACAGGGCAAATATGGTGAGGCCAAGAAAAGAGCCAATGTTTCTTTCAGGAAGAAAAAGAAGCTCTTAGAAAGTTTGCCCTGTGTAGTTTACAGACCAGCAACTGAAATCTCGACATTCCTCTTCTGAACCAATCTGTGTACCATTCCTGGATGATGTTGCTTTGCTCACTGCTTTCTTCTATGCATATAAGCAGATGTGTTCCCTGATTATTTCGTGTTATTACTGCTGCAGTTACAGCTCAATGACCCTGTTCATAGGATACGCCTCAAGTGGTCAGTTGAAGAACAAGGAGCTGCTGCATCTGTGCAACTTGCTCAGTTTGGAGAGTATTTTAACTATGAATACTTTTTTAAAAAAAATAGATGTGCATATTGTAAAAACCGAGCCTATTGGGCTTCTTCACAGTTCATTTGCAAACCTAGACAATGCATTATTTCATGAACCAGGTTAAGTGTAGCATAGCCAATATATAAAACCATCAAGATATCAGTGTTTGAGCTTGAACGTATACAGTAGTCATACGGATCTTTGTTCTTCTTTTAAATGTATGGATTTTCTTTTAAAATTCATGTTATAACAGTGTTTTTGGTAAAAGAGATGGTTGAACCTGCATATATAAACTGCATGCATACCCCACTTTTCTGGGTGGGGAGGGGCTAAGATAGCCTTTCTATTTCATGCCCCTGAAATGCAATAATAAACATAGTCATTTATCACAGGAACAAATTTTGCCTTTAAAATTGCCCTACCTCACAAACATAGAAGAAGGACTAAAATTTCAGCTGATCTTCCTTCAGTTCATTGCTACATCCCCTGGGCCTTTGGTGACCATTAAAAAAAAGAAAGATCTATCTATCTATCTATCTATCTATCTATCTATCTATCTATCTATCTATCTATCTATCTATCTATCTATCTATCTATCTATCTATCTATCTATCTATCTATCATCTATCTATCTATCTATCTATCTATCATCTATCTATCATCTATCTATCATCTATCTATCTATCTATCTATCTATCTATCTATCTATCTATCTATCTATCTATCTATCTATCTATCTATCTATCTATCTATCTATCTATCTATCTATCTAGCTATCTATCTATCTATCTATCTATCCCAATCGGAAACACTCTAGGAGTCTTGCTTTAGAATTTAGCATTTAAAATTGTTTGAAATGAACTAAGAAGGCCATCATTTGCATATGGCATAATATATACTAAAAAGTCTAATTGGGAGTGATGTGGGAGCAAACAGAATAAGGAATAGCAATACACATCTTCTTGGTCTATATAAAAGGGCTCTAAGTAGAACTGAATACTTTAAGACACTTTCTTCTTTTGTCCAGCCGGTGCTTACATAACTGCATTCCATGGCTAACAAATCTATAAAAAGAATGGGGAAGAGGTGCAGGTGAAGAATAAAATCTATGCTCTGCTGCTCTCAAGTCTGCATTAAGGATAGATGACCCAAGATACACAGAAAAGATTGGCTCTCCCTAGAATAACACCTTTGCTTGGGTGTTACATGACATACTGGGGAAAGAGCAAGCACGGCCTTAGAAGGAACACTCACTTCTCCCATGTGAAAAGAAATCTTGCTCTCAGTGCTCTGTGCTACAAAGAAAGTAGGTTACAAGAGACTTGAGGGTGTGAAGCTGAGCAGTCTCAAAAGCAATTACATGCCAATATGTACAGAGTTCAATGTTGATGCAGCTACTAAGCTGTCTTGATTCTCCCTGATTTCTCTTGACCTTCTCATTTCTTAAAAAGCTAATGGAGAATGCCCACTTTTAATGTAAACATCACACACACACACACATACACACACACAGAGGGGGTGGGGTGGTTGATAGTAACTATAGGTAGTCCGAACATTGTCATATAGACAGGAATGCCAGCTTATGTTTACTAGCTTCTGCTCCTTTGAGCAGAAATTAATAGAGACACGTTTTTATAACATGTGATCTGCAGGTCAACCAAGGATGATTTCCATGTTCCTAACCAGAAATAATAAGAAAGGGAAAGGCAGGAGACTCCATTTTTGCTACCAATTTTCCTTACCTGCATTTCCCTGGCTTTGTCATTGTTAAGCAGACTTTGCTGGATTATGCCTCTTGAGGAGAGTTAGTTTTTCCTCCAGTGGCCTCTTGTCACTTCTCCAATCTTACATGCAGAAGCATTGTGACTTTTATTTTGTTTTACACATGGGCATAGAAGGAGTAAACCAAGAGAAGGTGTGGCTGTCTTCACTTGTAAAATCATTTTATAAAAGTTAAGCAGGGCCGCGAGGCTTTCCCTTTGCTACTCAGAATGAGTATTTGGTATAGGATACCATTGTTTTCTTTCTTGCATTCTTGCCATCTTGTTGGCAGAGCCAGTTTAAGCCATATGCAGCTGCAGGCAGGAAACCCTATACCATTTCGGACAAATGGCTGTCCAGTCTCTTCTTAAAAACTTCCAGTGTTGGAGCATTCACCGCTTCTGGAGGCAGGTTGTTCCACTGGTTAATTGTTCTAACTGTCAGGAAGTTTCTCCTTAGTTCTAGGTTGCTTCTCTCCTTGATTAGTTTCCATCTGTTACTTCTTGTCCTGCCTTCAGGCTCTTTGGAAAATAGCTTGACTCCCTCTTCTTTGTGGCAGCCCCTGAGATATTGGAACACTGTTATCATGTCCCCCCCCCCGTCCTTCTCTTCATTAAACTAGACATACCCAATTCCAGCAACCGTTCCTTATATGTTTTAGCCTCCAGATCCTAATCATCTTTGTTGCTCTTCTCTGTACTCTTTCTAGAGTCTCGACATCTTTTTTACATCGTGGTGACCAAAACTGGATGCAGTATTCCAAGTGTGGCCTTACCAAGGCATTGTAAAGTGGTATTAATACTTCACGTGATCTTGATTCTATCCCTCTGTTAATGGAGCCTAGCACTGTGTTGGCTTTTTTGGCAGCTGCAGCACACTGCTGGCCCATATTTAAGTGATTGTCCACTAGGATTCCGAGATCCCTCTCACAGTTACTACTGTTGAGCAAGGTACCCCCTATACTGTACCTGTACATTTGGTTTTTCTTGCCTAAATGTAGAACCTTACTTTTTTCACCATTGAATTTCATTTTGTTAGATAGCGCCCAGTGTTCAAGTCTGTCCAGATCCTCCTGTATCTTAAGCCTGTGTGTGTGTGTGTGGGGGGGGGGGGAATCCCACTCTGCTCTGGCAGATCTTGTCATTGGACATAAAGGAGGTGTCTTGTGCTGGTCTACTGGATTGTGTGTGACTGCCTTGTAATGACAGTTTGCTCCAATACATGTCTAGCCATACTGCCTTTACCCCATTGCCCACCCGAGATCCTTCCCTCCCATCTCCCACTATCCAAACTGAGGAGGGACTGCCCTCTTAGTATTCCCAGGAAAGGGCCCTGCTCCTTACAAGCCAATCAGAACCCTGCCGTCCTTTACATAACGTAGCTCGAATGTTTTTTTCTGGGGTGGAAAAAACAAAGCCTGCAGAACATGGCTTCTAGATTTCCCTGCCCCCAATCCAGCAGTGATCATAGGAAATGTCTATATTTAATGAAGCAATGGGGAGTGGGTGGGTGAGTGTTTTTTCTTTCCTCTCATGTTGCATCTCTGTGTTTGTGTGCACTGGGAAGCACAGGGTGGGCTGTATATGCTCCACCAGGGTGGAAGAAAAGGGGGCTTGCAACAGAATAGCCAGCAGCATTAGGAGACACTGTGCAATTGTCATTCTCATAGCTATGCATTATGCTCAAGAGATTTTTTTCCCCTAGATTGTTTTTCCAAAACCTAATCTGGCCGCTTTTAAAAAAATTTCTTTTGCCAGCTGCTTTTAGAATAAATTTGGTCCGGTTCTATGCATTTTATGAAGATCTGTACAGACAGACAGATAGATGGGCAGACTGAATGTTGAGTTTCTATCAACATTCCATTGGGTTGGAAAGGATAAAAATTAATACCCAGCACACAGAAATATAGTTTATCTATGTATAAAATTGAATACACACAGGGAAGCATTTAAATATAAAATTTTATATATATTTTATGTGGCAGTCAGGTCACCATACATAAATACATACATGCATACATGCATACATACATACATACATACATACATACATACATACATACATACATACATACGAATGAAAATAGAATAGAAAGCCAGAAGCTGGAATAAGTGATGCGGTAATGTTCTAAAATAACAGCTCTATTGTAGCATTCCATAAATGGATTGGACACTATCACATCTATTCCACATTAAAGCAGCAGACTGTCAGTTTCTCTTGATTACCACCTGCTGCATCTGTGCTCATTGACACAGTTGTCAGACTATCACTAAAATGTTACTTGGAGCGGAATCAAAGCTGGATTACTTGATGAAAAGAAAATAATGAGTGAGTGGCAGATAAAGAGAGAGGATAGGGAGAGAAAATGCAAAATTACCATGGTCTTAACTATGCAACAATCAAAATATGTTGACAGTGGGCTTCTGACTAAACACCAACCATTAAGTAGGCAGTAAAGGGGGAAAAAAGGAAGAAAGAAAACCCTCAACATTCAGAACTAAGATAGCCCAAATTTCTGTACTTAGAAAGAGCTGGATTTCATGACTTGTATACTGTATGGTATATGATTAAAATTATACATACACATATATACATTCATTTGGTTAAAAATGCAAGGAGCAAAACCTCAGGTATTAAAAACCTTGTACTTTGTCTTTTCTTTTGCAAGTTTACCGGGTGAGTTCATATATATATTTTCAAGGATAACTTGAAACTATGAGCCAGTGTGTGGGACAGTGCAACACTATATTATACTACCTTTCACATTGGTCATGCTAGTGGGATTTACCGGAGTTTAAATTTAGGAACATCTATAGGAGCAATTTTTGTTTCAACTCACTATAATGGCTAGAAACATAAATATATTTTAAGGAAATCATGTTATGCGTAAAGGAGGCTACATCATGAAATGACACTCTACTAACCAGTTTGGTGCCCTTTAAGTAGCTCTTGATCATTCCTAGCCAGCATCAAAATTTGGGGGATTTTTACTTTCAAAGCATTTGGAACAGCAGCAGCCTGGTGGTTGGGAGAAAGAAGAAATTAATTTGGCTTAACTTTACCTAAGGAGAACTTTGCTCAGCAATACACATGGTTGAAGACTTTTTGATTTTCACCTCTGGAATCAAAGTTTCTAAATTCCAGTCCTGAACCAAGGAAGGTCACTCCTTGACCATCTGACTTGATCATTTAACTAGTTAATAATTAAAAACTAATTATTTCAAGGGTGTAACTTGATTTAGGCTCCTTATCTGGGTCACAGCACACAAATATATACATACACAAAACGGTATTTTGAATGAATGACATTTATTAGCAGCTTGTTTTAATGGAATATAACCAGCTATGTTAGTTATCTTTAGGGGCAGGAAAATATAAAACAGAACAATATTATCTTCATTTCGGTAATAATTTTCAACTTTGGTTTTGTTACGAACAGATTATCTAAACCAATGTTTCTCAATCTTGACAATTTTAAGATGTGTAGGCTTCAATTCCCACGCTGGGGAACTGTAGGAGTTCGCATATCTTAAAGATTGCCAAGATCGAGAAACATCAATCAAAACACAGCCTATTCTGATGTGTATCATTCTAGTAAGAACTGTCAAAACCATGCAACTGTAAGGCTTAAAGTACTGACTGACACTTGAGAAATTACACTTTCCTTGAGAAGCTTCTGAAGCAAGTCTTACCCAAGGAAGGACCTGCCTGGATCACTCAAGGACCCTTAAACTATACCTATGTGGCAGGCCAACAGAGCAACTGTTAAGCAATATCCCTCAGTGCTAGAATACAATTTTAGGCCAGGAGCAGAAAACCTTGGCTTAACTGAGCCTTCTGTGGCAGGATTTCAGGAGCAAAATGTAATTATCAGAGCTTGAATGTATACCTGTGTAATCTTATTCTTTCAGCAGCTGAAATCCTTTTTTTTTTTTTTTTTCAATTTCGGGCCAAAAGAATGATTGATTATTCTCTCAGAAAGCAAGAGCAAATGCATGTACAGCACCGGTGTGATACAAAACTTGATTTTGACCTTGGCCAGGATTCAGCCAAAATTAAGCTATTTTCACTCTTGTGACTATCAGTAGGAAATCTACAGGTCAGAGCTAAAAGAATATCAGGGCCTTGCATAGCTTGATATATGCAGGTATGATATTAAACATTTTATTGTTATCCCTGTATGTAAGCAATTCTTTAACTTAAACAGGTCAGCAGGAAGATTCTCAGACTAGATTTCTGAGATTAGTGAGATTCTCATCCATCAAAATATATAGGTAGAAGCATTCAAACATGCAACTTCACCTTGTCCCATCCCCAGCTTTGTGTTGCAATTGGTACAATTCACAATGGATAATATCCCATTCCCTTCCAGTTTCACAAGTTGAGAATATAAACCATAAGACTGGAGAGATCACTTTCATCAGCCCTATGTATTGAGTCACACATTATTTTTCTAATTACTGTTATTTTTATAATTTTTATAAAGATATGTAACAAGACCTGCATCTATTTTGTAAGCTATTAGATATTATTTTTATTAATATCTCCCCAAGGACAATTATTTAATGTTCATCCCCTTAATAGTCAGAAATTACTCACTGAGGATTTTTCAAATGCAGATTTCCCTCATCTGAATTTATTTATTTTTTCCTTTTCATGTAACTGCCTCCTTTGAATGCTAGCAGATGTCTTGCAGTGTTCCCACTGATTTTGAAAATTCTTGCAAATACTGTCTTATTAGCTAATTTAACTTCCTGTTAGAATTATTGCACATCACATCTTTGCGATGCCATACCTGAAAGGAAAGTGAACCTATCCAAACCATGTTTTTTTCTTTATATTTCTTTCATTGTGTGTGTGTGTGTGTTCAAGCACTTTTTATGTGTTTTTTTTCCTTCTTCTCCTTGACAATGTATGGTTTGCCAACTGCACATTCCTGAAAGGATCCTTGGGCTAGGGGCCAGATAAAGTAAGTGGAGATTGGCAGTGAAGGCTGATGCATTTAGATTTGAGAGGCAAATAGGGAAGGAGGCTAAAACGTGCGTTTTACTTCTTGCTGTGCATGCATAGCAAAAGTGCTTTTAGGCATCACTTAGGGAACTGGGCAGGCAAACTTCCAAGCAAGAGACTGCAGGCTTTTCCCCACTACTGAATCAGGTAATTTCCTCACTAGCTACCTATCCTCAAGTTGGCACAGAAACAAAACAATGTTGGTATAGCATTTGCAGACCTCACTGTTAATCTTTATCTTAGCGTTGCTGCGTCTGAATTACTGCTGAACGGTAACCTAATTTGTGAATGTGGCATTCATTATAAGGTGATGGGCTTTCTCCTCTGATTTTGCTGCTGATCCCTTTCAGCCTTTTGTCAAGTAGGGAGGGAACTAGTGGTGGGATTCAGCTGGTTCGCACCACTTTGGCAGAACCGGTAGCTAAATTTTTGTTGCCCAGGCCCAGAACGGACTTCCGGAAGTGGCATCCACACAGAGAACTGGTTGTTCACATATTTGAATCCCACCACTGGAGGAAAACCAAAATATACCTATCAGGGCACTGCAATAAGAACAGGAAAATTCTGCCTTCAGGATCCTCTCTGGCTCATCTGCCTTCCTACTGCATCCTACTAGAGCATCTTCCAAGTTTAAAAGAAACATAAAGGAAGACACCGTGGCAGAAATAAACCAAGAGGAGAGAGGCATGGTTGTACAATTAGCTAGGCTCTGTACAGTGAGGTAACTGAACTGGGTTAGCTGCTGGATGTCAGCCCATGAGGTAGACCAGATTAGAACTAAACTTTATTGAGATACGCTATATTAATAGAACCTTGCAAATCTGTCTGTATTTTATCTTTCCTTCCTCTTATATCTCCATTTTGAAGCTAGTCTAAGCTTCTTCCTATTACTATCTCCCTTCCCAGGGTTATGAAATGCTTCTATCCTGGTTTCAGTAATGTTTTCAGAATATTCCTTTCAAAGCTATCTCCATGACTCTATACACTGAGTGACCAATTCTCACACTACACAGGGAAAGTAGGAAAATGATTATGAAACTCACAAATACAGGGAAACTGGCAAATAAGCAAGAAACGTTCAACATTTCCTTATTCTCTAGGTAACAGAATGAGAAAAAGCAAAGATGTTGTATTTAAAAGTAAGGACCCATTTTAGATTACTGCTTAAATACGTAAGTGCAAACATTTCTCCTCTTCTTCTCCAAATAAAATAAACTTGCCTCTTTCTGCAAACATGGAGAGAAATCTGTATCAAAAAATAAAAGATGAGGTGAAGATATGAAAGGAACTTACGGAATAAAATACTAATGGAAGGAGCAAACATCGGGAGAGAAAAGGCTTCAATGGAGGCTGGCTATTGATTAAAAGAACGATATATGCTTGCAGTTTCCAACTCTCAAAATACATGTGTGATCATACCCACACTTCTTTCAAGGTCATAGGTGACAAAGCATGTCAGATATTACACAATGTGAGGCTGTATGGTGTCAGAATGGGGTGGGGGGGAATCTTCTTTGTACTATATTGCTGATGATTTAAGCCTGTGTCACTCATGAGCTGAGGATGGCAAGGGCAATAACATGGGGACAAAAGAAAAATTTATATTGACAGGACAGGATAAAATGCCATCAACTTTGTGTGGCTTCTCAGTAATCACATAGAATGACTTCCAGGATTATATGTTCCCAACAAGGTCCAGCAATGGTGCACCCTTCCCTATGTATCCCCTGCTGCTATTTTTTCTTCTCTTCTCTTTCTTTCCCTTTCCTGGCATTGTTGACTTCTTAATATTGCTGGGTTTTCCACCTCAGAAATCTATTTTCTCAAGAAAATTATGCCCATTTTCAGTCTATTGTGTCTCATGTATGTATGTATGTCTTTTTAGTAGCAATGTTTCTCAGTCATGGTGCATATTTCAATGGTAGGTTGTTTATCTAAGAACCCAGATTTAATCCCTGACATTTCCAAGATGGAGAAAAACCTCTGCCAAAAATACAAGAGTTCATGCATCTTCCTGTGTTCCTCAGGCAACATTAAGAACATTAAGAAGCATCAAAATGAATATGGCATGAAAGGAGAGTTAGCTGGTTTTCAGACATTTCATGAGGTGGCCATCCTAAACAAGTAAATTCCCCTGAAGTTTGTAGGTCTATTTCTGGATACATTTTCTTTACCTCCTGCTATGTGAATATTTTCATGATTGATCCCAGGTGTACTTTTTATGAGTCTGAGGTCACGTCCACATAGGATTTTTGTAACAGTTTGGAATTAGCTCCAGACTCCTTATTCCAACACTGGCCAAGTGGAAGAGTCAAATGAAATTACTACTAACCTGAGCATCTTATATAGTAATATGTGCTGCTGGTAAGATCACACTTGGAATACTGTGTTCAGTTTTGGTCACAATACAAAAAAGATGTTGATATTCTAGACCAGTACCGGGCCACGGCATGCCAGCAATCGGGCCGCACAAACAAGCAAAGCCCCATCTGCAGGATGCAGGCAGCACACAAAATCACGCCCCCTCCGGTCCGTGGAAAAACCTCTCTCCATGTAATCGGTCCCTGGTGCCCAAAAGTTGGGGACCTCTGTTCTAGAGAGAGTGCAGAGAAGAGCAACAAAGATGATTAGGGGACTGGAGGCTAAAGCATATGCTTGAACAGTTGCAGAAACTGGGTATGTCTAATGTAACCAAGAGAAGAACTAGGGTCTTATGATAGCAGTCTTCCAATATTTGAGGGGCTGTCACAGAGAAGAGGGGGTCAACCTATTCTCCAAAGCAACTGAGGGTAGAGCAAGAAGTAACGGATGAAGCTTATCAAAGAGAGATCCAACCTAGAATTAAGAAGAAATTTCCTGTCAGTGAGTGGAATTGCTTGCCTCCAGAATTCATGGGTGTTTCATCACTGGAGATGAGAATGGACAGCCATTTGTCTGCAATGGTATAGGTCTCCTGCTCAAGCAGGTGGTTGGACCAGAAGACCTCCAAGTTTTCTTCCAGCTCTGTTATTCTGTATGTGAAACTTTTATCACTGTATCTAGTCTTTTGCAGTGCTACAGCTCTGCTAAGTGTCTCCACAATCAGTTCCGCATGGGCATAAATTCTTGCTTTCCCCTTCCTTTCTTTTCTTACCGAAGCTCAGTTCTGAACAGTTTAAGGTGAGGATTATGAAGGCAATCATTACTGTTGCAGCTTTTTGAAAAAATAGAGAGTAAAAACTGTGATAGTGTGGACCCGCCCTGAAATACCTTGTTTGTGAATGTTGATAATAGTATGAAATATTATTGAAATAGTATGAACATGCTAGCTCAGACTACCTGAAATATCATCTTATTTCTCCCAAACTTGTATCTAAAGTCTTCTTTGGAAACTTTCTCAAAGGCCCAATTGTGATTTAAAAAGTAGGTACTGAAAAAGATGATGCCCCTCAATGTGTCAGATTCCTCCTTAGAAAAAGGTTTATTCTTTTAGATTTTAAACAGAATTTGAATGCATTCATACTTCCATTTTCAAAATACTGTTTTAGCCACTTATAAACTGTATTTTTTAAAATGTTTTTCTCGTTCTTTGCTTTTATGTATATTGCATGTTTTACAGATTAACAATAAGTCAGGAAAGGTGTTGATTGAAAACTGTAAAAAATTTAAAAGTTATACCCATGTAGTAAGCAATACCAACTTATATCTAACTTAGAGATGCTAGAAGTGCAAGTGGCAATTTCAATACTGTTTGTACATACAGCGAAACATGATTCCTTAGCAAGACGTTACAGGAGATGATGGAATCCCAGAATACTTATTACAGACGACAAAAACCTGTCTAATTTCCTGGGAAATCTGTCAGCACAAAGATCTGGGTTAGATGTTCAGCATCCCTTCCAAATCTCCACTTTTTAAGCCCTAATCCAAAGCACAAAGTGTTTTCTTCTTTTCCTGGGAGGCTAAGTCCTTTTCATTCCAACATCATCATGAAGATAATGTTAAAAGACCAGAGATAAGTCTCTCCCTAAGCGATGTGTAATTGACAGAGAGGTAACAGATACAGTACCTCAGGAGTTAAAACATGACAACACATAACTCTTGAAAGGACTCTGCTGTTTCCAAATAGGCAATTCAGTGACTCCAGAGGAAAATATGTTAAGCTTTGCATACTAATCACTTATACTGGCCTTTTAAAGTAATGGCAATGAAAAACATCAAGCTGTTCAAGCATGGAGTATGTCTGGGCTTTAGATCTCCTCAGTGAAATTCGGGAACAGCAGAAGCTCTACGAATGGCATCAGTGATACCATTCTGGAAAACTGAAGCAGTTCCTGGACACCTTCCTAACGTTCCAGCAAGGTTTAATTTGGCGCAAGAAATTTGTGAGTAATGCTTGTGATACCAGACAATGGATCATGAGTGAGCCCCTCTATTGGAAGTTGCCACCACACACCTTGTTCATCAAGTATTCATCCTGAACAAGCAACTCAGTGACAGAACATATATTTGGATGTATGAAGGTCCCAGGCTCAATCTCTGGCATTGCCAAACAATGCTAGAGAAATAAGAGAGTTGCTGACAATCAAAAACAGATAATAGGTAAGAAACCTGTAAATCTACAAATGTTGTTGATTTGATTTGATTCGATTATCTTTATTGTCACTTTTTACTGTGGGCACAACAGCACACATTAAAAATGAAATTTAATTACTTGCTCTCAAAGTGTACACATACATAACACACATTTAAACATTCTATAAATGACATATGTATAGACCTACATCCTTACATATAAGTAATATATAAATATTAATCATGGTCCATCTTGAATACATAACGGAAGGAGGAAGCTTTAGACTTCACAAGGTTAATACTGTATGGAACAAAACTGTGACTGAATCTGGATGTTCTGCTTCGGATACCACAGACCCTCCTCCCAGAAGGTAACAAGGAAAACAGATCATGAAGAGGATGTGTAGTGTCCCATTAACCCTGATTGTTGGTCATGTTAGTAGGGACTCATAGGAATTTCAGTCCAACAATTGGAGGGCTATAGGTTAGCTACCTTTGAAGAAGATAACTATTGAATTAAGGACTTTGATTACGAATGAGACATATTGTACTGTGTATTCAGAAAAGAGAATATACTATATGCTTAGAAGTAGTCTTTTCTGTACTAATCATTTAGGACAGTGGTGTCCAACTCACAGCCCATGGGCTGCCTGAGGCCCTTGACAGATAGTAATGCGACCCCACAAAATCATAAACCTTTGACATTATTATGTGATTTATACATGTTATATTTTATATGTGGCCCAAGACAATTCCTCTTCACTCAACGTGGCCTAGGAGAGCCAAAAGGTTGAACACCCGTGATGTAAATATTACTTGTAGATTTGCTCGGATACAGCTGGGATCAAACATTTCTTCACTGGAAATTTCCTCTTTACACCACAAGATACATCTAGACGTTTATTATTTATTTATTTATTTATATCCCACCTTCATTATTTTTAAAAATAACTCAAGAAGGCAAACATATCCAACACAACTTCCTTTTCCTATTTTCCCCACAGCAACAACCCTGTGAGGTGAGTTGGGCTGAGCCACTGGCCCAAGGTCATCAGCCAGCTTTCAGGCCTAAGGTAGCACTAAACTTGCGGTCACCCGCTTTCTAGCCTGGTGCCTTAATCACTAGACCAAACTGTATTTATTACTTACTGTCTTACATAACTATAATCAATCAATCTATATAGCCAAGCCCCCAAAACTATGTGACACCAGAAAGCAATTAATATTATCATGCAAAGAGAAGAGAAATGTTCACATAAAAGATTTTCAAACTGCAACAATAGTGCTAAACCACTTCATGATGAAGTGGAAATGAGAACGTGGAAGTTTTACCACTGTATAATATTGGCTCCCGGAAACCCAAGATCTGAAATACTTAGTAGTCGGTATATAGTTTAATAGTCCACACACTCAAAAAACTATAACCCATTGGTAGAATTTAAAACACTTTAAGCTGCTAGAAACAGAAGCTATCCTCAGTCTTTCTCCCACACATACATGGTTGCCATATTGCGAGAAGGAGAAAGTGGAGCCATTACGGCAACTTTATCACTGTCACACATCCCGAGTGCCACTGATATTCAATCACATGGGAAGCCAGCTTCTGTAGAAAAAACATCCCGCTACAGAAATTCAAACAGCCAGTTTGGGGTAGTGATTAAGGGAGACTGGGTGAGCATGAATTCTAGTCCTGCCTTAGGCACAAAGCAAACTGGATGATCTTGGGCCGGTCACTCTCTCTCAAGACTTAGGAAATCTTGTCAACTACTTCTGAAATTTTGCCAAGAAAATGGCACTAGATTGACTCACTAGGAGTCAACCCTGATTTAAAGGCACACACACACCCCTCCAAAAAACAAAACAAAAAAAAACTACAGGAATTCAGTACCAAACATGTTGAGGTTGTGCACCAGAATGGCAATAGGGATATTGGCAGGGATGGTGCCAATAAGTTTCTATCTGAGTTCCTCTGATTAATTTAGTCTGAAAAAAGGGTATTAGCACAAAATGTATTGAATATGTATTGGAAATCAAATTCAGGATGCCCAGAACTCTATATTCCTCTGGGGCCAATGATCCAGAGGAAAAGAGAAGCTGCCCTATATTGCTGAAACTTTTTTCCTACTGTGACAGAGCTACATCATTAGTAATCGATATGCCAACTTATTTGGAAACTGCTCATCTCTTTTTATTTTGAGATTTGATTGCACAAATACGACATTAAATATTTGTAACAAAAGATACCATTACATATATTTCAGAAGCACTTGCCTAACGGTTACAAGCACACAGCTTATTTAATACAGAATGACAAAATCTGCAGTGCCTCTTTAATCTAATGGCTGGCTTTACACCCAGGGTGTGAGAAATGATCAGCACATTACTGTCCAGCCATCATGGAACTTCCATACATTTTCAACCCTCAAAGTCACCTTCCGCAGAAATCCGAATTCTTAAGGTAAAGCTGCCTTATCCACTATCAATGGCACCATAGGAGACTTGGATGGAAGCGAGTGTTCTCCCTTGATATCCCCCTCGCCACCATACAGCATGCTCTCCAACAATACCATTTGTTCTTTAATGACTCACAAATCTGAAATGCCTATTCAGGCTCCTTCTCAGTTTGTGCCACTAATTCTTTTAATTAATCCCCTATGAAACAAACTGTTAGAATACCCATTGTTAATTTGTTCCAAAGCAAATGATTATCTAAAATTTACACAGTAGGGAAATTCTTAATTAGACTGTCATCAGCCTAGGACTCTAAGTGCCTCTGGCAGTAGGAGACTAATTAATTATTCCTACTGCCAATCTAGGGAATTTTTGGTTTAGCTCTAGCTACTTCATTGTCCAGGCCTAGTGTACCACAAGACAAACTGTTCGCCTCACAGATTCTCAGAAGGCCCGTCTTTCCATCACATGAAACCTTGATATGTCAGAATCTCAAGATACATTTACTCCATCAATTGTCTTAATGATTTATTGCTGGATCTTGCAGTCAGAAACACCATGCTAAAAAAATGTAAGAGGACTCATAGAAAGGCTGGCCTACAGATGGGGTGAGCAGAATTAATGTAGAATAGGCAAGCTTGACATAAAAAATAAATGGAGTCAAACTCGATTTCTGGTGATTTTAATGGACAATTCCATATAGGCTTCTTGGTAAAAGTGGTTTGCTATTGCCTTTTTTCTAAGATTTTTATTTTAACTTCCGCATCTAGACTACAACTCTCAAATGGTTCCAAGGCATGTATTAACTCTGACATTCTGTTATTTAATTACATTAAATATTAACAGAAATATTAATTTCATGAAATTTTAAAAAATTAAGTGTTTGTTGATGATTCCAGTGCCTCTGCAGTCAGATATAATATGAGGAGGTAGAAATAAGTTGACGTTTTCTTTTAAGGAAGTTTGCCTGCAAATGTTCTCCTCAATGGGCAGAAATATTATGCTTCGTATATCTGAAGAACTAGGTCTTAAGTCTACAAAAGGTTATGCTATATTATTATTTTTAAGGTAACACAAAGCTCTTCATTGCTTTTATTTCCAGTTATCACCCTGGAATCAGAATATAGTGGATGCAAACAGATGCTCTTACAGAGGGCAACACAGTTAACCAGCTACTGTACATGTATGCAGCAAAAGAAACTGCATTCTAAGAATATTTAGCCACTTCCACTTCCAGTTCTAAACTCCCTTTTAAAAGTTTCTATTTCTTATTTGTACTGAAACCTTCCATGGTGTCTAAATGCTTCCCTATTCCCACATTTTCAACTGATTTCAAACTATGAAAGCTGTTTTTAAAGTGGTCTCAACAGCCTGTTATTGTTTGATCAGTAACTGCAACAGGTCCACTCATATTAAACAAAAGCAGCTAATATTTGGTATAATTTATTTGTTGGATCTAAAAAATATAAATTCAAGTGTGGGGAACCCTAATTGTTCTGAGTGCTGATAAGCAGGTGACAAAGCCATGCAGTTGATAACGGTCATCTCATTATTTTCTCAAGGCAGGTCTGTTAGATATTTCTGGATTGCTCTCTCTCAATAGGCAATGCTGACCAGCTAGAATGCTGAAAATTTCATTCTAGCAGAGAAGAAGAACAAAAATGATTAGGGAGAATGGTTACAGGAAACATACAAAGAATGGTTACAAGAATTGGGTATGTCTAATCTAATGAAAAGAAAGATTAGAGGAAACAATAGCACTATTCCAACATTTGCGGGGCTCCTACAAAGACGAGTGGGGGAAGTCAAACTATTTTCCAAAGCACCAAAAGACAAAATGAGAAACAATGGATGGAAACTAATCAAGAGAAGCAACCTAGAACTAATTTTTTTCCCCCTAATGATGAGAACAATCATCCAATGCAATAGCTTGCCTTCAGAAGTTGTGGGTGCTCCATCACTGGAGGCTTTCAAAGAGTGTCTGAAATGGTATAGGGTCTCCTGCTTGATCAGGGGGTTGGACTAGAAGACCTCTAAAGTCCCTTCCAACTCTATTATTCTATGTTCTATGTTCTAGCCACACCTGGAAAATCAGTTTCCTCTCCTCATTCAAACCACTCAGTAGTTAGAAACAGATGATTATAAAGATTCATGTCCAATGACAGTCCGTTTATTTATTTGGAATCAAAATTTATTTGCAATCACATATTTAACGTAATCAAACTAGTGTTTCTAGGTGTACTTTTTATGTGAAATCTTCTAAGAATGCTTTATATTTTATCTCTTCAATAACATGTGTCTGGCTGTGCATGGGAATGCAGTTCTTCTTTAGTAAATCAAGTCAACTATTGTTCCTTGAAAGATTAAAAACTCAATATATTCACATCAGTTCGATTAGATCTGTTGTACCATAATAAACCTCACACACTGTATTAAGCCAAGTTTGTTTTGACAATGGTTAAGAGTGATTATATTTTAACCATCATGCTGCATCAAAATCAAGTAAACCCAATGTTTAAAGAAATGTGAGATCCCAGAAAAAGATTCCTTCTACAGTGTTTGGTGAAAATACAATGTAAAACAAACAATACAAAACAGCTGCTATAATCTTTCCCAATTGAGTAGTAAAGCCCACAAATTATTACAGCAGCTGTTTTGCTTTTGGTGTATTGCTTAGAGCAGCTGTTTTGATCTTTTGTGATTTTTATGGAAGGTTAATACCATAGTCTTCTATAGACTGTACAGAAGAATACATGCATTTATCTGCCTTACATTCACGCTCTCTCATGCAGTTTCCTCCAAATTTCTGATAAAAAAGACATTTTTCAAATTAAATGGGAAAGGCAAAACTTTTAGTTCTCTGGTATTATTTCACTGACAGTAACAATCATAGAAAGAAAATGTGTTTCCTTGTAACATTTTGAAAACATATCAGAATGGATGGAAAGTAAGCTTCCAGGTGAGGATCTATGGTGAACTAGATAACCCTGAAAGAGTGGAGATCAGCAGCCCGAGAGCAAATTCTGGTCAGCACTGTCTTTCCAGATAAAGGAGATATCATGAGATCACCCACTTGAACTCCAGACAGCTGCTCTTCAGAGGGCAGGAACTAAAGTTTTTGCAGTTGATACATGAGTTGAGCTGTTGGGAATAGAGGGATTTCAACCAAGCTCATAGCTATAATGCAGCCTATATGGACACAAGGTTTGTACATGGCTCACTTTCTTAAACATTTTCAGGTGTAATTAATTTGCAGCTAAAGAGATTTTCTGAGCAACAGGATAAGAGTATTCCACTTGGTGAATTGAAACATTAATGGGAAAAGTAAAAGAATTTGAAGCATTAGCAGGTTTTAAGATCAACAAACTGAAGACAAATATATTAATGAAAATAGAAGATTAATAAAGTGGGCTTTAAAGTAGAGTAGGAAGTAAAGTATCTGGGTATCACTATGATAAATATGCATTGTATGTTATTTCAAAATAACTATGTTAAGACATGGAATGAAATTTAAAAAGATATGTTAAGATGGGAGAAACTAGACCTACCCAATTCTGGCAACCGTTCTTTATATGTTTTAGCCTCCAGTTCCCTAATTATCTTTGTTGCTCTTCTCTGCACTCTTTCTAGATCAGGGGTCTCAAACTGCCAGCCTGTGGGCCGGATGCATCATAGTGAAACCGCGCCCACCCTATTGCTGGCAATGGCAAAAAAGCCGTGACACGTCACATGACGTTGCAAGTTTGACACCCCTGTTCCAGAGTCTCAATAATTTAGAAGTATCCTGGTTAATTGTTTCACTAATGATAATTTTTTAATCAGTGACTGGTACTCCCATTATAACCTTACAAATATTTTGAAAAGGGAGTAAATACTGTTGGGTCTTTGTTAGAAAAGCCTCCCCATCCTTGAATGTCTGAAAATGAGAATAATCCTTTTTGCAGTGGCTTTACCATGGTCACTTATTACTGATTATTACCCTCACATTATTTTTGTTCAGAGAAATACAGCAAAGGGACAAGTAAAAATGATATTCATTTTAAAATCTAGGCAATTGTAGGAGCTGACTCAGTTAGGTTGCCATTTGGTTCTAAGTAGTTACACAGATGCTAAGAATTCATTAAAAGCTCCCCACTGAATAGACTTTTAAAGAGTCTGCATCAGAAATCTTTTAACATATATCTCACCCTTGGGACTATAATCATCTCCATGTTCATGCCAGAAAAATATACAGCAGTTTCCTCAAGCTAGACTTTTTTTTAAAAAAAAAAAACAACTTTCCTCAATATCTAGCCTTAGGAGCTTATTGAACAAATCACCTTCCTATGATAATTCAGGCAATTTGGAACGTCTTCTGCTAGAGTCACTGTCACCAGATCTCATAACTTGGCCATAGGACTATCTAATCAGGTTGCAAATTCACCAGACGGCAGCTGATGGTTGCAGAGTCTGTACACCAAGTGTCTAGTTGTTATCCAGTTTTGCAGCCCCAATACAGGTAATCCTCGAGTCATCTGATCACCTTTTGCGACCTTCTGAAAAGCAAAGTCAGTGGGGAAACCAGAGCCACTTAACAAACATGTTACTAACTGAACAACTGCTGTGATTCACTTAACAACTATGGCAAGAAAGATCATAACATGAGGCAAAACTGACTTAACTGTGTTGCTTAGCAACAGAAATTTCGGGCTCAATTGTGGTTATAAGTCAAGGCCTATCTCTACAGTAGTATTAGATGGGGGAAATCATCTGGTGTGAGAGAAGTTAATTTAAAAGCTTTTTGTGGTGAACTTCTCATCAATGAAACAAGTTCTACTTTGAAAAAGGATGCCTTTATTCCATTACTTATTGCCACTTCATTTTGTTTGGCGAAGAAGGAATGAGGCAAAGATGTGAAGAAGCAAACTCCTTCCAGATGGTTAACCTAAGATCTAAAGAAGAAGGAAAAAATAATCTATTATATTTATCAATTTTACTAATAAAAATACAACTATAATATAATCAATATAAAATATCACAAAATCTCTGCCCTAGGAACATATATTATTGCCTCATTTGATTAACAGAAAATATTGCCTTTTCCAAAACAGACAGAGCCCACATTTCTAATAGCCATTCCTTTACATTTGGAATAATATCACTTAACTCACAGATTGTAGCTCTTCCCAGCAACCCTCTGGGCAGTTTAAATGCAATGGAGGTCCAATCAGCAGGGGCTCAGCTACTTTCCTCCTCCACCCTCCTTCTTAATTCACAGTAGCTCTTCCCAGCAACCCTTTGGGCAGTTTAAATGCAATGGAGGTCCAATCAGCAGGGGCTCAGCTACTTTCCTCCTCCACCCTCCTTCTTAATTCACAGTAGCTCTTCCCAGCAACCCTCTGGGCAGTTTAAGAAGTTTTCCACTTCTTCAATATGATTGTTTTATACCACTCCCTGCTTAAGCCCAATACAACCATAATTCCTGATAAACAGTCATATTCCACATTAACATCTTTAACACATTTTCCCCATAAATCTATTTAAATACATTAACCCGCTGTTCCAAATAGGTATCAAGTGATCGCATGATCATATCATATGGGCTAGTGAATCTTCACATTTGTTACACCTCCAACACAAAAAAAATCTGATGTTCCATCCCTTCAAATTCGTTCTTTTAGAGAGTCCAATATAGGCTGAATACATTTTTAATTAATCAACTTTAATCTTAGATCTGTAGATACTGTTCTAACACTTTTAAGGACATTACTCCATTGGTGGGGAATTATTAGCAATTCCAGTTCTTTAGTCCATTTTCAAACATCCCCAAAATGTCCGCTTTAAAATATTCTGGAAGTTTTAATTTTGCCATGGAAACATGAAATTTTGTCAGGCCAGAAGTCGTGGTCAAAGCATCTCACTCAGATTAATCCATCAGAACTTCTCTCTTCAATGTGGACAGAATCTTTATTCTGCTTCCTCGTCAAGGCAGAATAGTGATCTGAAATACAGTCAGCAGTTCTTTAAGCCAGCATAGTTTTTTTTGCCAGTTCTTGTACTGAGTATCAGCACTTCAGTGTTGCCATGTAGAAAATGTTACATACAGAATATGCTTCTCTCTCTGGAAGTAACAGCATAACCAGTGGTGGGATTCAGCCAGTTCGTACCAGTTCAGCAGAACCAGTAACTAATTTTTTGTTGCCCAGGCCCAGAATGGACTTCCGGAAGTGGCATCCACACAAAGAACCAGTTGTTCCCATATTTGAATCCCACCACTGAGCATAACACAATAAAAAGATTAACTGAGTGCCTTTTTGGGCCACTCAAAATGAAGTTCCTGTGCTGATCATCTCAAATTGCTTAGTGAGCCATCCTCATGATTTTTTGCTCTGATCCAGCAAAAGCACTTTTCCCACAGACTCCTAAGCTGTATATTTTTGTTAGAATATTGCCATACAGTTTTTGAATAGGTGATACTAGTAAGTACTTCACTCTGCTTTTTAAAATTATTTCTAAAGTTATAGTATCCATTTTTCTAAAGCTCTGTTGTTTCATTGCTATATGAATAACGCAAGCTTCCACTTAATTTTTTTTACTGCACTAGCTTAAAGACTATCAAAAGGAAAATTTAAATATACCTTTATGTTCACAAACATATTTTGAATAAGTGGTCAATTTCAGTAGGTAAATGATGGATTCATTCCATTTCTCAAAATAATGTGATAATCAAACCATTCTTTCCTTTCTTTACTATATTATTGGATGATATAATCACAAAAATGAAATCTAGTCTTGAATGGAAGGGACATATATGTATTCAGCACATAGCTTACTACCAGCTGACCATTTTAGTCGTGGCTGTGTTTATAAAGTTCATTAAATATCAGAATAACAGAATAACAGAGTTGGAAGGGACCTTGGAGGTCTTCTAGTCCAACCCCGTGCTCAGGCAAGAAATCCTATACCATTTCAGACAAATGGTTGTCCAATCTCTTCTTAAAAACCTCCAGTGTTGGAGCATCCACAATTTCTGGAGGCAAGCTGTTGCACTGATTAATTGTTCTAACTTTAAGGAAATTTCTCCTTAGTTCTAGGTTGGTTCTCTCCTTTAGTTTCCATCCGTTGCTTCTTGTCCTGCCTTCAGGAGCTTTGGCGAATAGCTTGACTCCCTCTTCTTTGTGGCATATTGGAATACTGCTATCATGTTACCCCTAGTTCTTCTCTTCATTAAACTAGACATACCCAATTCCAGCAACCGTTCTTTATATGTTTTAGCCTCCAATCCCCTAATCATCTTGGTTGCTCTTCTCTGCACTCTTTCTACAGTCTCATCATCTTTTTTACATCGTGGTGACCAAAACTGGATGCAGTATTCCAAGTGTGGCTTTACCAAGGTATTACAAAGTGTTATTAATACTTCATGTGATCTTGATTCTATCCTAAGGCAGTCTAGGACTGTAGTGACTTTTTTGGCAGCTGCAGCACACAACTTTGTGGATAGGGGCTGGGAAGTCTAGTTTTGGCATAGTGCTTCTTTGAGAGTCTAGCAGGGGAATTCTGGGAGTTGAAGTCCACAAGTCTTAAAGTTGCCAAGGGACAACTTCAAGGGACACCCTTGATCTAGAGTCTGCCACCAATATTCATCACTGTCTACCCCTATTCACATCTGAGCAGTCATTTGTTAAGTGAAAATAATTGGGCACTATTTTGAGACTAAAATAGATCTCTCAATATAAGGGAGCCATAGGTGGGCAACTTTGATATCCATTATGGTTTTTTTTCTAGAGGGAACTGGCACATTTAAGGCACATTTAAAATGTTTAGTTTCTTACTCATTTGTGATGTGCGTATTTGGTAATGATTCTGAAGAAGTGCTTCAGGGATATTATATGAGCACAGCAGATCTGTTAGTCAATAAAGTAACCCAGTTTTTATTTTTAGTTTCTGCACAAGCTTGAAAAAACGGTGCCGATACTTTTTCAGGCTTGTGTGGAAAAAATGCAAGGGTAATATCATGACCAGAAGTACTTCTTACAAATAATTTTCAAAATGTCTAAATCCCTACAATTTTAACATATTTTAGTAATTTAGAATTGTTTTGAGAACTCAGAAAAAAGATCTGAATTCCTCAAAAGCTTCCTACTCTTCTAGTTCAATGCTTTTAGTGGCATTCCTAAGGAAATATTATTCCTAAAAGATTGTTTGCTTTTCTGTCTTGACATTTTCAGACAGTTTTGCATTTCCTCTATTTTGATAGATATGAGAATCCAATTTCAGAATTTAATACTGGTGATTATGAAACAGTTTTGTAAGAACAGGGAGCCAACTGTCAATTGTTAAAAATGAGTACAATTTAAGAGACTTCAGCTCTGACAGAGCCTTAGCACCTGAAGAATTAATCCATTTAGGCCATAGTTATCTAAATGGTAGTAGGGCACATTGGCTAATCAATGAAATGTATGTTGTGATGCAAGCAGTGTAATCTTTCGTAAAATAAAATAAAAACCCTGTACTGGTGGCACCTTAAGAAACAAAAATAAAGATAAATGGACAGAATTCAGCAATCATGGTGCACGGTGCTTAAAGCGAGTTTGTGTTTCTGCCTAAGTACTCTGGCATATTTTGCAACTCATGCAAACTTCAGCAGCATTGAAGATGAAAGCCACAGGATGAGAGGTCTCACATCTTAAACTGATCAAACCGAACAATGATTTAACAGATCCAAAAAAGATATAGAGTTGACAGAGAAAGCAACTCTCCATAATGAAGGCAAATAATGGAACAAGCCCAATGGAAAAGAGTGATAAGCGGAAGCAAGAGACCTATAAAATATTCTGCATTGCTGACAGTCAGAAAATGCTTTCAGACCATTGCAGAGAAGAAACAATTCTAAAACCTCATGGGAAGAAAAAGAAAACGGTGTAGAACAGAAAATAGGAAAGACAAGGGGGATGCAGCTATGCCTTGCAAAAGACTAAAAGAATTATAGTAGATGGTGATTCACTAGTATAAACAATCCAAGTAAATGTGTGTCAACTGGACCTTGCAGATTGGGATGTGTACTATCTGCCAGAAACGCAGATTAGAGATATGGCAGAACTTTCCAGGCTTATTGAATTTACTGACAATTATCCCTTGACATGGAGACAAATGTTCCTGCAAAAAAAGCACGCAATGTTATTACCAAGACCTTTGAAGATTTAGGAAACTTGAACACCTAGGGAATTTAGGCAGTCTCTTTTAGCTTGGAAAGTGTGGGGGGAGGGGGATTTCTAAGCTGTGCAGATTCTATTAACTGGAGAATTGTGGTTTCTGTGATCACTGAGTGAGTTATCAATCTATGACAGCTCGGATGAGCTGCATCTCATAAGATCTTTATTTAACTTTTAAATTTAATATTTAATTTAAAAGATCTTTTATTTAATCCTTCATTAAGGGTTGTTGTTTTCTATCAGTTAAAAGTCCTCCCGATGAAGCTTATGAATGCCACAACAAAACACGCTTATCAGTCCTTAAGTGTTTCACACTCTCCCCCCCTCCCTCCCCTCTGTTTCCCTCCCTCTCCTGTGTTGGGCTGCAAAAATCAAAACGATCATTGACTACTAGACCAAAGAGTTAACATTTCTATATTTTTTTGCTACCATCTAATAGTTGCCTGATATATTTGAAGGCTTAGATCTGATGCCTCTACTAAAAGTCAAATTGCAAACAGTTTCAACCAGGAGAGGGGAGGCAGCAAGGAGAACCAAAAAAATTATGTTTGTGTGCTTTATGCGGTGTGCATGTATTATGATGAAAACTGAAAGGATATACAGTATAGCAAACGGAAAAATGGACTAAAGAGAGCATACAGTGCTTGTCCAGAACAATAGAAAGACAAGAAAATTTAAGCTCAAAATATGTTGAGATTGGTGAGGGCAAAAATGTCAATGGGGTTCAAAATAAAAAGATCAGCTGTTCAGTGAAGGCAGGAAATTGGTGACAGTTAAGAAATAAAAAATAGGCTACTTAAGTCCAATTTGGATTCAGTCTTCTCCCACACGTCTTCCATCAGGCAACAGTGAAGAATAAGATGAAAGGACAAAATTGGAACTTGAGATGGATAAAACTTTGCAGGGGAAAATCTATTTACTTTGAATTAATTTAAATCTATAGAGCTAGATGAATTGCATAATTGGGTTCTAAAGAGCTTGCTCATGGTCTGGAATAATTTTAATGTATTATCTTTATAAAAGCTGGAAAGAGGATAAAATACCAGACGCCTGAAAAAGAATAATTATTGCCCCTATATTCAAAATGGGGAAAAGATGGATCAGGGAACTCTAGGTTAGTTGGTGTAACTAACATTGATAGCTCAGAGGTTTCTAGGGCATGTCATAAAGCGAACCATTTATATACCTCTTGGATTTCCCAAACACAAGTTTTGTCTAATTTTATCTAATGTTTTCCACTGGGCAGCTTACCTGATTTAATGTCTAATCAGCAAGGTAGTTAAAGGTGGACTGAACAGCATTATAATTAAGTAGATATATAACAGGTTTGAACAATACCTAAGAGTACCTACCAGTGGTTTCTCATTGAACTAGAGTCAAATATGGAGTCAGGTACATTGAGATTCAGTCTCAGGGCCTAGTCCTCTCCCCCATTTATGCCAGTGGTTTAGATGAGGAGGTAGAGGCTATACCTATCAAATTTGCAGATAACTGGGAATGGGAATGGATAAATACTATCCTAGATGGGAATGAATAACTAATATCCTAGATTACAATCCAAAGTGTAGAACAAAAGACAGATTTAAGCTACAGAAAGGCAGATTCCAACTGGTTGTTAGGGAGGAAAATATTCTGACAATGAAACCAGCTAGGCAGAAAAGTAACGTTGCTTGCTAAATTAGTCAGAAAAGGTTGCATGGCAGTTTTGCATGGAAGATGCTTCAGCCTGGATTCATGAACTGAGTGGGGGAATATACAGGATAGCCTAGATCAGTAGTTCTTAAAGTGTGGTCTAGGCCCCCCCGAGGGACCCTCTTTCAGGGGATCTGCAAAGTCAAATAAATAAATAAATGTTTTAAAAATTCTCAATTTTAATTTCTAAAACAGCAGATGTTTCCAAACTTGGCAACTTTAAGACTTGTGGATTTCAACTCCCAGAATTCCTCAGCCAGCCATGCTGATGGAAATTCTGGCAGCTGAAATCCACAAATTACTGCAGTACAGTAAATATTAACAGATATAATTCCATAAACCAAAGTTCTGTGAGACCCTAAATTATTTTTAGGAATGTAAAGATGTCCTGAGATCAAAATGTTTGAGAACTGCTGGTCCAAAGAGTCCCTTCCAACATTTTGATTCAATTATTCAATAATGTGTTCTGATGGTGTGTATAGAATAATTTCTCATAATATCTTCCATTTCTCTCTCATTTTGTTATTTCAGTAATGGAAATTAATATTTACAATAGAAATTTATGTTAAATTTAGACATAGAAAATATATGTTTAAAATATGGGGCTAATATTTTTCTCCCTGAAACAAATGGGGGAAATGGCTATAACATGCAACAAATATTTGATAAAACTTTTTGCCTTTTTCCTACTCATTTATCTCATGTATATTTTGGAAAGTTTTAGAACTACTTTTTTTGTATTTAATTGTATTTATGCCATATCACCAAGAGTTTATTCCCTCCCTTGCATCTCAGAAAAGATTTAATAGGTGAACTGAGATTCCAGAGGCTTATCTTGCTGTCCATCTGCTCCGGCTGCTAAACAATGATGAAAAGTCAAACACGACTATTGCAGGATTTTTTTTCTCATATAAAACCTACATCTTGATAGCATTACATGTATGTACTTTCAACCCCACTGCATTTAATTTCCAGTAAATGCGTATGTACTTTCATATAATAAATATAATTCTGTAAGCAACTCCCTCAAACATACATTGTTTTATATGAAATGTCTGACTCATCAAGTTGGTTAGTCTTCAACATACATGTACAGGCATGCACGTTCAAAAATGAGTTCTATTGTTCTTGAGACGCTTGCTTCCAAATAGAACATTCTTTAAGGTGGAATCCTATAATTGTTGTTGCCACTAACACCCTCTTCTTTGGAGCCAGTTTTCTGAACAGCCAAGAATAATTGGTGATTTAGTTGTAAAAAAGTTTATGCTGTCATCCATCAACAAGCATTTGTAGAAGTTTAACTCAGCTGGCATCATTTGATTCAATCCTTGTTTTTCTTTCTGTTTTTAAAGAGAAATGCATAATTCTAAACTGCTGGCCTATACTGTATTTCAAACTGCTACTGTTATCATTCACACACACGTTTATGTGTATTTATCACTAGTTTCATACAGTCCAAAATTTCTGTAACTTTTGGTTGCTGAAAGGAACAAACACACTACATAATCAACATTCTCTCTGTTCAAATAACATATCTTTGTAGCCTGAATCTTCAGGATCTGGCTGCATTTTATATTCAAGTAGAACATAAAATAGTTGAAAAGGTAAAAAAATCATAAGATAGAAAGTAGTCTAATAATACTTATTTTATTAATAAAATATTAATAACCTGATGAAAATTTATATTTAAAAATTAAACCTAAAAGGAATTTAGGTTTAATTTTTAACCAATGTGCTAGCAAATAAATCCTTTCTTGTTCCATGCTACAAAATAAATTAAAATATTGAAGGGCCCTGAACACTTGATCTTTTCAAGATAAATTGCCTTGATTATTTTGTGGTTATTCGTCACCATCCAAAGCATGTTTTAAAAATGAGTTTCTCGCTTTGTGCTAAAATGTGCTATTCAAATTATTGCCTAAAGGGCAATGATGGAAGCACTGATCCAGAAAGCTATCTAGGCTCACATAAGCAACTATTGCTAGTACAGCATTTTTTTAAATTGTTGACCTGCATATCAAATAAACACATATACTTTTGCAAATGCAAACAACCATTCCCATTTCAAAAACAATTTATTATGCTATCATCAATCATCGTCATTATCCAAAACCCTTTAGGCTCTCAGATTTGGTTTTACTATTCTTTGTTTCTTAGATTTAGAGTCAAAGAAGGTGGAATTAGGACTCCTTCTCATATAGAAAGGCTATGTGTCTAATTTATTTTAAAGTATTATAAGAAATGCTCCTCTTTTCTCCTCTGTTTGAGGGCATTAGCCTTCCAAATTGAGTTTAACAACAGGAATGGAGTTTATCAATTACCTTGTTCAGTGGCTGCCTAAGAATGAAATGGATTTTTAACCTGTATTTTGTATTCATATAAACTTCCTGCCATGGACCAGAACTGCCCACAAGATTTTCCAGCTCCATGGAAGTGAGTGGGGACATGAGAGTTGGTTTTTTTTCCAGCATTATTGAAAGATAACTGGATCCTTCGTCATAACTTTTGTTTCCATTAAGATTTTTCTAATATTTAACAGAATATTCCTTGCTATTCTGCAATATGAGAGCCAGTTTGGTGTAGTGGTTAAGGGTAATGGAGTGTATGAATGACCTTGCAGAAAGAGGGGGAAGATGCTGCCTAGGAAACAATAACAGAAGAAGGGCAGGAGCCCGCAGTTGCTTATCAGTCAGAAAAACATACTTAGGAAAGACACGCCCTAATGGATTAAGTCATTAAAAGTGGAGATGGAAAGTTTGTCCCTTCAGACTTGGAACATTCTGTTAATGTAGCCTTACAATAAAGTAGAATTCATCCTGTTGTCTCTGTTCATGTGGGAGAGCTGACATTAGGCATCAGGCTAGAAACTGTGAGTTCTAGTCCCATCTTAAGCACAAAGCCAGTTGGGTGACCTTGGGCCAATCCTCCTCTCTCAGCCCTAGGAAGAAGGCAATGGCAAACCACTTCCAAAATCATGCCAAGAAAACTGCAGAGACCTATCCAGGCAGCCACACTGAGTCAAAGGAACAAAAATTAAAAATAAATAAATAATCTGTAATATAAGCAATCTAATGTACCATTGCTCTGTTTAATCACAATCCCATGTAAAATTAATGTATATCCGTGTTTGTTGGATTTTCTGCAAATAACAAATTTATCCCATTAGTATGAGTAGTGAAATATGAATGCCAAATGATTGGGCAGGAATATACTTTCTTATCCATCATACCTCAAAAAACAATCCAAATATATATATATATATATATATATATATTTCAATACGGCTTAGTTTTAGAAAACTGATTTCTCCAACTCACACGACTACCAGAGATATGTTTTGTTTTCATTAAATCAGTAATCTACTTTTTCATTAAATCAGTAATCTACTAAAAGCAACTAAAAGCAAAACTAATTACAATGTAACTAAAATCTCAATTAAAATGTAATTAATTATTAAAATATTTTCTTAAACCCACGTATTCCTACAGTATCTATAGATTCTATCATATATATTTTTAAAAAACTTAGTAATTTTTAATAATAATAATATTCGTGAAGCCTTCTGAATAATGGTGAAATGATGCAAATGTGTTTTTATGTATTTTGAAACAAAGAATACTTGTTCAGAAACAGTCGACCCTATTAAACTTGAAGTATCTAGCAATCTTCATCCTTAAAATACAAACAAGCTACAGCATGATCTCTAATTGGAGAGTATCATTATATTCCTCAAGAAATTCAGCACAGCATGGAGTCAATATTTCCATACATGAACTTTGCCCTGCACCATAGGTAACTCCACATCTCTGCAGACTTCGATGTTTTTATATTTGGCAGCTCAGCTGCATTATATTCAGAATGGCAGAAAAAGCAATCTTTCCTTTGGCAGGGATGAAATTTTGCATAGCTTATGTGTTGGCCTTGTGCCCACTAACAAAAACACATGGTCCTGACATAAGGCCCCTCCCCCCATTTTGTAAAGCTTCAGCCTCTTGTTCTCCATGTATAGCTGTTTTAAACAATTCCTCTTCCCCTTTCTAGTTGCTGTAGTAGCATGTAACCACAATTAAAAAGAGTGGGGAAAATGCTTGGCTCTGGAAGTGCCAACATGCTGTTATTTCACCATCACAGATGCAAGGAATGGCATTTTGTACACAAGATGTTTCCTTTGTGGTACCAAAATTGTGGTTTTTTTTAAAGATTGCATCAGACAAATATACATCACATGTACTGAAAAAATGAATAGAGGAACATTAGGAATTTATTTTTTCTTAGAATGAAATTTTTATTGCTCCAGCTACAGTAACTTTAAGGGAAGTACATTCATACATACTGTAAATATGATCACTTCTTTTGCTCTGTTAGTAACCTGGAAACAAACAATAATTCAATTTGTGGTATATGACATTGCACAAATTATGTGAATTATATAATTTATATTAGTCATATATCACAACAAAAATAATGTACACTACAATACTCACAACATTTGAGCATGATGCATTTGTCTCCACTCCTTGTAGACTGATGCCCATGATGGAAAGCAGGACTGCAAACAAATGGAATAAATGCGGTTATGGAATAAAATTTGAATAAACCAAGTGTAAATTTAAAAAGACACCTTGATACAAACCTGCAGATTATTTATTTTACAAAGTCAGCTGATATAAAAATTTAACCCTCTTGTAATATACTGCTTCCCAACAAGCAACATGTTGGCACGGAATAAAGTATATCTCATGAAACAAACAAATCTGAGAGTTCCTATGATTATGACCATATTTGAGCCCAAAATATCTGTTGCCAAACATGACAGTTGAATGAATCTTATGACTTTTCTTGCCAGAGTTGCTAAATTAATCACTTTAGTAAGGCAGGACATAAAACAAGACAGGACATAAAACAGGACATGAGTCTTAAATGCGTGTATTAGTTAGAAGAAGAAAAAAGGAAGTAAAAAATGTCAAACCACAAGTTCATCTGTCGGTCACATATGAGTGTCAAGCTTGAGGCTCTGTTGCAAGTAACCACATATGTCTCGTTTCTATGTCTCGCTCTCGACTGGTAGCTAACCACAAACGAACTGCAGGAAATCTTAAGAAATTTAGATGCTTTGGCAAGATACCTGTAACCTCGATCCATGAGAGGGGGACAAGATATTTCGCTATTCTAGCATAGCAACAGGGGGCTGTCATTCAAGTAACCAATCAATGCTAACAAGTTACATTTCCGTGTTTTGCTGTTTCTGAAGAGTATATATGTACTTGTTGTTCCATGAGAAGGTGTTCAGAGTTTGTTATGATTTTTGCTCTGAACCTTTGCGCAAATAAACCAACTTCTTTTGATTCCGTGGTCTGAGTCCTGTGGTTTTCTGCAACATTTTTCTGGCGACCCAAGATGGGACTTGGAGCAATATTTTGCTGAGGACGGCACGGACCGACCGATGCCCAAGCAGGGCCGTCACGCTAAACCTTCAGCCGGCACGGATGATTTCTCCAGAAGGAGGCGGACGGCACCGCAGGGGTATTTGGTGGACAACCGACCGATCCAAGAACCTGAACGGAATCAAAACAAGTCACGAAACAAAGCTGGTTGGAAAAGAAGACGCCTGCAGGCAAGTATTGTGGAATTGTAGACCCACTCGTTTTGAGAGTGGAAGAGGGGGCCTGATCACCCCCCTGGGTCCGGGATCGGCGCATCCTAAAGAGGCCCAAGAGTTGTTGTGTGGGTGGTTAAGCCATTGCAGTTCCTGTTGGTGACCGTTGGAACGTCCGGCATCACAGGTCAGTGGCAGTGTTTTAGAAAATGGGTGGTGGAGGAAGTGTCCCTTGGACACCTCTTCAGTGTATGTTGAGGAATTTTAAGAAAGGTTTTAGTGGAGATTATGGAGACCCCAAGGCCAATCTAGGAGACTTAAAGAAATTCTGTGAAAATGAATGGCCAACGTTCAATGTAGGATGGAAGGCTGAAGGTAGTTTTAATCTTGACATAATCTCAAAAGTCCACCAAATTGTTACTGACCCAGATCATAGTCACCCAGATCAATACCAATATATTGACCAGTGGCAAGTAGTAGTAAAACAGAATCCTGAATGGCTTCGCAAATGCAGAGTGGAAGTCATGCGGGTCTGCGTGGCCAGAATGAATAGAAATCCCAGATCTCAGGTCACGAAGAGTCAGACTGAAGCCAAACCTGTCTTAAAGACTGAACCCTATGAAGAAGATAATCCTCCTCCATACGCCCCTGTGCATCGTCCTATGGCCCAAGGCATGCAACTACCGGTCCTAATTCAACCGGCAAATGTTGATGATGGCAATATTCAAGTTCAGGGGGCAGGAGTGCAAGGAATTCAAAGGAAAGTGCCCCTGATGTTAAAAAGAAACTTCAGAAACAAGAAGGGGCATTGGGCATGACTATGAGTCAATTAATGGAAATTGCACGTAAAGTTTATGTGAATAGAGAGAAGGTGGAAGAGAAGAAGAAAGAAGGTAAAATACAACGTAAGGCTGAATTGCTGGCAGCTGCATTGTCAGGCAATTCCAGAACCCTAGGAAGGAATCAGTGTGTTTTGTGTAAAGAAGAGGGACATTGGCAACATGAATGTCCTAAAAGGTTTGAACTTGGAAGAATAGAACAGGGACGTGGACATTTAACTCAAGAAGTCAAAATATATGATTTCCAGGGAGAAGGAAGAGGAAAAATGTTTCGTCCATATGGATTCAAAGGAAGAGGTCGAGGCCAATTTCAAGAACAAGTGGAGGCCATAGGTTTGGCCGCAGCTGAACAATGGCCTGAGGACTGAAAGGGACCGGGTTTAAGTCAAGCCGCCCCCGAACCCTTGGTCCAAATGAAGATAGGGGGCAATAATGTGACCTTTTTAGTAGATACGGGGGCATCTAGATCTGTAGTTACTAAGTTATTGGCTCCCTTCTCTGCTGATGTCATAAATATACAGGGAGTTGATGACTCAGTAAATTGTCACCCTTTTCTAAAGCCCCTGAGATGTTCCCTAAATGGAAGGGACATTGAACACCAATTCCTATATATGCCTGAGTGTCCCATTCCCTTATTGGGTCGAGACATGTTATGTAAAATGGGGGCAACTTTGTCATTTGAAAAAGATGAAATGGCACTAGTAATGAAGCATCCTCCAGATGAGATGTGGGGAATAATGGTGGCCCAAGAGGTTCAAGTCCTCGATACTTGGCAGGAGTTTGATGTGCACCAGTTATGGGCAGAAGATAATCCGCCAGGACATGCAGGTCACCATACACCACTAGTCATTCAAATGAAGCCTCTGGCAGTGCCTATTCGTCTCCGGCAGAGAAATTATCCTCGCCCCATTACACAAGAAATTCAAGACCATATTACCAAATACTTAAAGGCAGGCATATTAACAACTATTCAATCTCCTTGGAACACCCCAATCTTACCCATGCCAAAGGCTGATGGCTCATTTCGACCAGTCCAAGATTTGCGTATTGTCAATAATGCTACAGTTACTGTACATGCTGTAGTGCCTAACCCATATACCCTCCTGAGCTTGATTCCAGCATCAGCTGTTTGGTTCTCTGTGGTAGATTTGAAAGACGCTTTCTTTATGATCCCAATACATAAGGACAGTCAGAAACTGTTTGCTTTTGAGTGGGAAGACCCAGTAACAGGCCAGAGAAAACAATATGCTTGGACCAGACTTCCTCAGGGATTTAAAAATTCACCTACTCTTTTTGGCAACGCCTTGGCCTCAGATTTAGAAGACTTCCAGCCAGGCGAGGAAGGAGATGTATTACTCCAATATGTTGATGATGTGTTAATAACTGGACAGACAAAAAGAACTTGTTGGGACAACACCAATCAATTACTTCATCTGTTGATGAACAAAGGATATCGTGTCTCAAGAGAGAAAGCTCAATTAATGAAACCCCAGGTTAAATATTTAGGTTATAGTATAAGTCAAGGCCAAAGAGCAATAGGACATGAGAGAAAGGAAGCTGTGTGCCGAATTGCAGAGCCAACTAATAGGAGAGAATTACGGGTTTTTTTTCTAGGAGCAGCAGGATATTGTAGAATATGGATACCGAATTTTGCCCTGCTAGCCAAACCACTGTATGAGTCCACAAAGGGGGGAGAAAGAGAGCCCTTTATTTGGACACGTGAACAAAAACAGGCTTTTGAGGCTTTAAAATTGGCATTATCTCAAGCTCCTGTTATGGGACTTCCTAACCTCGAGAAACCTTTCAATTTGTATGTGGACTCAAAGAATAATATGGCTCTTGGAGTCCTGACTCAAGAAAAGGGAAGTTGGCAACAACCCATAGTTTACTTGTCAAAACAACTTGATGGAGTATCAAAGGGATAGCCACATTGTCTTAAAATTCTGGCAGCCACAGCTCTCCTGATAGAGGAAGCTAATAAATTGACTTTTGGAGAACTAGCTACAATCTATACCAGTCATGCAATTCGTGGAGTTTTGGAAACAAAGGGACATTTATGGATAACTAACTCCAGAATTTATAAGTATCAAGCTCTCCTCATTCAAAACCCTCAAGTGACATTGAAGCAGACAAATGGCCTAAACCCAGCCACCCTATTGCCTATACCAGGTCCTAAAGTTGAACATAACTGTATGCAAGTGATAGAAAGTCAATTCTCATGTAGACCTGATTTAACTGATGTGCCACTGAAAACAGTGGACTATAATTGGTTTACTGATGGGTCAAGTTTTATTGCAACAGGAGAACGATATGCAGGCTATGCAGTTGTCTCACTTGATAAAGTCATAGAAAGTGGGCCACTCCCAAAAGGCACAAGTGCTCAAGCAGCAGAACTGTGGGCTCTCATACGAGCACTGAAAAGAGCAAGAGATGAAAGTATAAACATTTGGACTGATTCTAAATATGCATTCCTCACATTACATGTACATGCTGCAGTCTATATAGAGAGAGGACTCTTAACAGCTGCAGGAAAAGAAATTAAACATCCTCTTCTGATTGAAAGACTTATAACAGCAGTCTTGGGACCAAAGAGGGTAGCTCTCATGCACTGTAAAGGACATCAAAAGGGACAAGATGAAGTAACCCAAGGAAATAGAGCAGCTGATAGAGAAGCAAGGTTATCAGCAACCTGAGAATTTAGCCTGGCCAGTGGTAAAGGAAACTCATTCAACTACTCACATGGGAAAGAGTGCATTAGCTGAAGCCCTCCACCGTATTGTGTATATCAATCGTCTTCACTCGCTATGTGCCCATGCAATTGAGAGATATAACATTTGTGCCCAGGTTAATCCAAGACAAGGACCTATTCTTCCGCCAGGAAGTCAGCCTAAGGGATATTATCCTATGGATTCATTGGTTGTTGATTTTACAGAAATGCCAAAATGTGGACTATATAAAGCAATGTTAGTCCTAGTGTGCAATTATTCAGGGTGGCCTGAATGTTTCCCAACCAAGACCAAGCAGGCACGAGAAGTGGCCAGAATCTTGCTCAAGGAGATTATTCCCAAATATGGAGTACCCTCATTCATATCATCAGATAATGGACCTGAGTTTGTACATCAAGTAAATCAGACATTGGCTAAATCCTTAGGGACCCACTGGAGGTTCTATTGTTCTTTTCATCTTCAATCCGGGGGAAGGGCAGAGAGAATAAACCAGACAATAAAGGAAAAGGTGACAAAGGTGTGCCTTGAAACTCACCTTAAGTGGGTGGATGCATTGCCACTAGCACTTTGGTCTGTGCGGTGCACCCCTCGAAAAGGAATTAGGCTATCCCCTTTTGAAATGATGTTTGGAAGACCCCCTATCATAAGTTCTAACTTGAAAAATCATATAGGGGACTTAAGTCAATTAGGAACTACATGGGTGAGTCAAATGGTGGGAGAGTTAAACAAGCAAATACAAGAAATCCAACAATATTGTGTGTCCCTCAGTCCACCATTTTTGAGTACCCCCAGTCATAATATTCAAGTGGGAGACAAAGTATGGGTAAAACACTGGAAAGGGGAAAACTTGAAACCTAAATGGAAAGGCCCGTATACTGTGGTCATGTGTTCTCCACTTGCAGTAAAGGTGTTAAGAATCCAAGTCTTGGATTCACTGGACTCGAGTTAAACCCGCAGTTGATGAATATTGGGAGGCAGAACAGGACGAGGCCCGCCCTTTAGTGGTATGCTTGAAGAAGCGCCCCCTATAACTGCCCTACCGGCAACGGGCAGGCAACATACGGGGCAGAAGAGGCCTTACTGGTGTCACTCCGGAAGCTGACCCTCTACGTACGGCTGAAGACAAGAACAAGGAAAGCATCTGTTAAAGTGTTAGGAGTGTGTGGTGTAGGTTAGATCTATTTTGAGGAATGGTAGTCCGACAATACATAGCCATAGGTGCAGTGAGTCTGATCACCCTGGTTGTGACCTGTTGTATTGGACACCTTTTCTTCTGGAAACATCCCAATCCCAAAGAAACAGGTGTTGCGCCTAAAAAGCACCGACTGTGACCAAGGACAGTGTGTATCTCTTGGGGACACTTATGTTTGAAGCACCTTGGGAGTGGGTTCTCTGTTGCATAGTAGGAGTCTTGGGAGTGTGGGCATTATATTTAGCAAATAAGACTCGGCTGTGTGGCTCACCCAAGACTGACCTGGTCCTTTCCCAAATCACACCTAATCCCATCCATCTTCCTGATGTGGTAATTTCATAATTGCAATTGCTCCCTTTGGTGTGACTGTGAGTGTGAAACTGAGTGGGATACTGGGCTTGTAAGATAGAAAAGAAAAGAAAAGTTGACATTGATTGTCAAATATGAGTCTTCTATGGCTTTGGCTAATGTTTGCAAGTGGCATGTTGAGTAATAAGACCCTGAACGATAGTCCCAAATGTTGTGAGAATGGCCAATTAACTCTTCTCACACTTGAAGAAGGCTCCAGGGACATTGAGGAAACAAATCCTGTTTGTGTTGTTATAATAGCAGGACTAGCCTTCATCCCCTGTGTTATACCGTTAATCAGACAATTAGTTATGAGATCAGTGAAAGAAATCAGGGTTGAAAAGGAATTAATTGTGATAGAAGGATCCTTGGAAAATAGGTTCACCTCAGACCCAGGAAGGGAAAGTGAGGATCCAGCCAGTGGAGAGTATGTACGGATGAGACCCTGGGGATTAGAGGACGTGCCTGAGGAAGAGGAGTTCTGAGATAGATTTTTCGCTTTTTCTTATTGGTGCTATCTGCCTCTATCTTGAACTGGCAGCAGGAAACAGAAAGATGTGTGCCAGTCTAAAGTGTTAATCATGCCATATATTATGCCTATCCATATATGCGACTTCTGCTCAGCTATCTTCGCTTGCTGGGAAAAAGCTAATGCTCAAGTAGAAACTGTAAAAGTGAGACTCAATTGTTACCTAAAATGGAGTCTCAAAGGGGGGAATAAGGCAGGACATAAAACAAGACAGGACATAAAACAGGACATGAGTCTTAAATGCGTGTATTAGTTAGAAGAAGAAAAAAGGAAGTAAAAAATGTCAAACCACAAGTTCATCTGTCGGTCACATATGAGTGTCAAGCTTGAGGCTCTGTTGCAAGTAACCACATATGTCTCGTTTCTATGTCTCGCTCTCGACTGGTAGCTAACCACAAACGAACTGCAGGAAATCTTAAGAAATTTAGATGCTTTGGCAAGATACCTGTAACCTCGATCCATGAGAGGGGGACAAGATATTTCGCTATTCTAGCATAGCAACAGGGGGCTGTCATTCAAGTAACCAATCAATGCTAACAAGTTACATTTCCGTGTTTTGCTGTTTCTGAAGAGTATATATGTACTTGTTGTTCCATGAGAAGGTGTTCAGTTTGTTATGATTTTTGCTCTGAACCTTTGCGCAAATAAACCAACTTCTTTTGATTCCGTGGTCTGAGTCCTGTGGTTTTCTGCAACATTAGTAACACAGTTTTTAAGTGAATCTGGCTTCCCCATTGATTTTGCTTGACAGAAGGTTGCAAAAGGGGATTACATGATCTGGAGACACTGCAACCATTATAAATATGATCAGTTGCCAAGCATCTGAATTTTGATCATGTAACCATGGGGATGCTGCAACAGTCATAAGAGTGAAAAACGCTCATAAGTTACTTTTTTCAGTCACTAAACAAACAGTTGTAAGTAGAGGACTACCTGTATATAAGAATATATTTTCCTCTAAGGTCATGGTTAGGGAGAAGAAAAGCATATAATTTTGCTCCAAAAGATAAAAAATCAATGGGGTAACA
This sequence comes from Azemiops feae, assembly GCA_023970755.1. Lineage (NCBI taxonomy): Eukaryota > Metazoa > Chordata > Lepidosauria > Squamata > Viperidae > Azemiops > Azemiops feae. The sequence continues at coordinate 1,917,932 of JALGBA010000035.1, forward strand.
ACGTAATGAGATCTCCTAGCACACCTACTATGTTGTTCCTCACGGCCTTTGCCTCTGATGAATCCTAGATAATTTAGAATTAGATGCAAATTTTGTTAAAAATGACTTTTTTGGAATGAATTATTGATATAATAGTTAAGATTCCCTTGCACATACATTGTTTACCACTGGGCATCCCAGTGAGTGAAAAAGCAAGCACGTTAGAAGCAGTGCTGCAAGATGGATGGAACAAAATTGGCAAAGTGACTGTAGAAGCTGTTAGAATTAATAGCTTCTGCAAACACACTGAAACACTAGCCCTTGTGGAGGTTTTAATTTGAGCTGTACATCAACCAGGCCAATGAACTCTAGGCTCCACATCTGTCAAAGACATGTCAGATACATTTAAGGGGCCAGTCACAATGCCTTTTTCCTGATAGTTATGGTAGTAGCTAGCTTGCATATTTTCTTTTTCCTTTTTCTCCTCCAACAATGGAGGTTTTTAAGAAGAGATTGGAGAGCCATTTGTCCAAATGGGATAGGGTCTCCTGTTTGAGCAGGGGGTTGGACTGGAAGACCTCCAAAGTCCTTTCAACTCTTTTTCTGTATTCTATTCTTTTCCCATCATTTCTTACATGTATATATCTCAAGTACATGACTTTGGGTAGCTAACAATATTAAAAATGATGTAAATTATACAAAAAACATACTGCATCCAGGAAAAATTACACAAGCAATCATCAGCCACTCAGTATAGCCAAGAAATGTGCTTTATTATATGCCCAGGGGCCCAAGCTTGTCCCCAGAGCCAAGTCTTATGGGAGCCCAATAGAGACAGGGAAAATCTAATTTCTGGTGGGATGATATTCCAGACGGTGGGAACCACAACAAAAAAGGCCAATCTGTTTATGGTTTACAACACACATTATTTGTTTCTGTCCCAAATACAGATAGTCCTCAACTTACAACCCTAATTAGGACAAGACTTTCCACTGCTCAGCAAGGCAGTTGTTGAGTTGTGCGCAATTTTATTCTCATTTTTGCCATGGTTGTTAAATGAATCACTGCAGTTGTTAAGTGAATCATATGGTCATTAAGTGAATCTCGCTTCCCCCATTGAGTATGCTTATCAGAAGCTGGCTGGGAAAGTCACAGGTGATCCTGGGACACTGCAGCCATCGTGAATACATGCCGGTTGTCAAGCACCCGAATGTTGATCATACAAACTGCAGAAATGCTACAACAGTTGTAACTGCTTGACGGTTGTAAGTCAATATTTTCAACGCCACCGTAATTTCAAATCCTCACTAAATGAAGTAAGCTGAGGACTACTTTCTTAATTTCATTACAGATTTCAGTTCAAATAAAAAGGAAACCTCTGGAAATATTAGAGTTCAGTGGTACTGCTGGATTTTGAGATAAGGAATTCCAACTGCATTCTACAGAATTATGGCATTCTGAAATAAGGAATATTTCACCTAATATCAAACAATATAACTACTCCTTTAGTTATTTGGATCTTAATTTGGCAGTAATTAGTCTTGGGGAAAACATTTTTGGGGAGTAGGACGAGGAACCTGAACATTTCAAGTGAAATGTGGCACCGGGGGAAAAAAACAGGTACTTTTGGTCTTCCCATATATTGGTTGCAACCAAATGATCCTTTCATTTACGGTCCCAATTTATTCACATTTAGAGCCCAATATAAATTCCCACATTTCTTTAACTTCATTGCAATTTGCATGATTGATCACAAGCAATAAAGATTTCTCTAGAGAGCAGTTCCCCCTCAGGCTTTCTTTCATATTATATTGAGCCAGAAGCTAAAGAAACGATGGCACAAAGAAGCATTCAAATCTGTATCAAACATTAGATTGCTGTGGTGAGTTCTACTGAAAACAAGATCTTCAGATGTATTTATCTTTCTGTGAAAAAATGAGAAACCTCTAGTAGCTGACATTTGACTACACTAGCAAACACCTGGTTTGGGGGAGTGTTCTGAAGCAAACTGGCATAAAATGCTTGACGCAAATAATTCACTCTTTCCATCTGTCTTCTTGGCAGCATCACCTAACTACGTAGAACCTCAGAACCTAAGAAGTGATCCTGGCATCTATGTTAGACAAGTTTCAGTATAAAGCAGTGATAGAATAGATTCCAAATTCAATTCTTTGAATTCCACAGGCAAATGTAATTTTTTCTGAAAAGTATAAAATAGCAAGCAATGTGAAGGATGCCAACTTTGGCTCTTGCAGAACCATTATGAGGTAGAATAGATAGTACTATGATAGAGAGACTTGACCTAAGAGGAATTCTCTTACTAAACAAGCAAACAATTCCATTAATTTCCATTCTGGCTTACAGTATCAAACAATGATGTATTGGGAAATGGTATTGGACAGCTAGAAAAAAGATAACATTTTGATAAAAAGGGAAAATTAATTTCTATTTAGTTCCCAATCTGAGATACTAGTTCCAAGGACAAAATGCTTTCTTCTGCTAGTTAATATTCTTTTCCAGACACTTTCTTTTCCCTCTCAATACCATTAATTGTTCAGATTTTGTCCGGAGGCTCCTCTCTCACACAAACATACACACACATACACCTAAAAAGGGACTTTACCCACAAATATTTTTATAAGGAGAGTGCCAAATGCAGAATGGTCCATTTGTGGGCTCATAAACTACGTTCTGTTGTAAACACTACACCGCTTCATGACATCCTCGTATTTACCAGAAACTCAGTCCCTAGGTCTGAAGTCACACATTGTGTAAAACTGCTGCCAAGTACATCCCATTTGACGTAAACCGGGTAACTGGCATATTGCATGAGTTAACCAGAGTCTTCCCCCTGCACGAATAGTAAATGTTATTATAGTTAGATGTGATGTGTCGCCACTTTTTAATTCCGCCGCTCTTTTCCTAGATGCTTTTGAAACCAGACTAATGGCTACTGTAATGTATTGATGTGAATTGGAAATGTTGAAAAAAACGGTCATAAGACTGTCAGCTAAGGGCCAGACTTGCTGTCTACATGCTCATTAACTTGTGTTAAAAGCGGGAACTAGTACTTGAATCCTATTGGCCGCCGCCTAGTGGCTGAGTGTATAAATAGGGGTGGAGCGGCAGTTAGCCAGGCTTCTGTTTTAAAACCTAAATAAAGAGTTGTTACACCTGCTGCCTCGTCTTACCGATCACCAAACGTAACAGGTACCGTCCAGCTCTCTCTTCTGTCGTATTAGTGCTACAAACGAAGGTAGCCCTCACGTGCTTCCCAATAGAACTGCTGTTCTCTGGGGGGGGGGAACGAGGCAGAGTATTGTTTGCCGTTTTTACTACTACTTGGCGCTTTACTGCTTCCCTCTTCCTGAAACTGAGGCGCTGGTTTGGCGCCCCAAATTCTACGCGACGGCTGCTACCTGCTAAGAAACATCCCGCCATTTCTTCCGCGCACCGCGGCCGCCTTGGAAGAGCGAACGAAGCGGGAAGGCCTAAAAGCGCTGGTGTTTTGCTTGCGTGGCAGCGCGCGCTCTTCCCCGTGGAAAAGCGCGCGGGTCGCGAACTGCGCTCGAGCCTACCTGGAGCACGCCCGGGACACCCACTCGCTATCTACACGTGGACGGGCTGCGTAGCGGCTTGAAAAGGAGGTCTGTTGCCCCTGAAGACCCATGTCTGCCTTGCCTTCTTACGGCTTGCCTCCTTGCAATTGTTTTGTCCAGGATCTGAACACCCAAGTGGTCATTTTTAGGCGGTAGGATTTAGGTGGATGAGGGGGGCGGGGAGAGCTCGATTTTGTTTTCTTCCTCTTGATGGGGCAGAATGCAAGTCGGGAACCACAAGCATGTGGGTTGGTTTTGTTTTTCTTTTTTTGAGAACTCCCATTAAATTCATTGCGTTCCAACCGGACTAGTTGAGGATCGCCGCTTTCACCTGCTGTCGCGTCTCCCCTATCCACCCAAGGCCGAACCCCAATCTTTGACCCACACACGTAATCGTGTGTTACCTAATTCCCTCGCTCGCTTGCGTATTGGGCATATTGGAGCCTCTGCTAGGGTAAAAGTCTTTGCAATTGCTTTTAATGCATCGCTGATCTCTGGCCCGGCATCCAAACGGGAAGAGCGAAGAAGCCCTCGGGATTTCACGTGCCTTCAGGCTGCCGAGGAAACAGGCAGCTCGCTGAGCGGCACCAACCGCGCTCAAAAGCAGCGGCAGCAAAAGCAGCGACTGGGGAAAGGAGCCTCGCAGGAGCCGCGGCCAATTTCTGGGGCCACGCGACGGCGCGCTCCTTTGACAGGCTGGCTGGGAGTAGACGGGGAGGTGAAATGAGGCGAGGCGTCCGGTAAGGTTGCGAGCGCCTTTGGAGTCCGTCCGCGGAGCCGCCGCGCCTCGCCCCCTCCCCAAGGACACGGAGCTCGCTCCCCCTCCCCGCGTTTCTTCGTGGAGCGACGGGATCCAATGACCCAGAGCGCTCGTAAGCCATGCGACCCGACGACATCAACCCTCGGACTGGACTGGTGGTGGCTTTGGTTAGCGTCTTCTTGGTGTTCGGCTTCATGTTCACCGTTTCCGGGATCAAGGGCGAGACTTTGGGGGACATCCCACTTTTGGCTATTGGACCGGCCATCTGCTTGCCCGGCATCGCCGCTATCGCCCTGACGAGGAAAACTGACGGCTGCAGCAAATGGCCCAACGTCAGCTATTGCCCCCCGTGCGGCTGCTGCCGCAAGAAGCCCCAGGACAAAGAGGTCCTGGAGTTGCTGAGGACCCCCTCGGACCTGGAGTCCGGCAAGAGCAGCTGCGACGAGCTGGCCCTGAAAGCCTGCGACGGCCAGCCGGCCCCCCAGGGGGCCTGCGGGGGGAAAGACTCACTCGCCACCCCCGCCGCGCGGGACTGCGTGGGCTTGGACCCCAAAGTGGTTCAAGAGGAAATGTTGAGGTACTTGGAGAAGTGCTATCCGGAGATGCCCGGCGGGAACATCTTTGTGGCCGAGGCCTCCCCTTACAGTGCCTTAGAGCAGCCGCGGCGGGAGTCCCCTGTCCTCGAGGGGGCGGCCACCGCCGCCTGGCCGGCGGAGGACGATCTGAGTGTCGTCCCCAGCGACAGCATCATCGTTTGCTCCTACACGGAGAGCAGCCCTTACGACAGGTACTGTTGTTACATAAACCCCACCGAAGACCTCACCTTGGATCCTCAGGCGATCGTTTGAACGAACCGTACTGTCTTTTGTCAGCGCTCCGACCTTGCTTTCTCTCCTCGAGTTGGCCCCGCGCTTTTTCAAACCGGGACAAACGAGACTGACGATCAACCCGGCCGACTCTTTTCTTTTCAAATAACGATAACGGTAGTAATAGCATAATGATAATGTTGTAATCATATTAGCTGGTTTTTGCACTGCATGGGGCTAGCCTCCTAGCTCAGCTGTTAACTTTAAAATCTGGTAGGTGGAACTGATACGCGAACCTTTGGTGCCTGAAATACTTTTCGTTTTCTTTTCAATGCAAGTAATAATGGCTTGTTCAAGGAGAATCGGTCTTTGGTATGGTGAGTTCTAAGCAGCCAGGCTTCCGTTGTTTTCTTATACAGTACTGGACTAAAGAAATGGGGTTGAGAATTCCCTCCCCTGCACTTGCCAAGTTAAACGTTTAATCAGAAATGGACTGGGTGCTGTTATATTAATGTCTATGGAGATTCTCAAGTCATCCAGGTCGTGGTTGTTCCAAAGGTGCTTTTTCAAAAGGCAACTGGACTTTGTTTTTGCCTGAAGACGTTTTGCTTCTCATCCAGGAAGCTTCTTCAGTTCTGACTGAAGAAGCTTCTTGGATGAAAAGCAAAACGTCTTCAAGGAAAAACAAAAGTCCAGTTTGCCTTTTGAAAAAGCACCTTTGGGTGCTGTTATTAATTTTTGCAAATTAATATGGAGGGAGGTCCGTTAAGATCCTTGAAGTTGTGTGCCCCCTCCCTTGTGTGTCATTCCTTTCTCCAACTTTTAGCATATTAAAGATCACATTCGGCATACTTCAAAGTGTGTTGTGTGCAGAAATCAAAGCCTGAAAACAACTGGGACAGACCACATCCATGAAGGGAAATTAGTGAAATTACATTAATACCTGAGTTTTTAAACTTTACTAATATACCATTAGTTTCCAACTGCTTTCTCTCTCTCCCTGTAGTATACTCAGCATTGTTACATGTCATGCCATCTCCTTTCTTATGCAATAGATCTCCAATGAAATTGGAAATAATGATGGAAGCTAAGAGTTCTAGTTTTGAACTAGCACCAGATTTTAACTTGGGCCATACTTGTGTATTCTACTGTGACTATTCTGAATGTAAAGTTAAAAACATGTAATCAGCAATGCAATCTGACAAAATCAAGCCATTTGGCTTCTATTAGTTTTGTGGGGAATCTTGGAACATATTGCTAAATCTTTCTAGTTGAAATTTGTGGCATTCAAAAGGGCTTAAATTTGGGAAGGTTATCCTAGCTTTTTCTGCTCCCCCTCCCCTATTTTTTGATACAAGGTTAGAAGTTTAAATCGGCCATGCTACAAACACCATGTAACTCCATAACAGTGAATTCTTATGACTCAGCACAGAAAATAAGCCTCTCAGAAAATGCAGAATCAGCAAATCTCATATACATATTTCTGTACATGGCAACAATATTTCATATGTATGTTACATATTAATCTATGCAGGATAACTTCCAGGCATGAAATGTGAGGAACAACATACTTAATAAATTTAGAACAATTTGTACCTTAGCTTTTTAAGTTTGCCTAAACTAAACCATAAATGTCTTCTAAAAAGCTTCCTGTTTTAAAAGCCTAGTATCTTAGCACATTTTAGCACATTTTATTTCCGATAGGTTTGTTAAGCTTCCTGTGACCCATCTCAGTAGAAAACGAGGCAATCATGCACAATCATCCTTCAGTTTTGTTGAGAGCAATTGACCATTTAACCCTTGTGCATATGATCCATCTTAACAGATAAATGAAAAATACTTGTGAGCACTTTGTGGGAAACATGGTTAACTATTTCAAAGCAGAATATCAAAGGGTGATCTTGTGTTTTCTGTTATGAATTTTTAGCTTTCTATCCTGCCTTTACTTAGGAAAGAAAGGCGGGCACATCATGTTCCCTCCTCCCATTTTTCCCTACTATAGTCCTTGTGAGGTAGGTAGGGCTGACAGAATGGGTGGCCCAAAATAACCTAATGAAGTTTTTATGGCTGAGGATGGCCTTGAATTTTCCCAATGCAGCATCTTGACCATAATACTACACACTCTGTTAATATGCATGTGATATTTCTTTCTTGTTATGTAAAATTCTTACTGGAGTAGGAGGATAGAATGGGAACAAATCATTCTATTGGCCCCTTGCACGTTTTCAGGGAACAACTAAAAACACCAGACAAAAGTGAGTAAGCATACATCATCATCAAAGCACAGGGCCGCAGAGACCAGATCATAAAGAGAATGGAGCAAGATGTGTCCCAGGACTTTTTCAGGCCACCAAGTTCCCCAGACAGAGCAAGGCCAAAGTTGGTCTCTTACAGGTTCAAGTTGATAGCGAATGCTCAATGCACCAGCTTTATCCTTTCAAACTCCTGTTCTTCCTCCCTAAGGAACAGCAACTAGCTACACCCACTTTTGGAGTATGTCTTTGAAGATGTGCAAAGTCTCATGTGACTTTGTTGTGCATCCTTGGCTGAGGGCAACATGTGCTCTCAGGTTCCTTAGATTCCTTTAGATTCCCCAAATATTTCAAAATTCAAAGATAGCCAGATTCCATTAAGACGACTAGAGCATGCCACAAGCAAAGTGGAGCAAAATTTCAGGTTTAATCAAGGTGGAGATATGGTGGAAGAAAGTGGAATTCACACTGATTAACTACATATGGGAAAGGTTCATTCCCTGAACCAAATCACTACCTTTTCCCCCAGTGGCAGCAGTCTCTGTGGCGTGTTCTGGATATTAAAAGTTAAGCCCTGTTTTCTTTAAAGCCCTAAATGGTTTAGGATCACATTAGCTGAAGGAGCACGTTGTCCTGTAACTTAACTTAAAATAAGATTTTAAGACCTAATGAGGCCCTCTTCCAAGTCCCTACCACCAGCAAAAGGCTTGATGTGGGCCTCGACAAAGAGAAATATTTTTTTTATTGCAGTAGTATCTGATTTGTGGAAGTCTCTCCACAGAGAGGCTCAGCTAGCATCCACTTGATCATTTTGACACAAGGTGAAAATCTGTCTATTTCCCCTGACCTTTTTACTCCACTTTAATTATTCTTTAATTTGTATTGTTTTAGCTTCATATGATTGCCTTGCTGCTGCCTAGCTTGCATTTTATTCAATTTTTTTGGTATATATTTTTATTAAAATTGTATCTTTTATGTTTTATTGTAAATCACCCAAGAGTTTCACCGAAGAGTTTCGCTATTTGGCAATTTAAATTTTTTAATAAACAATAAATAACACTTTAACTCAAACTATTTATTCTTCAGTAGAACCTTGTTTTGTGCCCATAATGTACCTCCTTGGGCAAATAACTGGGAAAAAGGGGAAATTTATTAAGAATTTAATAAGATGCTTTTAAGAAATTACAGAAAGCAATGTAGTTCTTTTTCTGGGCCTCAGCCTTTCTATTTGCACTACAGGAATAATTGTATTGGATCTACTTTGGTGACTTGTTTTAAAAATGGCAAGTTTATTTAAATAAAACACTGAATGTTCAGTAAAGATTTATGCATGCTAACTTTGTGTGAGTTTGCTGGTTAGTGTGTATAATTTTAGTAAGCTAGTTAGTTAATTTGGGAGGGAAATTATTTAGAGTGCCCTTAATAGCCTAATTGAAAAATTTGTATAAGTGCACAAGACCTGTTGCTAAAAGTCAGTGAAATCACAAAATCTTTCATTTAAATACGAGCCTTGAAGTTTTAATTACAGGTTTTTAAAGGGACTACAAAAGATAAGCTGAAGGATTATTAACTGACTGGATACTGGAAAAGAGTATTTCATCTTAAAATTCTGATAACAGATGATTTCATCTAATTTCCATGAGATGGTCATATTTTTAAAATGCATTGATTAAAATATCAAATATTTCATATCATTAATTAAACATAAAATAAGAATAAACTGCTTCTTTTCCTTTTTAAACAATTTAATGTACAATTCAGAATTTCAATATTCCTGTATTCTATTCTAAATTTTTAGAATATATTTATGACACTGGAAAAATTTATAGTAAGAATGATCCCAATACATGTAATAGAAAACAGCTTATAAACCCTGAAAACAGGAAAGAAAAAGACAACAATAACAAAAAAAATCAATAGAAGTAACTAGAACTAGAAGCATAGTTTTAGGTCCTACCATGAGATTGCAGTTCCTATGCTTATGGAAATCAATGAAACTTTCAAGATAGAAAGCAACAGAAAGAGAAAAGTATTGAAAATGTGAAATGTTAATGTATTCTTAAATAAAAAGAATTATAATCGTTATTATAATAAAGAACAAATTTTATCTCTTAACATCTGAAAAGCAAGTTTTTTCCCTCCAACTTCTGACATTCAATTAATGAACAAAGCAAAGCAAAATAGAATAGCAGTTTCATATATAGTGGCTATACACTGAAAAGAAATTTGAAAGAATAGAAGTTACAAGAAGGAAAAAATCCCTTCAAAGAGAAATTACAGACAATATGAATCTTTTAAAAATAGGGAAACAATTACTGAAATATTACTGATTTACAATTTGGAGTCTTAGGGGTAGTTAAGCTCAACATTTTTTCTAATAACAACTGGACGGGAAAACCTTTAACACGGAAATATTTAGTTACTGTATAAGACTGCAATATTTACTCCATTAACCTACAGTTTAAATTCAAGAGTGACAAGTTCTCCAACTCAACACGCAATCAGCATACAGAGAAAGAGAAGGGAAATAAAATTTAATAATGACTGGATGTTCTAATAAATGGCAAATTTCTCAGAGGGTATTTTTCACAAAACGCACAATCTTTTTAAGCACGATACATGTTTTCTCAAACAGTCTAAGTAATATCAGTCTCTGGTTTGATCCAACAAGGTTTTTTTTTTCTTAAATCGCTAGGGGACTTGAGCATCTTTGAATGCGTGTGCATTTAACCGATGCTACACAGTTCTGCAACTTGAATATCGCTCACTTATGGCAGTAGTTATTTAGGAACAAAGGAAAGCTTACAGGAAGCAGCCAAGCCTTTGCTTCAGGAATCGGACTGCTTGGCCAACATCCCAAATTCCAACAAAAGTCTGAGTGATTGTGATGTCCTTGATGAAAAAAGCCTTGCATTCTTCAGTAGCAAATGGAACCCAGCATCCCAAAGGTGAATTAAACAATGCCAAGACAGAATGTTTATCCTCATACAAAAAGGCACAGAACAGTACAGACAGCTTCATGATTCGTTCTCCCATTTGTTTTCTAAAGTGTTTGCGTTGCATTCAGACCTTGCATTTGTGCCTTTACTGGGTGCTTGGAACCCTTTTAGCCTTCAAAAAAGTTCTGAATATAATAGAGGTGAAAAATTATACCATCATGTATGAGTTTTGATACAGTGCCTGGATCAAAATCTTAATAAAACTGCTTTGGACAGCACATCTAACACAAACTGCCGTTTATTTCATTGCCTCCTATTTTTAACATTTTAGAAAGTGAGCTTCCCCATTTAATGTTCCCAACCAAATGGAAATGGAAAACTGAGCAAGCTTGCTAGTTCCAAATTCTTGTGTCCTCTCTAACTTTGCCCAGTAGTTGTGCCCTAAGGCAAGAGGGAGAGTCTAAATCAAAGTCGAGTTTCTACATACAGACTGTAGTACGTTCTCCCAATCATGTCCTCTGTGTAGCTCTTAACAGGGATGGTGTATAAGGGACATTACAAGGGGAAAGAATGAAACCTCCTCTTGGCTTTCACGATTGTATGATTCCTGATAGCTCCGCCCATCTTAGGGAAAGCTGCTAACACTAGTTCTTGAACAAGAACTAGTGGCCTAACACAAGCTATAAAGCATGGTCACAAATTACAACTGCACTCACAACTCTTTCTAAGCCCAAACCAATGGCAGAATGAAAATGATATGTGTCCTCGGGTATTCAGAGACAATACAGGCGAGCTATTGTTAAAAAAGAAAAATCTTCATCAGGGTCCAGTCTAAGACGGGAATAAACAAAATGGAGACTGCTTTAGAAAGAAGGTTGTAGTTTACTGAAGAACAGAACTACAAGAGATGAGGCTCTGGAGCAGCTGACCACATGTAGCTGAGAGTGGTGGGTTTTTATATCTTCTTGGGCTTTTGAGGTTGTTTCCTGTTCCTGTGGCATGGACCTGAGCTTCAGTGTGCCTTTCTAGTATTCTGATGGTGGTGGGTTAATCCTATTATGTCCTAAAGGTCATGAGTTTGGGTGAAGTATGTAGATTTTAGGGGTCTTTATCTTTCTAATGCAGTCTCCATTTTGTTTATTCCCAGCTTGGACTGGACCCTGATGAAGATTTTTCTTTCAACACTATAAATAAACCGGGGTGAATTCAGATGTATTAATCTGTTAAAAAAAATAAGCCATAGTTTGATATGACACTTGAATCTTCACAGCGACTACTTGGGTTAATCTGTGAGCTGAGAATTGTATTGGTTGTATGGTTTGTTTAAAAAACAAGAGCCTTGAGATAACTCAGATTCTTCCTGCTTATAATTTTCTAAAAAGCTGCAGAGATCAGCCGTCTGATAGCATTGTTTTGGAAGGGATTTGAAAATGGACCATTCTATACAACGCCAGGAATGATACCAAAACCACTCTGGTTAATAGCTTCAGAGGTTGCATCTGGGCTTAATACCTTCTTCTGAATTATTCCAGACTTTTTTCCTTCCAGCCAATACGTTACCATGTCGCCTTTCCCCTAAAATTAAAAACATAACAATAGAGCATTCTAGTAGGGTCAGTAACCATACTTAAGTTTCTGAGGATATTTCCGCTCTACCCATTATGACAACAGAGAAGCAGACTAGCCTACTGCTTTTTAAAATTATGTTTGAATAGAGTTACAGGCGGCAAGCAATACTATGGACGTTAATCAACTCAAACATGCATTTTAATTAACAGAGCTGCAAGTAAAGATTACAAGAAGGGTATGAAGTATTTTTATTTTCTGGGATCCTAAAATTCTTAAGTTAATTTGAAATGAAACATTATTTCCTATTCTACCCCTTTGAGGACTAAGGATTGAAATAATTTTGAGAAGTGGCTTAGATGTGCTTCTGAAATGAGGAAAAAAAACGCATTCTGAAAATCCTCTCTTAGCTTAATAAGCCAGCTGGATGGCTTTGGACCAATCACTCCCCCTCTCTCAGCCAACTCACCTCACAGGGCTGTTATGGGAAAATAGGAAGAGGATAGCAATAGCACTTAAACTTATATACCGCTTCACGGTGCTTTACAGCCCTCTCTGAGCGGTTACAGAGTCAGCATATGGCCCCCAACAATCTGGGTCCTCATTTTACCGACCTCAGAAGGATGGAAGGCTGAGTCAACCTTGAGCCGGTCAGGATCGAACTACCAAACTGCTGGCAGCCGGCAGTCAGCAGAAGTAGCCTGCAGTACTGCATTCTAACCACTGCGCCATCAGGATGGAGTATTGTGTGTATTTGCTGCCTTGAGTTATATATTATTTATAAAATAATAATATATAACTATATTATATAAAAAATAATAAAGGTAGGATATAAAAAAATATGAACCAGCCTTTTTGTCCATGTCCAATGTGCATTCCTTTCTCCCCAGTTTGTGTTTTAACAGAATAAGATAACCTTGTTTGTCACTTTTTTCTGTGAACCCACTGGCACACATTAAAAAATGAAATTGATGCCCACTCTCAAAAGAAAAAAAATATAACCATACACACATGTACACACATATACATATGTCGTATATATTCATATTCATATATATATATACAGAGAGAGAGAGAGGAGTGAATCTTTTGTTAGAATAGCTAATTTCTTTTTATCCATATTAGAAAACTAGTTTTAGAACTTGTCCAGAATAGAAATGTTAAGTCAGATATACGGGGCTAAACAGCCTGGGCTGGCTTGATGTTGTTAGTCACTAACTAAGCAACCGATTGGTTTACTGAAGGTGCTCTGATTTGTTAATCAAATCACTGGTCAGCAACAAACAGTGAAATGGCTGTTTGTAATAACTTGAGTTTTATTTTAAAATGAAACTGCAGATTCATCAGAACTGTGTTGCTGTGTTGGCCTTGTACTACATTCAAGTTATTCAAATCCATTCTTAATTCTAACACCTTGCAAGGAAACCAACAAGCCATATGCAGGCTTTGCATTGCACATATTCTTTAGTGCTTCACTGGATTCAATTAATGAATGCAGCACCTTTGCTATACAGAGCATCTATCATTCTTAATAAACTCCCTACTCCCTGACAAAAGGCAATGCCTTATAAGGGAGTTACACCTTTGTAACTTTGGAGCAAATTGGAACAAAAGAAGATATTAACCAGACAGGCAGGAATAAGCAGGGTTCTAGGCAATGAATATACTGGGGGAAACAAACTCAAGGAATTAAATGAATAGGGAAAAAGAAAGAGCCACCATCTAAACCCACTCAATACTCTCAGAAAATTCAAAGAGCCTCTCCTGGCATCTTCCTTCCAGCTACTTCTTTCTATTTTCTCTGATAGGGCTGTTGAAAGCTGGAAGTAAAAAAAAAAAAAAGCTGTAGAGTAATTCTATGTAGCAATTTAAGACATCGGATTGGAAATGGGGAAGAGTGTAAGATCTAGTTCTGCCTTGGGCATGAAGCCAACTGGATGACTTGTGAGTCAGGCACTTTCTGTCAATCCTAGGAAGCAGGCAATGGCAAACCACTTCGGAAAACCTTGCCAAGAAAGCTGCAGAGGCTGCAGGCAGTCACCAGGAGTCAAAACTGACCTGAAATTACATACAAACATACACGGCAGGAAAGAAGAAGCAATTTCAAGTGGATGTGCCTTCAAGGCAAGTCAGGGCCAAGGAAGAAGTCCTAGGAGCCTTCCTAATCAAGAATCTGCAGGCTGAACATTTTTTTTTAAGAAATTGCAGCACTGAAATAAATTGAGGGGGATAGCTTTGTCTTTGGCACTTTTGCCATCTACCGGTATAATGAAAGTTGATTGGTTGAAGCTATCCTACTTGATGGCGAGAGAAAACATTTCTCAGTTTCTCTTCAACTGTATTTTATAGCTTCCATCTTCCAGGATGATAGCTTGAGGTTAAAAATAGATTCTGGAGAACCTCAGCACAAATTAGGCTCTAGGGTGATAATATCTCTCAATACTTTGACCAAACTGCAATTCTCAGGGCCCCTGGGGGTAGACATTAAATGCAAATTGGCCTAAGGAGCGATTCAAACATAAATGCAATTCATATTTCAAATACAGACAGGAGGGTGAAAACAAAATCTGCTAAAGAACGACCATTCGTTTCCCATTTGGGGAAAGCTTGAACATATTTACCTTGATTTGCAAATTCCCCCGGCACACCAATACATACTCTCCAATCTGTTGCAGCAGCTGGTATGTGCTTGAACTGCACTGTATTTTGAGAGCTAAAGGGAAAATGAGAAGTAGTGTTGCCATTGTTTTCATAGATGAAAAATCCATTTTCAAAGACAAGGAACAATAGATACCCTGACTCTTAAAACAGATCATGCTTTTACTGTTATCCTAACCTGCAGTCTTACTTTGAAAGCATCTTGAAATATACACATGACTGTCAACAAGGGCTCAAGGCCACAGCTTTACATCTGATAGTATTTGTTAAGTTCTTATAATTGTTGACAGAATGATTTTTTTATCTGCCAAGGAGAGCTTCCGACTTACACATAACTTCACTTAGAATTTACTGCTATTCATTGTGTAAACAGCAAATATAAAGCCTTCCTCTATATTAACCCTTTTATGAAAATTAAGAAATCCGAAAAGCTTAATATCCTTAATTTCAAGACATGGGGTTGCTAAATAAGCTTAAGAAGAAGCTCAGTAAAAGCACTAGTAACTTAAATTTCATGGTCTAACCGAACAAGAGAAATGGTATCCCATTCATTTGAAAGAGCATCTATAGGAAAACTCTGTGACATAATATATCTAGGGCAGCACTTGGTAAAGTACCACATAATTTTCTGATTAAGCAAGCTAGTTACTATTGATTGGATGGCACGTCTATTTTGTAGATCTATAACCAACTTAAAAAGCAAAATTAAAAATGCTCATCAGTGGTTGAAATGAAATCAAAGGAAGCAAATTGGGCATGTGGTGTTTGGTTCTGGCCACAATACTATACTCTACATTTTTATTAAGGACTTGGATGAAAAGGTGGAGGGAACGCTTTTCAAATTTGCAGGCAACACAAATCACACGAGAAAGCCAACGTTCTAAGGACAGAAGCAAAATTCAAAATGATCTTGTCAGATCAAACATGTGACTTGAAAATAATAAAATGAAATTTAGTAGAGAGGTTCATGGTCAAGAAAAAGACATCAAAAGTACAAGTATAGAATGGAGGAAACTAGTTTACTAATAATATGTCAGAAAAGATCTTAGAATAGCAGGTGATCAGACACTGAATATGGCTTAGCAGTGTGACGTGGATTTAAATAGGATAACTGATGTTCCAAATACAAGGCAAGAGAACAAGAAAGTTTAAGAAACAAAATCATATAAGGAGAGATGGAGAAAGAGGTGAGGTGGTGGCATTTTCAAATACTTAAAAGGGAAGTCACACAGAAGATCAAGATTTGTTCCTTTATTGTCCAGAGTCCCAGACACAGTAATAGCCATACATTGCAGGAAAGAGATCAGTGGAATGTTAGGAAAAACTAATGATAAGAAGAATTTGACAGCAAAAGTAGATACTAAGGGAGGTAATGATCTCTGTTTCATCGGCTGCCTTTAAGCAGAATCTGGACAGTCATCTTTCACAGATTTGGGGACTTCTTCCAGCTCTATGATTCTCTTGCAGAGCTTTCCCCAACTCTTTATTATTTTTAAACGCATTCCTCAACTTCAAGAATTCTTCAGAGCATACTATATTAGGAAAAATTAACCTAGTAGATCAGGCCCAATGTTTGTCATTTTTTACTGACTACACTGCCTCCCAGTAAAGAGAGGAATTTGCTGCTCTAAATTTGTTAATCTAAGAACAGTCCACAAGTCATAAAAGGTCCATAGTTCACCATCTCTGATTTAAGACAGGCATGTACAACTATTTTTCTATGGCCTTCTTAGCCATATCTGTAGTTTTGTTATGACAGTTTAGGATGGCATGGCCTTGCAGGTACTCCTTGACTTATTACTAGTCGTTTAACAACCATTCAAAGTTATGGCAGCCTCAGAAAAGTTGCTTTACGGTTCATAAAGTATAAGACGCTCCGGCCGTTGTAAAATGTTGCACTGGGCCTCCCAGTTAAGTAATTTCATTTTGGGCACTTATCATCCAGCTTGCACTTATGACCAGTAGTAGCATCTTGCAATCACGTGACTGTGATTTATGACATATTTTGCTGATTTCCAGCATTTTATTTTTTGCCCATTTCTGGCAAAATACATCCATGCAGGAGAACGGATTCATTTAACAACCGTGCGGTTCAATCTTATGACCCTGTGATTCACTTTATGACTGCAGGACGCAGTTTTTTGACCATGTGATTCACTCAACGATTGCCATAAAAACAGCCCCAAAATCAGGTCCAATCACAAGGGTGCGTTGACTTACAACCGGAATAACATACGACCGAAATTGTCCCAAATGTGGTTGTAAATTGAGGACTTCCTATACTTTATTAGAGAAAGATACAACAGACTTTCAAACAACTCTATATCTGAATTAATCAAATAATAATAATAATAATAATAATAATAATAATAATAATAATTTAATCACAAGATCACACAAACTGCAAACAACAGCATGGCATTTCAGCAGTGACTCTGGGAAGTAGACAATAATAAACATTTAAAATGTAAACATGCAGCAGCCGAGATAATTAACAATCATCCACATTGCCAGGAGAAAACACACAGAACCAGGGCCAAGTCTCTAAGGCCATACGGAAAGCCAGCAGGATCAGGATCAACCTAAACTCTGAGGGATAATGTTCAAGGGGTCAGGCACCATACAGGAATACCTGACATCCTCTGTGCCCTGCAACCCACTGTTCCTTAGCCAAGAAGGCCTGAAACATACCCATCCTTCCAGACTTAAGTCAGGAAAGAAATCTGAAGTGGCACCAACTCATAGCTCACTGCTTGATGCTACTGTTAAATACTGCGCTTCACCTTCGCTGGTAGATTCCATCCTGGAGGCTGTGTTGACTGTGTCCCCAAATAGACAATACCGTGGCATTTTGGTTCCAACAATTCCTGCCACAACTGGACCTAAAGAAGACAAGTAGAAAGATTCCTTTAGCTCTTGCATGTCAATTACAGTTTATCATAATGGAACAACTAGGCATATAGATTACCCATATGAAGAGTAATTGCATCAAAAGAGGACTAAAGGGCAGGGAGCAAGATGAAAAAAAAAAGAGAAGCAGGATAACAAGTGATGACCAGAATGACATCATTCTAAGAAGAAAGCAGATGCTTAGCTGATACAGCTGCACTTGGAAAGAAAAGATAGATGGTACCCCATTCATGCAATAATTCGGAATCCAATCTAAAAAGTTGCTTGTGGTCATGTAAATTGGTTGGCTGCAAGTAGTCTAAATTTAAGCACCCAGAGTTACTGAAACTATTCATCAGTGCAAGTCAAGTGAGGGCAATTTAATGACCAGTTCAAATGTTAGACCAAAACATTTAAGAATGTGAAACGTAAATGATCATCTACTTCCTATTAAGGGAATTTCGCCAATTCCAAGGATTATACTACTAGTTCTCCCTCTCATTACCACTTCTTCCCTTTTATGAATGAATGAAATCAATCAATCTGCCATTTTGTCACTTGATAGATGACATGACTAGTGCTACAAGTACCCATATTTCACCTTTGCCAATTGAACATTCATAACCAGCATTAGTCAGGGAGGTGAACAGCCCAATACCTGAGTGGATTCCTGCTCGAATTTTAAGCTGAGTCTCTGGCTTGTGTGGAATCTTAAATATTTTGCACACCAAAACAAGCTCCAGAGCCATGCTTGCAATTTCACTGGCATGGCGAATGCCATTTTCTCTTGGCACTCCTGATACTACCATATCTGAAAATGACAATAAGTACATTAAAAGCGGCAAATTATAATCAACATTCATGTCGCGGTTGCAATTTCACAGATACGTATAAATGAAACCCAACTTGTACACCGTCTGTAGCATCAGGCAGCACTAAACGGCATTCTCATAGTCTGCCAAAAATCAATCGAAAAATTAAATCATTTATTTATAAAAAAAAACTATTTCTGAAAGTTTTGTACAAAAAGAAGTAATTGTTTGTTTGAGAAGAGCTTTGCCTTTAAGAGAAAGAGCTCCTGGGGAATTTATATTAATTCATAAATACAAAATATAACACATTTTTGGCATGATTAAGCATTCAGTATGGTAGGGAAATTCATGAATGGAAATGGACCGATTTTTAACAGTTTTATAAATTTGAAAAAAAATAGAAATCCTAAAATACTGCCCTATAAAACCTTCAAAAAAACATACCAGATTTATAAGGATTTGCACATGCTTATACATAAAACAACTCGCACACCAGGAAAGCAAAATCTTCAGATTACCGAATTAGAGCACCCATTGTTAAGAAGTTTTCACCTCCTATAGAGTTAGTCAAACGCAAAGGTTCTTTAACCAAATGCTAGTGTGGCTAGATGTATCTATCTCATCTTGGCGCTGTATTAATATTTTAAATAGTTACATCTAGAATCTGTCAATGTCTCATTACATTAAAATGATTTATTAAAATACAGATATCAAGCTGTTTTATGACCCAAATAATTCTGAAATATCTAAAAACGGACAAAAGGGCTTCATAAGCTGTGTAAAAGGCAAAGCCAGTTTGATGTGTATTTTCATTATCAGAACCAGATTGCTGACACCGTTTGTGAAATGCATTGTAAACATTCAAAGTACTTTCTTTGCATTCATTAGTTGGATCCAGTTTATAATAATGGTAATTAAGTTAGTCTTTATTAGCATAATCCCGGCAATTTCACTGAGTCAATTTGAAATATAACTATGCCTAACTCTATAGTTGTGCTTCAAGTTGATTCAGTTAAATTGCTGGGATTTATGTTAATTCATAACATAATGAGTATTGCAATTCATCATCACAGAAAGACATTATCTGCATGACATACACCAATGTCCTGCCCCAAGTGACTTGTGTTATTGTGCATGTCACTCTTAATCTATTCTCCCATGCCTAGCATTGATTGACCCATTCATTTTAATGGCTGTAAACCATCCATATGACAGCTGTCTTAATCCTAAAATCCTCTGCCTTTTAGTTAAGCCTAGATGCAATATAATCTGAAGAAATCCCTGAATTCTCTGCAAGAATAACCCATCCTAAGAATGCTCTATTGGAAAATGTAACCTCCACACGGCTGCGAGAACAACTGAAAACCACAACTCATTTACCTTACCCATAATACATAACTATAAATCCTCATTCCTTCAATCACCCTTTTTTTAAAAATCTAAATGGATCTTCGTTTCCATTTTATTGTACCATGAGTTAATAATATTAATAGAGTTTCCTGTCCTTTTAATTTAAACAGTGCTATTTTTAATTTTTAACTCACAGGCATCTCCTATAGTTTCAATTTTGTAGACATCGTAATTATCTATGATTTCATCAAAAGTGGTGTAGAGTTTGTTTAAAAAATCCACAACCTGGTAAGGTGTACTGGTGCTGGAGAGCTGTGTGAAGCCAACTATGTCACTGGAAAGAATAAAGAAGCAAGTAAGTCATGGTGTGTCCCATTAGGATTTCAGAATGTTTTGAAATTGACATGAGATGTTCATGACACATTGCAAATTCTGATCATGGAACACTGTTTCCTCCTCTACCACCATTATCACCACTTTTCTCTGTTGGCCTTCAAGCTAGTGTTAATTCCTGGTGACTTCCTAGACCAGGGGTAGGCAACCTTGGCTCTTTTATGACTCGTGGCTGGCTCAGGAATTCTGGGAGTTGAAGTCCACGAGTCATAAAAGAGCCAAGGTTGCCTTCCCCTGTCCTAGACTAATTCCTGCAATGGTCTTGGCAACATTTCAGAAGTGGTTTGCCATTGCCTACTTTGTAGGGCTGAGAGGCTGGCACAAGGTACCCAGCTAGCTTCATGCCTAAGCCAGGACTAGAAATCACAGTCTCCCAGTTTCTAGCCTCCTCAACCACTATATCAAACTGCCTCTCACCATCACCACCACTAAATACCCTGTAATAATTTGTTGGCATTTTTCAGTCAAATAAATGGCAAACTAAATTGTAAAGAAAGGCATGGCCAGCAAATACAAGCTGTTAGGCTTTTAGTAGGGATTAATGCCAGGGCATCTACAGGATGAGGAAGTATTAAGGATTACGAAGTTCAAGTTTAAGAAATATTATATCCAATGTACTTACTCCATGTGTACTTTTGGAGGCGGTTGTTTCAAAGCGCTTTTGTAGCAGAAAATGAGAAACAGGTTGTTTCTGAGTTGTGCTTTAGTGTTTCTGTTCTCAGCAGCCAGTTTCTTTCTTAATAATGTCTAACTTGTTATTACTTTGGACTGTTGTTTGAAGAAAGGCAGAACTGCCTGCTGGATTGCAGCAGCATTTAAACCCCAGTAAATAAAATAAAATACAGCTCTTCCATTGAAAAAAAAAAACAATCGTTTTTGTTATTTTATAAATTCACTTGGTCTTACAGACTCTTAGTCTGTAAAATGGCATTTCTACAGAGATATGCTAATATACAATAAAAAGACTTAATTAGTTGATGAAAGGCAGATAAGTTAAATGAAAATTTTAATTGGTTGACTATTTCATTCCCCAGTAAGTAACAGTCTAGTCAATTGAGGCTTTTAACATTTCTGCCATTCCAATTGCTTTGTTGCTACCCACGGACACATGTGTTCAGTTTTCCTCAGTACCAATTATGTGCACTGTATGAATATATATTTGTACTCCGTAAATGTAATTCTGGTTCTACTTTTAATGAGTAATTATATGTAGAATTCTAAAACTCATCGGGGGCAAGCCCATACCATTGTCTAATTTTATTTCTGGTTACTCTTAATTAAACTGACTTCTGTTATATAAGCGGAGTTAATTCCTGAAATCCATTCTTAACCTATCAGATTTTGTTTTGACTTTACTTTTGATTTCCCAAGTATAGTATTGCACTAGCTCTGCCTACTCTGAGTAGTTACACTGAGAGGATAAATAGTTTTTGAGTTTTGGTTTTGTTGCTCAAGTATTGCTTAATTCCAGCCATGTCAATTTAATTAGCATTTTTCCATTAGCACTTGAGAACTGAAATTAAAACAAGAAGATGCTTATGATTTTAAAGCCATACTTTGCAAAACACAAGTATGTTTAAACTATACTGCCCTAATCCTGTAATGTAGCTGCTGAGATTCCAGCAGGTCTTCTTATGTGAAAGGATGTTGTGAATGTTCCATATTTTTTTTTAGGACAAAAAAGCCAAGGGGGAGGGGGAGGCTATGCTGAATCATTTAAATTTAATTTACAAGATTAGATTAGATAACCTCTTATCTATATATTAGGTTTACATCTGCTGGGTATATAAATCTCTCAGAGTTGTTTTCCCAGTTAGGTATAAATCATGCCAATCTGCAAACAAGCAGATGTAAGCATAAATCAGGAGACATTAATCTGCAGAATTTTAATGGACTTGGTTGCTGAACACAGAAATGTACAACTCAGACCAGTTTTAAAAACAGGTTTCTCTCAAGAAGAAAAGGGGGGGGGAGATCAAATAACTGTTACATAAAATACTGCGCAGATTATTTCTCTATAATAATTAGAACAACTTCTTCCTTTCTGCTAACATGGCACTATCTCAGTTCCAACATCAATACCACAGCTTTAGGATCATACAATTAAAATAGAAAAGAGAAGACTTGCTAGAGATTACCCATATCCACATTCGTTCATTCTGTTTAACCTATTACTAATTATTCCCATCAAACTACTTTCAATACACAACTAATGAGCATTTCCCCCCCTCTCTTTTTCAAAACACAGGAAACCCAATCAAGACTGAATCCTTAGTATGGAAAAATAGGATGGTTTAGCTCTTTGGATTTGCCCACAATAAAGTCTCTAGGATTCCATGACAACTTGATGGTGTTCTGTGAGAGAGGGGAGGGCAGGGAGGGAGATGTGAATGGGGTCCATTTTCTCACTAAAGTTTTGCCTCTTGATGAGAGGTTCTGGGATTGTTCTTTTAAAATAAGAGGTGACCTGAAAAAAGTGTGCATACTCCAGGCATGAAGGATTTCCTTGGCGTAATGAATCTGGTACCAGCCTAGCTAGTCAGCTCTCCCCAGGAGTTTGGGGGGGGGGGTTGGAGGTGCCTTGTGGGAGCCATGTGGGATATCCAAACCAATATATCCCATATATAGGCACATACTGTATTACATACCCCAAAGGATCTTACCCTACTTTTCCTTTCAAAGTCCAATGTGGAATGAATATGGGCACCATAACATAAATAATAACCACACAGCAATTGTTTCTTTTAACATAATTAAGTATAGTTAAGATGGTAGAAGAATATTTTGTTCGTCATAAGGACAAATAGATGTGTGCCAATTTGTGGGTTTTTTTAAAAAAACAACAACACATGAATAGGCATTGTGTTCTTGTGTAGTAGCTTTCTATAGTTCAACCTAATATACAGGGCTGTAACCATAATGCCAATTGTGATCAATGTAAATGTATGCCTGTAACGTACTTTACAAAACCTCTTTTAAATCTTTCAAAATTATGCATGCACTCCCAACTAGCTTGCAATTGAAAAGTAATTCTTACTTACCTGAAAAATATGGTGGCATTTACATAACTTTGGGCCTGTGTTGGTTTCCCCTGCCTTAAATCATCTGCAACTTGTTTTGGCAACATACCTGTTTTATATAATTAATGCAATTACTATTGCTATCATAACATGGCAATTAAAACATACAAACATGTTCACAGTGGGAAAACTATGCCTAGCTGAAATATGCAAGTATCTCTTTACATAGCAAATCAACTAACTATGCTTCAATTTACATCAAGAACCTTGAACAAGTTCCTTTATTTTAGCACTATCAAATGGATATTAAATTTCTTTTCCATTGCTCAGGTTTCTAACTATTAAAAAAACCCAAAACATCCTAAAATGTGCCTACTCCATGGTATTTATTTTTCCTACCTGTCTCTTGAATTAAAAGCTTACGTATTTCTCTTTATTTCTAAGTAGCTATAGCAGGGGTCCCCAACTCCCGGTCCATGGACTGGTACTGGGCCGCGGCATGTCAGCAACCGCTCCGCACAAACAAGCAAAGCCCCATCCATGGGATGCAAGCAGCACACAAAACCACGCACTCTCCGGTCCGTGGAAAAACCTTTCTCCACGGAATCGGTCCCTGGTGCCCAAAAGGTTGGGGACCTCTGAGCTATAGCACACTATAAATAGATAACAAGCAGCTAAATCTATATACTTCACATCAAACAATTTCCTGCTTTTGCTTCTTTGTCCTATGTTAGCTTTTCATTCAGGTTTGCTGGGTGTCAGGCTTTTTGGCAGCCGACTCAATTCAAAATAATTCTTTCCGTGCAAGGTTCTCAGAGTTTTCTTTGCAAGATTTATTTATTGAGATGAAAGATGGATGAAATTACAAAAAAAAATCAGCAACTGAAAATTTCCGGTTGAGAACACCAATACTTAGGGGCAGAGACTTTTTTTTTTTTTTTTACTTTTGGCTTCTTTTTGTGAACTGATGAGATGTTTCTTTTCATAGATAATGGAGGAACTGCTAGATGGTTATTACAAATATTTCTCCTGAAACCTTTTCCATCTATACTGGGTTTTACTGAACATTAATCATTAGTGAGCAATAATGATTGGATTATATACTGGGATTTCTGGGACACTTTGAAAACAATATATTGAAGCATTAGTTTTCTTTGATGTTTTCACTACAGGCTGAAATCGCAACTTATTCCAATTTAGCAATTTAACTGAGTTAATTGTACCACCTTTAAGCAATGCAAGTAGCAAAAACTAAGTGAAAATGGCATATAATTTTGGCAAATCTGAATGGTGATGATCAAAGAACAAATACATTTAAGAGTGTTTCCAATGGAAGCTTAATAATATATTTACCTTTCCTTATTTGTCTACTTTCAACAAGTGTCCCCTTTCATTTGTTTCTTTTCCATGTCTTTTCCCTACTTTTACTAATTTACCCTATCTTATGATATTGTAAAAAGGGAAAGTCAGAATACTTGAATCACTAAGGAAATCTAAAATCTTTTTAACGCCACATATTAGTCACTATTTCTCAAAATAAATTGTACTTCTGTTGATGTTGATCACTTACTATACAGCAAACGGTCTGTCTTCTGTTTTTCATATGTTAAATCCTGTGTTCTTTCCGCTACTAAGACTTCCAGGTGCTTGCTGTATTTCTCCATCTAGCCAAAATAAAAATGCATTCAACTCAAGCAACTACAGAGCATATTCAATGAGAAATAATCAGCTATCTATTCACTGGATTTGCCTTGCATTGCCAACAGACTCCTGAGAAAAATTTTGCCCGGATTTGCCCACGCATCTTCTGCAACAAAACAGAGGTGTGAGTCTGAAATCATGTTGATGCCACATGGCAATGATGAAAATGTTTAAAGGGGGCTCACATATACAGTAGTCAAGAAACAGTGAAGAATATTTAAGCCTTGGCATCCAGCACTAGGAAATGTGTGTGTTGTGAAGTTACGTTTCAAGTTCCCTTTTTATTTTCTCATAGAGCCCTTAATAAATGCTATAGTATTGGAAACATTGTGGAGAAGAAGGAGAAAATGAACAACTTCCTCCTCACTTTAGCTATTATCATTTTTTTAGCACTGGGCAGCTGCTTTGAACAAATAAAATGACTTGTTGACTGCTAGTAGATCTGGGCTGCAAAATTTTGGATGACCACTAGGGAGCTGAAAAGAAACTCAGAAAACTTTCTTTGGGGCCATAGAGGTCACCAGATTATTTTGCAGCTTAGTTCGCTAGGCATAGTCTTTTCCCCCCCTTTCTCTTGTAGCTCATTCTTAGAAGGAGAGTTCCCAAACTCTATCCTTTCCCCACAAATGTGATACAGTCCTGCAGGAGAGTCAAATATGCTATTTCTGATGCAGCCCTTTCCTTGGACAACAGCATCTAGGGAATCAGGCTTTTTTTATTTATTTACAAATGTCTCTGAAAATAAGGCAATGACTGAGCAATGGGATCCATCAAGAATATCAACAGCATAAGATGGATACTTAAATATTTAGTGTAATGTAAGCAGAAAGGTAGTGTCACTCTTTACAAAACAAAATGCCTTATGATTTATAGATTGTTTCACAGCTGTGGTTGTTGTTGTTGTTGTTGTTTTGTTATTATTATTATTGTTGTTATTGTTATTGTTATTATTATTATTATTATTATTTTGTTAAATTTAGCCACAATCTAACTCCAGTCTATAATGGGTTGTAAGAATTACCTTGAGGAGGACGAGGAAGAGTTAGATCAAAGAAATTTCATTCCAAAGCAGAAGTATAATTTGAGAAAGCATCTTAGACTTGACTTGCTAGGTCAAGGGTCTCCAAACTTGGCAACTTTAAGTCTTGTGGACTTCAACTCCCAAAATTCCTCAGCCAGCCATGGGAATTGAAGTCCACAAGTCTTAAAGCTGCCAAGTTTAGAGACCCCTGCTCTAGGTCAAGAGAGGAAAGGGGGATGACTATGTCATATAAGCCTACTGAGGTATGCCTGACATTCTCTCTGCCTCCATGGGCTGGACAAGCTGAAGTTTCTGAGTGGTGTTAAAGAGTAGTTTCTTGTAGAGCGTGCTGTAGTAATCAAGCTATGAGATGACTACAGCATGAATGATTGTCTGAAAGGCATCCTAGTTTAGGAAAAATGCAATTGGTACCCCAAATGAAACCAAAGGCCCTCCTGGCCACAGCCACCACCTGCTCCTCAAGCAGGACCCAAGTCCAGCACTAACAGATTGCACACTACTTTTTAATGGGGGAAATCAAATATTGCTCAAGTGATAATAAATGATACTCATCAGAGTAGAATTTTACTTATAATTTTAATATGCATGATAACTGTATATCCCTCACTACATATCAGCCATAGTAGGAAGACCAGATCAGGAAATTAAATCTACAGAAAGGTTAAAACTACTTTTATTGGCATTGGCTATAAAAACTGAATTTTCCAAGAATGCTTGTGCTTTGTCTCCTTCTTCTATTCCTTATACCAGTAGTTAAGTTCATTAGGGAGGTGTCTGCCTCAGCTGCTTAGAAAAGTTATCCTATAGTTTTGAACTTAAAAAAATGCTCCAGCCCTTTTTGCCTATGTAATGGTTCTTGCATATCTCCATCAATTGATGGAGATACAGGAAAGGGGGTAAGAGAATTGAGAAAGCGGAGTGAGTAGGAGTGACAGATCTCAGTTAGGCTTACTTCCAGATGCAGAGTCCAGCTAGTATAAGAGAACTATTAAAGTGGCATAGATGACACTTTGTTGGAAAATATCAATATGTTAATAAAAGTTTGAGCACCTGCTTCTTGTTATTGTTTTTTTTCTGCATAACATTGGCTATCTCAATATTAGCAATATTTAGCTGAACATGATAGCAATTAATAACGTATCTGGAAGGGACCACATTAGGAAAGGTCGCTATAGAACATGGTAATGACTTTCAAATGAATTGAAAGGTTGGAGACTTGGAAGAAAGAAATCTAATATAATTAGTGTAATAACCTTGTTTCTTACCAAAGTCATCATCATGTCAACTGGACTAACTTTGTTTGGGTTCATTTTATACAACAACTTCTTGACTTGCTCAAAAGTAAGTCTTTGTGATGGATTGCCTTTTCTACATTTCCTGATGAGCTGTCAAAAGAATAAAATAACATAGTATTCAGTCATCCCAGTTCAACATACCTGTCTTTTTGATCTTTTTTTTCTATCATTCATCAGATTTCATCCAGTGAAGAATGTTGACAAATCCCAGTTTAATTCAACTCCAGATATAGTCTATGTGGAATTCAGTCATACTTTCCTCAGTTTTGAACACTGCCTGGCTTCTTAATCTGCTTATAGCTTCCTACACATAAAGCTGAATTTATGATTTTTTAAAGAAAAATGTTATACAGCCCAATCAATCAACTCTGAGCAGTTAATAATCAAATTATAAAATAAGAAACTATAAAGAAAAGTCAACCCTCGTAAATCTGAATAACAATAACTAAAAATATCTAAATCCCATCTACTTAAAGCAAATACCCACTGAGAAAGGAGAGTTTTCATAGCTTTTTAAAAAGCCAAGAATCCAGCCTTAGCTTTAGATCCTCTCCAAACTAAACATCTGAAAATAAACAGGTACTCCCATTTAGCAAATCAAGGTAATCCCCCCCCCTAAATAAAACATGGGCAAATCAGGAGTGTGGCTAGGTTGCAGGGGGGGTGAGGGGGGGAGATTTAAGTTTTCTCCTAGCAACAGGCTCAATGATTCCTCTCCTCAAAATCTATTATGAGCCTACGATTGGTCTTGTTTCCCGTTCCTTTTTATATATCAAGAGAATTCATTTGAATTATTTTAAACTTCAGTTTTGAAACTGAGACAAATCAGAAATAAACCAGATTGTATGTTATTGCTAATGTATTGAAAATAAGACTGAGAATTTGGGTTACTTGCTTCAGCATAATCTAATCAGGAATTAGCCTATGATTACATTAGCAAATTATTTTGGAGCAAGAAATAACCATATACAAATGCCTATTTTTTAATTCATTTGGCTTTACAAAGAGCATCTTCTAATATGAATGAAAATAGAGTTTTGACTATTGTTTTTGCTATCTATTCCCAGTGAAATGGATGAGGTGACAATGAACTCTTGCTAGTGGTTTTTTAAATACTTAATATCCTCAGTTGTTGAATGTTTTAAAAATTGTAGAAATGAATCTGGGAACAAAATATTTAATTCTTCCCTTCCATGCTATTTCTCAGATCCATATACTGTGTATTTCTATGTGTGTGTGTGTGTCTACAAACATACATATATGCACATGCACACTTATTCTGGGAGATGCTCTTAATTCTTTTGGAAAAAATACATTCTGCAGATACCCTACTGTATGGCTGAAATATCAGAGCAGTTGCTTCTAGGGTAATTAAACAAGAAAAAAATAATAAAATTAAAGTATGGCACAGTGATTCTTAAATGATGAGGAAACATTTGATTTCTTTTTTTAAAAAAAAAATAGATCCATCCTACTGACATATTTTTTGGCTCACTGACAGCCATCTTTTAAATGGAAAAGCCAAAGCTCCATAACTATTAAATATGATTGTGGGACTGACAGATTATAACCAACAGAAGTCTTAAAACTCCAAGGACTGCAAATTAACTGCATCATTTGCTGCCTTCTGTTTCTGTGAGACAAGCTGAAATATCAGTTTGTGACAATAATACCATTTAAAAAAAAAATATTAATGCTGTTCACTGTTTCATGGCATTTAAATGAGAAATTGCAAGGGCAACATTAGTTGGTCTGTATTTTTAACAAAACTAAAACATTTCATTTCTTCAAAGGGAGTATGCACTGGAACCATTAAAGTTGTCAGCTTTTATAGATCAAACTGTGTGCTTCATTTTGTCTTTAACAGCAACTTGGCTTTTGCAGATACTGTTAAGTAAGGAGGAGTATCACTATCATGAAATAATAATACCCATACTAAGGCATAAATAGCAGGCCAATACAGTGATTTTTAGGGAGATAAATTACACTCATAAAGAAGACAGAAAATATTCCAAATGTTAAATTTACCTCTATGTATTCTGTGGCACACGGACAAGCATTTTCAGATTTTTCAGATATTAGTTCTGCCAAAGGGAGGCACAAAGAATATTTTTCTGAATGTGTATCATCCTTCTGCAAAACACAGACAATGTTAGTGTTTTTTTCACACATAGCTATACACATATAGAAATAGAGAGAGTGGGAACATAGACTATTGCCCTAGATGTTAGATGTTAGGCATCAAGCCTCTCTTTTGGGAACTGAATGCTTCGGCTATCATTCTTTGCACAATGCATCTAGCTTTATGGCCCTGCTTATCAAGGTTTGTAGGATGGTAGATGTATGGACTCACAAACTGGGTTTGTTATAGTTTTTATTGCAACTCTAGACTGGAAAAGACGTTGCCCTTTTAAGAGGCAGACTTTGCACATTTGAACTATTATTGCACATTTCAGCCAATGTATGTAAAAATTCTATAGGAAGGTCCTTGCCCATCACTGGTGATCCCAGACCAAATGATAAATTATAGAATTTTGAAGGGGAGTTCTAGGTGCGCAAATAGAAATCTTCTTAAATAATAAAGGATTTTGCTCTAATTTCTTTGGTTTATGTTTACTTCCTGAGTTGTATAAATAGGCTTAGTTAGCTTTCTGGGAGCCCACTTTTCCTTTAAATGCAGTCCATTAGTTTCATGCAAAGCGGTGGGCTATGTTCATGTTGAATGAATTACATCTTCTGCTTATACTGAACTGCCACAGCTAAAGAGAAAGCAGGTATCAGAAATCCAGTGGATATACATATTTACCTCAAAGATAACAGTATCTTCAAGGACACCAGTACCAGCAAGATTAACTTTAATTAAGAATCATATTTTATGACATTTCTTACCAGCGTTGGATCACTTCTTGTTGCTATTTCTAAAAGAATGATAGCGTAGCTGTGGAATTGAAGCCAAAACATTATAAGATAAACAGAAGTTATTAAAAAAAAAAAGAAAGAAATCAAACAGACTCTAATCTAGGTCAGATTAATCTCAACCAAGTCCTCTGAAAACAATAAAACTTGAGTTTCCTTTGCTTTCAAAGAGATAGTGTCATATAAATAAGATGAGCTGAATACAGTAGCCTTAATTTGGATTAATAATCTATTCTATGAATAATTAAAACATGCAGAGAAGCATAGAAACTGTATCCTTTTTCAGATAAGGATCAGACCTGGATATGAAATGGAAATGGCATTAGTCGTCTTTTGAATGAAGCCTGGTGCTGGTGGGATGGTGGCTGTGCATCTATCTTTGCTTTACTTTACCTCTCAGGGGCTTTCGATATCTTCGACCATGGTATCCTTCTAGATTGAGTCAGAGGATTGGAGGTGGGTGGGCAGAGTATTGTGGCAGCTTTTCTCCTTTCTTCGAGGTTGATTCCAATCGGTGGTGATTGGGGAGACGAGATTCCACCCCAACCCCTACTCTGTGGGGTGCTGCAGGGATATTCTCCCCTCTTCCATTTAACATCTATATGAGATCACTGGATAAGCTCATCCATCATCATGGGATGAGGTCAGTAGGCTGATAACACCCAACTGTATATCTCTGTCTCTGGAGAATTAAGCAATGCTGTGGACATCATATCCTAAATCTGAAAGTTGTGAAGATATGGATGGGAAACAACAGGCTTCAACAAGTAAGACTTAATGGCTTTGGGTTTTGAGGCCCTCTGATCCTAGGACTATACTATCTTTGGTACTGCATGGGGTTGCATTGCCCCAAACAGACCCTGTGTACAATGTGGGGGTCCTCCTGGACTCATGATCCTACTTGATGAGGTGGCAGTGGTGACTAGAAGGACCTTTGCGCAATTGCATATCGTGTACCCATTCCTAGATCAAGGAGGCTTACTCACAGTCACTCAGGTCCTGACCACCACCTGGTTGGACTACCGCAATGAGTTCTACATGGGGCTGCAAGCAGTTATGTGTGTTCCTTGCAAAGCACGCTTTATATCTCTGCTTCTCAAGCTGCACTGCTCGCCAGTTTATTTTCTGGTTCAATATCAATTTGCTGGTGTTGGCCTTTAAAGTTCTTCATGGAATGGGACCAGGTAATCTGAGAGACTGCCTCTCCCCAGTTTCATTTGCTCATCCCACCAGATGCATCAGAAGAGGGTATGTTCAGGTTTCATCATCTAGGGAGCTACATTTGATGGATCCTATATGACGGGCCTTTTCTGCAGTGGCATCCACGTTGTGTTTCTCCCCACTGAAATGATGTTGGTTCCATGTTTTCTGAGCTTCCGAACATCCTCAAGAACATCCTTGTGTCAGCAGGCCTGAGGACCCCAGCAGATGGGTGAGCTAGTAAGCTGGCTCTATTATTGTTAACATTCCTTCATCTACTTTTTTTTACTTTAGCTTAGTTTTTTGTAGTTTTTGATGTTTTAGTTAATAATTATAATGATTTTTAGCTATTTATTGAGTGTTTTAACTTGTAAGCCAGCCAGTGTCACTAGTTTTGTGTAAATTTGATCAATAAAAAATAAAGATAAAGAGTACAGAAGAGATCATCCAAAAATACAAATATGTTTTCTTGTGTTTAAGCATATCCCAAGTTATCTTCTCTAAAATAAATTGTTTATGGTATCTGCCATTATAAGGAATTATTGATGTCACGTAGCCGGGAGAAAGTATCCCCAGACTATACTATTGCATTCTTGATATTTGAAAATGTTATATGTTCCACTCAATTTTACAGGTATTCAAAAACTAAATCACCTGTCTAGAGGTGTATCCTGATCTGTGCCAGTGTTTCTCAATCTCAGCAGCTTTAAGGTCTTAAAGTTGCACAGACGTTAAAGTTGCTGAGGTCTTAAAGTTGCTGAGGTTGAGAAACACTGATCTATGGTATTAAAAGTGTAGCCTACTACAATAAGCACTTCATTCCCTCTATCCCAGAATCTGAATGTAGGCTTAATATTTTTTAATTTTCCATATTCACTAAATCAGTTAAAAACACATAAATGGTAGGTATACATCCAAATTTTCTAAAAGGTTTATCTTGCAGCAAGGAGAGGCTGTGTCAGGTTCTTTTACGGATTCACTAAAACATAGTTTAACCAAGGGTGCCTAAACATTTGCGTGCAACATACAGTACCTGGTTAAGCGGTTGAGGTTTAGAGGATTTGTGGATGGGGATGCATTTGACTGGCCTACAGTTATTACAGTTTTTGTGCTCCGTAGAGGAAATAATTCCACAATCATTTCCTTCATGGTAATCAGGATTATTCCCTCTGGCAAAGATACCTCCACAGCTGTCCTGCTGATTCATCTTCTCAGTGATGAAATAGGATCAGGCAAGGCTTAGATAGAGTGGAGCCTTACTTGCAGAATATGGGGACTTAAGAAATGCACCAGCATCTTCAAACATTTAGCAAATGCGTGAGGTGACTAAGAGCTTAGATGGAGCTCAGAATGTTTGAGAATGGCTTATTGATTGGTCAGCAAATGAAATGGTAAGGGTAATTTTATGATTATTCTTCCACACTAAAACATTTCTAAAAATATTGACAATCTGATTTCTAGAGCTCTGAGCTCCTCTGCAGAAATCATCCTATATTGGTGGAAGGGAATGCAAATAGTAACACAGCAACAAAATGAGCAAATTTCCCTTGCATTTTTCATGCACTGATTGCGACCGAAGGGGGCATTAGTTTCCTAAACCATCACATATGGCTTAAACAGTATATGCTGAAAAGAAAAGAAAAAACCCTGAAGATAATATTTTGATCTTCTTGCCTATCTTCAAAACAAGCAGCCACCCCAGAAATGTAAAAGTGTGTATGTTCATTCAATAAAAACAATAAAGCAATCCATATTTATAGATCCAGGAAAGTAACCATAAGTGAACGTATTGTGCTCACCTATATACATCTGCAGCAGGGGTTGGTTCAAAATTTGGCATGGAGTGAGCTTCAGGAGCCACATATACTTGATGAGCAATGTTGGAATTCATCACTGAATCCTCTTTTCTGTAGCATTGTAAACCATAGTCTGCCACACAAAAAAAGAAACAAAGAGATTATCTTTCCCTTGATGTTTTGCCATCTATTTTAATCCAGAACCATCTAGACTGGACTGTGCAAATCAGTACAAGGGCATTTCCAATTTTAGAAGACAAATGAATTTCTCTGCAAATTTCTCAGCCAGTTTTGGATACGAAAAAAATCCTCCAGACAAGAGACTATTCACGTTGTTCTACAATCCAGGACCAGCATTTAGCATGCAAAGTTTAGCTGTGGCTAACTTCAGAATGAATTTGAGAGCTGCTGTTCAGAAGGTGTTGGAAAAAATGTCTGTCGTTGATAAACATCAACATATGATGTCACTTGGAACTGGTCTCATTTGTTCTCAGTAATAGAGTCATAGAGCCAAATCTGATTGATAATGTTAACAGGCCTGCATTTCAAACAAAAATGGGGCCAGAACTGCAGCCTACTAAAGCTGCAGACAGGTCTCCATGAGCTTCCAGCTGAATTCCCTGAATATGTATTGATAGGCCTTCTTTTGAAAACCTTTCCCAGACTTCCGGGGAAGAAATGGCGAGCTGAAGATGATTCCCAACAGCTGCAGCAGTATGAATAGTAGATCAGCTCTTCGTAATTTCTCCCTGAGCAAGGAGAGGACGTGAGATCACCCATAAGAGCTCCAGAGTTACTCCTTGAAGAACTTATTTGTTGCATTTGAAGAAAAGGTGATAAATTACTAAAATGGTTTATACCAGTTGCGATACTCATTTTTAAAATATTTTTTTCCTTGCTTTACTATATTCTTACTTTCTTTTCTGTTTTTCTCTCAATTTTTTTCTTTCCTGCACCTTCTTTTTTCATTTTATTCTTTTTAGTTTGTATTAGTTTTTATTGCAGCAATTGTAATTTTAGTAAAATTACTTAAAAAATCCTTTTTCAAACAATATTTTTTTTGTTTTTTAGTAAAAGTCACTAACTATACTAGACAGTCTTAAGCAGACTTTCTTTTAGCTTTCCTATTTACGCGAAATATTCTGAACCCCCCAAAATGCTACAAGAATGCAGAGGCCTCTGGTACACACAGCAGTGAAACAAAAATGACAAAATGTGCTTTGTAATATAACATGAATTATGTCTCTTATATGCTGGCAGTGCAAAATGCCAAAAGATACGGTGTTTGCAATGCCATACTGACATATTTTTCATCATTTATCCCTCATTGTCTTCTTTTCAGAAGGTCAGGCATAAATACTCTAACCCACTGATGAAAAATCTAGTTATCTGTCCTCTTTGGGCATTTCCACAAAGAACCTTTTCAATAGTTTACCTGCTTGATCTCAAAACAAGCTGTCTCTGGGAGCTAACTTGACTTACTAAAGTGTTACTGAAATCAAAGCAAAGCTAGTTCTTTTTGCTTGGAACACTGCAAAATTGCTGAATTCAGTGGTCTATTCTCCCATTAGCAGGACCTTGGTTCCTCCTCCCTGCCAGTATCCCCCTCTTTCTTTAAGTTAGGTGATTTTTGAGCCACTCTCAGGATTTCATGATCTGTAGACATGAAAACTATCTCAGGTTATCTTCACAGTGTTTGAAAAGAACTGGGAGTAGAAATTAAGACTACATGTAGAAGTACCTACAGTTCAACATTAGTTGTAGAAGTACATGTAGAAGTACCTACAGTTCAACATATTGAACCAATATTTAAAAAGTATTTGAGCATTCTCTAAAGAGCTATGATTAATAACTATGATAGTGGCCTCTATCAGGAATAAAAAAGGTTTATCAGCCGTTGGTAAAATGGTGGGTGTATTATTCCCTCCAGTAATTACCAAAATCTTCTATGATTTAGATTAAAATCTCTTCAATGCAGCCATTGAAATTACATAAGATTTTGCATAATGACATCACATTTTTTGCAAGGTTGTGTTGAGACTTCTAAGTTGTCTTGTCATTCTGGAGATCCAGTTGGTTTAGCCAGAGGGGCTGCCACAAAGAAAAGGGAATCAAGCTATTCTCCAAATCATCTGAAGGCAGGACAAGAAGCAACGGATGGAAACTAACCAAAACCTGCCTCCACAATGTTACATTAACAGTCCAGACAAGAGCTATATGTGTTTATAGATTTTATTATCATACTTACAGTATAATCCCACTTTTTCTCTTGGTAAAGAGAAATGTCTCTCTTCCCTTCTCCCTTCCCTTTATCCTCCCAATAAAAACACAGTGAGATAAGATGGTTAAGACCTACTGATTAACCCACAATTACCAAGTAGATTCCATGATCAACTGAAGACTTGAATCTTCGTCACCCTAGTCATAAAAATTTCTGCTCTAAGACTGTCATTTGATGTAAAATTGTTTCTCCTGTAGTATCTAATTTGGTCTCCTAATACTTAGCTGAAAGTACTTTTCCTCTTCTCTTCTTACCTGAAATCTTACAAACCCAACGATCATCGATAACACAGTTCCTTGATTTCAGCTGTCCATGATAAATTCGATGATGGTGAAGATATGCCATTCCTTGGGCAATGTCAATGGCAAAAGAAAATCTAAACAGAGGATGAAGCAATGGTTAGCATTAATATACTGTACATTAAGGGAGAAGGAGAAGAAGAGGAGATAGAGGAAAAGGCGATGGTAAGATTTACAAGAACTCAACAGAACAAACATGAAAGTGTTCAATGATATTTGACTTACACCCTTCAATATCCTCTCCTACACTAACAACAATGAGCCATAAGGGAAACATTCATTCATATTGTTCATTCCTCTCCATCCATCCACCCACCCTCAAATGCATCTTCTTTAATGATAGCATAGCAATAGCATTTAGACTTATATACCGCTTCATAGTGCTTTACAGCACTCTCTAAACAGTTTACAGAGTCAGCGTATTGCCCCCAACAATCTGGGTCCTCATTTTACCAACCTCAGAAGGACAGAAGGCTGAGTCAGCCTTGAGCTCATCAAGAAATAACTCCTGGCTGTGGGCAGAGTTAGCTTGCAATACTGCATTCTAACCACTGCGCCACCACAGCTCATATGGCACACCCAATTATTCCAGCATAAAAAAATAACTTGAAAGACACTATAGTTTTAGAGGGGAAGGATGACAGGAAGAAAATATGTCTCCGTGGCCAAAACCATTTATGCTAAGTTCAAATCCTCCCTTTTCTTGGATGGTGGATTTTATTCCAGACTGACATAAATGTGAATCTATATGGAGATAAACCTGCAGACTATTGCATTTTCTTAAAAATAGTAACATTAGCTAAATTTAATTGTTTTGCATACAAAAAGTTGAGTAATTTTTGAGTGGGGAATAATTATCTCCATATTTTATTAAGGTAACTAAAAAAATCAATACTGTGGTTGCATGAAAAGGAATGAGTTTCTGGAACATGCATGTATTGTGTAATTCTATAGACCTTTGCTTAATAGTCTTTTGCCCGCTGAGTTTTGTCCAACATTTGTTTGTTTGTGTCCCACCTTTATTATTTTTACAAATAATTCAAGGCAGTGAACGTATCCAACATATCAAACCACAGCGTTCAGTGCTATATAATATTTCTGGAAAATGCCAGTACATGGTATTATTTATATTAATATAATACAAGCTGGGGCTATGAACTCTGGTAACTGTCAGCAAAGATATATATATCTTTTTACAGTCCAGATTTGGTAGCCCTACAAAATCAAAGAAATATAAAGCGGTCTACTAAAACGTTTTATGAATGTCTAAGATAGAGAGCTTGGATTCTGAGTAAAATCTTAGCCATTGTGCAACATTACTTTAAAATGGCTAAGGTGAAAAAAATGTCCTGGATTTCTAGATAATATAGTTCTAAAGGAACAGTCAAAGAAAACTGGGTATGAGGTCAGAACAAGAAGTTATTTTTATAAGAGCAGCCTTCCCTAACCTGATTTTCTTGTGGAAGTACTCTAATTTGCAGTCCAATACATATAGTAGAACAACCAGATTAAACAAGACAGTACTAAACATGACTGGGAGTTAATAATGAGGCACATATCTTCTGAATTGGCTACTTAGAATCTTAGGTAGCAGTGTTTTCTAACTTGGGCAACAAACAGTTTTGGCAATAACATCATGTGAGTGCTTCAAAATGATATTGAAATATCTATTAATTAGGATCTATCAGTGAATTATTTTTTAAAAAAGCTGTCTTTTATTCAGAATCTATAAGTCACAACCTAAATTCTCAACCATTTTATATAGGTTTATGTTTCTTATCATTTTGATATCCTCAAATTCAGGCGTCTGCCCCCAAACAATGCAATGTTTAACTCGAGAAAACAGCTATTTGGGAGTATGACAGAAAAAGTTTCCTATAAAACAGGGGTGTCAAACTGCCGGCCCGTGGGCCGGATGCGTCATGCCGAAACCGCACCCACCCCATTGCCGGCAATGGAAAAAAAGTCGCTATACGTTGCGACACGTCACATGATGTTGCGAGTTTGACACCCCTGCTATAAAACAATTCCTTTTGAGCTGAACTGCATTTCATGTTCATGATAATAAAAGATTAGAAAATTTGTCCTCGTTACTTTATTCAGAGTGCTGGAGACATAGCCTGATATTCCTCTTGGGTGTGGATGATGAGATTAGAAATGATCGGAGGTAATTTTTCCCCTCACATTTTTTAGCATTTCTTATACAGCACACAGTTAATGAATTAAAGTAGGTTTAAGTTAAGAGGCATCTTAAACTCACTGGCTACTGTTCTCCTTAGAACTATAATTCAGTGTCTAGATTAGAGTTTTATTTAATAGATATATGCAAATATAAAATTTTGAGAAAACTTTTCATCCATTATCTATGAATCATGCACAGTAAGTTCTGTCAGGGAATCAGTAGAAATAATTTTCATTAGGTGTCTAAGTCCTAATATTTTTCAATACAATTGGAGGTAAGATATAAATTCATTTTTCCTTCACCCACCCAGTCTGCTTGGACAAGCTATCTGTCTCCAAACTCAGAGCAGAATCTTATCTGCATGAAAAGCTTGTTCTTTGTCAGTCACACTCCAGACTTTCCTTCTGAGCAAGATGAGAGTAAGTTTCTGGCTCAGCTGTGATGGATGTAACAAATTAGCAATGTGGTCTCACATAACAGACCAAACCAATAGGCAATACTCCTGACTTTAGGTTTCTAAGTAATGTAATTAGTAGTAATAAGTAATACACAAAATATAACATTCTAAAGCCCAGCTTCAATCCTACCATCACCAAGATCTGATCAGTATTTGATTACATATTATGCTCAGTCTGTTATTTATTCCTAAAGATAATACTAAGTTTGCACTATCCTGTTATTTTATTTATCTAATGAAGTTTCACTCTAATAAAAATACAGTATTCTATCTGCTATGTAGATTCTCTCACCTGAAGCCCCAGTTTAAAGGAACGTTTTCATTAAGCAGCACATCATTCAAACTTCCTTTAGGGCAATATTCTGTTATTATGGCAATATTTGGTACCTCAATGCAGCCTCCAATAAATTTGCAAGTGTTTGGATGGTCTAATTGTCTGTAGAGGGGAAAAAAAAAAGAACCCAGCATACTTATCAGAATTATCAGTTAGAGAATATCCAAATTGTGTTATGTTGCTCCTCAGAAATGCATTTTCACTACAATAGAAATATATAGAGAGTTGGGATCAAATCCTAGAATAATTCAGAATTCACTTGAACATTAACTACTGGAGTGGGGAATTGTAGATTATTTGGGTTGATTAACTGGTCCAATTTGCTGGAATTGGAGGTAAATCTAATGTAGCCTTTCCCAGCTTTTGTTGGGACTGTGAAGATTGGAGTAGATGGTGATTGGGTATTCTGAATGTTGCTATGCTTCTTCCAGAGCTGCACAACAAAACAATGGGGTATTCAAAAATCGAAGCTCAAAACTAGCAGAATGGACATCACTTATAAAATGCCTGGTAGATGAAAATGTGGTCAAGATGCAATCCAGAGTCCAGTTCCAAAACAAATCTGCTATTAGTAGAAGATTCAGAGCATCAATGCATTCAGTTCTATCAGAAATTATGTACTCTTGCTATTCACAGAAAGCACAGAGTATGCAACATTCCTGAAAAAGACATAGCTGCTTCAAAGGGTTGCAGACAAGAGATAGGCTTACAACTCCTTGAAGCATCTGTTTGGAATTGAACCCAAAACGTTGTATAGCCTTATTTGGCAGACACTTACACAATGGAAACTAAAGCCCATCAAATCTATTCAGAGCTGGCTGGAGGAACAAAAAACTTCCTCTTCGGATGGAAGAGGGGGTATGACAGTGGCATTCTCAATATGTCTGCTCGTGTTTTGAAAATGCTTTAGAAGTGCTTCAGCACCTCTATGCAATACATAAGGCAGCTTTTCTTTTCTTTTTTAAGGCTGCTGAGAAATCTGAAAGAAAAGGTGGCACTGCCTTAAAAATTATATTAAGTTAAAAACATCGTGTTTCTTAAAGGGATTCAATCTCTTCCCCCCCTCCCCCCATATTTCACAGAGAATCTGCCGCTTTAATGAATAGCAGAGACGTTGTGCTTGTGGAACATTTTTCTTAATCATTTTGGAAGCACGCATAGGCATAATACCCAGTACATCTGGTGGATGCTTGGCTGGGGAAAGCTGATAAAATCTGTTTGATTAGAAGAGTTAGCAGATCATGTAAGCAGCAGAATGATGGAATCTAATGAGAAGTGAAGGATCAGTGAGTTTAGGACAGGGTAAGAAAACCCAATCTTATTTTATTTCACTGCCTTCATTCCTGATGTGGAATCCTTTATTGCCCACATAAATATTTAGTTTTTGTGATCTTTTTTCCATTTTTTATTACAGTTTATTTATTTAAGAAAATTTATATGGCTGCCCAACTTACTCCGGGCATCTTACAAAGATACAGATATTATAAGATAAAATACAAATAGAAACAAAAATTGAGGACTTCCGGTTTGCGCTCGTAGTGCATGGCCGTGTGAGAGCAGACCTCCGCTCCCCACGGCTAATTTCGCCCTGCCAGGGGGACCCTAGGTGGGTCCAAAGTCACCCCGTGAGGTGACTGCGAAGAAGGGGCGCCCCTTTGATCACGAAGCAACGGCAATCGCTTCGTTTGATCCGGGGAAAGCCCTCCGAACCCGACAGGAGAAAGACTTGCCGCATGCCAGCGTCTAGCCCAAGCTACTGCAGCCGAAGTCCAAGAGCACTACCAAGAACAACGGTGAACAGCGTGCTTGGAACTGGTGAGAGTATTTGATCTTCTCTCCCTTATTTTACAACTAGTCCCTGGGAAAGATCCCCAAAGCAAACAACCTCCGAAAGTGAGGGGAGGGGACTATATTCCCATTCCCCCATAGACGGAAGCGGCAAATTAACCTTTAAAGAGGAAATAACCTTACTGAAATTAAATTCAAAATACTACAATCTGATCAAACTTAGAAACTAAAACAAACTGCTAAGATTGTATTCTAAAGGATTTTGATTGAATTACATAAAAAAAGAAAAATAATAAGAACTTTTTGTCTGAAAGAGCTGGAAAATAAATATTTGCTGACATCTAGTGGACACTGAGAATATAGCA
Organism: Azemiops feae; assembly: GCA_023970755.1. Taxonomy (NCBI): domain Eukaryota; kingdom Metazoa; phylum Chordata; class Lepidosauria; order Squamata; family Viperidae; genus Azemiops; species Azemiops feae. The sequence continues at coordinate 1,958,611 of JALGBA010000035.1, forward strand.
CATTAAAGACAATGCCCAGAAACAAAGAAAAAAAATCTGTTCCCATGAACTCTAATAACCTTTAAAGAAGATAGTTGCTAAGGAACAGAGAAGAGATTGCATAATGGGCCGGCTATAAGATTGGAAAGTGTTTGAAGGAAAAGCAATACTTTGATTGTGGTTTAAATTTATGAACTGTTTAAAAACTTTGATCTATGACAAATTATTGAGAAGGGAAGTTACAGGAAGGATTTAAGCTGGCTAAATATATTGAATTGACAATTGACTCCTGAAAGAAAGAATTGTTATAAAACATTGATTTTACTGAAACCTTGACAACTGAAAATTACAGTGGATTACAAAAATTATATATAAAAACAAGAACTATACAAAATTGGACTGTATGGATTTTGAGTTTCGGTTAGTTTGACAAGGCTAATTACAGAGACTATGGCATTTATGACGGACTACTTGAAAGGGGGTGACAACATGGATATGACATACTCATCAAAAATGATAGAAAACCACACTTAATATCTACTCCTGAAAGATTTAGCCTGAAAGATCAAAGACCTTTAGAAACACTTCAAGACAAGACAAATACTTTTCAAGATGAAATTTACGCAATGCTACAACAGATACAAACTACAATAGACCTAAACCATGAGGAGATTAAACATAACTTTGATACTATAAGTGAATATACTTCTAACTTAAATCTACAATCAAAAAACATCCAAAGAATGATGGTAAAGAATGAACGAACAATCCAGACAACAAAATGTGAACTAGAAAAAAATGACTTAACTGGTGAAGTTACAAATGAAGGGAATTATAACTTAATACAAACAAGAAAAAACAAGACTTGGATACAATAATAAATATGGAAAAGATACCTTATGCATTAGAATGTCAAAATAAACCTGAGAAGAAAGAAGACTTAACAAAATGGATACTGCCAGGAGAATCATTGTTTGGGAGACAAAAAGCATACATCCTATCTATTATGTATCCTCTACTCCAGGGGTGTCAAACTGCCGGCCTGCGGGCCAGCCGCGTCACGTGGAAGCCGCACCCACCCCATTGCCGGCAATGGCAAAACAGTGCCGATATGTCGTGCGATGTCACGTGACGTCGCGAGTTTGACATTTCTGCTCTACTCCTAACAATAACTACAAAAATACAAGAACTGGACAAGTTGAAAATATTAATTTGGAAAACAATTTGGCAAAGGAAGAAGATTAGAGACGGGCTGAAGAGACTGGATTCGCCCTACCAGATGGAATATTATATGAGTAAACACTTGTTTGAATATGGCTAAACAAATAAATAACTTTGGCCATAAAGGGACTTTAGAATAAGTGGGATAAGAGATATAAGTAATATAGTATTTTTTGATAAGATACAAAATGTAAAAATATTAGGAGGTTGTAAGTGAAGGAAAAGTTTGAATTTTAAAGACAAATTAAGTTTGAAAAGATTTAGGATTAAGGAATGTTTGAAATATTGAGGGGAAATTAGGCTTAATAAGAACTCTGGAAAAAAGGATATATAGTGATTTAACTAATTTTTACAAATAGAAGTGAAATATAAATTGACTAGTAAGATGTTATGGATAGATGTTATGATAGATAAGTAGTATAGTATCTCTATAATATATGAAATATGAAAATACTGGGATGATATATTTAAATGGAAAATTTGGATATTTAGATGTTAAATACTGGAAAAAATATGATTGCCAAGAATTGTTTGAATATTATGGAGAAATTGAGGTTAAACAAGATTTATGAAAATAAGATATATGGTGAATCAATAAGATGACTCTTACAAAAATAACATAAGTTGATAAGAAAAAAATGCTATATATGGATGCTACTATTGTTGGTATAAATATAGAAGAAAATGTTTTTATTTAATCATTTAAATATGAAAAATATCAAATATTAGAAATTATATTTGTTTAATGTTGTAGAAAGAGAATACTACTGGGTGAAGAGAAGATCAAGGATATATATTATTAATTGATATACTAATTATGGAAATATAAAAAATAATTATTATTGTTTATTAACTATTATTAATTGTATATTCTTTTCTAAAAAAATTATGAACCAAGACAACACTCTGTACACCAGGCACCAAGGTTGTTATTGTAAAAAAGCAATAAAACTTTTACAAAAAAACCCAAAAAACAAATAGAAACAAAAATTGAGAAAGTTAAAGAAGTGCAGAAAGAAGGGGGGGGAAAGGGGGGAAGTAATGACTTCTGACTTTCTTCACTACAGTAGAATACAAAAACAATTGCAACTTCAGTCTTTTGCTTTGTATTTCTAAATTTTTCAAGCCATTTCTATAAAAAAAACCAAAGTCATTCTAATCAAAACCTAAAATTAGAGTTTCATTTTTTTCAGTTTCAAGTACAAAATCTCCGAATGAAAATAAAATGAGATAAATTCTTCTGTTGAATTAAAACAATCAATTTTACCATCTCCATCAACCCCATCACCTTTACCATTCATTCTTCCATAGTGGAAAGTTCTTGTGAATTTTCTTTAGAATTCCAGAATCTATTTTATTTTTAAGAAATCGAATTTCTAGTCCTCTTGTTTAGGTGCGAAACTTTACATGAGCCAGTTTATAATGCTAATATTTGAGTTAAGTGGGAATTTATTTTAGAATAGAGGAAGATTTCTCTGTGTTCTTTTTGAATTCTGACTGATGTAGAAAAATACCAGCTATGATCACGTGCTTAATAAATGAAATAAACAGCACATGTCAAGCAAGAGGAAAATTAATGTAAAGTCACATAGGATGCTTATTAAGTTCATTAATAGACATGTATCTAGAAATATATAAAGAATATATTTGTATACTTTACCTTACTTGCTTGACTTCTTTACGTATGGTCTTGGTAAGGGTGAATGTCTTTTTCATTATTTTTTTGATGGCAACTGTTCTGCCATCACTGGAAAAATACAGAGATGCTTGTCTTAACTACCAACAATCATAAAATCCAAATACATTATTACCTTGAAATCACTTTGGTTTCCTTTTTCATCCTATGAAACAAGCTAGGTTTAAAAGTAATTAACTATTGGTTATATAGTAAGCTTCATCCATGGAGCTATTCTACATGAAATCTCTTCATCTCTCAACTATGAATTATGGACTACTTGAAGAATACTAGTAGATTTACACAATAAGATTTTCTCCCCTCTTCTCCTGCAGTCTTCCATGTGCCCTCGAAATCTCATCCCCAAGGTTGAGGAAATATAACCAGTGTTCAAAAGCATGGCTCATCAATTTCAGTACAGAGAAATGCGGGAAGGAGGGCAACGGACAACAAATGATCTTATCATGCTTATTGTGCGCATGCATCTGCATATACATATGTTAAGAATAGCACCCTAGAAAAAGAACTGGTGAGCATGCTTTCAGGTGTAAACTAATGGAAAAGAACTTCTTTGAGGGAACGTAGCGTTTTGACCAATGAAAGCTCCAAGAATTGCATGAATGATTGAAAAATACTTACTAGATTCCACAGGGTGAGAAGTAGTTCATCTTGGAAGCACTGACAGGTGCTGTACAGGAGCTCCACCCCGTGAGACAGCTGGTGTTGGAGATGCTGGGTGCATGTGGGATACTCAAGACACTCCCCACGGCAGTTCTTGGAAAACAGTCTAAGGAAGCGAGAAAAAGAAATTCAATAGTTTATAGACCCATTGGCATGAATTCTCACAAATTACTATAATGTACTATCCATATCACTGCACATACACTAGTTTGTTGTATTGACTGACAGCCATTCATTTAGTCACCATCTGAAGGTACAAGAGCACTAAAAGTGGCTTGCAACTGGTCCTCGCACTTAGGACCATCACAACAGCAGCATCACAGTCATGGGATGAAAATTTTGGCTTTGGGCAACTAACTCGTATTTATGATGGTTACAGTGTCCTGGGATCATAAGGTCATCATTTACAACTTTCCCAGCCAGCTTTCAACAAGCAAAGTCAATGGGGGAAACCATATTCACTTAAGAATCACGTGATTCACTTAACCACTGCAGTGATTTGCTTTAACAACAGTGGCAAAAAAGTTGTAAAATTGGGCGTGACTTAACAACTGCCTTGCTTAGCAACAGAAATTCTGGCCCCAATCGTGGTCATAAGTCAAGGACTACCTGTACTTTACAATAGACTGCAGTGCATTGACAAAAGGGTCATCCATAGGAAAGAGTTGAGACATTTTTTGAAATGGTGGAACTTTGGTGCTGCTTTTCAGTAAATCTTGATTAGCCCCCCCCCCCATCTTTTTAGTATATAGCTCTCTTCTTGGTTATTTCTCTTATATTTGCACGTTTATATTTATTTTTCCATATTTCTTAGTGAATGAAGCAATAATCTATTTTGTTTACCATTCTTTTGTATGCCTAATTTATGCTTTTTCAGTTTGGAACATTTACTAAATCCAGGTTAATTGCAACATTAGTACTTATTGATCTTCTTAGCATTAGATAGAATGCATTTATTAGGCAACTTTCTTTTGTGCAGGGCCTGCATTCAAACAAATACTTGCTTCATCATAAGATGATAAATCCACACTGAAGTAATAAGGCAGAAAATAAATCAAGTTTAATACTCCAATGGCGCTAGTATATTATAATAATATGAACTCTTGGATGAGACAGTCATATGTGTGGTGGCGCAGTGGTTAGAATGCAGTACTGCCGGCTTTTGCTGACTGCCAGCAGTTTGGCAGTTCGAGTCTCACCGGTTCAAGCTTGACTCAGCCTCCCATCCTTCCGAGGTCAGTAAAATGAGGACCCAGATTGTTGGGGGCTATATGCTGACTCTGTAAACCGCTTAGAGAGGGCTGTAAAGCACTGTGAAGCGGTATATAAGTCTAAGTGCTATTGCTATATGGAAAAATATATGCATTGCTTAAAACTGATGTATCTTCTCTGTCACCTTATGGAGTCATGATGGTAACTTACCCATGTTTGGTTTAGTCATGCTCCAGCATCTGCTAAAATTCCCCAATCTGCACAACTTTGCAGAAAAAGGTGACCCTCCCAAGCCATCAAACACAAGAGAATCTGATAAAGTGGGCACAACAGCTTGTTATAATAAATACGTTAGTTCAAAAGATGTGACAAACTATTTCCTACAACAGCATGACAACCTGACATGCCTATTGTGTTGAAGATATGAATCTAAGACATTGACTGTTCAGAACCTAATAACCCCAAAGGGACAGCAAGGTGTAGATAAAGAGTTAAAGATTATTCTATGTTCCCTCTTGTCTATAACTCTCCCTGCACTTTTTCTAAGAAATTACAAATTTCAGGTCACCTCATTCCATCCAAGTAGTTAGCTAGTGCTAAACACTTCCTATCTCTATAATGTATTTCTGATAAAACATTCTCTTTCTTGTTATAGTTATGAAACTTGTTTCATTAATTATTGCTCTGGCTGGGTTCTCTGTTCTTAAAAATGCTCACATGCACACAGGAGCATTCAAGTTCCCAACATTTTGAAACAATGGTTGAAGAATTTGCAATCTCCCTTCTCTTTAAGATAAATAACGGAATTTAGTAAAATGTTTCCTTGGGTAATTACCAAACTGGTCCATTCCCAATTTGTCAGTTTTTTGATTCATGAAGCAGAACACTTACATACCTTGCTTGATACAGCTGTAATCTATAATCCAGCTTTCATCCCAAAACATTTTTTGCTTTTGGTACTGAAACCACTAAAGGAAAGAGCAGAACAAATTTATTCCTAGGAATTGCTCCTTTGAGTCCAGCAATATTGCAGCAAGGGAGAGGATAACTCATACATTGTCAAATGCAAGTAATTTTGAACAATTTAAGAAATGCTATTTACAAACATTTCTACACTGCCACTCTTTCTAATCAAAGCTCATGCCTAATAACATAACTCCTCGAAGATACAGCTGGGGCAGAAAGCAAAAAAAGAATCATATTATGTAGAATTAGCAATCATTTATCTGAATCTTGTAGTAATTGCATCTATTACTTATCATATCAGGCTATTTATTTGTATACTTATTTATAGACCACCAATTTCTCAAAGAGACTTAAGGCAGTTTATCATATGAGAAAAATAGAACTAAAACCATTATCCAACAATAGGCATCATTGGCTATTTATCCAAAAGAAAGTAGTAAATAATAATTAAGACTCCTTTGAGAGCCAGTTTAGTGCAGTGGTTAAAACATTAGGCTAGAAACTGGGAGACTGTGAATCCTACTCTTGCCTTAGGTACAAAGCCTTGGACTAGTTTCCTTCAGCCCTAGGAAAGAGGTTATGGCAAACTACTTCTAAAAAAAAAAAAAAGAAAGGAAGAAAACTGCCAAGAAAACTGCAGGGACTTATCTAGGCAAATACGATTATGAATGGAAGTTTAAAAAAAGACCTTCATGTTATCCATTCAGACAATTTTAACACGAGAATAACATGACTGCTGTAATATATAATGCACTTTTCACACTTCATTATAGACCAGCATCTGCTACATGCATCAGCCTAAGCCTTTCCCATTTCCTTTAAGAAGATGCATATACAGATACATACACATACATATATATCCTTTTGCTTAGACACACACACACACACAAACACTAACACACACAAAGAGAGAGAGAGAGAGAGAGAAGCTGTTTTGGCCATCAACATTACATTTTGTCAATTTCAGTGGAGTGGAGGAAGGGAGAATAGACAATACAATATAAAGATATGCAACGTCTATAGGAAAGAACAGGAGATGAAGAAAGAGGAAATGATAGAAGATACTAGATGGAGTGGTAAAGAGCTGAAACCCTATTTCATTATCTAAAAACATGGGGTACATTTACTCTGGTTGCAATTATAAAAGGCGAAAGATTTATACGATCTGAAGAGAAACCAGAGTATTCTCTGATTGCAATTATAATCCTGACCCAATTTGACAAGGTTGATCATCACTTCAGAGCAAAGAATGTGAGGTGTCTTTTAACATATTCATCATATTGGTTGTAAAATGGATGTATGAATTCAACTTTAATTCCTTTCCATCCCGCAGTGTTTCCTTGAAAAGCTGAAAAGACAGAGATCTGAGTCTTTTTTTTAAACCCCATAACGTAATGCACATGTAATCATTCGCTCTGATGAGTCTCTGTCTATCCATCCACCATGGAAAGACAATTTATAGTGAACAAAATGGCAAAGGAATGTACCCATCTGTCAGGTTCTCTAGGGAGGATCTCTGTAATTATCGGTTCCAAAAATATATCTCTGAGTATAAGGCCATCACGGTTGCATTTCACCCAGGTACATCCATGAGGCCAGGAAACAAATAGTAAAATACATCATAGTGTATAATATTAAAGAGGGTTAAAAACTAGAGAAGAATGAAGAAAATGGGAAGGAGAGCAGGTGAACGAAGACCGTGAATGAGAACATCTTATTTGATACGTACCAAGATTGTCAAAATGGAACCAGTGCAGACTAAACATATTGGTAGACCAATGGCTATCTTGATTTCAGTTGTCAAGGGACATTCCCCACAATCAGCTGGGCATATGGAACAGCTCTCATCATCTTCACAAATGTCATCCCCACAGACTGAGCACAAAGAGAAAGAATGGTCAATATCAATAATGGAAGAAACAGAGGCGCAATAAGCCTTAAGGGTAATTATGTAATTTAAAAGAAAATTGTTCCAAAAAGCATCCAATGCCTTTAAAAGGCAGCCATCAAATGTAGGGCAAGATTGGATCAGCAGATATTAGCGTGAACTTGATAACTAGCCAACTAGATGTAAGTGAGACTGAAAAGGCAATTTCTTTTTCCTCAGGTTATCCAATGAAATGTGCATGTGAAATAAATTTTGACCAACGCATATTCAGTTTGCTGTCCATACTCTAAATCAGGGGTGTCAAACTCACAATGTCACATGATGTGTCGCGACATATCGTGGCTTTTTTGCCATTGCCGGCAATGGGGTGGGCGCGGTTTTGCTATGATGCATCCAGCCTGCGGGCCGGCAGTTTGACACCCTTGCTCTAAATTGTTACATTTCTTTTTAAAAAAATTATTGTCCAGTATGAAAAAAGTCTTTTAAGTGTTTGAAGCCTACTTTAGTCTTCTTCAATTCTGGCCTTCTAAATATATTAGACTATATATCAATTTCACCCAGCTTGGAACCCCGTAGCTGTGACATGGAGATGTAATCTAATGGATCTGGGCAGGCAAGGTTGAGAAAAACTGGTTTAGTGCAAAAAGCAAGTACCATCTTCTTCTTGTTCTAGTCTTCAGTTGCATTTTACAAAAGGAAACAAAAGGAAGACTGTTGGGCTTACTATGGCTTTTTTTTTTTTAAAGTAGGATTATGTATGTTAGAAAGGAAAGGCCTTAGAAAGGGAAATTCAGTGGTCTATAATTGTAGTCTCTCAGCTAAATAGTTCCCTTCAGATAAAAAAGGTATCCATGTCTGTCTGTCTGGAAGTTGCACAGGATCATGTACCCCTCCCTCCTCCTCCCCTCTCACTCTAATGAACATTCAAGAGTTTCTGGCAATTGAAGCTTGATTGTTTCCATATATAACTGTCCAGTTGTATCACAATGACACCAAAAGGATGAAAGGTGTGTCATGAGGCCATGATGCAAGCTCCATCCATTCATAAAAAGCAGAGCTTTATATGACAACACTTTTTTCACCACTTGCTTGCCTTAGCTCAATTCCACAGATACTTAGATCTCTGTAGCAAACTTGGTTAAATTTGGAGCATACCTACTGCAGGGAGCACTATTGTTTGGGCCTCTAAAGCAGCCTGCATTTTCCCCACTCTGACATGGGCAATGAGAGATGTCACGCCCACATGTACCAGGACTACCTGCAAAACAAAGAAGAAATATAGACAGCCAGTCAGCCTTTTGCATCAGAAAGACCAGTCTAATCTAGAATGCTGTGCTTCCTCTGGATCAGGGGTGGGGAACGATGGCTCTTTCATGACTTGTGGTCTTGAACTCCCAGAACGGACAAGAAGCAATGGATGGAAACTAATCAAGGGGAGAAGCAACCTAGAACTAAGGAGAAATTTCCTGACAGTTAGAACAATTAATCAATGGAATGACTTGCCTCCAGAAGTTGTGAATGCTCCAACACTGGAAGTTTTTAAGAAGAGACTGGACAACCATTTGTCTGAAATGGTATAGAGTTTCCTGCCTGAGCAGGGGGTTGGATTAGAAACCTCCAAAGTCCCTTCCAACTCTGTTATTCTGTTAATTCCTGAGCCAGCATGGCTGGGAGTTGAAGTCCACAAGTCATAAAGGGCCATTATTTCCCCATCTCTGCTCTAGATGCTCTGGAATCTCACAAGCAGGCCTCATAATATATTTTCCGTTTCTCCCAGCATCTGTTATTTCACACATTGATTCATATGAATCTTGTTAGGTATTTTATTCTATTTTTATTTTGAAGATATAGATGAACAGATTCCAGGCTCTATGTTGATCTGATGATGATTTAAATTGAGGAATCTATATTTTGTGAAATTCACATATGTAAAACTTGGTTTTTGTGAGAGCAAATATTTGAGATAAAGGTAGCACTTTCCAAGCATATTTTCCATAACATCAAAAATGGCTCTTCCACTACTTGCTCTCCACATGAAAGGGTCTAAATATTTAATTCTGAAAGTTCCGGTCATCTTCTAAGGATGCTTTTATATGAATGTTGTTTTCACAAAATAAAAATAAAGAATATAAGCAGCATCAGGAAAACTGAATGATATGTCAATACAAAGGGTAAAAGGTATTTTTTTTTAAAAAACGGGAAAATAATATAATTTTTTCAAATATAGAAATACTTTTGAAGGTTACTGCTCAAAAACATCATTCATGGGCTATTCAATATTTTTCCTCTTTACAGACTTTTGTGGAAGATAAAAGGAATAGTAGCACAAGAAATCACTGCCCCCCAAATTCAGTGAATAAGGCAGGAATTATTCCACAATTAAAAGGTCATCAGAAAGTAGCCTAGATGTATTGACCTGACTGCTACATATGCATTTTTTATTCTTTTTTTTCCCTAGTCCAAGGGCAACTTAAGGTTGCTGTTTTTTAATAAATGTCCTCTGTAATACTACTATTGGGCCATGCTACACTTAGGATTTTATTCTTTTATTTGCAGGAAATTACTGCTAACTGTTGCCTAAACAGGCTTTGAAATAGACATAAGCATAGTCATTTTCTTCTTGAAGCAGCAACTTATGGAAATAATCCACCATCCAATGCAGTTGCTAAGCTTCCTGAAATTCTGCTAATGCCTAATGAATTCCTACTGAACTCCAGAAGGGAAGGAAAGCCAAATGCAAGTCAGGTCCAAAGAGAAGCAGAGCATCATATGTGTGAATGAATGAAATTAAGGAAAGAAATCCATGTTTGTACAACATGGATGAAAAAGCCCTTTACCCAAGGCCTGGAAATTGAGAGTACAGGTAGTCCTTGACTTACAACAGTTCATTTAGTGACCGAAGTTACAATGGCACTGAAAAAAGTGACTTATGACTATTTTTCACACTTCTGACCATTGCAGTATCCCCATGGTCATGTGATCAAAATTCGGATGCTTGGCAACTGACTCACAGTTATGACGGTTGCAGTGTCCCGGGGTCATGTGATCCCCTTTTGCAACCTTCTGACAAGCAAAGTCAATGGGGAAGATTCACCTAACAACTGGGTTACTAACTTAACAACTGCAGTGATTCACTTAACCGCTGTGGCAAGAAAAGTTGTAAAATGGAGCAAAACTCACTTAAATGTGTCCCTTAGCCTAACAGAAATTTTGGGCTCAATTGTGGTCATAAGTTGAGGGCTATCTGTAGAGTGAAGATCAAATCTTCTCTTACCTTAGCAGTCCAGTTTGTCTGTGTCATTTTGCCTGCAGTAGACACGGTATGTGTGAATATCTGACCATCATCTGGGATCCACGGTCCACATATGCCACCTTTTGCCTTTTGCCAAATAGATTAGAATTAACCTACCTTAAAGGTTTTCTATGGAGAACGCAACAACAGAAAAGTATTCTATATTGTATGCCACAATTAAAAATGAGAATATATAATTCAGCCTTTTGTGAAACTTTGGCTAACTTCCCAGGAACATAAAATGAGTTATACAATTACAGTAACCATTTATTCTGCATTTTTCTTTGTATACCAGAATATTACTGGTATAACTCTTACATTCAACATCATTAATTTCATTAATCTGAACAGTTTTAGGTCATTGCAGAAGAAATTGAAAGAAAGAACAGCGGGCATCGGAACTTAGAGGCTAAATTAGGGTAGCAAACAGATAACAAAAAAGTAGAGACATTAAATTTAAGATTTCATGAATAAGAATGAATTTAAACTATGAATTATTTTTAGACAAATGAATGATCTCCAATTAATTCAGGAAAAAAAGATATATATTGTTTTTGTAGCATTTAAAGCCCTCTGGCAAATCATTGTCAAAACATCACAGAGGGAGAAAATAAGGAGTGGCAGTAGAACAGAATAAAAACTTGAGATGGCTTGCACAGTTTGTAACATTCACTCTTCTGAACCATTACATACAAAGCAATATTTCAATTAAACTGATTTCATGCGGTGTACAAGTAATTCTGTACTTGAACCTTCTTTAACTCTTACTGGTATTTCTGCTGTGTAAGATAAGCGGGATGAATATATATGATAACATAAGCTGAATCTTAAGATGTAAGGAACATTCATAGGAGTTCCATTTTCTATACTTTGAAATAACTAATGTACTTCTAAAAAGTTCCTTCAACAACGTATGATATCTGGCTAATCAATATTTTCACCAAGGGGAAACATAAGAGTACATAAAAACTCTTAATTCCTATGCCAGCCAATATGCTAACAACAGGTTAATGTTCCTGTGGTGGTCTGCAGTGAAGACATGATCAAAATATAGGCCAGGGGTAGGCAACCTTGGCTCTTTTATGACTCGTGGACTTCAACTCCCAGAATTCCTGAATCAGCCATGCTGGCTCAGTAATTCTGGGAGTTGAAGTCCACGAGTCATAAAAGAACCAAGGTTGCCTACCTCTGATATAGGCCAGTGCTGGAAGGTATGAGTAATATGGGGGGTCCTTGGTGCTCTCTGAGCTTGCTTGTTTTCTTGCAGACGTTTCATTACCCTAACTAGGTAACATCATCAGTGCTAGTTAGGAGTGCTTCTTTGCTGTCAGTTTATATTCTGGTCTCTTGCCTGACCTAACCAAAGCCCAACCAAAGAATCCCTAAGGCCGCCCCCACCCACAAAGGCAGGCATACTTTGATACTTTATTGATTGATTAGTCTTAGGATCATATCAAAAATATAAAACAAATATAAAACTCAGGATATAAATCCCGGGTATAATAGATATGCTTTTAAAAACTGAATTACTCCCTCCACTTTCTATGAATCTGAGTGACAAAAGATAATGGTAAGTACAATGGATGGGTAGGTGCTAGCTGGATGCCAATTGTTATGCCCTATTTCTGGGTAGTACTGAGTATTAAAGAAACAGCAGCAATGTGAATACTCACATGGAGACACATGTGAATATTTTCACTGCTGCTGTTTCGGTAATATGTTTTTGTGGGTTTGGGAGATGAAAATGATGGATGTGTGGAAATGCCACTTGTGTAAAATAGTGGATCGAGTTGTCCTTATTTTGTGAAAGAAGAAAGATCTGTTCTCTTTTAAGACTCTTGTTAGATGTCAGTCTGAACTTCACTTCCCTTATCACTGCAAACTGACAGTCATCCTTACACAGCCCATGGAACAGTACTTGATGAGGCACATTACAAAGAGCAGCATAATTGTTAAACTATTCCTTTGGTTCAGTCACCATCACCAGTAATGCTCATCTATCACAAGACTGACTAATCAGAGGTTATTTTCCCCACTCGTTTTAATGGAGCTGCCTGTTCAATGTCTTTTTAGGGGACTGTAGCGTAAGGGAGATTTTGCTTATAGACTTCCTACACAGAGAACTGCTTCATGCTTTTCCTTTGATGTTCAGCTCATTCTGACAACTGCTCTGTAGACTTTCTTTAATTTGATAATGCTGTTTTTGAATCAGTATTTTTCAAAGCTTCTCATTTCCCAGGAAAAATAATTAATGCTCACTATGTTGTAATCCTTGTGCAGGATGAAGGTTTTAAGGTATTAATTCTAAAAATGTCTAATTTCTCCTTGCTAATTTCAGGAGTTTGTTCGGACATCTGTAGATACGATATATCAAAAATGAGGATACCACTTGCAAGCTATGATTTTAAAAAATACTAAGTATAAATATCTCCTACTTAACTAAGCCAAGTTCTTGAAATACAAATGCATTTTATATCACAAAACCATAGTCTTTTTAGCCTTCATACTTCATTCCATCTAAGCAAGGGAATATAAAATATAGAATATCTGACCTTCAAAGCAACTTTAATAACCTAATGGCTAAGCTCACAGACATTCTTCGGATCAGCTCACAAGTCTTATAAGCACACAATAAATTCAGAAACCTAATTTGTTTTTTAAAAAAGGAAGAAACAGGGGAGAAACCCTGCATTTTTTTTAAAGCATCCAGACATTGGAAATGAACAATGGATGCCAGCACTTTGATTCCCATAGCACCACTGTTATTTCCAAAATAGATGTATGTCATAAATTAAAAGAATACTGTTTCCCAGGCCAGCTGTTAATATCACTGGTTGAGAAGAGATTTGGACTTATGCAGCACCAAAGCAAAATTTAGTGGAGGAAAAGTGCTATTAAGAAATGCTACTAGTCAAGAGTTGATTTACTATTTCTCTACTTATGGATTGCCTCAGTCATAGATAATAAAGGGGTCTATCTCCAAAACTCTCATTCCCTGTTATTATGTATTGGTAAAAGATGTCAGGTTTGTAGATCAGGGTAAAGTTCATCATTCAATTTGCTGCACAAAGTCTTAGCTTAGTCCAGATCAATGTGTTGAAAAATAAACCTGGAACTATTCTTTAAAGTAGTGCTATAAAAATAAGATCTACCACAGGAAGGTGAGACTTCACTATCACTAGCACAATCTGGTAGTCACGGACTGTAAGCAATCAAATATTCTGACTGCTATATAATCACTTCATATATGCATACATACATTCAGAAAAAGAACTGGTTTTTGTACATCTGATGTTATTTTCTGGCTAGAATAAAAAATGGTTGCTATGATCCTTGTCTCTCAACAAGGTCTAAGACTCCAAAAAGCCCCACACTGGATAAGATCAACAGAGAAGACATTTCCCCTCCATTGGAAATAGATTTTAAGAGCAATAGCCCCATATGCGACAGAATACAATGATTCCCTTCTTTGAATAATAATAACTTTAACAAATAGAAAGGTAAAAAAAATCCATAAATATATACAGACAGTTTAATATAATAACAGTGCAAATGGAGGAACAACTGACAAAAAGAAACAAAATGCAAAGGAAAGCTAAAATCTGAGATCAAAGTAAGATTCCATTTAGGTGTGAATAAAATTAACAATTTATAATGTATGTTGTTTACCCAAGGAATGTAAAAGTGGTAAATTACAGAACCAATAGTTGTGTAATTGAAAGGATAGGGGAAGACCTAAATCTCAGTGATTGGGTTAAAATTTTACAGTAAGACATAACATGGCCTTTTTTCAATTTTGATTCATTGTTATGAGTAAACCCAGGGTTGTAAATCATGGCTTACATTTCAATATAACAGTGAATTCAACCACAAACTTGTCACCATGGCAAGAAGCAAAATCTGGTTAAACTGAATAGTGCTTTCTGAAATAAAATATATATGGTTGCCATTCACTCTGATGAATACAGAAAGCCTTTTATTCCACTGCTGATTCTGGGAACCTATTGCTTGCATCAGTACCTAGCCGCAATCATGCCCAAATTACAAAACGTGCATCGTGACATCACAACACAAGCTTTGCCCTTTTGTACTTGTGATATTTATGCAAGCGTAGAAAAGACAGAGTTGTATGTCACAATGTCACTTGCCTTCCCTTAACACTAGCGAGATACTTATGGAGTCTGTCTTTTCAGATGAAATTCCCTTAAGACACAATATAATCTACTTTGAGCTTCTAAATTTGTAGATTAATATAGCAGTAACAATAGCACTTAGGCTTATATGCCACTCCTTAGTGCTTTATAGTTGTTTACAGAGTCAGCATATTGCCCCCCAAAATCTGGGTCCTCATTTTACTGACCTCAGAAGGGTGGAAGGCTGGATTAATCTTGAGTCGGTCAGGATCGAACTCCAGGCTGTGGGCAGAGTTTGCTTGCAATACTGCATTCTAACCATTGTGCCATCAGGGCTATATACTTTCTACCATACACACAGTACAACTGATTTTTTCCCCCTAACTATATTTTAATAATTTTATTATTCTCACAATCTAAATCAAAATTCTGAAATCAGGGAACTGATGTTTTATTTTTCCTTGACTGTGACTATTCAAAAATGGCACTTCTACAGCATTGTCTTATTTATTTGTGTTTAATTTAATTTAACACTTGCTAGCAGTAGTCTTTTTTTTATTTTTGACACATTTAATGAACAGAAAGATGTTTCATAACAAAAAGGAGGCTTGCAAAGAATGATTATTCAAGAGCACTTGCCCATTACATTTGGCCAGGACACTTGGTCCTACTATTAGATATAATGAGATGATTCCCTAACGTGGCAGGCACTGAGGGCTACATAGCTTGCTCTGCAGATGTCAAGGACATGGGTTCATCTATACAAAGGGTGATCCTTTCCTGTTCAACAGTGTTGTTTAAAATTCAATTGGCAGTGTTAATGGGCCCAATGAATGTGGAATGAGGAAGGGGCCATGTTATTCTACACCTCAGGTGGAAAAATATGTTCTTGGTTCAGTCCTGTTTCTTGCTTTTATTATCCTTCTCCAAACGGCTACTGTATTTGAGATCAGGGGAAAAAAATGTTTATCCAACTGTGCAACACAAATATATTAAATAAAATTGTCACGAAATACTAACCATGAAAGCCAATGGACAGGAATGAATGTTCGCATGATGGACACAACAGTTTTCTCCATTAGCATCTTTCCAGTTGGGAGGACATTCCTGTTCCTCACAAAACCTCTTAGCAGACTTTGCATCACTTCAAAAAATAATATTAATACACTGGCAAAGATTGCATTGAAATTTATCATGCCATTACATTAACTTGTTTCAAGCAGCATACACACAACTTCGTATTAGTACAACAAAGAGTGAATATAGAAACAAACTCTTTGAAAATATTTGTGTGCTCCCTGAAGACAGGCAGTTGGACTCTTTTTTTTTAGTTTTTATGTGCACATATGCAAAAATCTGCAATATTTTTGGAAAAAATCATGAACATTCAAACATAATCCTGCATTTAAAAGTGTATTTACTTTTTTTTTTCGAATTTTTACAATTCACATTCCATTTCATTTTCCCTAAAATTATTTTCATAGAAAATGTGCACAACTAAGTATGTTTATTTCTCAAATTACGCATTTCTACACTTCTGCATTTTTTTTGTGTGTACTGAGATATATATTTCAATGTTTGAGAAGTACAGGTAGTTCTTGTTCAACATCCACTCGCTCAGTGCTCGAAATTATGACAGCACTAAATGAGTGGTACTTGCAGCCATCCAGCATCTTCATGGTGGCTTGATTCAGATGCTTGGCAACAGGCTCACAATTACAGCGTTGCAGCATCCCTGCAGTCATGTGATCACCGTTTCTAACCTTCACTGCCAGCTTCTGACAAGCAAAGTCAATGGAAAAGCCAGCAGGAATTTGCAAATAGTGATCATGTGACCAGGGGACACTGAAGATGTGTGGGAATTGCCTAACGATCGCAACTAGGCCTGCTGGAACTGCCGCCATAAGTTAGTGTGGTCACATGATGTTGTGCCTTATGACTGCATCGCTTTGCGATGGAGTTCCTGGTCCCAATTAACATCGGTAAGCAAGAACTACCAGTAGGTGAAAGACTGTTGCTAAATAAATGCTTTGTGATTTTTAAATTTGTCAGGAGGTTTCACCTCAGGCCTGTCTGTATCTCTATGACCAAATACTGATTTCCTCAAGCATCACTTCCATTCTCAGTTCTTTATTCTAGTCAGCCTATACACAGTCATGCTACGTTATTTGGAAATCCTTTACATCACATGGCAACACAACATCTCCCCACTATTCATTAATACAATCCAATTTTATCCTGGCTTCTTTGTGAGGATAAAAAGAAAGATGACACTATCTGTGTCATCTGAAAAAAAAACATCAGACTCCTTTATGGAATAGTAGATGCAGCTTTTGCTTACAGGAGTTCTGAAGAATTTCTAAATAATTTTCAAAATATGTAGAGCCCTAATATAGAGACAAATGTTTGACCAAAGCTAAACATTACTCCTTTTTGTCAGAAAAGAGAAGTTTATATGTCAGAAGGCTAAATTTGAGGAAATCTGTCTATAATTGAGAAAATAATTGATATTGGTTTGTTCATAATAATGAGGATTGTTTCAATTTTAAACAAATATTTGGAAAATGCTGTCTAATGAACACACCTCATTATTATATTGCCTCAACTATTCATTAAAACAGTAACATACACATCTTCCACTAACTTATATATCTCCTCAAGCAGATGCATAAATTACTTTATCTATAAATGCTAACCTGTGGGAGAAGATCCCGTTTTCCACAGCATAATGGTAGAAGTAATCAGAAGCAAAGACAGAGTAGATGACATCAAAGGATTCTCCACTTATGATCTTTTCTGGAGGCCTATGGACCCAAGCCATCTCTAGACCTAGGAATAAAGGGTTCATCTAGGCATAGTTCAAAACTCAACATTTCAGTGTCTTTAGAAGACCTGTGACTAAAGTAACTAATTCAAACAACTATATTGCCCATGAATAATAATGCCTTATCCCAGGCATGTCAAACACATGGCCCGTTGGCTGGATGCAGCCCGTACAGGCCATGCCAACCCTGGCCCCACAAGGACAAAACAAATTTGATACATCACAATACGGCCTGCGATGCAATCAGCCTGGAGACTAAAACATACGAAGAATGGCTGCGGGACTTGGGTTTGGCTAGTCCAAGGGTAGGCAACCTTGGCTCTTTTATGACTCGTGGACTTCAACTCCCAGAATTCCTGAGCCAGCATGTCTGGCTCAGGAATTCTGGAAGTTGAAGTCCACGAGTCATAAAAGAACCAAGGTTGCCTACCTCTGGGCTAGACTAAAGAAAAGAAGAAATAGGGGTGACATGATAGTAGTGTTCCAGTATCTGAGGGGCTGCCACTAGGCAGAGGGGGCCAAGTTGTTCACCAAAGCACCAGAGGGAAGGACAAGAAACAATGCTTGGAAACTGATCAAAGAGAGAAGCAACCTGGAATAAGGAGAAACTTCCTGACAGTGTAGACAATCAACCAGTGGAACAGCTTACCCCCAGAAATCGTGGGCGCTCCATTACTGGTGATTTTTAAGATGAGACTAGACATTCACCTGTCTGAGATGGTATAGGTTCTCCTGCTTGAACAGGGGGCTGGATTAGAAGACCTCCAAGGTCCCTTCCAGCTCTGTTCTATTCTATCTATTTCAGGTTTGACACCCCTGCCTTATCCAAATTCTTTTGGGTAGCATGTGAACAACAGGTTAACATATTTGTGTCACTGAGATGGTTTTCATTTCTGTTTTTGGTTTCTTGCATTTGAGATGACATAGTTGATGGGGAAAAAATCTGTACCAACTAATAGGTCCTGCTTTTGATATAAGTTTGATATTGTTTGCTCAGTTGCAGATGTCTTTGTATCGCAAGACTTTTCCATTGTGGTTTTAATTATTACACTGCTTTGTTAACATTAAAGCAATAGCAATAGCACTTAGACTTATATACCTAGCTTATATAAAGCTTCACAGTGCTTTACAACCGTCTCTAAGTGGTTTACAGAGTCAGCATATTGCCCCCACAATCTGGGTCCTTATTTTACCGACCTCAGAAGGATGGAAGGCTGAGTCAATCTTGAGCCGGAGAGAATTGAACTGCTGAACTGCCAAACTGCAGTCAGTGGGCAGTCAGCAGAAATAGCCTGCAGTACTGCATTCTAACCACTGCGCCATCACGCAGTGGACATTAGCTGCAAAAATAAAACTGATTGACTACAAGTGGATAATGTATAAGTAGGACTTTGTATGATCTGCAATTTTTTTAAAAAAACGGTTTTTTCAAGAAAGTCAACAGTGTTTCAACCAAAAAAGCCCTGATCTCTCAGAAAGAAAAATATTATTATTTTGAATACCCTTGCAACATTCAAGAAAGTTTAGTGTGGGTTTTTGCCACAACCCTGTCACTATAAAAGAATATACCAATTCAACAAAGATGCTGTTTCTAATTTGTGCAAGACCACAGGGAATATAATTGATTTTTTTTAAAATTCCCTCAAGTCAGTCTTGACTCCTGAGGACTGTTTGGCTAGACCCTGCAGTTTTCCTGGCAAGATATTTGCTGTTGCCTATTTCCTAAGCCTGAGAGAGAATAACTGGCCCAAGGTTACCCAGATGACTTCTTGCCTAAAGTAGGACTAGAACTCATAGTACAGGTAGTCCTCGAGTTACGAGTGTAATGGAGTCTGCACATTCCACTCGTAACTCGAAAACCCGTGGGAGTGAATCTCGTATCTCGAACGAGATCACTCCCTTGCTCATTAAGACGCATGTGGCTCGTTAAGTGCACCTGAGGTATCTCAGGGTGGGGAAGGCCATGGGGGGGCTAGTGATGGAATAGGCCCCCAAGGCCTCCCCGACCCACTAAGATATCTCATGCTTCCCCCTCCCTTCCTGCTGCGCTGGACTCACTTACCTTGAAAAGATCAGTCTCCTCTCTGCTGCGGTTTCTGCCTTTGAGGGAGAGGAGAGTCGATGGAAGCTCCTGGGTGCCCGTAATATTGTGCGAGTTCAGACATAGATCCTCTTTTGCACAGAATGGGAGCCTGAACTCTTGTGGTGTTTGCTCCCACCCTGAACTCCTTTCCGCCACTGCCGGAACAATTTTCACCAGGACGGAGACCTTGGGGAAACTGGAAGCTCCGTCTGCATGCAAATGCACACTTAGAAACAGAGCAAAATGCTCTGTTTCTTAAGTGCCCCACTGGCAGCCACGCGGAGCTTCCAAGTCTCTGTCAGGTCTCCGTCCAGGTAAAAAGAGTTTGAGTGCCTATGGGGCGCTTGGAAACCAAGTATTCGCTTCATTTTTAAATGCTCCATAGACGCTGAAAGACTTTTTATCCCAACGGAGACCTGACAGAGACTGGAAGCTCTGTGTGGCTGCCAGTGAGCACTTAGAAACGGAGCAGAAGGCTCCGTTTCCCAAACGCCCATTCCAGGCATATGGAGCTTGCAGTCTCTGTCAGGTTTCCGTTTGGATAAAAAGTGTTTCAGCGCCTATAGAGCGCTTCCAAACGTGGCCAAAATATATTAGCAGAAACTAAGCACCCCTCCCCCTCCAGACTTAAAAAGCAGCCATATTTTGCAAAAGCTTGGGACAGCACCTCACAGTCTTTCCCTGACTATCTGTGCATATACACGAATGCTTCCTCCCTCTAATAGAAGCATTCTCCATGTTTGTATTGTTCTAAAGGCGTGTTTCATATTCCCCAATGATCTCATGTACTTCAGATGAGTGGTAAATTATTTTTTTTCCTTCAGAAAATCAATAACATTTCAATGTCAGATGTGTTCTCTGAAATAGCAAAGAACCTTCATAAGGAATCTCTCCAAGTCAACTTGGCTCCCAAATGCATCCGTATATAGTTATTGAAAAACGAATGTGTGTTATTCCTACATAATGTGTTAGTAACTGACAAACATTGATGTAAGATATCTATAGGAACGGTGAACACAGTGTAAAGTTGTTCTGATTTTGACTAATGCAGGGGTGGGCAACCTTGGCTCTTTTATGACTCGTGGACTTCAACTCCCAGAATTCCTGAGCCAGCATGGCTCAGCTTGGAAACTCTCCCTTTCCCCTCAGCATGGCTGGCTCAGGAATTCTGGGAGTTGAAGTCCACAAGTCATAAAAGAGTCAAGGTTGCCTACCCCTGGACTAATGATTGCAAGGCAACAGGTATTTCACTAATGCAGTATTTCTTGGAATGAATGTGTCTGCTACTAGTATGGGTGGCTCCTGTTTTTTTTAATGGTACACAGAACAAGTTTCTTTGTTTCTTCACCTTTGTCCGATTTTCCATAATATATCCGAGTGTCGAGCAAGTATGTAATTCTCTAGTGTGATGATATTTACCGCCCTAAATATAATTTATCTAGAATTAGTTTTTCTTGCTGATGCCTGCAATCTGCAGCCAGATAAAAAATAGAGTCGAGCTGTTTCCCTAATTGTACTTGCAGGGTTTTTTTGTTTTTGTTTTGCTTATTTCATCCTATAAAAACAAGAATGGTACCTCCACAGTCCACCATGTTATACTCATCCGGTTTCTCCAAGGGCCAGCAGTCATAATCCGTGTTATCCAGATCATGCCACCCTTCTACTAAAAGAGCCTGCCATAAGAAACATAGAAAGATTCTTAGATATAATACAAATTCATGCTTCAATAAAATGTTTTCTTTCAGATGAGCAAGAATTTCTTTCATTCATTCTCTTTTCTCTCTCTCTCTCTCTCTCTCTCTTTCTTTCTCTCTCTTTTTTCTTTCTTTCTTTCTTTCTTTCTTTCTTTCTTTCTTTCTTTCTTTCTTTCTTTCTTTCTTTCTTTCATCCGATTTTGAGCCTGCTTGCCTCCTTGACATCTCTGGATGGCTTACAGACAAAAGAAAAACAGTACACACAAAAAGTGATCCTGGCCAATCAAAGGAACAAACACCCAAAGTAAACCAAGCAAAACTGAACGGAAAAGACTTTACAACCACCCAGCCAAAAGGCTTGGGAAAACCACAAGGTTTTTTAATAGTTTCCAAAAGTTCCTGCTCTCATATTTATCAATCTAGAAAATGAAGTAGATTCCAGACTAAGAAGAAGGCACAGTAAGTTGGTTAAAAAGAATATTTTTAATCTGCTGATTCAGCTCAGTTTATATCAAGTGCAAACCACACTTTCCCCTACTATTTATATATTACTATTCATATATTAGTATTCAGTTAACGAAGGAACTATGAGATAAATAAGACACTTCACATATGGGAAGACTGCAGAATTTTATTTGTATATTTATTTATATACCACCGGAGACCCTCTGGGCAGTTCACAAAGTTGAAACACAGAAACATTAACAATAAAACAAATTAACAAATGCATAAAAATTAGATAGTGAATGCTGAGTTGCCATGCTCCATTTTGAAAATACAGGTAGTCCTCAACTTACAACCACAACAGAGCCCAAAATTTCTGTTGCTCAGCGAGAAATTGTTAAGTGAATTTTGCCCTATTTTACAACTTTTCTTGCCACCATTGTTAAGTGAATGATTGCAGTTGTTAAGTGAATCTGGCTTCCTCATTTGACTTCGCTTGTCAGAAGGTTGCAAAAGGTGATCACGAGACCTTGGATCACTGGAACGGTCATAAATTTGAGTCACTTGCTAAGCCTCTGAATTTTGATCACATGACCATGGGGATACTGCAATGGTCATAAGTGTGAAAAATGGTCATAAGTCACTTTTTTCAGTGCTGTTTTAATTTTGAACAGTCACCAAATGAACTGTTGTAAGTCAAGGTCTACCTTTACTGTATAGCTACTCTTAATGTTCTTTGTTATGGTTTTCCAAATTTCTGATTCATATCAAAACATCGAACTAGGCATAAATGATATTCCTGTCAAATATATATCAAGAATTGTCAATGCTAAGACATTCCCATTCTCTTGTTCCTGTTTCTATATCTGTTTCCAGCTAAATGTGCTGATGTCATGTACAAGTGAAACCTTCCAATGTATTTCTTTCCCTTCACTTCCTGACATGGATAGAATAAGAGACAAAGGGTGGAACAGCCTAATTAATCCACAGAGGGTCTTAAACACTCATGCGAAGAATCATTAACTCTCTTTGGAAGATGGGCAGTTAGAAATGGGTAGGATGCCACCTCTTTCTTGGTTCCATACACATGCATTGGCCAGTTAGGCTGCCAGATCATTTAATATCCCATTCCCTGTTTTACCTGGGAAGATCAGGCTACCTTAGATAATGTGGGATAGGCAGATTCCTTCCTTCCTTCCTTCCTTCCTTCCTTCCTTCCTTCCTTCCTTCCTTCCTTCCTTCCTTCCTTCCTTCCTTCCTTCCTTCCAAAGGTTTTCAGCTTTTCGTGAAACAGAATCTCAAATATTACAGCATTTCATCCGAGGCAAGTTATTTACATGAAAACAAGCCCTTTTAGTTGGATTGCTGTTTTTCAACTAATCTTTTGTTTATTCCTGTCATTCAACAGCAATATGCCTGTAAAGTCATTACAAATGTCTGGAAATAACATGATTCATTTTAAACATGAGGGTTTCATCACCACCATTTTACATCAGTGACAAGTAAAGGACATCTAATAGCGGGTTAACAGCAGTTAAAATTCTATGATTTGGTCTGTTCCTGATGTGGAAACATCTATACAAGAGAGGAGCAAATTAGTTCTTTGCTTTTGTGGGATGAAAGAAAAACATGTTAAAATGCACGAAAAAAGGGATGGTTCTATTTAGATTATAACAACTAATATCAAACACTCAACGGATATACGAATTATGGTTACTATATTAACAGTTGCTTTTGATTTTACTATCATGATGCCCATAGACCATGTTGTACTCCATTATCTAGTTTGCTAAACATTAAGTATATTGCTTGGTTATTGTTTCACTTTTGACTGTATGTTGGCTAACACTGCTTTCGCTGCCTGCATCACTGCCATATAAACGTTTTCAAAATGGTCTAAAAGTCTCAAGCATTTTTAGTTGTTTGTTTATCCACAAGGAGGAATTCAGCTTCTGTTCCAATTTGTGAGAGTGTGGGAGTAAATCCAATTCTTGTTTATCACCCTTACTAGCTCTTATTGTTTAGCTTCTATAAATGCTTCTTTTACAACAATTTTCTAAAAGTAGTTTACGATATAAACAGCACTGGTAATTTTCTCTTTGCATAAATGTTACCTCAGCTGATTCAACAATGTAATTAAATGACGTATTACTAGAAAACATTCCTGCCAAATTGTTATCGTCAGAATTATTACTAGTAAGAATGAGGTTTTATTACAGAGGCCAATAACAGGAAGGAAGATTGCCTACCAGTAAACTAAAGAAGATCTGCAGCTCAGGGTGGAGTGTTCTGGTAGCTCCCATATTCCTCGACATGCAGAGAATCAAATGCCTGTTGCTGAACGAGCCCAACTTCCCATTAGGATCTTATGCTGCAGCTCAATATCCCCCTCCCCCCGCCCCCCCTTATTATACCCCTTGCATACAACACAATAACTATGGAAAGTATCCCAAGCACAGGACTTACCGGTAGGTGCAAGGGAACAAAGCCTTCACTCAAGGTCTCCCCCTAGTGGCTATAAAATTCTCACTTTCCACTCAAGCGTTCAAACTCCTGCAATTGTGAGCTGGCAAATTCGAACACAGCTCTTCTTGCTCCTAGTCCTCCGGTTTTGGAGTTGATTTTTTTGGTGATGTGAGCAGCCAGATAAATGTGCTTACAAACAATTAGTAAAATTTCCATTATACTGAGGTTGGATATAGGTGGGGAAATGAAATGACCACTCCATGCTACCAAGATTTCTTATATGCCAATGTTCATCAAATAACTTTTGAAGACTGCTGTTTATTAGCAAAGAGGGGTATTACCCACACAAATCCCAAGAAGTCATGACGGACTTGGCTATAAAACGTCAAGTTTATGCTGTGCAGTTTCACAAGATGCCATTAGACTCATTTAGAATTTCTTTCAAAATACAAATACTCCAGACCACAAGTATAATAACAGCTTCAGATACCCGTGTCACTTCTCTTTCATAGCAAGACTTTCTTTCAATATTACCTCAACCTAATTTGGAATGAAAAAAAAAACACATTACCAGCTATTTTTATAGCTTGTAATTAAATGTGGAATTTAATTGGGAAATGTGGAATTCCCACTTCATATGTTTTAGTCTCGGCATATTCATATTCTGCATTCTCGCTATATTTCAGAAATTTAATCAAGATATGGCATAAATGATTCCGCCCGCCCCCCGCCCCCCCAATGGATATACGCCATAGTTTGGGAGAAATTGAGATTCGATTTGTATTATTAATCCTAGTCGGGAATCAACGTCCAATTTAATCTTGGAGCATAAGGATTCATCTGAGAAAATGGTAGAGAGAAATGGACATTGCAATTCACCAAGGTACACCAGAAATGCTCCAGCCAGATCTCTTTTCCTTCCTTGGAAAAAGTTGGGAAATTGCCTTCCTTCTACTCTAGCTCTATCATTTGAACTATCAAAAGTGAAACAGACCAGAATATTTCTTCTTTTACATATGCAGCAATTGTATTTTTATTTCTCCATCACCTAATTTTTAACTCAATAGAAATCCTATGATCACTAACTCGTAAAACTCAAGTTATAATAAAGTCATGGCAAAAGAGATGCTAAACAAAATGGAAAGAGATGCTTAAAAAAATTGAATCGACACCATTTTTTGACAATTACATAAACAGTGCCTCTAGGATCTACTGACTTTAACATTTGCCATTTAAGCACAATATGCTATGTTATGGACATGCTGTTTATTAAACAAGAGAATCAGAAACAACTACAGAATAATTCTAAGCTTGGAGGATGTCTGAAAAATGAGAGTTCTTTTACTCCCATCTAGTGGTTTTAGCTGCCAATAGCAGGCTATAGCTACCTATTTTATGCATGGTATTAAAACACTTGGTGTCTTTTGTGATATAAATATATAATAGAATAGAAAATGTAGGCCCTATTAATGAGCAGTTGCCAAAAACAGGAGTGCTTGTTTCACTAGAATCTCCACCTTCAACGTTTTGACTGGAGAAAGACATCCCTTACATCCATATTTAAAAACAATGAAACTTAAGTCAACCTATCAATATGTCTTTCGGATTTAAGTGGAACCTAAATTTTGCTAACTTAATTGAATGAGGATATTAGAAGAATTCTCAATTGGGTTGTTATTAAAAGTTTGCATCCTTAGTGGGGTATTCTCAATAGGGTTAAATAAGACTTATGTAAGCCAGTTTGTCCCTTTACATATCTTCTTCCTAATATCTGCTTTACAGCCAAATCACTAAGTTTGGCTATAAACCAGGAGATCATGAGTTTACGCACAAAATCAGCTTGGTGACCTTGGGCCAGTCCCTGTCGCTCAACTCTAAGAAGCAGGCAGGGGCAAACCACTTATGGAAACTTGTCAAAAAAAAACTGCAGGGACTTGTACAAGCAGCTATCAGGAGTCAAGATTGACTTGAAGGTTGAAGGTGTATGCATGCATGCACATGTACACACACACAAACACACACAAACACACACACACACACACAGGAAAAAGAGCATAAGGAAGATGTGTTGGAATAGGCCTCCTGTTCCAGCAATTTGCTATTTTACATATTGAGGAGATATAACAGTTGTGTAAATCTGGTCCAGTTCTTTCCAAAACTAGAATCAGGCAAGTGAGAAATAATCTTATACTCAAATCTTATCTGAGGTTTTGTATGAAAGCTAGCCAGTTGTGAAATCTCTTTGTTACCATGTGTTACTTCAATGTTATCCTGAATGATTGATGACAAGAAAGAATAATATTTATTTTGTCCTCGCTTATTGACATTCTAGCTCACAGCATGATATAGTTGCTCAATATTACTGGCAGAGAAGCATTTTGATATATGGCTAAATCATGGCTAAATTCTGTCAGATGCCATGCATAAGAACAAGAGATCGAGAGCCAAATCTACTTTGGGAAGGTAAGGCATATGATAGTCAGGCTCTTTAATATAATCCTTAGTATGATCTTCAAAAGAAAAGAAAAAAAAAACATAGTGACTATAGCTTACATATTTATTTGACTTCGTGGAACCTCTGAAAGGTATCTTGGGACCACTAAAAGCCCCCAGACCATACTTTGCAAATCATTAGCCTATAATTTAAGTAAGAAGTATTAATTTGTTCATTAAAAATATCTGCTTCATCATCAATACTGTTTATTGAAATACTTAATACTTTAATGTAACTATCACAATATTTTAATATAATTGTCATAACCTGCATTTTTACAGATTTCTTTTCTTTCTGGTCTCATTATGTACAATCTACTGTAAATGTACATGTCTTTATGTACCTGCACTATAGCATAATGTTTCATTCATCCAGTAAAGGGTTCACCATCCCAAAACCAAATGATATAATAAATGGCCTAGGATCTTTGTCACAAGATATCTCAAGATTTTGTTGTTGTTTCTACAAATTTCTGGATGTCCCAGCAACTGGTAACTTGAAAAAAAAAACCATGCTGCTTGAGGGCTTCTTATCTTGTGCCCACTGTTAGTCATCTAAAATTAATACAGTTCAAGTCTGGTTTATACAATAAGTGTCATGGTTCCGACAGATGAAACTCTTCAAAGAACTTCGAGGCATTGTTTACCTTAAAGAATCTTTATTCGAGTAGCATAGCTTCGGCACGTACATAGCAAAGCCAAAATCTGAATTCCCCTCCCCTGAGCACATAGTATCAAGCACAATTCCCTCCTCTAATTAACAGTCATAAATCACATTCTCCAATTAGTTTGAAATGCAGGCTCTCCCTCTTGTTCTCCAACCTTGGTTCTCACACTATTACAATATTGTTATGTCTAACTAACTCCCATACACATTCCTCCTCCTCCTCCCTCCCAGTATCATTCCAACTCTAATTCTAAGAGTAAAACATAAGAAGGAAAATGGCTGCATCTCCATGTATTGTCAAAGCAAGAACATCCAATGTTAGCAGCATTAACAATAAGCCCAAGAATTAAAAGCTTGCTGAATTATAACACGTGAGAAAGGAAGTATTCTTTCAACCCTCTCCTTTATAAAACAATTCTATGCACAGAAAAGGCACTTATAGAGCGTTTTCTATAAAGTTACACTGTCATGAAAGTTTCCCATATTCGGAGAATGTTATTAATAGTTAAATGGTTGCATGCATGTGTCACGTTGTGAGGCAAAAGTACAAAGGAGCTGAAGCTTGAGGTATGATGGTATAACCTTGCTTTCATCATTTTAATGAAAATGAGGGGTCTTGAAGACAGCTCAATATATAAAAGCCATTTTTCTAATTGTTTGAATGGCATTATCCCATTTTTCAATTAGTATTATTTGTACTTTTCAAAAGCAGAGTAATAATCATTATGAATTGAATTTAATTACTTTAATGTTACTTTAAGTCAAACAAAAATTAGTTTTGTGTCCTTGCCCTACCTCCTTCTTGTCCTGCCCTGACTATTTTTTAGAATGTGATGTCCAGCATTCAAAGGCTAGGTTTGCTAAGAATTTGCATTTTTAAATCTTTCTCAGGTTGTACAAACCCAACTAAGGAACTGCTAAAGTTCATTAGTTTTATATTAATATATACGAAAAGGAACTTCTAAAAGTAGGTATTTGCAAATTCCCTTTCTAGTTCTAAACTGGGTACAATTGTAATAATATTTGTTAAATAAATTATTCATTGATTAAGTGTTCATTTATAATTTTAATATCTTTTCTATACAGGACATTCATACATTTTTAAAATAACTTGCACCGATTGCATTTTTATATATCTTTCTTTTAATGCCTTCCATTGCAAATAAGAAAATTTTGTGGGTTAGAATAGCAATAAATAGAGATGTCTAATAAATTGGACTGGAAAATAGGAGCAAATGATAAATCCATTCTTTTCATTGCATTCTCTTTTGTAGTGTACATACAATTTCTCCATCTTTTCCAGTTGAAATCTAATATACCTCTCAAAGTTTAATCCTACATAATAATACAATAAATCTGCTTTTAACATTTACAAATAAGTTGCCTAAACTGGAAATACATATTTACAATAATCAGTTTCATCGTGTGGTGCCATTTGAAGAAGAGCTACGTACTACAAGGGATTATTTTTCAGAAGCATACTGATTTCCACTTATTAAAATGCAGATTAAAATCTACAAAGCATAGGATTAGAGAACACCAAAAACTGTATTGCCCCAAGTTAGATAAAGCACTTTCTGATATTATGTTTCATCATTATTACTTATACAGTAGCCTTCCAAGGTTCAACATCTAGAAATTGTGAGGCCTTTAAATACTAAATATGAACCTTTTAGCAAGCAGAGAAGAGATACAACCAGGGGTATATATAACTCTTCAAAACAAATCGCAGAGTTTTTTTTTAAATGGATTTGCCCCCTACCTCCATCTCTCCCCCCCCCCCAACCTTACAAACACATATAAGGGATATGTGATCTATACCAGTAGATGGCGGACTAACACAACATATAAAAGATACTTAGCGACTGACATTTTTACCAAATAGAAGCAAAAAGGTATAGTACTTTAATCTGTATTGTTTAGTTGACTTATGTTTTGCTTTTTCGCCAAAGAGTTTAAGATGGTGTCCCAGTTTGCATCTTTACCCTTTTAAAGCATTTACCAATCAGAACAACAGACTAATTTGCCTTTGTTGATTTTAATAGTCAAGGTATATATACAATAGGTTACTCAGGTACATATCTCTTTCTTTAGATTTTTTAAAAAAACAGTATTATGAAATACTTTCCTATCAGTCATTTCTCAGCATAAATAATTCCTTGCCAAGATTCTTTTCTGCCTATAAAGGAATGGAACTAAAATCCCTAATTAGAAAATAATTAAGTTCACAAGTTGAACTAAATTCAAAATCTGTCTCTTTTCAACAGTATTTAAGGGACATAAATATATAAGCACATTTTCTCCAGCATTTTCTTTCTTTCTTTCTTTCTTTTTTATTTATTCACTTTTGCAAACTGGATGCTACAATGTTCAAGAAAATTGAGCATTTTTTTTCTGATTGATGAGTTAGCTGCAAAAATGTACATAGTACATGTTAACAGACTGACATCCACGACAGCACGGAATTGCTTTAGTAAATGTTATTGCTTGGGTTTCTTACCTTATCTGAACGTCTTCATACTATGTCTGTTATTGGCATTTGAAACAAGGAAATTTATTTCATATCTTCACACAAATTGTTGAGAGAATTTAGAGCAGTTATGGTTTACCTTTATTTATTTATTAATCAAATTTGTATTTTTCTCATGAAAAATTAGCCTGGCCAGGATATAACAATCAGATAAAAACAACAAATATATAAAACATGTAAGAAATGTAAGAGTCAGTATTAAAAGTTTAATGTTCTTAAAAACAAAATATATAAATACCAGGTGAAGAGAGAGAGTATATCCATCTCAATAGAGCTTCTAGATATGTTTCCGGACCCTCAAACCTGGTGACGTAATTGGGTCTTATGGGACTTCCACAAAGTCAAGAGCAATGGAGCATCTCATATCACAGAATCCTTGTTTTAAGGATAAAATTAGGGAGAACTCCTATATGTAGGATATAAATACAACAAATAAAAGATAAAACAAATAACACCAGCCGGATGTCCACTTAACAATTGCAGTGATTCACTTAACAACTGTGGCAAGAAAGGTCGTAAAATGGGGCAAAATTCACTTAACAACTTTCTCACTTAGCAATATAAATTTTGGGCTCATTTGTGGTGGTAAGTTGAGGACTACCTGTACAGTCAAGAGGAAAAAAAACAGAACAAAAGAAACAGGCTTATATGTTGTGTAAAAGTGAACAAGACTTTTCAAAGGACTAATACTACATATAATCTTATATCAATTTTAACTATTACTGAATAATTGTTAAATATGCTAATATAATAAGAATAATCAATCAGAATAAATAATTAATACAAGTTGCTATCTAGTGTAACAAAACCAGACTTGATCATTATGGCTCATAATGTTGAGAAAAACCTCAAACCTTGGATGTGGTACAAATCTATGTGCAGAATTATAATCCATAAATGATTTCCAGATTAAATTAACTTTCATATGATACTTCTTCTTCTTGTTGTTTTTTTAAAAAAATACAAAGTGAATTTTGTCATTGATGCATACTCCCATAATTTATTTTGCCATTCTTCTACAGAAGGATTTATGTGTAGTTTTCAGTAACAAGGATAAACAGATGTTATATACAGAGCCAATTCTATATACTTCATGGAAATATGGTTAGAGAAAAACAGCTGACAGAAAACAAAGCAAAAAAACCCTTAAGATCTGTCTCATTCTCTGGTGAAGTCAGCTTCCAGAATTGTTGAGCATTATGACATTGCCATCAAGTTTTTTTTTAAAAAATTCCTTTTTTATTCCTATGCTCCTTTCTTCTATGGCCTCCAACATACCTGCATACATGTGATTCCATGAGAACCTCATTCCTCTGAAACAAAGGGGGATATACCAAAATGCAAGATCTGACAAAGCACTATGGAATAAACAAAACTTACAGAAATCAAGATTTGTGCCAAATATTTAGGTACAAGTGACCTATGTAGATATATAAAGCGTATTTATGAATGTTCCTATTTTCAAAGATCTGTCATCATTTATCACCCAGTTCAAATCAAAACAGTAAGTACAAATAACAGAAATCATCACTTCAAGAAAACAGTTTATAAGGACAGCCAAGGTCCACCAATATATGATAGAATCTTCGTGAACAGGGTGATTTTTACTAGTTTGTAAAAGGCAAGCAAATTAAGGATATCTTGATCTTCAGGAGCAGTTTATTCTATAACGTGAGGAGGGCATTAAGAAGATGCGCTCTGAACCCCACTGTTTTCCAGTTACCAGAGGTGAAAATCCTCAACAACTCCTATTTGAAAGAATGCATAGGCCAACTCAATCTAGCTTATTTAAAATAATTTTATCTATTTAAAATATGTAAAGACTCCATAGATCATAATGGCAGTTTAAATGCTACCCTCGTGTCATTAAACCCTAGAACACTGGGTTAAAATTTACAGTGCTGTATCATACAAGCTATATGAATCTAAAATCATGACAGGATCTATTCTGTGCCCATTCCATGAAGCAGAAGTTTTCTGTACTGTAATTGTTGGTCACTAGGCAGTTTATAAACATGCAGCATATCCATTGTAGATTTCATGTACTGAAGTCAATAAGCCATAATAAAAACCAAGCAAAAAATATATCTTGATTACTTGATTACAGCTACAGAATACAACCGGAATAAAATGGAGATAACTCTAATATGGCTAATGTTTTGATGATGACCAAATATTGCTATGATTAACGACACCCTTATAAATTCATCAATCAACCAACTGAAAAAAAATAGCAGATGAATAATGTAGTTAACAATGGGGCAGCTCACTGGGATTTTCAAAGACAAGGGCGAAGGAATAGAGTTATTCAGCATAATGTCTGGAATTTATGCTGTGTTTAGCATAATGTTGTTTTTCAAAATGAGTAGAAGATACGCATCTAACATCAGGAGAAATAGGATGTGCTAGTTAGGTCATTTGTTCCAGGCAACTAATTGTACTGCAGGTTCTTAAGAAGCTAGTTATTGTTGTCTATTGTTATATCTGCAGATGTGTTCAGATTTGAAACTTTGGGGCAGAGGTGGGAGAAGAAATTAATTTCTTGACCACCAATTCCTAGTGAGAAGAAGAGTTTTGGGCAGCCTTTTCAACCATTGGCCTCTTTCAATTTTACAAATACCAGCAAATCCAAATTTAATTCTTTCCAGAAAACCTCAATACTGTCCAATCCATTTTATTGTTTGCCTTTCAAGCTTTGTTTTTTCTCCTTATATTAAAAAACAAATAGGGATCTTCCCTTAGTAGCATCCAAAAGAAAAAAACAATAACACTTTATCTATGAAACAAAATGTACTTGGCAGGGCTTGGGAGCCCTGACTGCTTGAAAAAATTGTCATAAAACAGAGAAGGGAAAAGTGGGTTTCTAAATGGAAAACAGTCAAGATATCAGCTTGGAGCCTATGTTGTGTGAACTGTCAGTGACAGAATTCTACATCTGTTACAGTGAGAATTATAATGATGTCAGATTGTGGAACAAGATAACTATCTTCCCCAATAATATTGGAGATATTGTAATAGTTTCTCTGTGTTAGTGCCTGATTTGGAATGCTCTATCCAAAATAAATAAATCTCCAAGGAACAACCCAATTACTACAATGTTAGCACTACTCGATGATATACTGTAATTGTGGTAAATGTTAATACATTTGGAGATTATCTATCTATCTATCTATCTATCTATCTATCTATCTATCTATCTATCTATCTATCTATCTATCTATCTATCTATCTATCTATCTATCTATCTATCTATCTATCTATCTATCATCTATCATCTATCCATCCATCCTCCATCCATCCATCCATCCCATCCATCCATCCATCCATCCATCCATCCCTCCATCCATCCATCCATCCATCCATCCATCCATCATCCATCCATCCATCCATCCATCCATCCATCCATCCATCCATCTATCTATCTATCTATCTATCTATCTATCTATCTATCTATCTATCTATCTATCTATCTATCTATCTATCTATCTATCTATCTATCTATCTATCTATCTATCTATCTATCTATCTATCTAGGGGGGAAAGCTTTCATTAAACATTCAGGTATTTTTAAAGTCTAGCCATTTAAAGTCTAGCCATTTTGTTACTTCGCTTACAACAGTTGGAATTTAGCTGATCATTCCCATTTTTCTCTAGGGGGAAATTACAGAAGGCACTTTAAAAACTTCTGGAAATTAAAAAAAAACAGGCAAATTCAGTGGACATTAAAATGCATAATGAAAGTTAATAGAGGCAGAAATTGCTCTTAAACATGTGGAGTTAATGATTTATTAGAAACTGGATGGCTGATATGCAGTGGTTTGTTTTTAAATAAGAGATTTTAGTCCAGGCAAAAAAACAACAACCACACTCTACATATAAAATAGAGTAAAATATTGTCCGATGGACCCAGTAGGGTCCAAAGGAAACTGGAGATTTGACCTGAGGCTTTGCTGAGGCCTTGTCCACTGCCTGGAAACAGGGAGGCCACTGGGGTCTTGGATAAGATCACGCCTGTGAGACCTCTCTTGGCCCGTCATTCCTGGCACTCCCCATAGTTTACAGAGAAAGCTCAAGAGCGCTGCTGAAAAAAGACAAGGGATAAACCTGATCAAACACGAGTCAGAGCCACTATCAAGGGCAACTTCGTGGCGGTAAGAGCAGTGAAACATCAATATATTTTTGCATCTGCAAGTGTCACCCAGCAGTCCTGTTTAGTATTACCATTCAGGTTTACCTTCAGGGCCACATGGAGAAACATTGTGTGCATCTGGGGGATAAAATCATTCCGATCGGTTCTCAGTTGGAAACCAAGCATATTGCAGGCCTTTTGGGGACGCCTGGGGAATGGACTCACCAGTTATGTGTGTGCACTACATCGGGTGCTGGTTTGCTTCTGAATCCAATTCAAAGTGCTGGTAATTACCTTTAAATCCCCCTCATGGCTTAGGAAGGGGTAGGGAACCTTGGCTCTTTTATGACTTGTGGACTTCAACTCCCAGAATTCCTAAGTCAGCATGGCTGGTTCAGGAATTCTGGGTATTGAAGTCCACAAGTCATGATAGAGCCAAGGTTCCCTACTCCTGTCTTAGGACCTGGTTATTTGAGCAACTGTCTTGACCCAATTATATCAGTTCTTTCCACCCAGTGAGGGAAGGTATGTTATCGACCTTATTGGATAAAGAAAAAGACCCTCCTCTGTGACTGCCCCTACCTGGTGAAACATTTCCCTCCCCTCCCCGAGATAAGGCTGGGCCCACTCTTCTGGTTTTCTGGAAGAGCGTTAAGATCTGACACTGCATGGGGATACAAGAGTGGTATGCAATCTGGGTGGTTGGTGACTTGAGGGCGTTCACTCCATCTTTTAAAACTTTGTTTTTAACTCTCTTTTTAATTATTTTTTAACTATGTCTTTTTTATATACAGTTTTAGGGTTCTCATCTGTAAAGTACCCAGAGTCTCTTGGATAGTGAGATGGATGGTGTATCTATCTGATAAATAAAATACAATAAAATAGAAAGTAAAATAAAGTAAAATATTAAAATAAAATAAAATAGAATCAGAGTAGAAAGGAAAACAGAAGTGGAAAAATTGAAATTTACTGTTTTAATTAATTCATAATTAGTTAGTTCAAAATGACATGTCCATCCTTAGAGAGTAAGGAAAAGGCGCAAAGTTACATTCTGTAATTTGTCATGGAATATGTCTTTCTGTAAAACTGTTTAGTTATGTCATGATTTTAGTTAAATATTTAGCAAATGTGGCTAAAGCAAGGTTGTTTTTTAAAAAAATAAATATTACTTGGGGCTGGGATTTTTGAAAGACATCATGCACATTTTTTTTAGTATCAAATTCAGGGTAATCAATCCCAAACATAACAGTGAAAAGCAGTGCATGATAAAAATATCTACTGAGTAAAGTTCACAATAGTATTTACATTATCTCCCCACTCCCCTCCTCCCCTCATTTATCTGGCGCCATTGATTAGCTATCTTGTAATAGCTGGCTCTATTTTTCTAGACTGATAAAACCCATAAAACCCAAATCTACTGTAGTATAAAATTAAGTTATAAACCTTTCTCTCAAAATTAACTCATTAAACTATGGAATGGTAGTGTAATGAAGGTATTATATAAAATACTCTTCAAGTTAACTCCTACAGGTCCCCGTGTAAAAATGTGGACTAATTGGCTCATTTTGAAGTCTTATAGTACATATAAACTCTGCATTATTCCATAGCTGTAAATGCTCCATTCCTGATATATTATTAAGATGAAAATCTTAATAATGCATTATACACAACCTGCTATTCTTTTCTATATTTATGGAAGCCAATGGTGTACTCTCTTATTGTATGATTAGCTTATGCTGTTCGTGATATGCTTTGCATTTGCATTTGCAGTTGCATTTGCATTTGTGTTTGTGTATGTATTATTTATTGACATGTTTCACAAGTTTTGTAACCTGCCCCAATATGCAGGCTCTAGTCTACTGTTTCTCAAACTTGACAACTTTAAGATGTGTGGAATTCAACTCCCAAAACTGGAATGGGAGTTGAAGTCCACATACCTCCGTTCTAGTCAGCTTTAAAAAACAGTACAAACTAAAGCAAATGAAAGGCAATTAATAGAAATCCCCAGATTGCCACATGAAGCATTCAAATCTGGTTAAAAGCATAGTGGAATCGTGTTTCAACAGCTTTATGAAGTACCAGGAGAGAAGGGACTGCTTGAAACTCCAGTCACAAGAAGTTTCAAAGTACAGGGCTGTATCAGAGAAGGCCTGCTGTCTGTTCATCTCTTCCTTACTTAACAGACTGGGAACTCTAAGTAGGCCTTCTAATAGTATTGGCCAGAAGGTTAGCTAGGTCCAGGAACTCGTGGTGAAGAAACTAATGGGATTGAGAAAAGATAGAACTCTTATTTCTCTACAGAAGCAGAAGACATCTCTGAGTTTCACACCCAAGGTAAAAGAGTCCCTGCGGATTTTACTCCACTAGTCGATGCCAATTATAGAGGGTGGAGCTCATCTCTGTTTCAAGGCCGTTGAGCCAGCACTATCTGAAGACATTTCTGCAGTCATGTGGCTAGAATGATATCATGAAGTGCTGTTACCTTCCCACCAAAATGGTACCTATTTATCGACTCGCATTCGCATGCTTTCAAACTTCTAGGTTGGCAGGAGCTGGGGCAAGCATGGGAGCTCACCCCATCGCATGGCATTTGGGCTGCCAGCTTTCTAGCTGACAAGCCCAGAACTTGGGCTGCCAGCTTTCTAGCTGACAAGCCTAACATCTTAACCACTGAGCCGCTGCACTGTCCTCACAACCAAGGAGTGCACCAGAAATCAGGCAGAGTTATTTTTATACAATTTACCACAAGAAACAAAAGTAAGAGAATTGCTGATGGGTTACAAAGTTACATGACAGTTGCACATGCGCTATGGGACAGTATATAAGCCTAAATGTTCCTAGTAGCAATAGAAATGTCACTATAGTATTAATATCTATATCAGTTATAAATAACTGGATCAGTATAAATGTCTGGTGTTCTGGATAATGCTTTCTAAATGGAAGAGACAGATAATAAAAAAGAATGCAATCCCTAGCAAATCTTGCATTAAATGTTCATGCCAGGAAAAATATAATAAAAGCAAATATAGATTCTATTAATTTGCATGAGTTCTAGAGCTTGTACGACGTTACTGCTTCATGGGAATAATTTTTAATTAAAGACAAGCATTTCACATAGCATAATATAGTTGCTGTTGTTGTTTCTTTTTAATTATGTAATATACTAAAACATCTTCATCTCTGGAAACAATTCTAAATGGATTTTGTAATGAAAAATACCAGGCTTCAAAACTGCACACAAGGAGCCTAGTTTAATAAATGCTGGAACAATTCAACATTTCTAAGTGTGCTTTCTTTAGAAAATGAGACTATTATCTTCTGAGTCAAGTTTTTCTTAAGGCCAAATAAAAATGTATCTAAAAGTCTAATACAAAAGGACACATTTGAGGGGTTAATTTTAATGTCTGATCTTAATTTCATTTTGGTTTTAAATAAAAGTCTAGACAGAATAAATGGAGCAAATGTTTGGCAATAATGAGACACAGCTAAGCAGAATGGAAGAAAAAGACTTTGTTCTTCTCAAATACGTCCTGCTCAGAAAGGGGGGTGAAAGCCTGATCCTGTCCCATTAAATTTGGAATATTTGCTGTAGAAAGTGTCTCCTTTTTTCAGTAAATTAAAATACCACATTTGAGTTGAAGCTCCTTTGTCTTCTTCTAGTGGCCATCTGGATTTTTTAGTCCAGATTGGGTAGTCATAACTAAATTAACAGCACATTCATTAGTTGATTTGCAATGGTTTTAGTTGATGGGTTTTCTTAAGGTGGCAATTGTTTGCACATCCTCATAGGAGGAAGTCCTTTTGAAATTGAGAAAACATGCTCAGGATGGCTACAGGATTTACAGGCGAAGAAACATGCAGTTTCCAGCCTTTAGGCTGTAATTCTGTGAATGCTTATTTGGAAGTAATCCCATCAGATTCCACTAGATTTGTTTCTGAAACAAAAGATTTGCACTTAGAAATTAAAACTAGACAACCCATGACCCCGTCCGTAGTTTCAGAAATATTTCCTTACCAGATTCCTCAATGCCTTCAATAATGACAGAATTTCTAATGTGTTGTTTTCACTGGAAAATTTCTTAAAAACTCGGGGGGGGGGGATTCATAGGTGTATCTGCCTTGAAAGTAGCCCATGTTAAACTGTATAGCACAGTCAAACAACAGGGGATAACCACAGTAAATATTTTATGACAGTTTGTATTATGTCATGAAACATTTTGTAAATTTTACATATAAAATGTTTTATAAAGTTTGCCAAGGTTCAGTTCCATGGGAGTTAGATTTTGGATGCATTCTCAGTCTAGGTTAGCCCATCTGAGGTACCCTGGTTCAAAAATTATTGCCCTTGGTTCAAAAATTGTTGCCCTACTGTTAAAGACCCAAGTGTTTTAGTAGTATATAGATGTAAAGACCTCCAAAACAACTGACTTTTTCACATTCACGACCCCTGGATAATTAAACCTCAAACGTTCAAAGAAAGTTCATATTATTTAGTCACAAATTCCTGGAATATGATTGTTTTTTTCTGGGATCCAACCAAAACACTTTTTCCTATTCTTTTATACTGATCTATATAAGATTATTCTCCGAACACAAAGCAGACAGCCCTGATTTCCCACAGGACTGTGGGACAGGTTAAACCCCCAATAAATTATGGTCTTTGAGAAGGTTCCTCCAAGAATAAAACTTGTTCAGTAATCTTCTGAGAAGTTTATTGGAGGAAAGAAAGAGGATGAGCTGTTTCAGACAGCTACACCGTGCTTAACGAGCACTCCAGAGTAAGACAATCCCCCCCCTTTTTTTTACATAATTCTCCAACAAAGGGAATATGAGACAGTATAGGTATAAACATACACAAACATTTGCTCAATTGCCAACTTCCTCATTTTGTCAACCTAGGTTTCCTATTCCAGTTAAATCCATCCTGGAGCTTTTTACTCCCTGATAATGTGATACCCTTGCATATAGGACAAACAAATAAACACCACACTAATGGAGTCTGTAATTGTTGATTAAAACTAAACGTACCCATTTGTGAATTCCATTGACCTCCCCTATATGCATATACAGGTAGATCTCAATTTATAACAGTTCATTTAGTGACCATTCAAAGTTACAACAGTACTGAAAAAGTGACTTGTGACTGTTTTTCATACTGGTGACCATTGCAGCATCCCCATGGTCACGTGAGCAAAGTTCAGATGCTTGTCAACTGACTCATATTTATGACGGTTGCAGTGTCCCAGGATCATGTGATCCCCTTTTGTTACCTCCTGACAGGCAAAGTCAGTGGGGAGTCAGATTCACTTCACAAGCATGTTATTAACGTAACAACTCCAGTGATTCACTTAACAAATATGGCAAGAAAAGCCATAAAACGGGGCAAAAGTCACTTAACAAATTTCTCACTTAGCAACATAAATTTTGGGCTCAATTGTGGCCGTATGTCAAGGACTATCTGTACATACATTAATTGGTCTTTTGCACATGGACTAGCTATTCTCTACCACACACACACATATTCCAAGGACACATACATTTATTTACACATATCCCCTCCTCTTTTCAGCAGAAACAGCAAAGAAAAGTAAGAAAAATACAGAGTGGAGATGGAGCAGAGCAGGGGTCTTCAAACATGGCCCTTTTATGACTTGTGGACTTCAACTCCCAGAATTCCTCAGCCAGACATGCTGGCTGAGGAATTCTGGGAGTTGAAGTCCACAAGTCATAAAAGGGCCAAGTTTGAAGACCCCTGGAGTAGAGGAAGAAAAGGGAAGAGAGGAAAACAAAATAGAATGGAGGGGAAGAGGGGAAGAGTCGAGCAGTTTAGAAGCTTTTCTATTACCTGGTATAATACAGAAAACATTGTTCAGCGCCTCACAATGCAAATCCAATCCAAAGAAAACAATATGAGGATTACTTTTCTTCACTAAGCATTTGTTATTTCAATAGTAATTTAAGTTCTCTGCTTTATTAAAAAAAATTACTTGCTTTATGGACCGAGCATGTGACAATCATTTTTATTTCACCATGGCATCTGCATGCGTATGTATCCTACTTCTGAGTAAATTTAATGGTGCTGCTACATGAGTCAGCGTGCCCATGACAAATTATTTTTGCATTACATCGGTTGGTCATCCAATTTCTCCTCTTTGTTTCTGCGTCTGTGTATATGAACCCTTCACCATAAATAGCATTTATCTTCCTGTAGTTACAAATTATACAGATCTGTTGTCCCATTTAATGAAAAACAGACCAATACAATGGAGAGTTATCTACTTCACTCTCCACATCTTTTACTTCTTTCAACAAAGTTTATTACTTTTTTGTGGCAGAAATACAGATACCCTAAACAGAATCTAAGATGAAGCAAAGGAGGAAAAAAAAAAGAATCTAAAATACAATCCTGTTTTATCATCTTGCTTGTAAATGAGTAGTTAGTTAATATAATTAGCTGGGCAGAGTAGTTATTTATTTATTTATCAAATGTATATCTTGCCTTTTGTTCAGAAGGCCAGTAACATACATAGCATTCTCTCCTCCTAGTTTTCTCCACAACCACAATCCTGTGAAGTCAGATGGGCTGAGTTAGAATGACTGGCCCAAACCTACCTATTGAGCTTCTATTTCTGGGAGGAAGTTCATAATTCCCTGGGGCAAATCCAGCACCTTAACCACCACACCACATTGGCTCTCCAATTATATAATTGATGGGGTAATCGTGCGCTAATTGCTAACTAGGACATAAAATGGGAGACATTTTATTTTTTTTACTCCAATGCGAAGTCTCTTCCAAGTTAATTTTCCAGCTTTGTTTACGTGCTAGAATAATGTCAGAATTTCACAAGGGGATCTAAGAAATCTGCAGGTCCTTAAGACTCTAATAATCTCATTCACATTGGCAGATCAACAATCGTAGGAAGAAGATCCATCATTTAAAGAAAACCTTCATCATTAGTCTCTCATTGTACGCAGCAGAGAATTACTCCATAAGTTTTAGAACCATTGTGTATATCACTAAAACATTCAGAAATCTTTAAACAATCATATATGGCGCCTGGAATAAAGATAAAGTTATTTTTTTCAATTGGAAAAAGCTAGCTAGTTTCTACATGTTTGAGTGAGATGCTCATACATAGCTTTCAATGGAGTTGGTGGCAGAATTCTTTTACATCAACAGTCATGATCAAAAGCCTTGGACAGCTAAGCCTTGGACAGCTAGAGTCACTATTTCTTCTGCTATTGAAAAAAAAAAGAAAACTAATTTTCTAAGGCCATTGGGCAAGAAAATAGCTGACTCAACATGCTCTCTCAAAAAGACTGTGATCATAGGTTCTTGTTCTGTGTTGTATTTAGAGAGGCATGTAGTAATGCAGAGGGTTCCTACTCTACAGAATTTAATTTTTCACAATGTTACTTTATAAATATATGTTTTTGTGCCATTGCTTTATACTCTTGAGGAAGCAGATATGTGCTGGGGAGAGATATTAATGGTGTAGCAGTAAAGTGCTGGAAGACAATGTCATGTATATATAGATTGCCCTTTACTTCACTATCATGGCTACTGGCCAAGTGTGATAGAAAAAAACCACTATCCCAAGTTTTGACTGACATCCCAACAGAATCTCTACATGAAATGGAAGAGTACCATTGTGACTTTCACATAAGGATCAAAATGCCTTGGATGAGCCCTTGTTTAAGGTACAGTAATATATTACCATGACCTATCACAAAAGCTGTGTGGAAATGAAATATGTACAACAAATTTTCTCATTTCATCTATTCCTCAATATTATAAAACATGGAGTAACTGACTAAGAGAATAGCAAATGTTTTGATACACATTTCTGGAAAGGAGTGTATATATTTTTAAATGTCATTATAATTTCTTTTTCTTTCCCAGATTATTTAAGGGGAATCGGGCAGTTGGACTGCTGGGTGCCCAAAGTCAAATTGATGCTTTTTCTGAGTGTGCGTTGATGCTTTTGTGTATCTATAATAAATCCAGCTTCATCCATGACTTGATAAACAAAAAGCAGCACTGACAGGCATCCCAGCCCCAGCCCCAGTCTCTTTAGCTGGATAAAAAAGGGGGCAGCAGATTCCATGTCTTGTGTCAGAACTGAACATGGGGCGTGGGAGGTAGTGTGAGGATTGTGAACCTTGGCTTTTTTGTGAGGAGCACTGTTCTGCAGGGGGCAGATGTGAGGCTGTGTTTTTGAGGTTTGGTTAAAGGGAGAGTGGGTGGTACTGCAAATTGTACTATCCTCCCAGTTTCATGTCGGCATTCCTTCTAGTTGCAGGATGATTTTAGACAAGGCCAGACTTCTGGAATTGGGTAATTTTAAAACACAAATACCACCAATCTGGGATTGAAATGGATTACCCCGAGTGGATTCTTCCTACTCATCAATCCCTGTAGCTCCTTGGGTTTCTAAGGATCTCTGGGAAATGAAATTGGCAAAAATATGCCTGAAGTGGTCCTGACAGAAAGCAAGGATGTCTGGTATAACAGATCCCAGGTCAAATGTGAGTATATGCTACAGTAGTGATCAGGACAGGAGGAGCAGAGATGATAGAGAAGACATCCTCAACAACAGCAAAAGCCATAGCCACCATTTTGCAGATCAGGAGTTCTGTGCTTTTTTTTTTTTTAACAGATTCCATCACGTAAAAAAGTTTGTAAAAACTGAGGTATATACAGTAATATTATAAATCACACAAGTAAATAAATAAATCCCACCCACCCCCACGCTTTCTTGTTGCAATGCAAGTTACACGTCCTTATAAAATTTCCCTAATAGACAAGATTATTTTCTTTGGAAAAATACATAGTACCAATGTTGAGAGAGATATAATGTATCATCTCCAGTATAGCAGCCCATCTAGATCCATAACCTGCTCAGAAATATGATATCAACCTATCTCAGATTTAACTTGGTCCCTTATCTGATTATTCTTTAGCCAATGGGATAATAATGTGCAGCTTACAAATATCACTGAGACAGTCTTGCTTTCTTTATAATCACAAACTTATGATACATAAGAAAAAAGGATAGAGAAAGAAGGAAAGAACCAAATTCAGGCAAAAGTTACCACACGTATAGTTCTTATAGGGATCGGCTTTGATGAAAGACATTCACAGAGTAGGAAGGAAAGGCAACAGTATGGGTGATTATTGAGGGAGAATTTCTCACACAGATTTCCCACAAACAATGGAATAACCATAATTTTCTTATTTCTGTCTTTTCCTGCTTGAGCTGGACTAGAAGACTTCCAAGGACCCTTTCAACTCTGTTTATTCTATTCTATTCTATTCTATTCTATTCTATTCTATTCCATTCTATTCCATTCCATTCCATTCCATTCCATTCCATTCCATTCCATTCCATTCTATTCTATTCTATTCTATTCTATTCTATTCTATTCTATTCTATTCTATTCTATTCTATTCTATTCTATTCTGTTCACAGATGTTTGGATGCCTGGTATAAACATACAATTTAAAACCACGGCTGTGTTCCATATCCATTTCACCACATACAAATGTAAGTATT
The DNA here is from genome assembly GCA_023970755.1 of Azemiops feae. NCBI lineage: Eukaryota > Metazoa > Chordata > Lepidosauria > Squamata > Viperidae > Azemiops > Azemiops feae. Next base: position 2,002,545 of record JALGBA010000035.1, read on the forward strand.
GTACCATGTGAGCTTCCTCGTATTTCATATTAGCACACCATTTCACTAAAATGCTAAAGCTATATAAATACGGGTCAGTCAAGGCAAGTGAGACATATTCCAAGCATTTTTGAGAAAACTAAATGCAGATTGCAATTAAATAAAAAGCCTTATTTATTTCGATTTATTTTAGAGCATTAAAACCATTCCAACCATCACTACTAAAATCTGAGATACTGTTTAAGTTGGCATCATTAATTGCAAGGCTAATATTTAAAAACAAAGAATTGGAAGTGCAAACACACTCAGTTAATGTCAAAAAGAGCCGTGACCGTTTCTTCCCCATTCGCATGGATGTGTCTTAGTCTTTTACACAGTAAATAAGATCAAATCATTATATTAAATGTTCATAAAGTTCATAAACAGCGTTCATAAGGAACTTATAAACAAATTGGCATTGATTTTAGAAAAATTCTTATTTAACCATTTCATTTTAATTGGTTTCATCTTTATTAAATTGAGCCTGTGGTTATGCTGACTTGACAGCATGAAATGTGCAGGTGTTCAGGAAATCAAACAATTTGCAGTTCAGCTTATTTGAAAGAAGGGAAAGTTATCAGTTCGTCTGGGAGTAATTAAACATGAGGAATGGATAGGAATCTAATGGGTTGTAAAAATAAGAAACTGAACTTTGAGGTGGCAGGTATTTTCTTTGACATTGTGACATTTTATTCATCTCTTAAAGTTATTACTATAGTTCATAACATTCATGCAATTCATCAGAATCTGATGGAAAAGCCAAGGCATTTTCTGATTTATAAGGAATCAGTGAGGTATCTGTATCCTGACAGAAACATATAGTAAAAAAAAGCAGGACAAAAAGATTTCAGAAAGGATAAAGTTGTACAGTACCACAAGAACATAGAAAAATCTTTATCCAAGACAAATAGATATAACAAATTTATAAAAAGGTAGGCTGCTTGTTCACCAAATTTATGAAATTGACATTTAAGTGAATAATATATAGACAATAATATGTGTTGTGCTGTGCTTCTTGAAAGTCATTCATTGGCAGATTCATGCTCTCCCCTCACCACTGCTGCAGCCGCTGCCAGTCCACAGAGCCATAAACATTGGGGACTGCTGACCTATATAACTTAGGATGCACTGCTCACAAATATGTGATAAGTTCATAATAGCAGTGGAATGTATCTTTTGAGTCTGTTCTACTTACTTCAAAGGATGGTGCTATAGAAAATGAGATAATGATAATCATTTCTACTTTTCTATTTTTTCCTCTCTTAGTTTTCCTTATGACGTATGCTATCTTTTAATCTATTTACAGAGTGGGCCAGATTCCAATGTTTGGCAGAAGATGGAATATGAATGCTGAGATTTTGCAAAATCTAAATGTGCCAGAGAAACCATCAGAGATTGGTGAATCTATCCCTTTGTCCCTCTGTCTTTATGTGCTATGAAATAAGGGGAACCAATAGGAAATTGTTATCATAATGCTATTACATCTATTATATATGTGGGTGTGAATGTACCAGCAGGGTCCAATTAGAAAAATAAATGCATATATCTGAAGGATAAAACACACATTTTATTAGCTGTAATTAGCATTCGTAAATATGCGTCTTGTCTCTCAGATATTCTTTCTATCTTAATTGTAGCTCTGGAAATTGATTTCCATCCATTGTAAATACATACATGCACATACAAATACAGCAATTTTAAGACCATTAAGTAGATCTGATAAGCAGAACATTGAAGCTATAATAAAATGGTTGATCTCTGATGTAGAGAGATGATCACTTTTAATATTTTTTAATTTATTCTTACCATACACCAGATTCCAACACAAAACCATAAGCAATGCAAAGAGAATGAACACACCAAGAAATACAATAAGTTAGATCAGGAGTCTTCAAACCTGGCCCTTTTATGACTTGTGGACTTCAACTCCCAGAATTCCTCAGCCAGGCATGCTGGCTGAGGAATTCTGGGAATTGAAGTCCACAAGTCATAAAAGGGCCAAGTTTGAAGACCCCTGAGTTAGATGAATCCTTATTCCTTTCTCATGCATTCCTCAAGAACAGCACTCTCATAACAGACACAGTGAACTTCAATTTCAACCCTTCACTCTGATTTGCAAGAAAGGGACATACATGTAAAGACAAGATAGCAAGATAATACCCAAAATGTTGCTTAATAAACAGCAACACAATTCAACAGCTTATATTCAGTGCTGCACAGCATTCTCAGGACATATCAGCAGTGAGGGAAATCATTTAAAATCCTGATGAACAAGCACATTTTTGTACTGATCACTATAAGTTGACCTATATAGACTATTTTGATGTTCAATGCTCTGAGTTCTGGAGCTGCCTTCATATTACCAGGTATGCATCCCCATAGCTGCTGCAGACACATCATAAGACAGTCACTACAAGTGCACTATTTTCCTCACATATTATTCAGCATTTCCAAAATGAGACTGAAGATTTACAGAAGAATAGGACTCTATAAATGCAAACAAGAGACAACAGAATAGTCAGCCACAACTTGGCAAATCCAGCATTTGAAGTTTTGAAGAAATATTGTACCTGCAAAAAATGCAACTATTTCTGTTCTGAACATTGTAAACATTACGATACTTCATAGGTCCAAGCAATGTGCCTACCCCTCATTCATCTTCCAGTTTGCAGTTTCTCATTCTGTTCATCTTTAACCCAATAACCAACATTTTGTCTTGGTGTGTTAAGAATAGCTATTCTAGACAATATACTGTACGCATATATAATAGGTAATGTTCACGGAGAGTTGTGGTTTTTTTAAATTTTTGCAAACTAGATAAAAAAATATACAGTACAGTATACAGTAGTATGAATTTCTGGTTGTTCTTTTTACATACGTGTAACTTACAAATATAAATATTTGGAAATTGATACCTGGCTTTCAAATGCTGCAGCAAGCAACAGTAAATATTTCTTTTTCAGAAGATAAGACTAGAACAGTATTGACAGCTCCACCACCGTTTAGCCCTAAGCTCACTGCATGTGTGCATAGGATAAACAGTCACATCAATACCTGACTGTTTTTAAAGCAAACTTTTGCAGCTGTGCTTGAAACCCCAGAAAGCTATTTAGGGTACAGAAGGAGATTCTTTTGACAGATACCTTTCAGTTCAATTCACAAGTCTGAAAGTTTTCTAGTCTTACAAGGACAGATGGAAGGAAGTCTCCTTCTGCTTCGAGTATGAGACACCCATGTATCTATGCTTTTAATAGCTGAATGACAGCTATTCAATTGTTGGAGTTTTGCCTCTGTGACTCTGTATATAAAAAGTGTAAGCAGAATTTTTATCTATGCAAAATCACGTGAAATATTAGTACCGCTTTATAAAACCTTAATAAGACCACACCTGGAGTATTGCATCCAGTTTTGATCACCACATTACAGAAAAGACATTGAGGCTTTGGAAAAAGGGCAGGGAAGAGCAACTAAAATGATTAAAGGCCTGGAGACTAAAACATATGAAGAACGGTTGCAGAAACTGAGTATGGCTAGTCTAGAGAAAAGAAGGACTAAGGGTGACATGATAACAATATTCCAGTATTTGAGGGGCTGCCCCAGAGTAGAGTGGGCTTCCAAAGCACCAGAGGGCAGAACAAGAAACAATGGATGGAAACTAATCAAGGACAGAAGCAACCTGGAATTAAAGAGAAACTTCCTTAACAGTGAAAACAATTAACCAGTGGAATAGCTTGCCTTCAGAAGTTGTGGGTGCTTCATCACTGGAGGTTTTTAAGAAGAGGCAGCCACTTGTCTGAAATGGTATAGGGTCTCCTGCTTGAGCAGGGAGTCAGACTAGAAGACCTCCAAGGTCCCTTCCAACTCTATTTTGAATTAAAAGGTTAGCCTTTGGTAGGGAAATGATATTTCTAGTCTCATTTTAAATAGCACTTAGACTTATATACTGCTTCACACTGCTGTAAAGTCCTCTCTAAGCAGTTTACAGAGTCAACATATTGCCCCCAACAATCTGGGTCCTCAGTTTACCAACCTCGGAAGGATGGGAGGCTGAGTCAACCTTGAGCTGGTAAGAATGGAACTGCCAACTGCAGACAGCCGGCAGGCACCAGAAATAGCCTGCAGTACTGCATTCTAACCACTGTGCCACCACGGTTCAGTGGAGAAAACATTTTATTCAGCAAAATATCCATGTTCTAAATTTAAAAAAAAAAACCCTTCCCCCCCCAAAAAAAACCACAAGTTAAATAGTCCTTTTTTCTTTGCCTTCTGCAACAATGACCTTGTGGACAGGAGACCATGCTATATTTGTGAATAATCTGCCTTCCACTTATCATAAGAATCCCGGGAGACTCCGAGTTCAATCACCTGTGGATTGTAGCAGGCTTCTGTATTTTTATGCTTAAAAATAAATGAAAATTTACAGACAAGACAAGCAAAATGCCTGAACATACTTATTTTCTTCCTTATTTATTCAATTCTTGTAAACAAAAGTATATGTGCTGGGGAAAAAAAAGTAGTAATTTTCCAAAAGTTGTTAGGGAAGGATACATATTGCTCCAGCATTAAACCATGGAGAACATGAATGACGAGAATCTTTGGCTCTCCACTGCTGTTCTGATTCAGATGAGAATCTTTATATTTACCATTTATGTCACTAGAACAGACCCATGGGCCACATCTGGCCCTTCATCTGTCTTATCTGGCCCATGGTGGCGATGGTCTTGGAGGTTGGCATGTGGGGAGGCTTCGACAGGGGGCAGGGCAATTTCCGCAGGGTGGCTGGGCAGCGGCCTGGCAGAGGGCAGGGTGGCCTCCCCAACAATCCCAATTTCTCCTTTGGCCCCTTGGGAAATTTAATTGTCCACCCTGCACTAGAAAGTAATTCTTGAAACAAAGTTTTAATCGCTTAAGGGCAAGCCCAAAGTAAAACATTGTCTGTGTTTTTTAAATGGTGTGCAGTTTGAACCACAATCCCATAAATAAAAAGCTATGATTTTTCTGATGCACTCCTAATGCTAATAGCTGAGAATACCTAATTATGTGAACACTAGCTTTGATTGAAGACGTTGGAGGACTTTGCTTGCAATTGCTTTGTGTATGGTAAGTTCGTGCCTTTCTTTCTGTGATTTTTTTCACGTACTTCTGGAAAATAATTATGAAGAGGACGGATAAGGAGACAGGGAACCATATCTTTATTAGAAAAATAAGGAGAGTGAAAATTCACTCCCTAATTTCTTTTACAAGCAGTTGAACAATAGAACAATGCTAGTAAGAAATGTACTAGAACAGAGGTGGGGAACCTTGGCTCTTTTATGACTTGTGGACTTCAACTCCCAGAATTCCATTCTGGCTCAGGAATTCTGGGAGTTGAAGTCCACAAGTCATAAAAGAGCCAAGGTTCCCCACCCGTGTACTAGAATAAGCACTTGCAACTACCTCATATATATTCTTTAACAGCTATCATATATAGAATTGATATCTTAATTGTACTCTCTGCCATGAGCTTAAATTATTTTCCAGATTAGTAACAGATAAGCAAAGATCCCATCAGTATATATGTGAAGTGGGGATTGGGTGGGTGTGGCCAATTATACCACTTTATACTTACTGCAATTGAACCACATTTTCCATTTGGTTGACTATTCATCTTGTTTAAAGAGATAATGCTGAAACTCTTCACAATAACTTTGAAATTTCACAATCATGAAGAGTTTTATCATCCACAAAGTTGGCCAGCTCATTATGTAACCCTGAAGTCAAGATAATTTTAAAACTACTGACTGGGTGATCCTCTGAGGGACCCGAAGTCTCATTACATCCATTGATAAAATTGTCCTCCCCCTCCCCCCTATTTTTGACCTTCTGATTTTAACCAGTCACCATCCATAAAAGGTCAGTTCTCTTATTCTATGATTACTAAGTTTACTCAAGAGCCTTTGAATAGGATTTTTAAAAATATAAATAGACAATATTGAAAGAGTCATCTCCCTCCACATGCTTATTTTTCTACAATAAACTTTGTTCTTCCATATGTTCAATAATTTTTCTTTGATTACCATTTCCATCAATTTGCTTAGAAGAGCATTAAACTGACTGATCTGTAATTTGTTCAAACTCTTCTGAGTTCCTTTTTTTTAAAATGATGCCACAATGACTATTTTCCCATTCTCTAGAACTTGCATATTTTTGGTAGGATGTCAACAATTTGATATGTGAGTTCTTTTAAAACACTTCAACATACTATCAGAATCTGGTAATTAGTTACTGCAGAGTCCTTCAATATGGTTTACAATGTCTTGTTACATCAACTCACTTTAATTGTTTGGACTACCTCCCTTAGAAATTCAGTCATATATTCAGCTCATATATCTTCTGTAGTACAGAACAACACAAAAAGTCATTCAGTTTCCATTTAATCTTCATATCCAACTTGGCTCTTTTTTATTGTTGTCTAATAGCCTACATACTTTCCTGGCTGATTTCCTATTATGAATATTTTAATGAAATTCTCATTGTAACCCTTAGTCTATTTTGTTTGTCATAAAAAAATAAAAAAAATTATTTCTACTTATTACTACTTTACACTTTTTCTGCTGGAGTTTGGATTCTTTTTTTAATGATTGTTTCCCGAAGGAAGCCTTCCTATCTTTTACAGCTTTCTGATTACTACTGGATCACTAGGCCAACTCCTGATGTTTCCTTTCAGTCTTTTTTTTGCAAACCTTCTAATTTTTTTTCTCCTTTTCTAGAGAAATTTAGCTATGTTGGAACCTGCTGCTAATTTTCCAGATATTCGCTATTTTCAATTGCAAGAACTTTATCTTTAAAATGTGGATTTTGACCCTCGTAATAGTTCGGACAATGTCCCCAGATATATAGCCTATTGTATAAAACAATACAGCAAACAAAGTATTTGATACTTGGGATATGCATTACAATGGGAGAGAGCCAATTTGAGGCACTGGGTTGGCAGCAGTGGTGGGATTCAAATATGTGAACAACCAGTTCTCTGTGTGGATGCCGCTTCCGGAAGTCCATTCTGGGCATGAACAACCAAAAATTTAGCTACCAGTTCTGCTGAAGAGGTGCAAACTGGCTGAATCCCACCACTGATTGGCAGACTTGTAAAGTTCTAGTACTGCCTATAAGTTCTAGTCCAGCTGGATGACTTCTTGAGTAACTCTCTTTCAGTCCTAGGAAGCAGACAGTAGCAAAAATCTTCCCAAGAACATTATAGGGATTTGTCCAGGCAGTGCCAAGATTCAAGAATGAGTGGAGGATCCAAAAAAGGAGGAAGAGGTATGCCCATTCACATGGCGTAATACTTAAGATAATAGGGCTAGGAGTCGGGACACCCAACTTGTAGTTTATTCTCAGTCACAAAACTCATTGAGTGATCGCTTCACTCATTCTATCTCAGCCCAATGGACCTCACAACAGGGTTCCTGCTGTAGGGACAAATAAGAGGAGGGAACATTATTGTATGCCACCATAAATCTAACCACTAATCAGCCTGTCTATCTCTCTGCTCTGGAAAAGTGCAACTTTTCATTATCTCTCAGGGAAATACATTTCTACAACCTAGTTTAAGAGAGAAAGCAGAAAGTACTGTACAAAATGTTAGACTAAAGTTCAGACAACCATTCTGTTTGAGGGGCCATCTTTACTTGGTCTCCTTGGCAAATGCTTCTGGTTCAAACTGCTTCAAACTAAAAGCAGTCAAAACGGTATGTGTGTAGGTGTCTGATATAAAATATGTAGACTGGAAGTCATCAGTGAGAGAATACAAAGAACTAACCTTCCGCAAACCCACATGTGTGGAAAACCTGAAGAACTGAAATCTTCCACAATAAGGCACAATCTCTTAACATTAAAAGATGCTGAACCGTTTGATCTTTAATCTTATTTTAAACAGGAAGAGAGAAACTGACAATGGCAATTACCTGCCTCCAATGCGCTGATATTACACATGGCTACAAGATTGCTATCCAAAATTTACTGCTTTGTGCTTGATGGAAATATGGTACACAGAAGCCTTTTAAAGATATTTTATTGCAGTCAGCATTCCCGAGTACTTTTAACAACTGCTTATTTCCACTTTGTACGGCATATATTTTTGTTCTCCTCTCCAAATATTGAAGATACAACTGGTAAGTAAAATTATAGCTTTTCTTTGACCCTGATTTGCATAAAACTCAATCATACTCCAAGGAAGAGGTTTTGAAAAACATGCAAAGAAACTTAACACCCTTCCTGCAAAATTCCTAAATCCTTTCTTTGCGGGGGGGGGGGGGGGGGGGGGGGGGAGGGGAGTGCTCTTAAAAACATTGCCAGACGAAAACACAACAAGAGCTAGATGTTGCATGGCATTTAACATTTGCAAAGCAGCACCTGGTTTCTATTTGAAAAATGACATGAAAAGTTCCAACTCTCTGCTCCACATTTAATGAAAGCCATGTGGCTGTAAATCAGAGCTGGGGCCTGCACCCCTCTAAATATCCCTAATTAAACTGAGGAAACCACTCCATCCACCTCTTCCTTGAAAGTAATCATGCTAATGAAAAATTGGCATGAAATGTGGGCAAGATGCCCCCCCCCAATCATTTGCATTCAGATGAAGTGGAATTTCACCCTCACACATACACACAGCCACAGGACCCTCATCACCCCCCCCCAAGAGTTTTTAAAATCGTGTAGTGTGTGGAAAAGAATTGTTTTCCTGTCAGCATATAGATTCTGTACCAGAATTGCTTTTAAAAGCAAAATTTGACAGGGCTGGGAGATGAAATATCGAAGGGAAAACATTTGGTTCAGGCCAGAGAAATTCCCTCAGGAGAAGATGGAGAACCGGCCCATCCCTCATGATATATTTCTTTTCATTGAAACAAGAACTTTGGAAAAGCGAAACTTCTGATCAGAAGGACCACTACATTTTGCATGAAGTGAAATTTCAAAGGCAAAGTATAGGTTGCAGGAGAAATGTAAAAAAAAAGAGGGAAAAAAAGAAAACCAACCCTAGTTAATGAAGCAAACATGTGGCCTCCACAGGGATAATCCTTGGAGTTATCTGATATTCAGGTCTCCATCTTTAAAGGTGGAGAGAAAAATTTACCCTTCGGGTGAGAATCTGACCTCAGAAGCCCCCTGCCAGCTTCACAGAAACCTCCAAGGTTGTAGCTGATATTATTTACTTTCTTTCCAATGATTTGTTAAAAGCAGGGGCAAGGACCTCTATCCATGGGGGAAGGAATGAAACTCACTTCTGCCTTAACTGCACAAGTCCCATGGACTGATTAATATGAAGATTCAGTGTAACCCATTGGTAGTAGGTTTATTCAGGGTAAGCATGATAGGGATTACAACCAGATGAGCTGATTTTTACTTTACTGTAAAGCTACATTGACAGAATCTTGCAAGCCCTATAGTACAATTCTCACTGCCCTCCCCCCACCACATCTCCTTTACAACACAAGAAACTAGGGAGGGTCTGAGCCTCTTACCCCATAGCGCTATAGGCTATGTTATCTCTCAGCTGACCATTCCCTTGGTAGCGTCTCTTAGCCCAGCCTCGCAAAGTTTTCCTCATGCTCTATTACAGGTAGTCCTCGACTTACAACAGTTCATTTAGTGACCGTTCAAAGTTACAACAGCACTGAAAAAAGTGACATGACTGTTTTTGACACTTAGGACTGGCGTAGCATCCCCAGGGGCAGGGGTCTGCAACCTTGACAACTTTAAGACTTGTGGACTTCAGCTCCCAGAATTACAACTGGTATTGTCACAGCATCCCCACGGTCATGTGATCAAAATTAGGGTGTTTGGCAACTGACTCATATTTATGACAGCTGCAGTGTCCCAAGGTCATGGGATCACCTTTTGCAACCTTCTTACAAGAAAAGTCAATGGGGAAGCCAGATTCGCTTAACAACTGTATTACTAGCTTAACAACTGCAGTGATTCACTTAACCACTGTGGCAAGAAAGGTCGTAAAATGGGGCAAAATTCACTTAACAAATGTTTCACTTAGCCACATAAATTTTGGGCTGAGTTTTGGTCGTAAGTCGAGGACTACCTGTATATATTCCTCCTAAACAGGAAAAAAAAAAAAAAGTTCTCTATTGCTAATTAAGCTATTGCCAAATAAATGTAATGATAATAGGTGGTCTCTCTTTTCCAAGGTCTTATTTCAAACTATCTTAGAAAGTAAAATGAATTATAATTCAACATTATTGGCCATCCGGCAGGTGAGGAGAAATGTTGGTTCCTCTCCCTAATAACCAAATTACTTTTAAAACTTTGTCGTTACAAATTGGAGGGAAAAATGAGAAGGGCAAGTATCTCTTCATCTCGGTCCTAGTTGTGATTAGTGGACCAAAGTGTAGAGATTTACCTTTTTAAGATAATATTGTCCATAATAACATTGCAGCGCTTGGCGTCTAATGGCAAATTTTGAGATTTCCAAGCACTTCCATAACTATGAAATCAGTAATTTTACAATAACTTGAAAGGCCACTATTAGTTCTCTATCAGTAATATCCTCCAGGGGGAAGGATAGGCCAAAACAGGAAAGATGGCAAATGCAGTGTCAAAATCCAAGGCCCATCCCTTTCTTTTATGCTCATACTAAAAGGGTGCATATACTATCTTAGTTTGACTTTCCTCTCCCATCTGTAGATAGTACTGATTCCTTTCACAAATGGAAGAGAATATAAAGGCTGACTTTAAATAATGCTAAAGTACTTTATGAAGGTACTTTATTTAATATGAGGTAGTTCATTGTTTAAGCAATGGGACCCAACCATTGTGGTACAGGTAGTCTAAGTGAGAAATTTATTGAGTGAGTTTTGTCCTATTTTACAAATTTTCCTGCCACATTTGTTAAGGGAATCACTGCAGTTGTTAAATTATTAACATGGTTGTTAAGTGAATCTGATTTTTCCCATTAACTTTGCTTGTCAGAAGGTTGCAAAAGCTGATCACATGACCCCAGGACAATGCAACCATCGTAAATGTGAGTCAGTTGTCAAGCATCCGAATGTAAATCACGTGACCATGGGGGTGCTGCAATGGTCGTAAGTGTGAAAAATGGTCACAGGTCACTTTTTTCAGTAACTTCGAACGGTCACTAAGTGAACTGTTGTAAGTGGACTACTGCCTGTATTGTGTTGTAGGAACTGGACCCCCACCACATTAAGTTGTAGTATAAATTACTGGGGAAGGGGGCAGAGTGAATAGCATGTAGTACAAACACTGCAGTTTTACTCTATTAAGCCTGGTTTAGAATATAGTGTGGAATATAGTGTGGAATTGCCTAAAGGCAGAATGATTTTGCAAGTCAATTGGAACTGTATACTAGCTTTCAGGTTCCTAGCATAGGGACTTGCACTATACCAGTTTTAATTTTGTAAAATGGGAACAGTCATGGCTTTCCCAGTACAGTGTGCTGGAAAAAAATTGAGCAGGCTAAAAACTGTCAAGGAACAGGCATTAAAAGCACTATCTAAAACAATTAAAAAACTAATCTCTCACTAAAGGCCTTGAACACCTCATTAACTTGCATGCTGTTAATCAGACTCTGGCATCTCTCCACCTGGTCTCCTATAATGAGAGTTTGTTTTGGGAAGGATTAGGCACTCCTGAGTTATTTCCCTGGGTATCCCAGAGTGATCAAAAGAAGAGGTAGGGTTCCCTCCTGCCCGAGTCATCTAAAACAGAAAAATAAACTGTCCATTAAGGAGCATTTCTAGTCAAGGAACCATTCGCTGTTGGCTTGTGTTAGCAAATGATCTAACCAGCCAATTCTAAACTTAAACTCCAGATAGTCATTCGGGGCCTGTTGTGTTCATTTTAACACGATTCCCCCGAGCAAACAATGCTGATTGCCATGTTGATATTTGATAAATGACAGAGTGAAATCTTGACGGCTTACACGTCAAACTTTTTAGGGAGTAACATAGGCATTTTCTTCTTTCTCTGCTGAATAGAAAAGCATGCATTAAGCAATTTTTATTTCTTTTTTTTACAGTAATATGCTTGTACTGAATGCTATGCCATAGTTTTCTTGGTACAAATATCTATCATTTCATTTTTGCTTTCATTATTATATAAAGAGACGTGTTCCTGAGCAAGATTGTATATAGCCTCTAGCACAGCAATTTCGATCAAAACTATTAAATGCTAATTATCTTCAAAATAATGTTATAAATACACCTCACCATTTAATGCAAACAAAAACACACACATAGGGGATAATGCATCGTCAAGTTTGTGTCATCCTTTAGCAACCACATAGAGCAGGGGGTCTTCAAATTTGGCCCTTTTATGACTTGTGGACTTCAACTCCCAGAATTCCTCAGCCAGCCTGCCTGGCTGAGGAATTCTGGGAGTTGAAGTCCACAAGTCATAAAAGGGCCAAGTTTGAAGACCCCTGACATAGAGAGATTTTTTCTCCAGGACGATTGTCTCCAACTTGGTTCCTCTGGTCTTTCAACAATATATCTATTGCATAATGTATCCAAAGCATGATAATTTCAGCCTGGTCCTTTATGTCTCAAGTGAAAATTGATTTGTTCGATGATTCATTTGTTTTCTTAGCTATCCCTTGAATTCTCAGGAGTCTTTTCCAACACCAGTGCTCAAAAGCATCCATACTCTGTCTACGCTCCATCTCCAAAGTCCAACTATTCCACCATGTTCCATTTGGACTATGGCTTTCTGACTTGGGTACAGGTTTCTCATGCGGAGAATGATATGTTTGAAATTCCTATTTTAAGAAGCACATTTTACAGGTTGACATGATCAACACCGTCAAAGACCTTCCTATAATCAATGAAACACCTGTTGAACTTCTTGTGGAGATTTCCTCAATAACCCAGCATGCGTTGGTAGTAATATCTCATGCTCTTTGGCCTTTTTTAAAACCAGTTTGAATATAGGGCATATTCTATTACATGGAGAGGTCTAATCTCTGCAAGCACAAACATCCATATACCCAGATATATACACACCATAAACAAAACAAGCACAGGCGTTTAATCTGTCCTTGCTTCCTTTTTTCTACAAATGGGTTAATTACGCAACCTTTAAAAATAACTGATAAAATCAAAGCAGAGAATAACAATTCATTTCAATGTGTGCCAGGCAATGAAGTGTTCATTTGGTTCTTTTCGTAGACTTGGCAACTGTTACTGCTGGCTCCACACACGCACACAAAAAAATTCCAACCATTTACCTGTGGTAAATAATGTGCTCAGCTGCTGTTTGTAAGCTAGTTTTCTTTGATCGGCAAACCTGCACTCCAGTGAACATTAACCTACTGCACGTATTGAAAGTCTTTGCAACGTGAAGCTTCGCTGGCCTTGCCAGTTCCAGCACTCCTGGCAGAGGAACAAAAGAAAAGTATAAAAAGATGTCTGCTTTGTTGGCATTTCCCCTCCCCACCTTTCTTCAATTACTTCATCCAAATCGTTTAGAAGAGGTTAAAAATCCAGAAGGCTGGCAGGCAACTTTACACTCAAATGCAAGTTCTTGGAAAGCGCAGGGCACTCAGCAAAGCTGGCTGTGATCCAGCAGGAAACTCACAAAGCTGCTAGTGTTTTCCCTTCCAGGGAAGCTGAAAAGTTGCTTCTGAATGCATGGCTTCTCCCTTCATCTCTTTTGATGGCATGAAGCTGACATTTATAGACTTCAGCTATGGTTGCTGCTCACCACAGCATATCGGGACCAGGAGAAACAATGGCAACTGCCATCCTATTTCTTTTTCCACACAGGAGAATAGGAAACCAAATCAAGATCACGCGAAGTATTAATACAACTCTGCAATGCCTTGGTAAGGCCACACTTGGAATACTGCATCCAGTTTTGGTCACCACGATGTAAAAAAGATGTTGAGACTCTAGAAAGAGTACAGAGAAGAGTAACAAAGATGATTAGGGGACTGGAGGTTAAAACATATAAGGAAAGGTTGATGGAATTGGGTATGTCTAGTTTAATGAAGAGAAGGACGAGGGGGGACATGATAGCAGTCTTCCAATATCTCAGGGGCTGCCACAGAGAAGAGGGAGTGAAGCTATTTTCCAAGGCGCCTGAAAGCAGGACAAGAAGCAATGGATGGGAACTAATCAAGGAGAGAAGCAACCTAGAACTAAGGAGAAACTTCCTGACAGTTAGAACAATTAACCAGTGGAACAACCTGCCTCCAGAAGCCGTGAATGCTCCAACACTGGAAGTTTTTAAGAAGAAACTGGACAGCCATTTGTCCAAAATGGTATAGGGTTACCTGCCTGAGCAGGGGGTTGGACTTGATGACCTCCAAGGTCCCTTCCAACTTTATTATTATTATTATTATTATTATTATTATTATTATTATTATTATTATTATTATTATTATTATTATTATTATTATTATTATTATTATTATTATTATTATTATTATTATTATTATTATTATTATAAACCCCCCTGGGTTCCGTGTTTAAAAAATAATGATTTTTTTCAGCTATTAAAATGCAGTTTATTATATGGGAAATAATTCCTCCACACAAGATAAAAGTTGGGGCGGAGATCCTGGCAACTGTGGCAACATATGATGCTCCAAAAACCTCTGGTGGGTGCTCTAACACTAGAGGTTTTTAAGAAGAGATTGGACAACCATTTGTTTGGAATGGTACATAGGATTTCCTGCCTGAGAAGGAGGTTGGACTAGAAGATCTCCAAGGTCCCTTCCAACTCTGTTATTCTGTTATATTCCAATAATGGCATATAATGGCAAAATATTATAAAGTGCAATGCAGTATTTCATAACAAAACCACATCACTATATTGTATGGAAATTATAGTCTAGTTTCAGGTATTGTGAATGGCTAGGCTTGACAAAATATGTGGGATTTTTTCTTCTTCTTTTTCCTTTTTCAGTGATGGAGAATGAATATACACTGTTAACTGCAACCTGCTACTTCTCTGTTACTTTAGTCCAGAGGTCTTCAAACTTGGCCCTTTTATGACTTGTGGACTTCAACTCCCAGAATTCCTCAGCCAGGCATGCTGGCTGAGGAATTCTGGGAGTTGAAGTCCACAAGTCATGAAAGGGCCAAGTTTGAAGACCCCTGCTTTAGTCAATGCCGAAGAAAAAAGCTTAGTTGATTGAAAGTGAGTAGCAAAAGACAAACTCTGAGTGCATTTGTAAAAAATCAGAAAGCTAGAAGGCTTTGAGAAGAAACCGGTACTGTTTTTCAAACTATCCCAGTTTGATGATACATTTATAGTAAATACAGATTTAATAGGACTGTGCATCCTTTAAGAATGAGTGAGAAGAAACACTTCAAACCTCACTCAAGCACAAACACAGCACTATTCATTGAAGTAGCCAGACCTTTTTCAGCTTGTTGAAATGTGAGCCTGAAAAAAATGTGCTGCTTGAATTTAAATTAATTTGAATAAGTGGATTCCTTAAAGCAGCACCAACTTTTTTTTCAGAGTTGCATGAAAAAGATGGGCTGCTTTAACGAGGCCAGAAAAATGCTATGCTTTGCAAGACCCAAAATACTCTCTCAGAAATTTTTGAAAAGTGCAGGATCCTAACACTTACAATGTCTGCTTAAGTCTGTTTGGTTCAACATATGTGTAATGTAATGGAAATTTCCTTGATTTTTTTTCCTGCCAATTCTGTCTCACTCTTGGTGCTGAACTAAATTGTATTTGCGTGTATGTTTCATGCATGTCTGTTTCACAAGTTCAGCTCTGCAGGTCCAGCTGTTTCAGCTGAGTTTTTACATACTTTTCAAAAAATTGTATCATGGGCAGATAATACCAGAAGAGAAAATATGCCTAGAGATAACAAGAGTGATAATTTATTCCATAAATTGTTTGCATGCAGTGAAATAGCTGGAAAGTGCTGGGAAATGTAACAGAGTATATATCTGAAATCACTTTTCCATTTACATTCTGCTGCAACCCAAAAAGCATAAACGTGTGCCGCTTCAAGGGGATCAAGAATAATAAGCAATGAAACTTATTGGCATAACCCAACATGATAGAGGAATGGTAGGCAAGTTGCCTGACCATAGGTCATTTATTTGTAATAGCATAACAAAAGAGGTTTTGGAGTTTTATACATTACTTCTGTGGATGGTCTGTCTAACAGTCAATATTTTAGGCCAGAATAACATCCCACTCAGCCAAAATACTCATTGGGTGACCTTGCTAGATTAGGTTAAACAATTGAAGAACTTTGCATGCCATTGTAGATTCCTTGAAAGAAGGGTGCAAATTTAAAATGAATTAGCTAAAATTTGAAACTTGAGGCTAATGGTGGTCATTACTAATAGCCTGTCATCTTCTCGGGATAGATTTGCAATATAATTTCATATTTTCCTCTGGATGTCCCAAAGGTGCTTTTTCACAAGGCAACTGGACTTCCTTTTTTTTCTCTTTGAAGACGTTTTGCTTCTCATCCAAGATACTTCTTCAGCTCTGACTGGATGGTGGGCAATGGAAGAATTTATATTCCTTGCAGATAGCTGGTCATTTGCATTCTTTTAGAGAGTCGCTGATGCCACTCGGAGGTTTTATCTGTGTCGTCAGGGTCACCTGAGTAGTGCAAATGGGTGTGGAGCCTTCCTGGAACTGTTAAATCAGTTTAAGATGAATCATCAAATCGATAGTACATCTAGTACAGACAAACAAACTGCTATATGAATGGCAGAGAAACATAGGTTGGAAATCTGGAGGTCCCAAATCTACTGTCCCAGAAGTATTCTGGGACTTCACACCCTGCCTCCATCTCCAGCTATGGGATAGCAGCAGGACTATTCCTGTGCCACCACAAACCTTCCAGGGCCTACTTTACATGGCATCTGCCTCCTAATCCTGATGCCTAAGAGAGATAGAGCTCTCGCATTCTGTGCTGTTTTATTGGCAATGATTAGGTCAAAATAAAGGTAAAGGTAAAAGTTTATTCTGACTAGTCATGTCTGGCTCTAGGGATGGTGCTCATCTCTGTTTTCTAGCCGAAGGAGCCAGCATGTAGCCAGCATGACTATGTATCAAGGCACATGGAAGTTTGTTACCTTCCCACTGAAGTGGTATCCATTTATCTACTTGCATTTGCATGTTTTTGAACTGCTAGGTTGGCAGGAGCTGGGGCAAGAACGGGAGCTCACCCCGACTTGTGGTACTTGGGTCTCCAACTGCCATCCTTCTGGTTAACAAGCCCAGCGTCTTAACTGCTAGACTAAGTACAAAAATTTAAATAGTGTTATATTACTCCCTAGAGACACAATAAAACCAGAGGATTAAGTTTTTCTTGGGACATAGGCCAATCTCAATAGATAGAATCAAATGTTATTTTTAAACATGCAAAAGATCTGGGTTTGACCTTAAATATTAAAATGCAAATATTCAATATGGAAGAAGATCACAGTATAGAGCATCTTGCTCAGCGAGGGAAAGAGAGAGAGAGAGAGAGAGAGAGAGAGGGAGGGAGGGAGGGAGGGAGGGAGGGAGAGGGAGAGAGAGAGGATACTGTAAATACTGTATAAAGTATAAATATAAAGCTGTAAGTATTCGCTCTGTACATCTTGTTTTCTTCAGAGTAAGAGACATAGATATCAACCCAACATTCTCATTTGAGGCAGACATGACCAGGCTGAAATGATAATATTTTAGATACATTATGTGAGGACCTAGCAATCTAGAGAAATCTGCAGTGCTGAGAAAGATAGAAGGGACCATAAGAAGAAAATGACTAGCAGCATAATGGATGGCTCATTTACAGTGTAATGGTGATTGAAAAGCCTGAAAGACCTGAAAGACCAGGTGAGGCACAGATCATCAATCTATCTATGTGGTTGCTAAGAGTCAACACTAACTTGATGGCACATAATCAATAAAAAGGGAATTAAATGTGTGTGAAATTTTCAGGGATTCAGGCAGTGGGCACCGTTGGATGAATTTGCCTGCCTTTTTCTTTTTTTCTTTTTACTTAAACCCTGAAATTGTTTTAATTTTAATGCTTAAAAAAATTACATTTGCCAATCTCATGGACAGAATCTAACATAGTGAATGGGGCAGCAGTTTGCCCTATATTCTGGGAATTATTTTGGCTAGCGCACCCCAGTGAAGTGGATAGGGTGCTGTCTGGTATTTCTCTGACCACATGTGCTTGGATCTGTATTTGCAGGTGTTCTGTTCTTGCAAAGCAGACATCGAGACGAGGCAGGTTCACAACAAAGGATCTCTTTATTAAGTATATTCACAGAACAGAAGCAAGAACACAATGGCAACTGGCCTTTTTATACTCCCCTTGCAAGGGGATGCACAGCCAATCATTGCAGGCCATTCTCCCGCCTTGCGCATGCGCGCAAGGCCAGAGACAGCCTGTCTGGGTCCCGGGCAGACACGTGGTCTGTCCGGGTCTCTGCAACCTTCCTGCAGCCTTTCTGAGCCTTGCTGAATGACTCAGCAAGGCCCAGGACATAACAGCAGGTGTGTTGGGAGAGGGGTATGACAAGAAAGTAACTAATACCTCACTTTGTGAGGGAGTAATACATGCAGTCTTAAAGGAGGCTATGACATGCTGCTTTCTTTAAAGCCCCTCCCTATATTCATCTATCACCTTCTCTCTAGCTTACCCTACTTGGAAAACATAGTCAGATTGTGATAATTAAGCAGTTATGGAGCATTTTAGAGGAAGCATATTCTCTGTTGGCTTGTCAGGCCTGGGCATGGCATAGAGTTGGTATTGGTCACTCTTGTAGACTGGAGAAAAGAAACATTGTTCTGCAGTGGTTCTATTCCTTCTTTAGTGGGCAGTTCCAGTTAGCCATTTTGGAGTGGATGATGGTTGCCCTTGTGCAATTTTGTAGGGTTCAGTTCTCTCTTCCTTTCTCTTTTACATTATCAGCATACTGACTATATTCAATTGTACAGTACATCACCCTCCTGAGCCAGGCAAGAGTTACCATCAATGCCTTATCTCAGTGTCTGGAGACTATTAAGGTTTTATTGTTGAGTTTTATAGCTTACTCTAGGATTTAAAAGCTTCAAATAAAAAAACTAAATTCTATACACAATTATCTAGGGCGAAGGTTTTTTTGTAAACACTTTTGGAAGTATTTACTTTGCAATCATAGGCTGAAATCAGTTTTGCAACTAAATCTTGCATACTTCACTCACAGACTTTACCTCTTCCTCCTCTCAGACAGCCATGAGTACAACTTTGTTAAGGTTGCCATCAGGATTCAAATATGTGAACAACCGGTTCTCTGTGTGGATGCCACTTCCGGAAGTCCATTCTGGGCCTGGGCAACAAAAAATTAGCTACCCGTTCTGCCGAAGTGGTGGAAACTGGCTGAATCCCACCACTGGTTGCCATTAAGAACCATTCCCTTCTTATCCAGTTCTTACTTAATCTTTGTAGTTAGCAACTTACTTTAGAGAAAAAGCTCAGTTCAAATTGAATGCCTAAAAGAATTTTCTAGGAACAGTCTAGAACAGACATGTCAAACTCGCGATGTCACGTGACGTCGCACAACGTATCGGAACTTTTCCCCCATTGCCGGCAATGGGGTGGGTGCAGTTTCCTCGTGATGCGTCCGGCCCACGGGCTGGCAGTTTGACACCCCTGGTCTAGAATAACTGGTTCAAGTTGGAGAAAGAGCCAGCTAAAGTTAAACTTTCAATACAACTTAACCTCCCTTTTAAGACATTATAATATGCCCAATAAAACAACCATTCACTGTTTGAGCTGTTCAATCAATAATTAAAATAGTCCAGTTATTTCTTGGAACCAAAGAAAACAAGAGTGATTAAAAATCTTTGCTGGCATAAGCCAAGAGTTTTGTTATTCCTTCGAACCTGGCTCCCAATTAAGCTTCAACTTGAAAACTCTGCCATCCATCAGGTTTATGCCTTCCCAATAAAAATATAGAGGAGCAGTTGTGTATTCTGCATGACCTTGAAATACCCTTCCTGTACAGCAATAGAGTGGAAGGTTTTAAAACAAGGGACTGATTGTCCTTCTTCACTAGATGAATCTTACCCAGTAGAATGCTAAGCTATGCTTCACCCGTGCAAGACTTTAAACATCTATTCAAAATGCTTCTTTTTATAAAGTATTTTTACAACGTTCAAAGCTCCCTTTTGCCTAATAAAAACAGTAGGAAAACTGATTAGTCGCAAAAACCAAGTGTGCCTCAGTTTTCAATGGAAAGAAAACAACACATTCAGCTTCATTGTGGAAGCATTGTTTGTTTGTTGCATGTCAGTGGAAGGACTGGGAACTGCATAATTCTTCAGGAACTGCTGCAGAATTTCATAGCAGGGAAGTAACCAAGGATTTTCTGCCAGAAGCCCAAAATAAATGCAGTACATCTCAGAAAGCAACAAGATCTTTAAAAAGGCCCTTCCTGGCAACTTTGATGTCAGTTGCGGTCATCTGGATGTTGTGGCTGTTCCTTGGGCGTTGCTTTTGTTTCTGTTGTGCTTTCTGATGGTTTTTTTTTCCTTTCAATACTGTGGGTTATCTTTTTAAAAACTATGTAAACCATTTAGAACCTCGTTAGAATGATCAGCATCCAAACTGTAGCAAAATAAATAAACAATACATAATGTCCAGACAGCTTGACATTGAGATAGGACCTGACTCTTTTAAGGAAGCATTTAGGCCAGGGGTAGGCAACCTCGGCTCTTTTATGACTCGTGGACTTCAACTCCCAGAATTCCTGAGCCAGCATGGCTCAGCTTGGAAACCTCTCCGTTTCCCCTCAGCATGGCTGGCTCAGGAATTCTGGGAGTTGAAGTCCACGAGTCATAAAAGAGCCGAGGTTACCTACCCCTGATTTAGGCCTTTAAAAGTTAAAACATCTTAACTTCTGCCCAGAAAATGATAGACAATCACTGTGCCTTTTCATAACAATGCATTGATTGACAGCTTGCTTGCTCTATTTAAGCACCAGCTAAAGCATGGATCATTGTTGCTAAATCCAAATGCCCATGGATGATCACAGTTTATGGCTCAGTATATAGCTGCATTAATCCATTGGTTGTCCCTAACATTATCTGGGAACCTAGAAGCAGATGACAAGTCAAGCAGCATCTCTAAATCACAAATCTGCTGTTTTGAAATAGTGCAGCCCCATCCAGAACAGGATGAATCCAAAGCCTAGGTTTTTGTTTTTTTTAATGTCCAACAGCAGTTTAACCTTTGGATTTAATTTCAGCTTGACTCTCACCACCGCTCATCCAATAATGGCAAGTAGCACTAGAGATGGGTTCAGATTTGCCTGGAACAGAAACTGATTTTAGCAGAAACAAAACCCAGAACATTTTGGTTGCCCCCCCCCAAGTACACATTATAAGCGTTCATTATTGCAAGGAAACTCTTCTGTCTTGATTTTCTCCCCACTGTTGCCTGCCCCAGCCACGAATACTCCTTCCCTGTACAGCCACATACTTAATAATAATAATAATAATAATAATAATAATAATAATAATAATAATAATAATAATAATAATAATAATAATAATAATAATAATAATAATAATAATAATAATAATAATAATAATAATAATAATGTTGGAAGGGACCTTGGAGGTCATCTAGTCCAACCCCCTGCTCAGGCAGGAAACCCTATACTATTTCGGGCAAATGGCTGTCCAGTTTCTTCTTGAAAACTTCCAGTGTTGGAGCATTCACCGCTTCTGGAGGCAGGTTGTTCCACTGGTTACTGAAATGCACAATTTCCATTTCAGATACAGGTAAATCAACACCAATGCACCGATGGTGGTGTCTCCTTCATAGCAGACCTGGCATTGTTCAAGGAAGTTGCAGTGATACAAGAACAAGGAGTTCTATTGCATCACCAGCCAGACGGAATAGGCTTCCCTAGATGTTTTTTTCCCCCCCCCCCTTCCATTCATTTGGGTCCAATATTTGGAGACTGCCTGGACAAGTCTCTCCAGTTTTTTGGGGGTCAGGTTTTTCAGAAGCGACTTGCCATTGCCTCCTTCCTAGGGCTGAGAGAAAGTGACTGGTACAAGGTCACTCAGCTGTCTTTGTGACTAAGGCAAGGCTAAACTTACAGTCTGCCAGTTTCCAGCCTAATGCCTTAACCACTATGCAAACTGCCTTCCCCCCCAAAAAACTGCCAGATATAAAATTGAATTAAAGTTAGTATCAGGTTAATTTTGATCTATAGGATTTTCTGGAGTTTGCTTCCTATTTAGGACTGCGCTTTAAAATAGTTTCCTGGGCAAGAGTTTGAAAAATAGAAAGAAACCATATCCAGACTCTAAATTTGTCAGATTTCAAACACACAATTTGGACATTTCAAGCTTGTGCAACTTTTCCCATGAGAGAAATCAACTTCTGCCAAATTATAAGCTCTGTCAAAGCAGGACACTTGGAACGTTTAACTTGGCCGTAAGTATGAATTAACCACAGCCATCTACTTATTCTCCTCAGTAGAAGAAGGGGATGACAGAGAATGAGGTGGCTGGATGGAGTCACTGAAGCAGTAGGCGTGAGCTTAAATGGACTCCAGAAGATGGTAGGGGACAGGAAGGCCTGGAGGAACGTGGTCCATGGGGTCGCGATGGGTCGGACACGACTTCGCAACTAACAACAACTTATTCTCCTACCGTAGACAATTCTTTTTTCACAAACATGTTATTGGCAAAGCAAAAATCTATTCAATTAGCCAAAGTATCTCTACCCTGTCTGAGTTGGGTGAGCACACTATGACTTCCTTATTCTCTGGCACTCAGCCAGTGGTGGGATTCAAATATGTGAACAACCGGTTCTCTGTGTGGATGCCACTTCCGGAAGTCCATTCTGGGCCTGGGCAACAAAAATTTAGTTACCGGTTCTGCCGAAGTGGTGCGAACCGGCTGAATCCCACCACTGCACTTCATCAAGTCTTTCTGAGACTTGTATTTCCCACAATCTTTGAGTTGCTTTGTGTGTTTCATCACTATTACAGAAGGCAGGTGATCTAGTAAAGACAGCATAAGTCTTTTAAAGCAGGGGTCTGCAACCTTGACAACTTTTAAGACTTGTGGACTTCAGCTCCCAGAATTCCTCAGCCGGCTGAAGTCCACAAGTCTTAAAGTTGTCAATTTTGCAAACCCCTGTTTTAAAGTAAAGGTTTTGATGCAAGGAAATTTCATCTGTCCATTTTTAAGATGATAAAAGAGAAAGTTACCATGACCATGTTTTAACAGATCACACCTCTCTTGTCCATTTTTCAAGGGTTTAACGTTTTAAACCGTTGCTCCTGATGCATTTTCTGCTGGATCTGTGACATTACAATACATCTCCTATTTATTTATTTATTTTATACTTTTGTAAATATTTTACATTTATGTGAGACAATTGGCAACATGGCTAAACATATAATAGTAGACAAAAGCATTCTTGTTGATGCTACCAACGAAAGTAACATACTCTACTTTTTTTCGGACAGATAACAAGTTGTTGCCGATCAGGTGTAAAAGAAAAAAAAAATGCTGGAGCTCAATTAAAGAAAAAAAAACACTGAAATGTAAAATTGCTAGAAGTATGAAGCATCTCCTCCTCTCACTTTTCTGCAAAAGCCATCAAACCTCCTTTCTTTCTGAAAGACCATTAAAGTAATAGAAGCCCAGGAAACACACCACTCTGATCACTAACTCTCCAGAACTGCAGCATTTGAAAGAAAAAAAATTGTTGTAGTGCCATTTCAACTGAGCCATAAATAAACTGACTCACTTTTCAAGCAGAACTATACACTGTGACACCTATCCCTTGCTGGTTTCATGCTGACAGAGAGCCTTTCTCTAAAGAAATTTCACTATTCTCAATGTTGTGTTTCTCTTTTCTTCCACATTATTTCAAGGGTTCTCCATTTCTGCTCTTGCCTATTTTTTCGCTTGAAGAACTGCTAGAATTAATTTCAGAACACATACATCATATACATTTTGCATGTACATGTACATATATACACACATATTATTTCTTATGGATTAATTATGCATACAAGTACATATCCATCTATCCATCCACACACCTATCAAGAGACAGATGTGTCCCGAGTTCATCAATCTATTAAGAACGAATAAGTATTTACACGGCCTTTGGGAGAGAATAAGCAGGAAAAGAAAATAATTGCAAAGGGTGGTAAATAGTTTGAAAATAAAAAACAAAAAAGGATATCACAAATCCACTGGCATCATTAATATTATCCCTGAAAATTGGAGAAGTGTGGCTAAGAAGTACTTAAGTATCTTTAATTCTGACCTCATTGTTTTCATTTTAATATGGGTTTTGAGACACAAGAGAGTTGAAAAGAGAATCTTGTGTAAAATTCAAACTCTCGCGTTCTTTTTCTGCTCAGGATTCTTCATGCTTGTGCATTCTGTACTGAGCTATCAGAGGCACAAAATGAATGTAAAGTCTTGGTCGCAATCCAGTGCAACAGAAGTGAAAAACATATAATATTTTCTATCCTTTTGGTGATCAATGCCTATCCTAGCGTTCCTTCCATCACCCTTGTTTTCCATCTCATAGACATCTGTCCGCCCGCTGGCTCACCTCACCTATGAGCTTCCCTCTTTTTCCCTCTCTTTCAGATGATCTCATTTTTGGAATGTGTCAACTTGCAACATTTTGTTCCAGAAACGATGAGCTTCATGGAGTTTACTTTTCTTTGAGAGGTCACAGTTCTCCTTCAGTTAAAAACTTGTTACTTTCTTATTAATGCTAAATGGAAGTATCATACTGGCAGCAAAAAAAAATTATAAAATGCTATCATCATCCTAGCCTTATGTCTTCAGGATATGTTAGCATTATAACTCCAATTAGGATGGGAATTCTGACAATTCTAGTTTCTCCAAACCCATTTAATCTGTGGTGCCATTTGATCTGCCCCTGGTGGCACAGGGGTTAAAGTGCAGTATTGCAGGCTAACTCTGCCCACAGCCAGGAGTTTGATCCTGACCAATGTAAGATTGACTCAGCCTTCCATCCTTCCAAGGTGGATAAAACGAGGACCCAGATTGTTGGGGGCAATAGGCTGACTCTGTAAACTGCTTAGAGAGGGCTGTAAAGCACTATGAAGCGGTATATAAGTCTAATTGCTATTGCTATTGCTATTTGGGGAACATCAAATTGGGGAAAGTTAACACAGACATTTCTAATAACCTAAGAATATCCAGATATGAGATTTAAAAATCCTAAACTGAAAAAAATGTGCTAGTTTTCTAAGTGAAATATAAATGGGATATGTGACAGCAAAAAAAAACTATGAATAAGGTAAGCTTCAGTTTATTTTCCATATAAAAGGGAAACAAGTTGCAGTATAATAATAAATTATAATAAAAATTCAGATATTTATTTAACTTAAATTTTGGTTGGAAATATACTAGATATAATTCAGAGTCTAACATAAAGAGGGGTTTCCTATTCTGTCAATGTATCCTATGCTAGCACTAGGGTGCCTATTAGAGAGATGGAAATCCCTTTTTGGATTAAATCAAACAGGTTTTTAAAATCAAACACACTTTTAAAAATATATTTAGTATTTATCACAGAATATAAGGGTTGATGTGGAATCCAGTTTAGACTCTGGCATCCTATTACATGAATTTTATTCACTGAGTAGCCAAAGTTTATGCATACAGATATATCAGAAACATTGTTCAAGTGGTTTATTTTTAAAAATCCATTTTTAAAATAAGTGGATATTCAAGTGCAGAGCAGAGATATATCACGAATTTCAACATTCATATCTCTCTAAGTCAGGTTACTGCACATATATTATGAATCTCTGCAAGGAGCTATACAATCAATGGTTTCCATGCAAGAGGAACTCTGCTACGATACTGAAGGTCCCTCTTTGCAGTTGTTTTTATACCTCAGGTTTATATCTTTAAGACTTAGAACAATAGAGTTGAAAGAGTCCTTGGAGGTCTTCTAGTCCAACCCCTTGCTTAAGCAGAAGACCCTATAACAGGGGTAGGCAACCTTGGCTCTTTTATGACTCGTGGACTTCAACTTCCAGAATTCCTGAGCCAGCATGGCTGGCTCAGGAATTCTGGGAGTTGAAGTCTACGAGTCATAAAAGAGCCAAGGTTGCCTATCCCTCCCCTATACTATTTCAGACAAATGGTTGTCCAATCTCTTTTTGAAAGCTCCAGTGTTGGAGCACCCACAACTTCTGAAGGCTAGTTATTCCATTGGTTGACTGCTCTCATTATTAGGAATTTTCTCCTTAGTTCTAGGTTGATTCTCTCCTTACTTTCCATCCATTGTTTCTTCTCTTGCCTTTTGGTGCTTTGAAAATAGTTTGACCTCCTCATCTTTGTAGGAGCCCCTCAATTATTGGAACACCACTGTCATGTCACCCCTAGTCCTTCTTTTCATAAGACTAGACATAGCCAATTCCTGTAACCTTTCTTCATTTTTAGCCTCCACCCCTCTAATCTTTTTTGTTGTTCTTCTCTGCACTCTTTCCAGAGTCTCAACATCTTTTTTATATTGTGGTGACCAGAACTGGATGCAATATTCAAGTGTGGTCTTACTAAGGTTTGTAAAGTGGTACTAGAACTTCATGTGATTTTGATTCTATCACTCTATTAGTGCAGCCTAGGATTGCATTGGCTTTTTTGGTTACTGTCGCACACTGTTGGCTCATATTTAAGTGATTGTCCACTAGGACTCCAAGATCCCTCTCACAGTTACTGGCATTAAGCCAAGTTTCACCTAGGTTGTACCTATACAGTTGTTTTTTTCTTTCCTAAGTGTAAAACCTTACTTTTATCTGTTTGAATTTCATTTTATTAGATAGGTCCCAGTGTTCACGTCTGTCGAGATCTTTTTGGATCTTGAGCTTGTCTTCTGGGGTGTTGGCTATTCCTACCAGCTTAGTGTTGTCTGTGAGCTTCAACACTCAGGATTCCCCAGCCGGTATGGGGAAATCTTAAAGTTGCCAAGGTTGGACACCCCTGTTATTCCTTAGTCATGTTATACTTTATTTAATCTGTAGGAAGAGCTAATTGGCATGAATAAGCCCATTAGGGTGGAACTAATTACGTTGGCTCCCTGCTTATGTGTTAAAATATCATTTTAAAAATGCTTGAATATAGCTAAAGTGTCAGTGTAATCTGTATTTAGTCAAATGGAGCTCCTTTCTTTAGCCTCAGAGACTCCAAAAACTGAATTTTCCACCTCATTTCAGTAGCAATCTGTTGAGAAGCAATTTCCTAAGTTTTGGTATGCATGTGTGTGTGTGGGGAGGAAACAAAACTTTAAAAAGCTGTATAAATCCCTGTTTAAGTGTCAGGCTCTTGACATCTGCGCCAAAAGTCATTCTTTTCCAATCATAATGATTCACCCAGGAAAAAAAAATACCCATTATCTTCATTTCTTAAATGGTAATGGTAACCTTTGCTGCTGTGTTACTGGAAAATTATGAGTGAAATGTAATCTAAAATGCAAGTTTACGATCTGAATCTTATATTATCAACTGTTATCCATCAGCTCTTCCTGTATGTACCTGACCTGGCCTGGCCTGTTCTTTCTCTTAAATGTATCACAATGTCTAACTCATATTTCATTCTTGGTTTATTCTTTTAGATGTAAGGCATGAGCCTTCTGTTTTCAGCATTGATGAACAGGCCTCTCAATATTATTAGATCACTATTACAAACAGTGTAGTGTGGTACAGTCTGCCAAGGGTTTCTACCGAAGTTTCTGTATAAAACAAATTCTTACCCATGGTTTAACCTCAGTCTGAAAGGAAGTCTGAAATGTAGTACACTACTATATTCTACATTCATAACATATTGCTTCAAAATAATTAAACATTTTTCATTCTTTATAAATGTATTCTAATATTTATCACTAGCCCAGCAACAGCCTGCATTGGAATAGAGCTCTGCTAATATGGACTTTGGGGACTTATGGCAAACTGCTCTTTGACAGCAGGGACCCCGAGGCACCCCCCTCCACACAAGAAGGTCAGGCCATGCTAATGTGACATTTCACTAAAAGTCCTGCTGCATGACATTTTGTTGAAAGAGAGTCACAGGAAGAGGGCAATTTAATGGTCCTATGGAAATGAACCTCGCAACTGCAGATCCAAAAATTTATGCCTTTTACATTTCATTTAAATGAATAATTTCCTTTCTTTGGCTAGATAGGTTGGAGGTAAGCTTCAGTCCTGGTTATTAAATTACTTTCAGATTATTTCACAATGCATTTTTTTTTCCTGGGCAAGAAGATCTGAGCAATAAAAGATTCTAAATAAATCATATTTTTAAGTTGAGCTCTTATTCCTAAGTGAATGCTTTCCGTCTTCAGAGCATAGAATATCATCTCTACTCTGAGGTAAACATCATATCCAACATGACATGAGAGAGCCCACAGTAGCCAAGGAGATCATGAACACCTGAGCACATATGGATCCCAGAGGTTGACACAGAGGTTGACATCCAGCAATAACTTGTAACTTTCTATCATTAGCCCTTCTGTAAGATCCAGGAATCCAGGAAGGCCTGCACCAATTGGCTCCTATAGCTCAGAATTGCACAGTCTGGCACCTTAGGTTGATAGGTAGAATTCATGGTAATTTTTTAAAAAAATGTTCTTAGGTACGCATAAAACCCTTCCAAATATACATTTTCCATAATTATATACAGTACAAATATCTACATATTTCCAATAATATTGCCTTGTGGTGAGATGGGGGGCGGCAAACAAACAAACAAATAAAATGAATGAATGAATGAATGAATTGTTGCAATGTTTGCTTTTTATCCAGTGCGATTTCAATGCGCACATAAAAATATATGAAAAACATGGAAATCATTAGCAAAATGAGCATAGCAAGGAAAATATACAGAAATGCTTTCAAAAGGACATTGCTGAAAATGACTATTGCTGCAGATAAATTGATGTGGAATGAAATGGTGTGAAAGACGGAAAAGCAAAAAAATAAATACAGTCTGGTTAGAGATATTCAGCCTTTCCTAACTCACTATCATACAAAATATTCTAGAATATAAATGGCTTCTATTCTAAGCAATTTTCATGGGTTGTCTAAATTTAAGTTTACTGCCTAAACTATAAAAAACTGAATTGCTGTCCCTCTCAAAAATCTCATTTTAGGTTGAAATTATCAGCAAGCTTCTGCAGATATGATCAATGGAAATTACAAATGAACATTGGATTACAACCTAACTATACAAATAATTATTATTTTCTCCCCCAAGTATTACATTCATATATGAGTAATATAGTATGAGCAGCATTTTAGACCTCAAAACAAATGGGGGGGGGGAAGGAATCTGACACTGTTTTTGTACACCCTATAATCTCAAACATTCACTCATTTTTATTAGCGAGAAACCTAGCACATCCCGAATTATTTGTTTTTATTGCGTTTTAAGTGATCTGTATTTCATTCTGTATTGATATACTGCACAAGAGTAGGAGAAAGATATAAGACACTATCCAGTAAGAACACAGGCATTTAAAAAGAGGGGGAGGGGAACAGGAAGCCACCATGTCTACACACTGGGTCCAATTTACTCAAGAGGGGAAAAAAATTATAGGAAGGGTTAGTTAAGGAGGAGAGGAAATGAGAACCAACCTTGTCAATCTTAGATACAAAGCAGACTGGGCCAGACTGACTACTACCTCAACACTGGAGAGAGTGGCCATTTCCTCTTTTTCAAAAATGTTATCACGTTCTTCTTATTAGAAGCCTATGACACTGTTGAGTACCTTTAAAGTACTGAAAAAGTAGATTCTTTTACCAAGTTACTGATCAATCCCAATTACTCATTCACAAGCTAGTCCTGGAATGAAGGGCAATAGAGATTGCAGTTTTATATAGCAACATACTGCAATTCCCTGAGAATTGCTATATAAACTTTAATGGACATAGTCACAATACCACCTCTACATTAATTGTGATTGGTGTGAGAAGCAACCTAAAGGAGACTGAAAATGAATCCTGTGATATAGGACAATGATGAGGACAGACAATCACATCAGTGACAATGGCAAAAGTATAATTTCCTACTGAGTGTGAGAAGGTATGGCATTTATCAAGAAAAGTCATTGGGAGAAAATATAAAATGATTTGACAATACAGGGCTGGATTATGAGGCCTTCAAATTTCCTACTGAGGAAATGCTGAGGATTTTTCAGATTACTAATGGAGTTTAGGTCATAGCTAGATTAAAATCTTCTTTATGTTGATTGTCCTCATGTGGAATCTATACCCTGGTCAGGAAGTCGCAGTATGAACAGAATGAGGAAGATCGATTCCAGGTTGGTAATGATTGAGGCAAGGCTGTATACTTCCTTATTTATTCAAACTATGTTCCGAATATCTATTAAGAGAATAAGAATTGGAAAAAGATGAGTGTGGCTTTAAAACAGAATGAAGATATGTCAAGAATTTATGTTATGCTGATGATACTATTCTGATAGCTGAACATGCAAATTAGCTGCAAGGAGCACAATGAAAAAAATAGAACAACAACTTTAGAATAGACAATGAAGATATTAAAGCGGTGGATAGTTTCTGCCTTTTAGGACTATCGACTGTATAGGAATCAAGAAGATGCTGTAGATCAGCACTTGGGAGAAAAGCAATGAAGGTTTGAGAAAGATATCAGATGTCATGATTCTTCTGTACTTACAAAGATCAGAATTGTGCAAGCAGTGCTGCTCTCTTATTCCAGACCTCAACTTTTATCTAGAGAACAGAATAGATGCTACTATGCAAATACTGGCCTGTGCATAAAGGGTTACAAGGTGAAGCTATTACCACCTCAAAACAAAGGTTCTCAGCTGTCAGAACAATAAACGTTTGTTTAAGTGAAGATAAAAGATGAGCATGATTCCTCATACAACAAAAGCAGGAAACTTGTCCACTTGTGTTTTTTTCCTCCTTTTCCAGTGGAGTGGAGTGGAGTGGAGTGGAGTGGAGTGGAGTGGAGTGGAGTGGAGTGGAGTAGAGTAGAGTAGAGTAGAGTAGAGTAGAGTAGAGTAGAGTAGAGTAGAGTAGAGTAGAGTAGAGTAGAGTCCCAAAATATTATCATAGCCGGAGAAACATTTGGATGATCTTTACTACCTTTTCTTGGCATTAAGGAAAAATAAAACTATGACCTTATTAGGAGGTGGCCAAGTCAGAACCAAAAGAAGAAAAGGGATTAAAAACCATTTTCTTATGAGATAGGAGAGCAAATTAAGAAGGGTGTCATTGTAAAGTCAGTGATAAGTGGAGCAAATGAAAGTAAGTTGGAATTATTTAAGTATTTGGAAGAAATCACAAATTGAGTGATGGAGGTAAAATAGCAGGAACATCTTACAAACCATAGCCTTCCTGGTTCCTGATAGCTGTTAATAGTAATATTTACTATAAAGGAATTTATTATGTGAAAATTCTTTCAGCTTCTATTCTATGGCCCACATAAATGTTTTATGACAAGGCAAGGCAAGTTGCTTGTTTCCCCATTTTGTACCTTCTCTGCTGAGTCCAAGAGATTGCGAAAACTCCAACTTTAGAAAGTCCCCCCAAAATGATGCAGTCTGGAGGATAGTGATCTGCTCAGTTCCAGCTGGCTGACCAAGCCTGCTGTAGAAATATTCTTACCCTGGGCCTCCATGGCCATTTTGAATTTGGCTACACCATGATCTGTCTATCTTGGGTGGCCCTGAACAGCTTAGCTCATATAGCTTCTTTGAACTGAGCAAGCCCCTTCACCACAACAAGGCAATGGCCAATGAAGGGGATTATTTATACAGAGTTACAATAAGTTACATACAGGTTACAATGGCAATTGGGGCAATTGGAATTGCTATCACTAAGCGATGCAATCGTAAAGCATGATGTCATGTGACTGTGTCACTTAGTTATAACAGTCCCAGTTGCTGTCATTAAGTGAGGAACATGCAGGTCATTAATGAAGCACTTCACGTGACTGCTACTTCCGATTTCAACCTGACCTTGCTTGTGGGAAGCTGGCAGAGAACATCTGAATTCACAATCACATGACCGTGAGGAGGTTGCAACCAGTCAGAACTCTGAGGACTGGTCATAAGTCCCCCTTGTTCAGAGCCATTGCAAGTTTGAATGGTCACTGAACGAGTAGTCATAACTCTAAGACTATTTATAATGAAACTAACTATATAAGTACAATTCCATTAAAATTACGCACCTTGAATCTTAAGGGTATTAAACATTGGAATATAAATAATTACAAACTAAGAGAAAAAGTCTTTAAAATACTTAAGTTTGATTGGATTCTGCCACATTTCAATTGCATCAGTTCTGATAATGGGCAATTCATTTTATGAGGAGTATCTGTTTTAGATTTATCATTTTACACTGCATGCAGCTCAATAACCTTAAACATATTCTTTTCTTTTCTTTTCCTTTACTTGATTTATTTTCTGATGAGCTGAACTACAGGTATTGGGTGTCACGCTTGCCGAGTAGTTTCAGCCATATGGAATTTCTATTTGACTTTGTAATTCTGTATGTAAATGCAATCATTTTCCGTTCATCTGGTTATTTTTGTTTCTGTTTTTATATCTGCTATACTGCTGTAACATTATCATGGCTGGCTTTGGGCCAAGAAAACCAGCGATCAAATAACTTGTTTAAAATGACTAACTGAACAGTCTACAACTTCTGAGTTAAGTCTCCCTCTTCCAAACAAAATAAAGATTCCAATAATTGCAGCCAATTGAGAACCTCCAACATTTAAAGAGCAGCATGTCACATGACACCACGGGGGAAATGAAAACAGAATGTTTCTTTTTTCAAAGACCAGAACGGCAAGATGGACACCCTGTGATCCAGATGTTCTTACTCCCTCTCTCCTATTGGGGATATGAATATTACAAGTCTGTTGCAGACGTAAAAGAGAAAAGGTATCCCCCCAGATATGCAGCTGTAACAAATAATAATCTGGAGAAGGGACGGGGAAATGAAAGCAGAGAGAAGACAAATTGTCTGAATCCAAAGAATTTTGTGTTCTTTTCTTTTTCGTCCTCTTTGCCAATTTACATTTCATAACACGGTGAGTTAGACAAGACTATAAACTAACCTAATGAAATGTTACTTAAACTTCTTCTGAAAAAACAGAACACAAAGCTTGTCCATCTAATTCTCTGCGTGCAGGACAAGCCAGAATCTCTCATTGTTCTCTTGTTTTCTTGTCAGAATAGACACTTTCTTTTCCTCAGTTCCAATTCCTGATACACACAGACCTCGCACTTTCATGAACACAGACACATTCTTACATCCAGGGCTTTTTTTGTCATAGAATGCCCAGAACGGAGTTCCGGCACCTTTTTTGGATGGAACCTTGTAGGGTAGGCAAGGCGGGTTG
The DNA here is from genome assembly GCA_023970755.1 of Azemiops feae. Classification (NCBI taxonomy): domain Eukaryota; kingdom Metazoa; phylum Chordata; class Lepidosauria; order Squamata; family Viperidae; genus Azemiops; species Azemiops feae. Next base: position 2,035,950 of record JALGBA010000035.1, read on the forward strand.
TATGACATGTGTGAGTTCCGGCACCTTTTCTTTTTAGAAAAAAAGCACTGCTTACACCTATACATGTTTTGCTTCAATGCCATCTGACATTACGCTAGCAAATATACCCTTCACATCAAAAACAACCTGTCATAATTTCCATCATGTTACAACACGTGGGAATTAAAGATGCATGGTAAGTGAACTGTTGCGTGTATTAATTGAAGGAAGGAGTGACACATGGTTTATTCTTTCTTTCTTTTTTTCCAGAGTCTGAGTCAACTCATTATGTAGTATTACAGTGACTAATTATACCTACCCTGAACTATAAACTACAAACAGGCTGAGTTTACACAATACACCAAGCTATAAGAAAACCTAACCTGTTTTTTTTTTGTATAAATTTTATTAGTTTTTATACGGTTAGGAATGAGGTGGGATCGGGACTGGGATTTGGGTTTGGGTTAGGATTAGGGTTGGGGTTAGGGTTTTTCCAAATAACATTCTCAATATTTAGCAAACAGCATAATGTCTGGGTTCATGTATTTAACAAGAAATAATAGATAATAGTTAATTATCATAAACAATATGTTAATTAATCGCTCAATAGTCTTCTTCTTACTAATATATATTCAAAGTTACATATCACATTCCTTTCTCTGTAACTCATGTTTCTAGCCATTGATAGAAATTATCCCATGTTCTAAAATACACTGAGTCTTCTTTCTCTTTTATCTTTAAAATCAATCTGTCCATTTCTGCACACCCTAAAATTTTCTTAATTAATACTTCTTCAGTTGGTAAATTTTCATTTTTCCAATGTTGGGCAAATACAATTCTTGCTGCAGTTAGTATGTGTAAAATTAAATAACTACAATCTTTCTCATAATTTGCTCCTATTATTCCTAACAGAAATAATTCTGGCTTAAAGTCTATTTGTTTTTTAGTCATTTTCTCCAACCAAGAAAACCTAACCTGGTTTAACACTCATCAAGTTTAACATATGTGCAAATATGCTAGGACTTTCTCTAACCTGATAAAGCACAGCCAATCACTAATTATGGAACTCGCCTAGTTTGGAATTAGCAAATATTCTTTCTATGAAGTAAATTTAAATGTGTTTTCCGTGGCAAATACATTTAAGTATAGAGAGCACAGAATACATGACTTGAAAGATATATGTTAGGAGACATACATTGCATGCCAATGTATACTTTGTAGTACATATGTATATGTCTGCTGGGGATACAAAATATTATAATAAAAGCAAGAATCAAAGAAAGAAGGAATCAAATCCAATCTTTATTATGACCGTAGACCAGCATGAAGAAAGAAAGAAAGAGCTACTTAATACACCAAGTCCAACTTTATGATCATATATCACATCTCCCTACAGTAAATTAATTACATATACAAGATCAGGAAGCCACAATCCAGTTTGAACATAGCAAAATAGACTGTTTGCAAAGATGTAAGATATGGCTGTGTACTCTTCCCTTATTTATTCATTTTATATACTGTGTATATATTGAGGGAAGCTGGATTGGAGGAAGATGAATTCAATTTTACAATTTAAGAAATATCAAAAATTATGCCGATGACCTAACTCTGATAGCTAAAAAGGCAAAAGGAAAATGGATTAAGATTAAATTAAAAGGGGGAAAATGGAAGTAAGATAAAAACACTGAGATTAAGATTAAATACCAAGAAGACTGACAGCAGTCAGCCTTAGAACTGACCATGAAGATATTAAAGTGATGGCATTTTTTTCATCTTAGGATTATTAAGGATAAAGAATTCAGCAGTCAAGAAATCTGTCAGAGACTAGTCCTTGATAAAGTAGCCGTGAAGGCTTTGGAAAACCTGTTCAGATAACAGCATGCATCTGTTCCTATAAAGATTGGCATCGGGCAGACAACAGGTTTCCTTGTGAACTCTATGGAAGTGAAAATTGGAATTTGGAGAAGTGGGATAGAAACAGTAGCGATGCTTTTCAGCTTGATATTGGAGAAAACTCCTGAGAATATCATGGATAATCAATACTACCAATCCTAGGAATTTGTGAGTTCAAGCTTCTATTGAATCACTTCTTAGAGCTTGCAACAGCAGTGTGAACCAGAACAAAGGCAACACTGCACGGTTTATATAATGTGAAATTACAATGTTTTTGAAAAAAATGTTTTCATAAATTCTAATATCATAGGTCCTAATATATTTCTTTTATGTCTATTTATGTAAGTCGCCTTGAGTCGCCACGTGCGAGTAGGCAGCAATACAAATTTTCCAAATAAATACAAATAAATAAATATCTAATAGCCGGGGTGTGTGTGTGTGTGACGCAACTCAAAGTATATTCTAAATCTAAAATGAAACTAGTATTCATATTACATGCTGTGTTTACAGTACAGAATGCCAATAATGTATAGAATTCAGACTCAGGTACTGCAGACTCAATAGAGAAGGATATAATAAACAGAACAGAAGTATGGTAATGGAATTAAAGGAAAACATACTATAAGTCCTATAGAAGTGATGAGTGGAAAGCACTATCCAGCTGCCTCTTTCTTCCTGACACAGGAAAGAAAACAGGACTCTCAGATCATAGACAGAGGAGAAAAGAATATTACACAAAGACTAGACTTCAGGCACTGCAATTTAAGCAACTGACGGAAAGGGAATGGATCGTTTTTTAAAAGGAAATGAGTAACTTTAAAGCAGGAAAATAAATCCCCATAAATTTTGTCTGAGGACAAGTCTACACAGGAAGCTCCTGGTTTGTTACGCTACCTTAAGACCCAAAGTACAGAAGATATGCCTAAGACACTGAGGGTCTTACCAAAAATAACAAAATGGAATTCAGTCATGACTGTTGCATCTATTACAATCAAGAAAAAGAAATTCTACAGAAGAGATGGAAAGTAAAGCAACTTCTGGAAGCAAAGATAAAATCCCAGCACGAAATAGTATATTAAAAGATAGATGAATTCAAACAGAATGAATGGAATGTGGGTGTAGAGGAAAAAGGATGTGGAAGAATGACGTCATAAAGTGCCACTGAAGTGTATGGAGCTCAGTCAACTGATCAGTGAAAATATAGGAAGTCTCCAACTTACGGCCACAATTGGTATCAGAATTTTCATTGCTAAGCAAGGACGTTAAATGAGCCACACCCGATTTTACAACTTTTACTGCCTTTCATGCTCCAGTTAAGCAAATAATTTCAGTTGTTAAGTGAACCGTGTGGTCGTTAAGCAAATCCAGCTTCCCCCATTGACTTTGCTTGTCAGAAACTGGCTGGGAAGGTCGTCAATGGCGATCATGTGTTCCCAGGACATTGCAACCATTATAAATACATGCCAATCTCCAAGCACCCAAATTTTGATCATGCGACTATAGGGATACTGTTTAGGGTCATAAGTGTGAGGACAGGTCATAAGTCTCTTTCCTCAGGGCCACTGTTTCTTTGAATGGTCGTTAAACAAATGGTTGTAAGCTGAGGACTTCCTGTATGGAAAGAATACTTTTATGGAATGATTAAGTGAGAGAAACTGTGGTTCAGAAAAAAATGATTGCTACAAAATTCACGATAATAAAAGTGTTCTGCATATTCTCTCTCTATAGACACACATACATACACATACAAATAAACAACTGCAATAAAGAGACAAAATATTTTAAAAATCACATTTATTTATTTATTTATTCAATTTCTATAGCTGCCCAGCTCAAACAGGTGATTACGGATGACAAACAATCTTAAACCAATTAAAAACAATTACAATATAATACAATTTAAATATACAATTACTGTATACTTTATGTCAACATCTGAATATGATCCCATTTAACAAGATAAATAGATCGATAGATATGATTTAAAATGATTAACACATTTAAAATGATATTTAAAAAATCTACAAAATCATTTTTAGGGGTTCATTATCGAAATCTAGCAAAAATGGTACCAATAATTACAACTGTTTTTATTGTTGTACATATTATTTTATTTTTGATTGTAAGCTACCCAGAGCTGGTTTTAAGATGGGCAAATGCACAAATGTTTTAAAATTAAATAAAAAATCATATCCTTCCCTGCTTTCATATCCATGTTTTATAAAGGGAGGAATACTATCTCAAAACACGTGAGAGCTATTATTTAATTGGCTGTAAATGAAGAAATGCTATTGTCGCTTAAAGATGAAGATAGAGCAAGTAATGTTTATAATGTCCTACTAACTTTGAAATAATTCAGAATATTTGAAATAATTCAGAAGTGTAAAATATAGATAGACCTTGTTTAGTAAGGTAAATCTAATCTTGAAGAATTCTAAATTTCTAAATCACACACAATTATATATTTTAAAACAGTTGTAAAAATTTGTTTTTTTAAAATTACATGAATGTAATAATTCTCACAATGATCATTTTCACTCTATGTAATGATATAATCAATAAAGAAAAGAAGCACTGTAAATGAGGCGATTCCTCCCAAGAGTAGAAGCTGAATACTACACAAATGAATAAATAAATAAATGTCACAAAGACTGATTTTTTTTTCTTGTCTGAATACTTGAATGACCTAAAGAATTCCGTCTAGAGCCTTTTTCTATTGAGCCATTTGTAATTGCTACCTGTGGGAAAACTCAGACCAAGATAACAAGACAACTCCTTTTTCGTTTTTTTCATTCCCCCCCCCCCAGGGACCATCAATTTTAACTTTCCACTGAAAACAGGAGCAAACCCTTTCAGAAAAATGAAGTTATTCTCTCAGAGTTCTACCTTCCAATCCTCTTATCTTCCAAGGATCCCCACCATAAAAATGATCAAATATTATTAAATAGAAACAAAGCAAAAAGAAAACCCAATCCCTTAACCCAAACTACACTTATTAAAAAGCAAATACAAATTGCCTTTTGTCTAATAGAATGGGTTATAGTTACATGTTGTACACAAATGGTCATATTGGGAACACACGCCATTTGTTGTTGAATTAAAAAAAAATAGAGTAATAGCGCTCTCTGAGTACTCTCCATATTTTTGTAAACAAATCAATATACTTATTTTCTAAATCTATCTTCCATGCTTTTGAACCAATGCACAAAACTAAAAATATTTTGTAAATATACTAAAACAACTGGTAAGAGTCACAAAAATAGAAACAAAAATAGAATGATAATCGAGATGTGTTTGAATGGAATGGAATGATAAATTAACCTATTGCAATAGATAGGCTGATTGTAATGTGATTGTTATTTTTTTAATCTATCCAGGATAACCACAAGTGTATTATGTTTGGGTTACATGAAAATAATAAAAAGGGAATGACTCCATATAATTCCATATAATGACTCTACAAAGATAGTATGAAAGGTGGGAAATTATTCTTACACATTTCCTGGCAAATTTTGCCAAGTGCACTAGGTAGCAAAGCAATGGGGACAGTCTATGTTTTTGTCATAAGAAATATCCCCCCCCCCCAAAAAAAAAATCCCATTCCCCCAAAAAGATGAAGAACTTCTCTGCTCCAAAGAGATATCTCATGAAATGGTCTCTTTATCCTCTCCCTAACTTTGTTCAAATTTCATTGCCTGCAGTGTGGAGGAAAGTTTCAAAAGGCAGTTTAGCCATAACTTTATAAATTCTGGCTGTTTTCCTCCTGCTGTCTGGGGAATTGGGTGCCTCCTGGGCAACAGAGAAATTCTTGGAAATTATTATTCCTCGTTCAGAAGTCAGGTGACTGCACTGAGTAGCAATAAAGGCAGGATGGGATCAGTAATGGGGATGGCAAATTCTGAGCTGGTATAGTTTTCTGCCAACTCAAGATTGGGTGGAAAAGACTTAAATTCAGCAGAAGGAGAAAGGTCCTCTGTCACTGAGAATATTATGAACTGTTAAGTCACCCTTTGGCCTAAGGAAACAATAATCTTAGTTTTTGTCATTTAAAAAATGAGAGTAGATTAGAATCATTGCCTTCTCTATGAAATCGTGGCTGGTCACAACTGGACCAGGAAGTTGGAATTCTTCCCCAGGTTGCTCATTAGCTTTCTCTGCACTGTGATTAACAACAACACAACAACAAATGAAATCAGCAAATATTCAGGCAGGTGAGCTGGATTGAGGGGGATGCTATTTCTTTTCGCAGCCACTCTGAACCCTGTGTTAAGGTAGAAAAGCAAGAAACAGGAAGAAAACTCTCCTTATAATGCAGTTCCACGACTGGAAACATCTTGATTTGATTGCTCTGCAAGGGATATTACTCTGCTGCATAGAAACAGGAACATTCAGGACTGAGACTCCTGTTTGATTGTGAGCCCAAATGTCATCAAAGGGATAAATTACACAAGGGAGGCTTTAGAGGTGCAAAGGTTTACAAAACAGGCCTGTCACTCCTAAAAGGGTTGAGGACTCCATAGTCTAGGGGTCACTTCCTTTTCTCTCATAGTGTAAATGATATGTGGGATTCACCTAGAGCAGGGGTGTCCAACCTTGGCAATATGTGGACTTCAACTCCCAGAATTCCCTAGCCAGCATGGCTGCCTGCAGAATTCTGGGAGTTGAAGTCTACAAGTCTTAAAGTTGTCAAGGTTCGACACCCCTGACCTAGAGAGACAGGAGGAAACGCCACAGATAACCCCTCATGCAAAAGGTACCTCAGCCCACAAAAGGAGAGGAGATGTGAGAAGCCTTTCAGAAGGGACTCTCTCTAGTTTTCTGGAGAGTAAAAGAAAGTGAGGGGAGAAATACTTTCAGGCTTGCAAGATTCTGTTACTGGAATCTTATAATAAAAATTGTGTTATTAGTCATGGTTTATTCTCCCTATTTGAAACGGCTAACAGTTTCCATTACAAACTTGACAAGCCTCCCTTTCCTTTATAATCACTAGCTCCCTATAAGCAGCTCTTTATAGGGCCTCTTCGGGATAGTAAAAAACTACTCTGCCCCAAACCTAGATATTCCCAACAGTGAATGCAAAAACAGCCTACAGTACATCAGTAATCTGGTGGTTTCCTACTGCTCCCTCCTACTCCAGTTATACTTTTCTCTTTAAGCCTCTTCAGGCTGCTGGCGTGCAATTTCTTCTGCCATCTTTCCCCTGGCACCAGGCCTCGTTTCTGTATTCACAGGAGAAAAAAAAAACAGTTCAGAAAGTCCTAAGCTAGGCCTATTTGTCAAATTTCACAAGAAAAACCGTAGTACCAAGCCTTGAATACAGGTAGTCAGTCATCTGTTAACAACTGCCTCATTTAGCAACTGCTTGCAATTACAACAATAATGAAAAAGTAACTACCGGTATGACCAATCCTCACATTTACGATCTTCGCAGGTCTGTAAAGCAAAGGTAAGATCATAACCACAGTCACGGTTACACTTAGCAACTGCTTTGCTTAACAACCAAGTTGCTGGTCCCAATTGTGGTTGTTAAACAGGGACTACATGTATAGTTTAGGAGGCAGTCAGTGTTCCTTTTCTTTTATGCAGGCTCAACTCTTTGGAAACACTTTTATTGTGGTTTTAAGCCGCTGAACTTGTCTGAGTGATTTTTCTTGGACTTGATGAAGTGTAAGAGGAATTTTCACAATAAATAGATGAGGACATTATACATTTCCACAGCTCCTCTTAGGAAACGTAGTGTCTATGTGTCTTTTGAATTGTACTCCTGATGTTGCTAGGGCTTTTCAATCAGTTTTGCTCAGGTCCCTGAACATGTGAAGTTTAGAAGTAGGAGAAACCTGATTTTTGTGCATATGAATGTAATGGCCCGCAAACACAACATAACTGCTTTTCCAGACAGCAAATGTCACTGGATGTGTTTGATTTGTAGCTGTCAATTATCTCAAAATGCATATGGAGAATAACTATTCCTGATTATCTTTGTTAATATCCTTTTTTATAATATTGGTCCATTTGAATTTGTAAGAGGGAAAAAACATTAATTACTGGGTTCATTTTTATTATTCAAAATGGGTTGGTCCTCCTGTTAAAATCACATTCATTACTCAGTTCTGTCTTTCTCAATAGTCACCCTGTAGTTGCTCTGGGACTTGTTTGTGCTTCAGAGTTCCAAGAATGTTGCTCCCAAAATATCAGGGAACTGCAAACAAGAAAGCTCACACAATTCTTTTCAATAACTCCCGTTTGCTTCTATTGCCCATTGCTTTCAGTGAAGGAATCTAATATGCTACCAAGACAACATGCAACAAGAAGGCCAGATCTGTAAACTTTGCAACATTAAGCCCACAGTATTAAATTTTCAAGAGATTTAAATAGAATTGTTGTATTTGATATACTCTATTGTCAGTTTAAAGACCCAATGGCTATTTTCTATTATAAAGGATATTCCATTGAGAACATCTCTGAATCAGTAAAGGAGAAGCAATATGAATGGCTAGTCCTTTAATTACTTATTTGGAACTATGGTCATTTTATTTCAGCAAAAATGAAAAAAAATGAATTCGATCATCTGTACTTGATTCATTTGTTCCAGAATGAATGCATATCTCAAGTCAATTTACTAATTCACCCTACTTTAGCAGCCAAAATAGATCAAGTTATTATTCTATGTTGAACGCCGACAGCTTCAATTCTGTATCCTCTTCCATTTCCTACATTAATTTTGGTCACACAAAATGTGCATGTCCATAAGAAAAAAATTGTTTTCCAAACAGGACTTTGTTGGGGTGGAGAATTGTTGCTAGTTTTTTGTTGTTAAAATAATGGAAGGCACAATCACATGCCACAATGCATACCCCAAATCCAACAACATATCCTTTACTGGCTTCAAATTTATGTTGGAAATATGAACAATATGAGGGGACATTTTATCTTGTTCAGTGGATATGTAAAAAATCCCAAAAGGTTTGGACACAAATACATGCATTAATTCAGAAGATTTTAAAGACTGAAGTACAATTGAAATCAGAGGCTCTTCTTTTGGGACTAATGGACAGACAGAAGAATGTCATGAACATTGTCTTTTTATAATTATAATATGTTCAAAAGTGGAAGGTTCAACCCTACTCACAATGCAGAAATGGTTGGTGAAGATGATAGAACTTGCAGAGATAGCTAAATTAACTTCTTTGATTAGAAAAAAAGACAATATCTACCTTTATGACTGACTGGAAAGTCAGACTTTTTGCAGGAAACAGAAAAAAAAAAAGCATTAATGAGTTCTGGTTTTTATGATTAGAAAAGAAAAACAGATAATAAAACAAAATAAGCTTTTCTGTTTATAACTATAGAGTAAGAGGTAACGTTGTAATCACGCTTGCATTTTCTGCAAAGAAAATCAGAAACAGCTTTGATTTCTTTTTACCTTTTTTCTGCACCTTTGACCTTTTCTTTGTTTATATTAGTTTTCGTTCACTTGCATCTTCTCTTTAACACCTTTAATAATATTTATATAATATTCTTTATTCACAAAGGGAATACTCACAAAGAGTTGGACTCCACCTCCTTGGTGGTGGCTCTGAAAAGCCGCCAAGTCAATTAGGGGGTCAGCAAAAGCATTGTTGAAGAGAAAATGCTGGTTTCGGACAGGCCATCACTAGGGATGCTGGGGTTTTAATGAGTTGTTCATTTGCAATGTTGGGGACAGGAGTAAGAATAATCTTGCCAGGAACAGGGCAAACTCTCTTCATCCCGGGGTTTAATTAAGGAGATGGAACATTGGATTTTGTCAGCCAAACCTTGTGTAATTCCATCTGCTCTGAACTCAACAGGACAGGAAGCTTTGACAGGGCACTTGGGGCCTACATCTGGAAACAACATGTTTCAAACGTTTTTATAAACCTCCACTTGGGGGGTTGGGGGAAGAAAGAGGGGAAAAAGTAACATGAAAAATAGATAAAGCAGCTGAAACGTCCAGAGGGAAAGCAACTCACCAAACAACAAACATTTCTTTAAAAGAAGCAGTTTGGAAGTGCATAATTAGCAGCCCTGGGTAGTTTGTCTTAGGAAACAGAAAGCATGAGACTGGAGTTTTTATTTTTGCAGTAATTCTGAAAAGATTCAGACTGGCTCTTGTCACAGTTGGGAACAAGCCAGTTCTTTATTCATTCTTACTCAGTCTGTAAGGGAAGAAAAGGCAGGCAGGCAGGCAGGCAGGCAGGCAAGGAAGCATTTTGGATCATTAAAAGCTGGCTTAGTCCCACAGGACTTTTGTGAACTGAGATCTCCATACTGTTTTCAGTACCAATACGGTGTCCTTTATTGAGTTTAGGATCCACTCCACCCTAAATCCTTAGAAATTTATTCTTCAAAATTTGTACTAAGAACTCCTTTATTCATACACTTTTCAGTACTGATTTGATTCACAACTGACTTCTCTGATCATTAGGTAAATCAACAAGAATCTGATTAATGAATCAGTAAAAATATTTTTTTTACAATTAGAGGAGCAAATTTTGTCTGGTGAACATTTTCTCATCTTTTAATCCCATGTTTTATTACAATTAACATTTATTTTAAATATATATTTCCAGCATATAATGCAATCTGTAGTGGGTTTTTTTTTCCAAGTGTGGTAACTCAGTTAATTTGGGGCTACATGTAAATAACCTATTAAAAAGCCTCATCATTCTTTTTTTTTTCTTGCCTAGGTTAACAGTTGTGAAAGATTAGCATTTTTATTTCCTTAATTTTGGAAGATCAGATCACAAAAGAAATCATGCAGCGGGCCATTCTCAAAAGAAGTTTCTTACTTAGACATCTCTGTTGTTAAGTTTTCAATCACAGGCTGGGATTTAGCTCGAGATCGCACACATTTTATGCTTAAAATACTACTTATTTATTGTACTTTTATACTAAAGCTACTTTACTGTACTATTCATTTAGTTATTACAGTAACGTTTTCACTGCATTTTTCATGCATACAATTTTGGAAGAGTAAATCAGGAATATTTAATTTTAATAATCCAGTATGTAAGAGCAAAGATATAGACACTGTTGAATGTAGGTGCTTTATAAGATAATTTCAGAAGCTGATAGCATACCCAGTTGTATTCAGAAGTAAATAGCACATAGTTTTTGGTTTTGAATAGTTTATTACTGTCTTACTCATTGTTGTATCACCTGCTTCTGTGTACTTTACTAATGGCATCATACAGTCGTGTCTGGTGCAAGTAAGCAAGTAATAAGTGTTGTAGTAATGGCAACCAACACTTTATGATATAAATGGAACTTTAATAGGTTGCATTCAAGAGCAACCAAACTTTAGTTGGTTTTACAATGTGAAGCCATATGGCATTCATCATTTTGTTCCCTTCCCTCCTTTGACCTGTTACAGACCTTCAAAAGAGGCCAGGGTTAGGTTTCTGTCTGTTGTCAATTACCAGCACTAAACAGATATTGTTGCTTGGGCCCCTTAGGAGGTGGTCTTTCTCCAATAAAACTCTAAGAGCATTGACAAAAACTGTTTCACCATATGCCTGTTTCAGCCACACCTCATTTGGATTTATAAGGGTTGACTGATTATCCCTGCACCATCATACAACCAGCTCCATAGGTTGTAAGAGAAAGCATATTATAAGAGAGATTTGTAATGCATGCAGTTTCAACACACAAATGACAGAGATAGCTTTGAAGGAGAGATTGTTCTAAAATAGTTGCCAAACTTGTACATATATACTCCAAGCATGGGGGGGAAAGTAGTTCAAAACACCAGTTCAAACGTATTGGTAATTTGTATTCTTTGCCTTCAGACTCCAACTGGAAAAATTCAGAGAACCCTAATTTAAATTCCTGGAAAATAATCCTGCCCCTCCCAAAAATGTTCAGAACGAGCTTCACCGAATCGCACCGGCATGTCTCACTCAACCAGGCAGGGAAAATATGATACAGACCCCGTCAGTCAAAGATTTTTGACTGGTGGGGATCTAAGAAGAGAGCCTTCTCTGTTGTCAGTCTCGCTTTGTGGAACATTCTGCTCCCCTTGGTGGCCTTCCGCAAAGGCATCAAAATTTGGCTCTGCAGCCTTGAATGGGGGGGTACAGAGAACCACACAATTGTGGGGCTGGCTAGTCCCTTGAGAACCCTCCCATGCCTGTAATAGTCAAACATTAAATGACCATTTTAGGATTTTCCCTCTTTCGATGTCTAATTGGCATTATTCTATAATTTTTTAAAAAAAATAACCCTAATTTAATTTTTAATTTTAATGTTAATCTTTCTACATTGTTTTACTTATTGGTTATTTATTTATATTGTACTTCACCCAGACTCCTTTTTTGGGTGGGTCGATAGATTAATAATAATAATAATAATAATAACAACAACAACAACAACAACAACAATAATAATAATAATAATAATAATAATAATAATAATAATAATAATAATAATAATAATAATAATAATAATAATAATAATAATAATAATAATAATAATAATAATAATAATAATAATAATAATCACCATCATCATCATCATCATCATCTAGTCCAACCCCCTGCTCAGGCAGGAAACCCTGTACCATTTCAGACAAATGGTTGTCCAGTCTCTTCTTAAAAACTTCCAGTGTTGGAGCATTCACCGCTTCTGGAGGCAGGTTGTTCCACTGATTAATTGTTCTAACTATCAGGAAGTTTCTCCTTAGTTCTAGGTTGCTTCTCTCCATGATTAGTTTCCATCCGTTGCTTCTTGTCCTGCCTTCAGGCGCTTTGGAGAATAGCTTGACTAACTCTTCTTTGTGGCAACCCCTAAGATATTGGAACACTGCTATCATGTCCCCTCTCGTCCTTCTCTTCATTAAACTAGACATATCCAATTCCAGCAACCGTTCCTTATATGTTTTAGCCTCCAGTCCTCTAATCATCTTTGTTGCTCTTCTCTGTACTTTTTCTAGAGTCTCAACATCTTTTTTACATCGTGGCGACCAAAACTGGATGCAGTATTCCAAGTGTGGCCTTACCAAGGCATTGTAAAGTGGTATTAATACTTCACGTGATCTTGATTCTATCCCTCTGTTAATGCAGGCTAGCACTGTGTTGGCTTTTTTGGCAGCTGCAGCACACTGCTGGCTCATATTTAAGTGATTGTCCACTAGGACTCCGAGATCCCTCTCACAGTTACTACTATTGAGCAAGGTACCCCCTATACTATACCTGTACATTTGGTTTTTCTTGCCTAAATGTAGAACCTTGCTTTTTTCACCATTGAATTTCATTTTGATAGATAGCGCCCAATGTTCAAGCCTGTCCAGATCCTCCTGTATCCTAAGCCTGTCTTCTGGAGTGTTGGCTATTCCTGCCAGCTTGGTGTCGTCTGCAAATTTGATGAGTTCCCCATCTATCTCCTCGTCCAAATCATTGATGAAGATGTTGAAGAGCACTGGGCCCAGAACATAGCCCTGGGGCACCCCACTACACACTTCCCTCCATGTAGATGCGGTTACATTGAGGACCACACGCTGAGTACAGCCAGTCAGCCAGCTACGAATCCATCTGGTGGTGATGCTGTCTAACCCACATTTTTCTATCTTATCAAGTAGTAGGTTGTGATCTACTTTATCAAATGCCTTACTGAAGTCCAAGTAAATTATATCCACAGCATTCCTCTGATCCACTAATTTTGTCACTTGATAGATAGATAGATAGATAGATAGATAGATAGATAGATAGATAGATAGATAGATAGATAGATAGATAGATAGATAGATAGATAGATAGATAGATAGATAGATAGATAGATAGATAGATAGATAGATAGATAGATAGATATCCCCCACATAGACACCCACAACATAGCTTGCTCTTATGTTGCCCTAACACATACTATTACCATACCAAAAATATGGGACTGTACCGGCTGCCTCTTAATAGCTTAAATGAAAGAAGTGCAATAGCATAAATTATGACATCAGACGCTAATAACATTCCATGTCAAATATTCAATGATAATGCCAAGTGGAAAACCTTGAGATCAAATATCATATGTGATAAAGTATTCAACCAAGATTTGAATGCTCAGAATGTATCTCATATGTATTCAATAACAATGCTGGCAGAAGATAATTCGGAGGAGCAAACAAATTTCATCAGTTTCTAAGCAATCCAGACACCATCCTTGCTGTGGAAATGCAGCTTCATCAAGTAAGAGGCATAAACCTCATCTCACACTGGCAGCTAGTGAAATGGGGAATTCTACTCACAGCTTCCTACTTAGATTTCAGTAAGGCATTTGATAAAGTAGACAACAACCTACTCCTTGGTAAACTAGAAAAAGGTAGAATAGACAATGTTATGTACTGGGCCTTGCTGAAGTCATTCAGCAAGGCTCAGAAAGTCTGCAGAGAGGCTGGGCCTTGCTGAGTCATTCAGCAAGGCCCAGGAAGACTGGAAACAAGTTGCAGAGACCCGGACAGACCACATGTCTGCCCGGGACTGTTGCAGAGACCCGGACAGACCACGTGTCTGCCCGGGACCCAGACAGGCTGTCTCCAGCCTCGTGCGCATGCGCGAGGTGGGAGAATAGCCTGCATCGATTGGCTGAGCATTCCCTTGCTAGGGAATATAAGAAGGAGTGGCCAGTGTGGCCAGGTTGTTGTTGTTAGTGCTTGATTCTGTGTTAGTTTTGTTCAATCTATCTACATGCTTCTGTTCAGTGCATGTACACAATAAAGAACATCTTTTGCACCAACTGCCTCGTCTGCATGTCTGCGTTGCGAACAGAACAGACAACATCACCACCAGATGGATCTGTAGCTGGCTGACAAACTGTATTCAACGAGTAGTCCTCAATGGCACTACATCCATATGGAGAGAAGTAAGCAGTGGGGTACCACAAGGTTCCATCCTAGGCCCAGTACTCTTCAATATCTTCATAAATGACGTAGATGAGGGAATTGAAGGGGAACTCATCAAATTTGCAGATGACACCAAACTGACAGGAGTAGCCAACACCCCAGAAGACAAACTCAGGATCCAAAAATATCTAGACAAACTTGAACAATGGGCCCTACCCAACAAAATGAGTTTCAATGTGGAGAAAAGCAAAGTTTTACATTTAGGCAGGAAAAATCAAAGGTACAAATACAGATTGGGCGAGACCTGGCTTAAAAACAGTAACTATGAGAGGGACCTTGGAGTCCTAGTGGACAATCACTTGACTATGAGCCAGAAGTGTGCAGCAGCAACCAAAAAAGCTAATACAATCCTGGGTTGTATAAACAGAGGCATAGAATCAAGATCACACGGAGTATTAGTAACGCTTTATAAAACCCTAGTAAGACCACACCTGGAATACTGCAGCCAATTTTGGTCACGATATCACAAAAAAAATGTTGAGAGTTTGGAAAAAATTCAGAGAAGAGCAACTAAGATGATCAAATGCCTGGAGACTAAAGCATACGAAGAACGGCTGGGGACTTGGGTTTGGCTAGTCTAAAGAAAAGAAGAAATAGAGGAGACATGATAGCAGTGTTCCAGTATCTGAGGGGCTGCCACAAGGAAGAGGGGTCACTTTGTTCACCAGAGCACCAGAGGGAAGGACAAGAAACAATGGTTGGAAACTGATCAAAGAGAGAAGCAACCTGGAATTAAGGAGAAACTTCCTGACATTGAGGACAATCAACCAGTGGAACAGCTTGCCTCCAGAAATCGTGGGCACTCCATCACTGGAGATTTTTAAGAAGAGACTAGACAATCACCTGTCTGAGATGGTATAGGGTCTCTTGCTTGAGCAGGGAGCTGGACTAGAAGACCTCCAAGGTCCCTTCCAGCTCTATTCTATTCTATTCTATTCTATTCTATTCTATTCTATTCTATTCTATTCTATTCTATTCTATTCTATTCTATTCTATTCTATTCTATTCTTTCAAACACTTGTCCATCTGTTCATTAACTCCCAGATTACTGGATGCTTGCACTCTCTCTGTTATGCTGTTCTGGAGAAAAGATATACTAAATCTGTCAAGTTCAATTTTGTTCATATTCAGATGTTTCCATTCATTTCTAGCTGGTTTGCATATTAAATATGTACATATATTTATATGCATTTTCCCTTAATTTATTTATTTTTGGAATGTAATTTTGGCTAAATTAATCAGATTTCTGTATGTATAATATATCACATTTTTTAAAAAAACTCTTGAGGATTTGAACTACATCATAGAATCCTAAAAACTATTTTATCAACATGTAAATGCATTCAAATTCAAATGTACTGTAGATTCAAGATGTGCTTTTGGCAGTATATAATCAAAGAAATAAAATACAATTACTTCAATAGGTTCATACTGAAATTGGTTCATATTGTAATGCAAACTGAATTAATTCTAGAGAGAGAAATACAATTTTTATTTTTGTCTAAATATTATGATTGTTAATAAAAATGGATACCTTTGACTTATATGCAAACCTATTAAAATACTTGCAATTTACTGTCTTGTTTGGTTTCCTATAATTTCTGGTCATTTAATATATTCCTGTAGCATTTAGCCAGTCTCATCTAAACATCTAGCCTCTTATTACTTCTTCTTCATATCAGTTCAGACATTTCTTATATAGTGGCAGTAACAAATCCCAACTGAATCTCATTTCTGTCCAATTAGATTAAGTGAACATGTTAGATAATCATAAGAGAATATGCTTCTGATCAATATAAAGGTCTTAAGGAAATAAACACATAGTATGCATTTTTAACCCGGGCATTTGTTTTTATATTTTTCCCTCTTTTTCTTTTTTTAATTATCCATTTTCTTTGGTTTTAAGTTTCCCCAGTGAACAATATGTTTCCAATGAACTGGCTTGATTGCTATTTTCCAAAGAATTTTTTTGTCTATTGCCAGAGATACCTCAGTAATTAATTCAATATACATTTTTCCCGACAGAGTAGTAGATTTCCCACATTTATTCAATTGTTTTAACATTGAAGAGATATGCCATATTCCGTTCTCTACCTGAATCAAAATATGGATTATTTGCTGAACTGGTTTAGTCTATCAACAAAGCAGGATACAGGTCAATATTCCTATTTTATAGGCAGACTAAGTCCAAGAATGTCTGAAGCCTATGTTTATAATTCTAGATTTCTGTTACAATAGTGCTAAAAATGGCTATCCTTAATGAAAAATTAGTCCCTTTTCCAGTAAATGGTGGGTGATTTTTTTTTTCTGTTGAAGGCTGTAAACAGGAATAAATTCTGTCAGATTTCTCCCAGCTGGCTAGGAAAGAAGCTGAAAGGATACTAATATTCTGACAACTAGATTTATTGTACCAAATTAATGAAGCCATTATAAAAAATCCAGTAAGTACTGTCTATCAAATATAAGCTTTAATATAATAAAATCAAGGATCACATTTTTGCACCTTTCTCCCACACAATGATGTAATGGTAGCCATGCTTTTTTGGGGGGGGGGAGAGACATTTTTCCCTTTCTCAATTTAATTATGGACTAATCTGATATCATGCTGCTTTCCTGTAACCATAGGAGAATTTGTTCTCACATAGCTTTGCTGGGGGTCCTTTCTCTTCTGTAATGCTCACTTGCATACATGGAGGTTTCTTTCTTGTCCAGAGAACTGCTAGCTAATAGTTGTCTGCTGCTGTTCTAAAAACCTGGAACCATTTGATGCTGGATTTGTAAACTGGCAAGCTACTTATTAGGTCCAAACTAGATAAGCTGACATAATTGCCTAGCCATTTTTTGCTCCACTCAAATAAGAAGCTTTAAAAAAAAAAAAAAAATCTGCTTTACATACAAAAGAAAAGCAAGAATAATGTGAAAAACTGACTCTCCTTCCTGATTTTAATCATCCCAGATCCCCTACCTCAGGGGTCCCCAACCCCTGGTCTGTGGATCGGCACTGGTCCACGGCATGCCAGAAACCGGTCCGCGCAAACAAGCGAAGCCCATCCACAGGATACAGGCAGCACACAAAACTACGCTCTCTCTGGTCTGCGGGGAAAAACTGTCTTTGTGGAACCGGTCCCTGGTGCCCAAAAGGTTGAGGGTCACTACCCTAGCTTCAAAAATTAGGCTAGGTAAAACATGTTTTAAATGATAAACTGTTCAGGATAACATGCAGGAAACAAGTCTCTTCCTTTCTTGTGTACCTCTTTCCTTATATTAAATAGAGTGCCCTCCTCATTTTGGTTTATCTATGGCTGCCATCAAGACTCCTATAGTATTGAAAGGGCCACTAAGGACTTCATACCTGTAACGAAAACGGTCGTTCTATATTCCTTCAGAAAACAGAGATAACAATATGCTCTTGACCTAGGGGCAGGAGGATATCCAAGAACCATAAACCATTCTAAAATAAAGAACTGGAATAAATTGTAGTTTCCCCCCCACACACACACATCCTAAATTCTTACATTTTACCACTTCAAAAAAGCAAAAATAAAAATGTTTGTGAGCGTTATTTTAAAAATAGAATATCTTGCATTTTCTCAAATCCTTTGACTCTTGGGTCTTTACAGACATTTTGCTTTTATTATTATTATTCAGTCAAAAAGGTTGTATTTTAAAACCACATTTAAATAAAACTCTACCTACACAAGCAAGACTTTGGAGCAAAGCCATTGCTTAGAAAGAAAAAAATTCCTTGTTTCATTCTGTATTACAGTGGTATACCAAAATCAAGTAACCTAACCCAAAGCACCATGTAGTGTTAAGTCCTAGTCCCACCAGTTATTCAGCCATCAAATTAATAAATTCATCTGTCTAGTAAAGTGTACACTTGTAACCTGATAAATATTACTGGAGATTAAACAATGACAGTTCAACATGTAAAAGTGGGTGTGGGAGATATTTCAACCTTGATTTCAAAAATGATCGGTTGAAACAATGAGCGTACATTACAAACTCCCACTCATAGCCACCCTAAGGTGCCCCTCCCAGAATATTTGGCTTTTTGACAATTGCCTGCTAGGAAGGGTGGCACCCACTGAGTCTCCTGCTGTCCAACACTCCCTACATTATTCAATGGTGATTGACAAGTTCCAGTGTACCTCCCAACATTTATCAGGGTAGTTCTTTGAAGCAAGAAGGATTAGGCCAGCCTTCAGATTTCCTGGTGGCACAAAATAAGGTGCCTGGGGCTTGTTGCCAGATTTTGTAGTTGCAGCTAATTTATCTTGAGAAATGTGGCATACAGTACTGCAGAGGAGAGTTTTATGCAGCTTTCCTATCAACGACTCCTAATCCAGACCCAAGGTAGAATTCAAGCCAGAAAAGCAGGCATTGCACTTTTATGTCCATTATTTCTACCTGCTTCCAGGGAAAGAAAAATGACCGAGTTTAGAAAACTATATGTAACATAGATTATATTTACACTTTTCATTTACATGATTAGGATAAGTTCCTATGCGTGTAAAGCAGAGGAGAAAGTGTGCATAGGTTCAGCTGTAGAAGCAGTTTAGTTCCACCATATAAACTGAGCTGAAGTATATTTGGTAAGTTGGCCATAGCTTCTAGGCTTATCCGTTCTCTCAAATATCTTATATGAACTTTATACAGGTAGTTCTCAACTTACGACCACAAACTGGGACCCGGATTTCCATTGCTAATCAAGGACATTTGTTAAGCGAGTCATAGCCCATTTTACAACCATTTTTGCTGCAACAGTTATTAAGCAAATCACTATAGTTAAGTGAAACATATGGTCGTTAAGCGAATCTGGCTTTCTCCATCAAGTTTGCTTGTCAGAAGCCAACTGGGAAGGTTTGCAGATGGTAATCCCATGTCTCAAGGATGCTGCAGCTTTGGAAATACATGCCAGTTGCCAAGCGCCTGAATTTTGATCACGTGACCATGGGGATGCTGCAACTGTTGTAAATGTGAGGACCACTGTAACTTTGAACTGTCGCTAAATGAATTGTGGTAAGTTGAGGATTACCTCTATGCAGGATATTCAGAATTCCTTTCTGAGTCAGTATGACACATGTGATATTGATATGTGTAGAAACTCAGAAAAGCCTCCCTTTGATCTTTTGTTCACCTTCATTCTCAAGAAAACCTACCATTCAGTGTCTACCTTGTGTTTATATCTGAGGTACTCTGTGTTTTTTCCCAAGAAGCACATTAGAAAGACACTGACCATTATTGCCTATTGAATTTTCTGAGATCAAACTTAATAATGCTTATTATTAGGTATGTCCTTCGACTGAGAACAGCCTGCTCATGCTAAGCAAAACGGAACAATGCTTATTAGATCCTATACTTCCTTTCAACATATCCTTTATTTCCTCTTTCAAAAGCCCATCTAAAGAGAATTTACTCCGTTTTCTGATAAAATAATGACCTTTTTCTGAACTGTTAATGTAGCACAATATCCTGGATGTGGCAGTAAGCAGGACCCTGGTTTATTTGTCGAGAGGAAAAGCTACATGGCTTTAAAAGAGGGATGGATAAGGGAGCCTTCTGGGGTCTCTGCCAGGCCATGCAGCAGGGATGCATAAAAAAGTCGAGGATTCTGCTGGAGTGACAGTTGAAATGCCCACTAACTGAAACAGTCCTGGAACATTAGAAGTGTGTGTGTGTCTCTCTCTCTCCATTGCTTGATTGCTCCTCTCTGATTCCCTTCTCTAAAATGCCTACTGATCCTTCCTGGCCAGGTATTCCCAGATGTAGCGGAAACGGTTTTGTTGGTGGTAATTTGTTTACTTACTGATTTTAAAGCTGAATGGTACATTTTTCTCGGCTGTGGCTCACTGAGTTCACTTCCTCCTAGATTTAAACTCCTTGTTTTTAAAATAACTGTGGGAGATTTGACTGTCAGATATCCCCATTTCCTTAAGACGTTTCCGGGGTTTTCTTCCAAGTTTTATTTTGTGAATAAAATTATTGGGAATTTAAAGAATTCTGCTTCCTCTCTTCCTTGCCCCAATAAATTCTGTTGCCCTGAATTGAAACCATTTTTTTAAAAAAAGGTTTCAATAACATATAGAAATCGAAGTATGTAAAAGAAATGTAAAGAATAATTAAGCTGCATAAACATATGAGTAATGAAAAGAAAGCTTTACTGAATGTTATTTTGTGCTATTTCTTCATCTGTTTTTTCTCTCTGATTTCTCCCCCCCCCATTCAAGGTGTTTAATTAGTTTTTCTTTGTAGAAATAGAAGTCTTAATGGGGGGGGGACTTTAGAGTTTAATTGAATGGAATAGTTATAGGAATATTTATACCTATATTTATATATTTATTTATACCTTTATGTATTACACATACATAAAGTACCTTTCTTACTATACATATATTATTAAAAATAGAGAGAGTAACCAAGTAGTTACTAAAAGGCTGAAGTTAAACACGTGTCACTGAAGAAATAAAGGAAACGCATCACATCACGCAGAATGAATGAAACCAATTTTCATAATCGCATGTAAATTCATATACATGCAAATTCAGAAATAACATAATCATGTTCAGAAATAAGATGTCTGTGATCATTTGACCCTTATGCTTAGGGTCCTGCCCAAAATACTAACAACTTGTAATGGGCAACTTCAAGGTCCTTAGCTGAAAAAGTAATTAAAAAAAACAAACACCATGCCTTGGTCACTGTTGTTGGACTACTGCAAAATGCTCTATGCGGAACTGCCCTTGAAGACTATTAGGAAGTTACAACTGTTTCAGAAGGTGGCAGTATGCACAGTTTTGGGTGCCCCAAGTCCTTCCATGTTATATACCTCCATTGAATAAGCTGCAGAGGCTCCCAGTTTTCTTGCAAGTGCAGTACAAGGTGCTGGTTATTACCTTTAAAGCCTTACATGCACTGGTGGGATTCAAATATGTGAAGAACCGGTTCTCTGTGTGGATGCTGCTTCTGGAAGTCCGTTCTGGGACTGGGCAACAAAAAATTAGCTACCAGTTCTACCGAACTGGTGTGAACCGGCTGAATCCCACCACTGCTTACATGTCTTGGGTTATCCACAGGGATGCTTCTCCCCAAGATCTCTCAGATGATTGGCTAGAGTCCCTTCTGTTCAATGTTGTCATATAGTGGGACTTAGTTAAAGCATCAGGCTAGAAACTGGGAGACTATAAGTTCTAGTCCCACCTTAGGAAGAAAACCAGCTGGCTGACCTTGGGCCAGGACTACATCTCAGCCCTAGGAAGAAAGCAGTGGCAAAATACCTCTGAAATCTTGCCACGAATACTGCAAGGACTTGACCAGGCAGTCGCCAGTAGTCAACACTGACTTGTTGACCTTCTCCACCCCCAAGAAAAGAAATGGGACCTAGGAAGCATGTCTTTTCTATGATAGTCCCTATCCTCTTGAATGCCCTTGCTCTTGAAATGTGGCAGGCCCGAACTCTCTTAACCTTCCAGAAGGCTATCACAGGTTGTATCTTTTCCCTAACACTGGGACAGGGCAAAATCAGGCCTGGTATTGATTACATCAAAGGAGATGGGTCGTGGCAGTAGGTTTTTGTTTCTGCTTTTATTCCTTCCTTGTTTGCTTTTCTTTTTTTATGATATTTGGTTTTATATAACTCTTGTGAGCCACCCAGAGTTGGGTTTTTAAGATGAGCAGCCTTAGAATTCAAATATAAATAAATAGCCTTTGTAAAGTAGGAAATATGACTGACCTCATTGAAAAATCATTCCATGTATTTATTTGTATTTATTTATCATATTCATGTAGTCATATGATTATGGATACTAAATCGTCTCTTTTCTCTTTTACTGATCCAGTATCACTAAATGAGGAGATCTCTGGGAAAATTGCTACAAAGGACTTGCATCAAGCAACAAAGCCACCTGATACGTCTCTAAATTATATTTGCCCTCTCTGTTCCAGAGCTTTTGACACTATGCTGTATATAAGCCCTTGTTTGCACAGCTTCTGCTTTTCTTGTACACAGGACCTGTTGGAAACCAAGGCAAAATGTCCTTCCTGTAAACAGCCTTTCCATTCGGTTTCTCATCCTCTCAAAGAGCTCCCATCCGGAAAGGGCTCCAAGGAAAAGTTCTCTTTCTCACCATCCAGAAAGAACCCCAAAGAATATGGTCTCTTGTATTCCAAAAAGAACTTGGACAAATATTCATCTTTACCTTCTAGAAGTCAATCTGAAGATCACATCACTTTGTCTTGTGAAGAATATCCTCCCTCCAAACTTCATTTTGAGAGACACTGTAAATTTTCTCCTTTTAGATTGCCATCAAAAGACAATCTACCCCCTTGTGAATTCACAAATGTTCAACCCCCTGGTGAATGTCACCATATGAGGGTTTTAGGAAAGAAGTCAAAGTCAGATCACGTGTCCATACAAATAGAAGAGCCCGAGGCTGCATTCAGATCCACTGCAAACTCCCTGAAATCTGGTGACAATGATCTGGAGAACTTTCGCTCTAGAATAGCAACTATCAATTGGTCTATGTCAGGCTTTCTAGAAGCTACATTTATGCTTGTTACTTCTGGGGCAATGTTATTCATATGTATTTATATCTATTTAAAGTTAGTTCTTTTACATAGATAATAAAAGTCAGATTTGTTTGTGAAAATACTAGGCTCTGGCTGATAGAGAAAGAATACTTCCCGAATCATCTCGTTTTGATATAGCTCAGGATCACAATGTTTTGAGATACTCTTTTTTTTTTCCCAGATGTGTTACGCAAAATGACATATATAATATTTGCCACCAATCAGTTCTCTGTAACCTTCCATGGGAAACTGTTTTCTCTATCTACCCATCTGAGAAAGTTCAAGAGATATCCTGCTCAAAATTCTTCCATGGGGAGAAATCAGGTGAGACAAGGGAAGAAGAAATTCTGTATTTGGATCACAGCTATTAAACGCCTCTGTTTTATATCTACCAATCTTTCCCTCTAGTCTCAGGACATATAATATGGTCTCCAATTATAATAATAAATTATAGGCAGATTTGCACAGAAGATGGCAGTCTTTCTGGCTGCAAATTGTTTAGGGTTTTCTTGGTTAAAACAAGCACCATGAAATCGCCTGCAAATAAACTGGAAGAATGTAGAATGGTCCCAGCTTAAAGTAATCATTTGAAAAAGGTGGAACTGGGTTTCACAGGAGAACTAACAGGGAAACTTTCTCTGTATCCCGTTCCTGGCAAAGATAAATAAAGTTATTGTTTTCAAACCTAGTTTAAACTCAAACTGAAAATGATCCAGATAAACAGCTTAATCTAAACCTTGTGCTAAATTCCATTTTTTCCTCAATATGTGGGCCTTCTGAATAGTTACGAGTAGGCTTGTACTCATACATAAATACAAAATGATACTTCATAGGGAAGTTTTTTTAATTACTAAGATCTTAAATATCTAATTAAAAAAACCAAAGAAGTTTTAGTTAAGTGTTTGATATGTTTTCCGTTTCATCTCTACATGTCCACTTAACAAAACTGGGTCTGTGGAAGGAAGGAAGGAAGGAAGGAAGGAAGGAAGACGTGTGAATCAAACCGTAAAGTTCTGTGAAAGAAAGGAAAAACCAGGTTCAGAGAAGGGGTTAAATTCTTAACACTGACAAGCCCTGCATCGGCCAGCAAGAGATTTAAGGTCACTACATTTGTCCAAAGAACTCAGCTGATAGCAAGCAATCTGTCAACTTTCAAAGATGCTGGACATTCTTTTGCTGGGGCTGAAATGTCACGTGTTTAAGACTGCAATTCTATGCATGTCTCACTGTGGGACATCTTGACCCTAAGGTGCACTGCATAGCGTTAGATTCTCAAGAAGCAAAGCAGCTGCTACCTTTTGTTCTTTTAATAATTTCCATTCAAGGTGAGTGTTGTAACTTTTCCCTGTTACACAATTTTATACAGGATTATGAAGTCATAGGCAACAATCACTCAGCGCTGGGTTAGTATATATACCAAATATACGGGGAAGGAAAGAAACTAAAGCACAGCTTAATAATAATAATAATAATAATAATAATAATAATAATAATAATAATAATAATAATAATAATAATAATAATAATAATAATAATAATAATAATAATAATAATAATAATAATAATAATAATAAAATAATAATAATAATAATAATAATAATAATAATAATAATAATAATAATAAAGTTGGAAGGGACCTTGGAGGTCATCTAGTCCAACCCCCTGCTCAGGCAGGAAACCCTATACCATTTCGGACAAATGGCTGTCCAGTCTCTTCTTAAAAACTTCCAGTGTTGGAGCATTCACCGCTTCTGGAGGCAGGTTGTTCCACTGGTTAATTGTTCTAACTGTCAGGAAGTTTCTCCTAGTTCTAGGTTGCTTCTCTCCTTGATTAGTTTCCATCCATTGCTTCTGTCCTGCCTTCAGGCGCCTTGGAGAATAGCTTGACTCCCTCTTCTTGTGGCAACCCCTGAGATATTGGAAACGCTATCATGTCCCCCTCGTCCTTCTTTTCATTAAACTAGACATACCCAATTCCAGCAACCGTTCCTGATATGCTTTAGCCTCCAGTCCCCTAATCATCTTTGTTGCCCTTCTCTGCACTCTTTCTAGAGTCTCAACATCTTTTTACATCGTGGTGACCAAAACTGGATGCAGTATTCCAAGTGTGGCCTTACCAAGGCATTGTAAAGTGGTATTAATACTTCACGTGATCTTGATTCTATCCCTCTGTTAATGCAGCCTAGCACTGTGTTGGCTTTTTGGCAGCTGCAGCACACTGCTGGCTCATATTTAAGTGATTGTCCACTAGGACTCCGAGTCCCTCTCACAGTTACTACTATTGAGCAAGGTACCCCCTATACTATACCTGTACATTTGGTTTTTCTTGCCTAAATGTAGAACCTTACTTTTTCACCATTGAATTTCATTTTGTTAGATAGCGCCCAATGTTCAAGTCTGTCCAGATCCCTGTATCTTAAGCCTGTCTTCTGGAGTGTTGGCTATTCCTGCCAGCTTGGTGTCATCCGCAAATTTGATGAGTTCCCCATCTATCCCTCGTCCAAATCATTGATGAAGATGTTGAAGAGCACTGGGCCCAGAACAGAGCCCTGGGGCACCCCCACACACTTCCCTCCATGTAGATGCGGTTCCATTGAGGACCACACGCTGAGTACGGCCGGTCAGCCAGCTACAAATCCATCTGGTGGTGATGCTGTCTAACCACATTTTTCTATCTTATCAAGTAGTAGGTTGTGATCTACTTTATCAAATGCCTTACTGAAGTCCAAGTAAATTATATCCACAGCATTCCTCTGATCCACTAATTTTGTCACTTGGTCAAAGAATGCAATAAGGTTTGTCTGGCATGATCTGTTTTTGACAAACCCATGTTGGCTTTTAGTAGTGATTTTGTTTGCCTCTAGGTGTTCACTGATTCGTTGTTTGCTTACTTCAACGTGTTGTAGTTTTCTTACCTAAGAATATCTGCAGCTTCTACCCGTTGCAGCTGTTAGAAGGCTGAGATGGTCATCTTGCTACATATTCTTTTTTTATATATATATATATATATTATTGGATTTTTATAGGGGTGGGAAAGTTACATCAAGGTGCTTAGGAAACAACGTGGAGATGGGTACATCAAACATCCAAAAGAAAAATCATAAATATATAACTCAAATTAATTCATTATTAGTTCCCTCTCTATTTCCCTCATATATTATTACATATTCAAATTAATACATTTCTAAATAGAATTCAAGCAATCCTATCAAACATCAATCACGTTTCAGTTGTAAAGATCCAAATCCTGTTTTTAGGCTTTACTAATTTACAGTTACCATATTCCAATTAGCCTTAAATAAACATATTATTAACACTTCGGGTATCCCTCATTTCCCTTGTCCCTAACATAATAATTATATCTAAAATGAATATATTATTCCCACAATAACATTCTTATATTTTATTCATTAATACCATTTCTTCTCTTGTCACCAATCCCTCTTATTCTCCTTCCATTACAAAATAATTATCTTATTTGAAATAAAAATATCAGTCCAAAAAATA
Source organism: Azemiops feae (assembly GCA_023970755.1). NCBI lineage: Eukaryota > Metazoa > Chordata > Lepidosauria > Squamata > Viperidae > Azemiops > Azemiops feae. Next base: position 2,062,807 of record JALGBA010000035.1, read on the forward strand.
CATTTCTATCTGTTTTAAATATATATTCTATCAATCAATCTATATCTATAAAAAGTCTTTTTAACCCAATAGGTAAAGTTTACCCCTTCAGATAGTTATCATATCTGAAACAAAATATTATTACAAAGGATATCCTCTTACAGAATTCACTACTCCATTAGTTGTTGAATCAGTCAAAATCTCTAAAGTCTTTTTAACCCATTGAGTGAAATTTTAAAACACATTTTTAAATCTAACTCTAGGTTTCTTTCTATGCCACACCGGTTTCCATAGTAAGGTCCCTACAAATCTCAATATTTGAAAAAAGGTATTTCTCAGCACTTCAGATTGATCAAAGTTCTCTTCCCTTTCTTCTAGTGGCCTTTGAATGGTGTAGACAGTTTTATTCCATGTTGTAATTACTAGTTGATTATCCACGTTATCACAATTTTCAGTAACTTGTATCTGGGTGTCAGTCTCTATTGGTTTTGACAATTCAGGCATCTCAATTAAAATTATTCTTTGATCATCAGGCTTCTCCATAAATTGTATATGGGGTTGTGTAAAGTTGATTTGTTCAATGGTTTCCACAATTTCTCCCGGTATAAGTTCATGTTTAAGTTGTAAGTATGGTTTCTCTTTAGGTTGTATATGTTGCTCAAAGGCCTCTTTGGATCCACTCTGCTCCCTCTCCACTGTTCTTCAGCCTATAACTTGATCCGTCAAAATTTGAGAGTAAGATTTTGTGTATTCCGTAGCTTCCAAGATTTTTTCCAGTATAAGCTCATAATCAAGCTGTGGGCAAAATTCTTCCATCTCAGTGGTGAAAGGGTCTTTTAATCTTTTAGTGAAGGCTATATTTAGTAAAAGTCAACAAATATTCACCTCCAATTCCTAGTAAACAAAATCACCACCCAGCTGTTTCAAGATATCTCATCCTTTGAAGGTCAAAGCCATCCTCCAGCAAGAAAAATATACAGTTGCTACATATTCTTCAGCTGCTCATGCCAAATAGCCAACAAATCATTGGGCTCAATATACATCAGTATCATTTTAGGGCAGATAAAGGTGTTTTTCCCCCCAATTATCATAATGGCTTATTGATCACGATTCTAGTGATATTACAGAATGCCAGACTAAAGAAGTTGGAGAACGCTTTCTCAGTCTCCCATAACTTTGTTAATTAAATTCAGTCAAATGTACATGAGATTTTCTAATTTGATTGAAACGTCAGTGGGGAAACAACTGGGCCTTTTTATTTTCAAAGTGTAATTATTTTTACTGTAATCATTTTGGCTCCTCTTTCATATACATCTCATTTAAGAGAGAAACAATATGTGAACCTGGCTCTTCTCCCATTAGAAAACAGGAAAATGGTTTCACATTTGTTTATTTAGCAAATGGCAAAAATTTAGCAAATGGCAAAAATGTTAAAAAGCAGATCATAATTACCTACTCAATGGACAAACGTGAGACTATTTGCTCTATTTACACATTCAAAGCTAGACTATTTATATAGTCAATACATGATGGAGTTGCATACGGAAAGTCTCTGGGGTTCCCTGATCTGCGTTCAGAGGGCAGGGTACCATAATATGTTACACTGCCTGTTTTGGAGCACCACAGCTACATTCCAAAGAGGAGAGCTCTCTCCATTTATGGAGTAGACTAGACATGTTGAGTCCTAATCCCATTGAGGATTGACCAGGTCCTTAGGGATAGATTAAATCCTTTTGGTTCAGCTGTAAAGCAGGGAATGTTGTGACACTCTGAAAGAAGAGCAATAGATGTCCATTCTTGCATCCAGTCTTGAAGCAGACTGAAGTTGTTATCCAGCAAGCTGCCCTATTACTGTCTGGCGTGAAGCCTCTTGTTTATAGCCTCAGTAATATCTGCATTGATTGGCAGGTTTCACATTCACTCATCAACACAGATCCAAACCATCTTCCCTAATGGCAATTTGACAAAGGAATGGGGTGTCAAACTCGCAACATCACATGACGTGTTGCAACATATCGCAACTTTTTTGCCATTGCTGGCAATGGGGTGGGCGCGGTTTCGCTATGATGCATCCGGCCCGCAGGCCAGCAGTTTGACACCCCTCTCCTAGAAAGTTTATTTGCTAGTTTTTCCTACTTTAACCTTCAACATAAATTACGGTAGGACTTAGTTTGCAATAGAAGCAGCAAACTCATGTCCGGTTTCTTCCTGTGATAAAGCCAACAGAATTTTGCCTTTGTGATCACAAGATTCTTTATTCCCCATTAAAATGGCAGAAAGAAATAAAGAGAAAGAAAGAAAGAAAGAAAGAAAGAAAGAAAGAAAGAAAGAAAGAAAGAAAGAAAGAAAGAAAGAAAGAAAGAAAGAAAGAAAGAAAGAAAAGAAAGAGGAAACATATTTCCCTATCACAATTCCCTAGATCAGGCATGTCAAACTCATGACATCACATGACGTATCGTGACTTTTTCCCCATTGCCGGCAATGGGCTGGGCGCGGTTTCAGTGTGATGCATCTGGCCCGTGGGCCGGCTGTTTGACATGCCTGCCCTAGATGAATTGCTGGTTACATCTAACTCAAAGCTTTAGAGTAGAATCTAATTATAGGCTGTTCTCTCAACATGGTTTTAGGATTAGGTTTGATTGGGAATGAATTTGACAAGTGAAAGTCACTCCCATTATTGTAATAAGTTCATCTCCTGATGAGATTTGGATTAGCTGTGGCAGACATACCCTGCAGGATTAGGATGGCATATAAATTCCAAGGGATTCCTAAATGCTCTGCAGTTTTTTTTTGAGATGGATAGTGCTTCTGTTGAAATTCCAGTTTCATTCTGGAATGGCAAGATGAGAAGGTCCATTAACATTGCTACTGCTGATCTTTCTCTGTTTACAGGGAGCACAGAAAGTTCTCAAATTCTGTGAGGAAATCTGGACAATGATGTAGGCTGATAGGCTTATCTAGGCTGACAGGCTTAGTGAACAGGATTGGATGCAAAAAAATGCATACCTACAACTACTATATCCCGTCCAGTCACTCAAGCAAAATCATTTCTTTGTCATGATCACCTCTTTAGTGAATCAGCCAGAGCATTTTTCCTTATAGGTCTGCATTTTGTAAAGAAAAAAGAAAAAAAAGTAACAGCTTTAAGAGTTACATTAACCTCTTTAATGAACCAATTCCTTAAAATAGAGGCATTTTTCTTCATATTCACACAAAAGCCAGAAAAAAGAGGGGCTATTTTAATGGGGTAGCAGAGATATGCTATGCTTGTGCAAAGTTTTAACATTTCTTCTGAATAACTTTTGGAGAAGGCATAACACAAATGTTTTGCTCATCATATATATGTAGGAACAAATATCCTAATTTCTACAGGACCAAAATCTAAAATATGAAACTCTCATTTTGATAGCAGTGGTGAATTTGTTCCCTTCCCCCAGACCCTTCTTATTGCATCCATATTGCATATACTAGCTGAAAACAGAAGAATGTTGAGCTAACTGAAAACCTTCATTTGTCCCCTGCCTTTGTACTTTGTTAAGCAGGACAAACTTTGCTGGCCCCTATAGCCACCTACGGTGTAGATCAGGGAGAATTCCCCATGTTGGCTGGGAAATTCTGGGAGTTGAAGTCCACAAGTCTTAAAATTGCCAAGGTTGAACACCCCTGATATGGATGGTAGTTTCGTGGTTATAGATGGGCATTCAAATACAGCTATATACGTATGTAAGAAGAGTCACTTCTTCCAACACTTCATCAGTTCCCAAGAATCATTGAGAAGAATGGGAATAATCATCTTCTCCTTCCCATCAACTATCTTCCATGGTAACTGGGGATGAAGTTGATCTGCTCTGGCTAATGCACATCTGTCTCCTCTCATTGTGTTTCAGGGAATCATGGTTGAAAGAGATTGATGACCTGTTAGTCTTCATGAATTTCCAATACTTTCTGTTCACAACATGAATCTGCAGTAATGATTTTCAGCATGATTAATTGCAAACAACGTTCACAATATCCTTTTCAATAAGTGACAGTTGGATCTTCCTGATTGGGTCCTAGTTGTTTGTCAGAATAAACTAGGACAGTGGTGGCGAACCTATGGCACGGGTGCCAGAGGCGGCACTCAGAGCCCTCTCTGTGGGCACGCGCGCCGTCGCCTCAGTCCTAGGCCTTCAGCTGGGTTTTATAAAACCTTTTCACTTTAGGCCTCTGCCGCCGTGTGCAAAAAAAAAAAAGTTTCAATCAGTCAATTTCAACTTCTCACGGGGAAAAAAAGATCTTGCAAAGTTGGAATTGATTGATTGAACTTTTTAGTCCCACCCAGTCTGCTGTTACCACCGCAGCCACGCCCACCCAATGGGCCACACCCAGCCAATGGGCCACACCCAGCCAATGGGCCACACCCAGCCAATGGGCCACAGCCACCCGGCACTTGACGATGCATAAGTGGGTTTGGGGTTGCAGTTTCGGCACTCAGCCTCTAAAAGGTTCACTGAACTAGGACAACATTTTGGCTGTTGCATTGCTTGCTTACGCTGTCATGGTCCTTTTGAAATAAAGATATGGCAATTGCACACACCTGTAGAAGTCAGTTCAACAGAACAACTGTACAAATGCTCTTAACACAGAGGAAGAGAATCTTAGTCTCATTGTTGGTCTTCCTATGCAGCACTACAGCCATACACTGATGCAATTTTGCAGAGAAATTTAAGAAATGTGAGATTGCTAAGATTGAGTTCTTGAACTGGTGAGACAGAAAACTCTGCCCCCATACATCAGCTTCATTTTACAGAACTCATCCTTCAAGTCTGGCCTTCTTCCAGACTTTTTACATAGTCAGGCAATTCTACCTCATCTCAAATTCAAGAAGTAAAATGGCAAACTGGATCATTCAGGAGTTAGGTATTTCATGTTACAGCTTCCAAAAAGGAGCAGCCAGATATTCAAGGAGAGAACTCATTTATAAAGTCTCCTGGGCTCCTGAGAAAGCATATTGCTTTCAGGGATGGTGAACAATACAGCCTTAACACTAACAGAAGACAAACAATCAAATGGTAACTATTTTTACAGAAAATAGGAAAAATCCTCAGAGAAAGGACCCTATTGTATTTTTCAGCATTATGTTAAGTATTTGATTTAGTCCATCTTTCTTATAGGAGTTCATACCTAGCACTGCCTCCTAATTTTCCTCACTATGACAACCCTGCGTATTACTAAATTGCAAAACGTTTGGGCCAAGTCATTGTAGACAACTTCCATGGCTGAGGGTGTGGACTTAAATCTGGATCTCCCTACTTCTAGTCCAACACCACTACACTTAATGGCTCTCAGTTCCCATTAATATCTTTGTGCATTCAATTTAGTACTCCAAAAACAGGGATCAAGTCATTTTGACACTCTAATGTTAAATCTGTCTGGTAGAATATGTCCCTGGTATTTGGAAAATTTGTCAAAATGGACAGGAAAAGTTATCCTGCTTTGCTAAATAGCAGATCAGTATTTTAAGGTCCCAGATACGTAGTGCAGGTATACTATTAGAAATGCAAGGGCTTTGTTTATTTCCTCATTTTAAGGAGTGCCTTGGTTCCTCTGACTTTTTTTAAACATCTCCAAATTTATAAAATAGAGTATAACTTTAATTACTTTCCCATTTCTCCACTCATCCCACTGAGATAATCAGTATGTTCAGTCAAGGATCCCCCGCCCCCCGAACTAAGAGAAATAGTAACTGTGGTTGGCCCTGGCCTAGCCTTATGGCCTACAGCACTACTCCTACAAGAAGGCAATGTTTTAGATTATTTTTCAGCAAATCAGAAATATCCAGTGTGGATCAGTTACTGAGCCAAGAAAGATTAATCAACAGCATTTCCTTAATCATTTAAGTATAGGCCAGCTCCCACAGAGCTAGCTCCTATATTACTTTAGGAAAATCTGTATGGACACTTTTCGGACTTTGAGGCATCTGAATCTATAGTGCAAGCTTTTTCCAAGTTCATTTCCTTCCATGTGCTACTGCATACACTATTTCTATGTTTACAGATTTAGGCAAGTAGCTGATTTTGTGACCTTATAAAATAAAATACTGACTTTTATTTTATAAATAAAATAATGAACTCCCACACACACACCCAAAATCAATGTATGGACATGATGATAGCAAAAATGCTTTGTAACAATATAAACATAGGGAGAGGTATAGCGAATAATGCTGTTGCAAGCTAGATTTTTCTATATTTCTTCGGGCCCCAATTTCTTTGTCTGAGCAAATTTCTGAACTCTGCATAAAATCTCTTGCATAAGGGAGTACCATGATGGGTACATACATATATATCTTATATATATAAGATAGAACTTGTGGCAATCCCAAATCATGCTTTGTTATCTAGTTGAGTTTGGTGTGTGAAAATCATTGGTTACGTTGTTCACACTGTATGTGTGTCCCTGTGACATACAAAGAGACAGGCTTTGATTACGTGCTGAGCCACTATTCTGACTTTTCTGACCTCACCGAGTTGTGGGATTCGTTGTCTAGTTAAAATGAAATCACAAGCCAAAACGTCCAAGAGAAAACAATGGTAATTTATTTGTACTCCTTTGCAAAGGGGGTGCTCCTTGTGCATGCAAGCACACAGCGGGCACACCCCAAATCTACAATATTCATTCTTTATATTCTCCATCGCCATTACAAATTTACCTCCCACTTCTTCTTCATTGGGTTAGTAATCATACTGTAATCATGTCAAAGCTTCTAAAGTGAATACATTATCTCCGCCCCTGATTACATCTCCCACTACTCAAATTTTATCACCCCCTTCTCTTATTTACGAATTACCTTTTATAGTTGTTAGTTCCTTGGGGTTGTCTCTAAAGTTGCTATCGTATCAGTCGATTCTGGTTAGGACGGGTTTTCAGCGTAGCAGAGACCTTCCTAGATACAATTCTCAAGCTTCAAGCTAGGCTCATGAGATTAAAATACATACAATGTATTTGCTTCACAGGCTAGCATGTCTTCTCACAGTTCTGTAAAAACAATAAACTCTTTTTCCCACACCCCCTCCCCTGCATACTGTGTATATAACTGTATACTGTCATATAACCTAATGAAGAATTATGTTCTATTTATCCCTTTTTGATGCCCATAAGTGTGACATATAGATGAACATTCCTCTCAAATGTATATAAAGGTAGTCCTTGACCTATGACTATTTGTTTAATGGCAGTTTGAAGTTCAGAGGGCTTCAGAAAAAGTGACTTTTGATCTGTCCTCAAAGTTATGACCATCACCCCCCGCAGTCACGCGATTGCAGTTTGTCACCTTCCCAGCCAGCTTCCAGCAAGCAAAGTCAATTAGGGAAGCTGGATTCTGTTGATGATGTCATGATTCACTTAATGACCACAGTAAATTGGTCATAAAATCAAAATCATTCACATGATGACTCAGGAGCACATTGCTTAGCAACCAAAATTCCAGTCCCAAATGTGGTTGTAAGTTAAGGACTATGTGCATTTAGTTCAGTAGCACTCTGGCTACCAAATTTACATCAATGGTTTTAGGACTGTAGTTATATTATATCAATGGCCACTGACTTTAGAATTGCAACTAATAAAACCTTTAAAATAGTTTTAGTTATCTGTGCAGCTTATCAGCAGTCCTAAAATGAATATATAAGGGGAAAATACTCAAAGCACTTAACATTTCCCCCATCTACACTCCAGGTGAACATAGAACTTATTCTTCTCATGTCTTCAGTTCTCTTAGCTTCCCAATTGTCTAACCTTTAATTATCAAGAAATGCCAACTCGGAGGAAATCATTTATATTATTGATTTATTTAACTTATAGGCCACCCGTCTCATTATCATCTCATTTGGGCAGCTTACAATGGTATAAATAATGATATAAAACAATGAAAACATCAAAAGATTAAAGCATTGGGCAGCAAAGTTAAAACATTTAAGTTAGCAACACAGCGAATAAAGGAACCAATTTGGGCAAGGGGTGGAGGTGAGATCTGCTATTAGTCACCTCCCAAATGAGATGCCGCATGGAAGCCATAAACCAGTTGGCAGAGCCAGGTCTTCAGACCCTTTCGGAAGGGCGGGGGGGGGGGAGATCGTACTTCAAGGGGCATGATGTTCAAAAGGGCAGGAGCGTGCCCCCTTCCACCAGACTGAGTGGGAGAGGCCAATCCCATCAAGGTGAAACAGTTCCTCGGGTAACCTGGACTCATGCCATAGATAAAGGGCTTTAAAGGTTATGACCAACACCTTGAATTGGACCTGGAAGCAAAACAGCAACCGATGCTGTTTTGTGCAGCAGCAGTGTAACATGTGCCACCCTAGGGGCACTTAAAACTGTTGACACTGCTGCATTTTTGTGCCAGTTTTAGCTTCTGGATACTGTTTTATAGACATTTTTTTCTGTCAATACTGCATCCCAAAACAAATGTATTTCTCAGTGGTTTCAATTTAAGGGATATTTGGAGCAGTTTCCTAAATTTGTGATATTTGGGTAATGAGAAAAGTCTGTCCTCTTCTATGAAATGTTCATAGAACCCTAGGGCTGGAAGGGACCTTAGAGGTCTTCTAGTAGTTCAACCCCCTGCCCAAGGCAGGGGTCCTCGTATCATCTCAGACAAATGATTGCCCAATCTTTTCTTGAAAACCTCCAGCAATGGAGCACACACCACTCCAAGAGGCAAGCTGTTCCACTGCTTAATAGTTCTCACTGTCAAGAAATTCCTCCTTATTTCCAGCTCTGATGAGCTTCCACACATTGCTTCTTGCCCTGCCTCAGGTGCTGTGGAGAATCAGTCAACGAACGCCCTCTTTCCTGAAGGCAGCCCTTCAAATATTGGAAGATTGCTGTCGGGGTCAATCTGAGAGGATTGATTGGCTGACCATTTTTTTATGTAGAGGGATTGGCCAGAAAAGCCAATTGCTGATTGGCTGTTGATCCTTTGAGTGTGCTTTGGACTTGAAAACATTTAATCACTTCCATGCATGTAGCATCCCAGTGTCCATAAATGTCAAAACAGATAAATCCTGCTGGCCTTTAAAGTTCAGTAAGAAGAGCTGGGGAATGTAAAGGCTGATTGCCTGAAAGCATCTTGGCTGTCTGCTTGCTCCCCTGACATCCATTTTTGTGTTTACAGTCATTGTTTTTGGAACAACATAAATCGTGGTTGTTTCTTCCCATAGAGACTATGTTTGTAAAAATTGCCCTTAGACTGATCATTCCAGAAGAAATAAATGCATGTGCTTGCTTGCTCTTTCCTTTTTTTTTTAATTTCATAACAAATAATGCCATCTGCAGTCATTTGAAGGGCAGATGTCTAGAAAGAAGCCTGTGTTCTGTGAAAATTGAGTAGCCCAAGGGTACCTGTCAAAATATAATTTACAATCTGTTTGAACTTTGCAGAAACAGGTAATCTGCATGGGGTATACAGCTGAAACCGAGTCTTAAAACGGATAACTTATGAGCCAACCTATTTCTGATGATGCTAAAGAAAAAGGGTTATTTCTTAGTGTCTCAAAAGATTTGAATGGAGGATCTGCCCATGAGACAAGCGCCAGGCTTCCTGACAAAATCTTAGCAGAAACTCCCACACAATTCATTTCGGCTTCTAGAGTTCAATTAGCTAGAAGCTCTCAAACAAATAACATGACATGTCTGGCTAAGAATACAAGAGGGTGATGCCATGTAAAACAATTGATTGGCTTCTGCTAGGATGAAATTAAAAATTTTCTGCCATACCCAAAGGCAATTATACCCACGAGCCAAAGATTTGCCTCTTCTGAACAGTCCTTGATCATTTATATAACTGACATCTCTGTTTTGGGAATGACTGGCTTCTATCTTCTTTTTCATACCAAGAACATAAACTCCAACATTAACTCTTGAGAGAAAATATTGAAGGACAAAATCAATGGCACAGCGGTCTTCAGATATATCAGAATACTTGCTGGCAGGAGTACAGACATATGAAGAGAAAAGCAAGGAATATGAAACTCATTCTGCCATATAAAGCAGGGGTCCCCAACCTGTGGGTCACGGCCCACCACTGGGCCGTGTGAAGGGATGGCCAGTGCATGTGCATGTGTGCATGCACTCACCCCCCCACTCACGCTAGTGCCGCTGTGAGTGTCCCTTGGCGCTAGCACCGCCCTAAGCATCCCGCCGGCACTAGCACCACCCTGAGCATCCCGCCAGCACTAGCACCGCCCCATTTGTGTGGTACTCATGCTCATGCAGCCCCGTTTGCGTGTGCACATGCGCTCGTGCATGTGCACATAACAGTGCCTGCTTCTCTTTCCGGGCCACCAAACCAAAAAGATTGGGGACCTCTGATATAATGCATGCCTATAAAATTGTTTTAATTTGCAGTGCAGAAAAATGGAAGGTTTTACTGCATCCCATCTACTAAAACTGAAAAAAAAACCAAGCAGACTTCATTTTACATATGAGCCAAGCCTCTGCACTTTTTAATCAAGCTTGAAGACATAACTTCCTATTTAAGAAGCAATTCAGGGCCTTTTTTGTGGTTGCCCAGAATTCATCTGCCCTAAGTCTATTAGAAATTAGTGTAAAGCTTGTTTATTTGCCAGGGTATGAGCCAAATTTTTTCCCCTTGGCATGTTTCTTTATCTACCAAGGAATTGTGTTAGCATAACATTTTACATTTTTTTTCTTTCTTGTTGCACTTTGAACTAGAATCAGACCTTTAGGCCTCTATCTTTGACCATGTTCTTCTACCCCTTTTTATTGCTGTCAGCTATCTAGAAAACCTACCCTCCTCACACGCCAGGCTTAACTTCAGCATCTAATTTACCTCTTGTAGGTCCTACTATGTTTTGTTTTTTACTTGTGCTAGGACCAGACTATGTATCTCAAACTTTGGCCCGCTTTGGTGGCTGAACATGAGGGATCTCTAGGAGGAAGAAATAAAAATGACCTTGCCATGTAAGCAGTATAAAGTCACCTTCTACTGTTCTGTCTTAGAAAGAGAGATTTAGGTTACCTCACTGAACCGTAGGTATCAATGTCAATGCGCAGGCTGACTCTTAATTTGAGGGCATGCCTGAATGAAATCCATTGGATTTCAAATCATAATTAGCATCCCAGACAAGTACTTTTGTCTGTGTGGTTTTTTTAAAAAAAACAACTCTAATGAAAATAGAGAAAACATATGCATACAAGGAGGTTATACTGAGTTCCTTCTTTGTATTGGCACTGTGGGGCTCCAGGTTAGTGTCTACCCTACAACCTTAAAACTAACTGTCACTCTATTCATTCTATAAAACTTAGGAGGGGAAATTAAAAGTACACAGGTTAGGTTACAACAACAATTGAAATTTTACATTTTGTTAAAAACAAAATCAACAACTCCAGCAGATGGTTATGTTTAGTCTGCGGATCATATGATGTATTCCAGAATTTTCATCTTTCACATTCCCAGTTTATGCAAAGGGAATGAATGAGAGAGAAAAAAGAGGTGTGTGTGTGTGTGTGTGTGTATGTGTTTCCCAGGTAAGCTGAATTCTTGCCCTTTTGGTTAAGCAGAGTCTGATATTCGGTAATGTACTTTCACACATAAATGTACTTTTCTCTTGGCTGCTACAGGCCTGCAAAACTGCCAGAACGGCAACCGTAGCATAAGGACTAAGGAAAGGATTTTATTCATCACTTGAAAATGCTGTTTAAATCTGGCAGCTTGCATTTTGGCCAGGAGACGGCTGTTTCTTTCTACCAGGTGATGGATTATAAATCCTATTTGTAGCTGATGTTTAACTCCAAGTCAGTCTTGCTTCCTACAATTTTTGCCATTACACTTCCCTTTTGTGCAATCTTAATGTATGCACCTCCCCTAAAAATCCAAACTCCAAACCACCGATATGAACACAAAAGACCAAAATGAGCACAAGTGAACAATAAAAACAATACAATTAGACTTTGGGAAACCCTAACCCTAAAGGGTATTATTAATTGGCTTGTCTTCAACCTCTGGAAGATCTTGTAGAGATGTAACTTCGCTCTTATATTACTATCGGTAAGTAGGTAGGTATAGATAGACGGAGAGACAGAGACAGATAGATGGATGATAGATAAGATAGATACAGATAAATAAGATGATAGATAGATAGATAGATAGATAGATAGATAGATAGATAGATAGATAGATAGATAGATAGATAGATAGATAGAGAGAGAGAGAGAGAGAGAGAGAGAGAGAGAGACAGACAGACAGACAGACAGACAGACAGACAGACAGACAGACAGACAGACAGACAGACATGTGAATGTATATATATGTATGGAGAAAGGGGGGGGGGGCACCAGTGGTGGGATTCAGCCAATTCGCACCAGTTCGGTAGAACCGGTAGCTAATTTCTTGTTGCCCAGGCCCAGAATGGACTTCCGGAAGCGGCATCCACACAGAGAACCGGTTGTTCACATATTTCAATTCCACCACTGGAAAGCACCCCTGGGTACAATAAGTGCAGAATTTGGGACTAGGTACTATATTACTAATGTAATATCCAGAATGAACAAGCATATGGCTATACAATCAAGGATTGAAAAAGCCAAGAGACTAAAGATGAATGCTGACACATATCCTGTAAATTAGAAAATTGAAAATTTCCCACTCTAAAAGTTAAGGCAGTTCCCTACTCTGTATAAGAGGTCCAAAACCCATAAATGATGAATTACAATATTGCCTCCTCAGCCTAGCAGCTAATACACACCCACATACCTGGAAAGCACCAGATAGATGATACTGTTAGAAATAGATATTACCTGATCATAATTTAAAGCAGAGGTCCCCAACCTTTGGGGCACCAGGGACCGGTTCTGTGGAGGTTTTTCTGCAGACCGGAAACTGTGTGGTTTTGTGTGCTGCCTGCATCCCATGGATGGGTCTTTGCTTGTTTGTGCGGACCGGTTGCTGGCATGCCGCAGCCCGGTACTGATCCACGGACTGGGGGTTGGGGACCCCTGATTTAAAGGAAGGGTAAGTACTAAACAAGCTAACTGAGAAACCTATTTTACTGTGTCCCATGCAACAATATTTTATAGATAAAAAGCATGTACAATACAAGAATAGAGACACAAACTGAGCTTTTAAAAAAAAACAATACAGAGAGGTGTGGGAATGATGTTACAGCAAAACTGACTTGAGTGAGCAGAGACGATGCATCTTTTGAGAAAGTTCACTATGAACCCTGGTTCCACAGAAGGCTGTACCGATGGAATCCCACAACAGCTGCTAGAATTTGCTCCCGTGCCAAGACATTAGAGGCTTAAGCCATTTGTCTCTGTGGGTTGATTCACTCACTTCAAAGTAAAGCAACCTTAGGAGGCAATGCAAGAAAGAGAATCCTTTCATTAAAAAAGGGAAAACAAAATTGGGGAAGGGTGCAAAAGGGGAAAAGAACAGAGAACAAAGGGAATAAAGCAAATAGCAGGCATTTCTAGACACAAGATATACAGAGCCCAAAGGAGCACCTATGCTGTGCTCAGGCAAAATAAAGAAAAAAGTTCTATTTTACCCAAATTAATGGCTGGCATGATATCAGGCATTAATGTTTTGTTTTTTTTAATAATTCCCGGATGAATAACACAGGGATCAAGTTGAAAGGGACCGTGTAGGTAAACAGAAACAGAAAAGTTCTACAAAGAGGAAGAAGAATCAGACAAATAGAACTTTAAAACAAATTTGAAGGAAACCACCCATTGACCTCTGGAAGCTCTGAGTGTACTCTGTAATTATGCCCTCATCCACCAGCTTCACATAACTACAATTCAAGGGTTATGCTTTTTTAAAAAAAAGTTTTTCTGAACAAATATTGCATTCACTATTGTATGTATGTAGGAGGTTATTATTTACTTCTTTAGAATTTAAATATACTTGGCAGTAACAAATATTCTAGCAGTAACAAAAATGACGATTGCAAGTCAGGACATCGAGAAACCAGACTGTCCAGAATCCAAATAAAAGTCCAGGATCTTTTTCATTTCTGAAAAGCTTACTCTTTATTGAATAGATGGCCTGGTAAAGATGAGGTAAAACTAATTCAAAAATCCCAAGGCATCAGACCATAGCATAAAACAATGACTTTCCCAGCCAAACCCCCCAGATGTCCACGTAGCTCATGTAAACTTGTTCTCTTTGTTATGGGACCCGTCTGCTATCTTCTTCACACCTGCTAAAATGTCCTTGAAAGGTTTCCATACTGCTGACTCTCAGCAAGCTTCCGTAGAACTGGCGAGGTTTCGTTTCTCTAACTAACCCATTTGAAAGCAACACCTCCCTCCCTCCCTCCCTCCCTCACTCACTCTAATGGCAAGATGAAAACAGAAAGGCACATAGCTGCCAAATTTTCACTCTTGACATAGACTTGTTATTTGATCAAATTCATCCGGTGCTTAAATTGTACCAAAGAATAAGTCCAATTCTATTCAAATTAAGGTGTTTCTTCCACAATGTATAACCATCCATGTTTAGTTACAAACTCAGATGATTCCTTCCTGTTCTTCTGGGTGTTTGGAACAAACTCACTAGTCTACAAGGACAGATTATTTATCTAGGGTCTCTAATCTCTGCTCTTCAGGCAGAAATTAGGTGTCCAGTTCAATCCCACTACTCTACTGATCCTCCGCGCTATCAGCCCCCTCTACCACAAAGATCCTGCAGGAGAAGGGCAGTGTGGACAACCGTGGGATCTGGCAGGGTGAGAGCTGTGAACCATAAACGCAAAGCTTTCGCTGTGTCCCTGCACAACAGATACAGTGCCCTTGCTGACCTTAATAGGGAAATTAAGGAGGCAGGTAAAAGTAGTTGTGATGATAACTCAAATAAGCAGGGGATCGTGGTCCGAGATGAAGAACTTGTTTTTGACAGGGAGAAGTGTGAATCAGGTATTACACATCAGTCATGCAAGAACAGAAAGGCATCCAAAAAGAGAAGCCACCTTCTGGTAGGTGATTCAATTATAAGGGATGTAAATTTAGGAAAGGACACAGAGGTTTCAAAAGAGGTCAGGTGTCTTCCAGGTGCTACTGCCAGTAGGGACAAGAAGCGTATTTCTAAAATAATCAAAAATGCCAGCAAGGACTGTGATGTGGAGGCTATTGTACATCTTGGCACTAACGATCTGTCCCAAAAAGATGTACTCTCTGTGCAGAATGATTTCCAGAGCTTGGGGCAGGAACTTAGCAGAATAGGCTGTAGGCTTACTTTTTCAGAGGTTTTACCAGTGTATAAGGAGCAAAATGGAAAAGGCCAGCGTATAGCAGAATTCAATATGTGGCTAAAGGAGTGGTGTAAAGGGGAAGGCTTTGGATATATTAGTCACGATGTCTGTAGCTGGTCTAATGAAAAAATGTACAAAAGAGATGGTTTGCATCCATCCAAGAAAGGGACTGAGTTACTCGGCTATAAATTCACAGATTTTCTGGAGGAATATTTAAACTAAACAGCGGGGACAGTGAGTTGATTGATACAGAACATCCCTGTCCCCGGCAATCTAACAATTATAGGGTTATCAGTGCATGTAACATAGATGTGTGTGTGGACAAAAATATCAACCTTGCTGTCAAGCAAAATCAAGCTTCTAATAGCAAGTGCCACACAAAGTGCACTAACCAAATAGGTGGTAAGACAATAGGGGAACTCAGGCACCACACAGGTTACGTAGAAAGTAAACACAGGGTCAGTCATAAAGGACTCAAATGTCTATATACCAATGCACAGAGTATGAACAGCAAACAGGGTGAATTAGAAATTCAGGCTAATGAGGGCAGATATGATATTGTTGCCATTACAGAAACATGGTGGGATGAAACCCACAAATGGAACACAAGGCTAGAGGGATTTAAATTATTTAAAAGAAACAGACCAAATAAAAGAGGAGGTGGAGTTGCTCTATATGTAAGAAATAACTACATCTCTACAGAACTAGAGCACAACAATGATGAAAACTGTCTTGAATGCATTTGGGTCAATATAAAAGGGGGGGGAAATGACATTGCCATAGGTGTATACTACAGGCCACCCAACCAAACAGAGGAAATAGATGAACTTTTTGCTAGTCAGCTAACTAAGGTATGTAGGAAGCACATCACAATAGTAATGGGGGACTTTAACTACCCTGACATCAACTGGGAGACAAACTCTGCACCAAGTGGAAGATCAAACAGATTCCTTGCAAACCTAGCAGACAACTTTGTCTCCCAAAAAGTAGAGAAGGGAACTAGGGGATTAGCCATTTTGGATCTAATTCTCACTAACAGGGATGAAATGATAGAAGGTGTTGAAGCCACAGGAACCTTGGGAGGAAGTGATCATGCAATATTGGAATTCAACATTATGGAAGCACAAGCAATAGAACACAGTCAAACTAGAGTCTTGGACTTTAAGAGAGCTAATTTCAATAAACTTAGAGAGGGTTTGGGAAGGATTCCATGGATGAGAATCCTCAAGGGGAAAACAACTCAAGAAGCTTGGGAAATTTTGAAAAGTGAGATAATAAAAGCCCAGTCTAGCACAATACCAACAAAGAGGAAAAATTACAGCTCTCAAAAGAAACCAGCATGGCTGCATAAAGAACTCTCTGATAAATTGAAAGATAAAAGGGACAAATATAGAAAGTGGAAAGAGGGGCACATAACTAAGACAGAATATCAGCAAATAGCCCGAGCCTGCAAAGATGAAGTGAGGAAAGCTAAGGCTCATAATGAACTAAGGCTTGCGACCAAAGTCAAAAATAACAAAAAAAGCTTCTTTCAACATGTAAAAACAAGAAAAAAGTGAAGGAAATGATTGGTCCATTAGTGGGTGAAAGTGGCAAAAAGGTGACAAGCAACAGGGAGAAAGCAGAACTATTTAACTCATTTTTTGCATCTGTCTTTACACAAAGGGAAAAAACAGACCAACCTACAAAAATAGTGCCATAAAAAACAGAATAGAAACAAGTTAAGATAGGCAAGAAAACGGTAAGTGAGCACCTGTCCAGCCTAGACGAGTTCAAATCACCAGGACCAGATGGATTACACCCCAGGGTTCTCAAGGAACTGGCAGATGTGATCTCAGAACCATTGAACTATATTTTTCAAAGATCCTGGAGCACTGGGGAACTACCAGAGGACTGGAAAAGAGCTGATGTAGTTCCCATCTTCAAAAAAGGAAAAAAATGGACCCAGGAAATTACAGACCTATCAGCCTGACCTCAATACCTGGGAAGATTCTGGAAAAGATAATCAAACAACGAATCAGCGAACACCTAGAGGCAAACAAAATCACTACTAAAAGCCAACATGGGTTTGTCAAAAACAGATCATGCCAGACAAACCTTATTGCATTCTTTGACCAAGTGACAAAATTAGTGGATCAGAGGAATGCTGTGGATATAATTTACTTGGACTTCAGTAAGGCATTTGATAAAGTAGATCACAACCTACTACTTGATAAAATAGAAAAATGTGGGTTAGACAGCATCACCACCAGATGGATTCGTAGCTGGCTGACCGGCCGTACTCAGCGTGTGGTCCTCAATGGAACCGCATCTACATGGAGGGAAGTGTGCAGTGGGGTGCCCCAGGGCTCTGTTCTGGGCCAGTGCTCTTCAACATCTTCATCAACGATTTGGACGAGGGATAGATGGGGAACTCATCAAATTTGCGGATGACACCAAGCTGGCAGGAATAGCCAACACTCCAGAAGACAGGCTTAAGATACAGGAGGACCTGGACAGACTTGAACATTGGGCGCTATCTAACAAAATGAAATTCAATGGTGAAAAAAGTAAGGTTCTACATTTAGGCAAGAAAAACCAAATGTACAGGTATAGTATAGGGGGTACCTTGCTCAATAGTAGTAACTGTGAGAGGGATCTCGGAGTCCTAGTGGACAATCACTTAAATATGAGCCAGCAGTGTGCTGCAGCTGCCAAAAAAGCCAACACAGTGCTGGGCTGCATTAACAGAGGGATAGAATCAAGATCACGTGAAGTATTAATACCACTTTACAATGCCTTGGTAAGGCCACACTTGGAATACTGCATCCAGTTTTGGTCACCACGATGTAAAAAAGATGTTGAGACTCTAGAAAGAGTGCAGAGAAGGGCAACAAAGATGATTAGGGGACTGGAGGCTAAAGCATATCAAGAACGTTTGCTGGAATTGGGTATGTCTAGTTTAATGAAAGAAGGACTAGGGGTGACATGATAGCAGTATTCCAATATCTCAGGGGTGCCACAAAGAAGAGGGAGTCAAGCTATTCTCCAAGGCGCCTGAGGGCAGGACAAGAAGTAATGGATGGAAACTAGTCAAGGAAAGAAGCAACCTGAACTGAGGAGAAACTTCCTGACAGTTAGAACAATTAACCAGTGGAACAACCTGCCTCCAGAAGCGGTGAATGCTCCAACACTGGAAGTTTTTAAGAAGAGACTGGACAGCCATTTGTCTGAAATGGTATAGGGTTTCCTGCCTGAGCAGGGGGTTGGACTCGATGACCTCCAAGGTCCCTTCCAACTTTATTATTATAACTTTACACTTAAGAAAAAAAAGAGGTTAAATGTAAGAATTAGAAACATGCTGCTGATGACATTTTGTCTATCTTTGGAGTCTTCCTTAAAATGTCTATAACAGTAACACATGTTATTTTATCAACACACTGTGTTCTTTACAGTATCATAATGTCTAGCTGGAGCCTAAGAATAATCTGAAAAACATTTATAAATAAACCTAAAAGTTCCATTTGCCTTAGATTCCTAGTTGTTAAATGTTGATGTAGCCTACACTAAGGAGCTATAATAGCTCAATGTATTTAGCAGCTGTGAGGTTATTTCTAAACAACTGTGCTGCAAACATTAGCTCAAAGGGGACAATGTTTTAAAAAATAAAATCCATCACTGATTCAGTTGTGAGTGAAAATGCACAAAGGAGTCTAACAACTTCACAAACCCACAAATGCTAGTGTTAATCAAAATCCATTTTGGTGTGCCTTTCTCTAATCAAAATTAGAAGATGGCCTACGTAGAAAAGAGCTGCCTCCAAACATATAACTGTATAAAAGAGACTACTTTATGTATTGATTTAAAAAAAAATTCTACAACCATCCATCTTGTACCAAATTCTGGGTGGTTCCCAATCAAGAACTAAAGCAATATAAAAAATATGCAAAAATTATCAAAAACCATAAACATTTAAAACAAAAAAAAAATGGTGCCAAGTCAAGCTTCTGACATACAGTCAGTCCATCCTATCCTAGATGGTGGTAGGAATTAATGAAAGATGAGACATGATTGGGCTTCAGGAAAAGCAACTTGTGTTTTACATTGAGCTTATATAGAACAGCTCAAAATAGATACTGAAAAGAAAAATAATGACCAAAGATAAAAGAATAAAAAGCGATAATTTATTACTAATTCAGAATTTCTACATTTGCTTCACATGAAAATCTTTAATTTTGCCTCACTGTTGCCTTACTTTTTTTTTTTAGAAATATCTTAATTGAATAAATCAATAAATAAACCATGCCAGCTGCTTCAAAAAGCCAACAAGATGGAAAGTACTAATAACAACCTTCAGCTGCTGAGTGGAGGCTTCCTGGACTGAACCAATGCCTCTCTGGATTAGATGGCTTGGATGCAAATAGTGATCACAAAAAGGCTACTTTAAAATCTAATAGAGATGGCATCTTATCCAACAGATCTTAAGGAACTGAAACGTGAGGTTTCAATGGAAAACAACCATTATAAAGTCAGTGGAGTATGCTAGTTAAAGTGTTGGACAAGGATTGGAAACACGTGGTGCAAACTTCACACCCTGCTATGGAAACTCTGTTCTCAGACTAACCTTCCTGACAGGATTGTTGTGAGAGTAAGTTGAAGTGAGATCCACATGTGAGCTTCTGAAGAAATAGAGCAGACATGTCAAACTCACGACGTCACGTGACGTTGCACGACGTATCAGAGCTTTTTCCCCATTGCCGGCAATGGGGTGGGCATGGTTTCCTTGTGACGCATCTGGCTTGCAGGCCGGCAGTTTTGACACCCCTGAAATAGAGGGACAAAAGTTTAAGGAATTAACAAACAATTAAACAGTCAGGATCTAGGAAATGACCATTCAGTTAGCTAAACCTCTTATACGTTTGTTGGTGGAAAGGTGAAAGTTTAGAACAGTCAACAGAGTTTCTAATAACATCAGTCCTGCCTCATTCATTTTAGAGCAGGCATGTCAAACTCGCAATGTCACGTCGCACAACGTATCACTACTTTTTCCCCATTGCTGGTAATAGGGTGGGCACGGTTTTGTCGTGACGCATCCGGCCCATGGGCCGGCAGTTTGACATGCTGTTTTAGAGAGTTTAGAGCAGGGGTCCTCAACCTTGGCAACTTTAAGACTTGTGGATTTCAACTCCCAGGCATTGAATTGGAGCAATGTTTGGACTTTTATGAAGCTTTTAACAGGATAAAAGGAGAGATCCTTTTATTGTTGGAGTGGGCAACATGCAAACCTCCAGATATTGTTGAATTACAATTTCCTCAATACTGGCCAGACTCACATCTGGAGGGCCATGCAGTTCAACCCTGTCTTAATAGTAACAGATTAAGGAAGCAGAGCATAAAGTATTTTTCTCAATGGAGAACTGTAAACTATGGCGTCTTCCTAATACATTTTTGTGTATGATCTATAATTAGAGTGTGCAGTTTTCCTAATGGCACTTCTATTTTGTTGGTCACAAAGCATGTAACATTTTGGAATTTCCGGTATCAGAACTATCCAAATTGGGATTTCGATTAACCTGTCCTTCCATATATTAACTGATATAATACAATATGATACCATAATATACTACAGGGACATTATGCCTCAGTTATTGGAGAACATTTTCATGCTAATGTTATTGCATGCATGCCCATCCTGTAGCTTATCATACGGTAATCCTCTCATGGTTTCTCTAGGAAACAAGTCTTTGGTCTGATCCAACCTGTTTCAGCTTATGTTTTTTAAAAGGCCAGGCAATATAAATGTAATTATTGTAGCTGTTGACCACAATTTGAGAAGTTAACAACTTAATCTTGGCATATGTACATTATACAAAAATGTCATCTTAAAAATGTCAACCAGAATATTTTTTTAAAGGAAAAATATAGCTTGTTGATTAAACTTCTGGCTTTCCTATCAGTAATGCAAATTTGATTTACTAAGATAAGATAAGATAAGATAAGATAAGATAAGATAAGATAAGATAAGATAAGATAAGATAAGATAAGATAAGATAAGATAAGATAAGATAAGATAAGATAAGATAAGATAAGATAAGATAAGATAACCTTTATTGTCATTTTTATACTGTGGGCACAACGGCACACATCAAAAATGAAATTTAGTTGCCCGCTCTCAAAGTGAAACACATACATGACACACACCTAAACATACTATGAACAACATATGTACAGACCCACATCCCTACATATACGTAGCAAATAAATATTAAATACTGTCCATCTTGAATATATAACGGAAGGAGGAAGCTTGAGAGTTCGCAAGGTTAATGCTGTATGGAATGAAACTATGGTTGAATATGGATGTTCTGCTACGGATACCACGAAGCCTCCTCCCAGAAGGTAACAAGGAAAACAGGTCATGAAGAGGATATGTAGTGTCCCAGATAATCTTACGGACCCTGCTCAAACAACGCTTCTGTGCTATGTCCTGGATGGGAGGGAGGGAACTGCCAATGATCTTTTCGGCCATTCTCACCACTCTCTGCACCGTCTTCCTGTCTGAAGCAGTGATGCCTCCAAACCAGACTGTGATGCTGTATGACAGGATGCTCTCGATTGTCCCCCTGTAGAAATTGGTCAGGACAGGGAAAGGAAGATGTGCTTTTCTCATGCGGCGCAGAAAATGCAGGCGCTGCTGTGCCCGCTTCACCAGTTTCTCACTGTTGAGCGACCAAGTCAGCTTACTCGTTAGCTGCACACCCAGGAATTTGATGCTGGGAACCATCTCCACCGGTGAATCATTAATGCACAGAGAAGTGTGGCTGTGCCTGCCTTTTCTGAAATCAACAATGATCTCTTTGGTTTTTCCGGTATTTAAAACTAGGCTGTTTTCCTTACACCAGTTCACCAACCCCTCAACCTCCTTGCGGTAAGCTTCCACCTTGTCATCCTGAATAAGGCCCACTACTGTTGTATCATCTGCGAACTTCACAATATGGTTGGTGGCAAACCTAGCACAACAGTCATGGGTCAACAGGGTGAACAGCAGCGGACTTAAGACGCAGCCCTGAGGAGAACCTGTGCTCAAGAAAATGGTATTAGAGGTATTTGTTCCAACTCGCACGTATTGGGGCCTGTTGGTAAGAAAATCCAGAATCCAGTTGCACAAAGGAGTGTTTAGGCCTAAAAGGCCCAGTTTGTCTACTAGATGCTGGGGAATGATTGTGTTAAACGCCGAACTGAAGTCGACAAACAGCAAATGCACATGAGTATTTCTTTCCTCTAAGTGCTTCAGCTCAGATGGAGAACAAAAGAAATAGCATCCTCCGTAGAGCGATTTGGTCGGTAGGCAAACTGAAGCAGGTCAAATGCTGGCGGGAGGCTAGATACAATAGTGTCCTTTATCAGCTTCTCAAAGCATTTCATGATGGTGGAAGTCAGTGCAACCGGACGGTAATCATTGAGGCCTGTAATTGTGGACTTTTTTGGCACTGGCAAGCTTATGTTTTTTAAAAGGCCAGGCAATATAAATGTAATTATTGTAGCTGTTGACCACAATTTGAGAAGTTAACAACTTGATCTTGGCATATGTACATTATACAAAAATGTCATCTTAAGAATGTCAACCAGAATATTTTTTAAAGGAAAAATATAGCTTGTTGATTAAACTTCTGGCTTTCCTATCAGTAATGCAAATTCGATTTACTTAGCTACCGAACAATGAAGAAATGTCCATTGGGACAGAATTTTGTTTTTCATTACCAAAGTAATGAATTTTACCTTATTGCAAATCCTTTGATGTGAATGAACTGCATGGAACACCAACAAGCATTGGTATTATAACCATCCTCTTTTCAAAATGCAAGAGTTAGTGGGATGAGGTTTTAATAATTAATGTACATCCTGAAATGCAAACTTGGACCTCAAGCCACTTCATTTGGTTTTTTAATTGGCATGTGGTATCAAGACAACTTTCAATGAGTGGATGGGGAAATTGTTTTTCTGCTGTCTCTTGGAGATTTTGGAAACTTTTGACATCACTGTTCATGGTATCCTCCATCACTTTGGGCTTTAGAAATGTGTGTTTGAAGTGGTGCCACTCTTTCTTGCATCAGGTGTGGGAGGAGACTACACTCAATACTTAAACCATTAACTGGAGATGTCCCACGAGGTTTCATCTTGTCCCTGTACAAACTCTCAGGAGCTATGGGTGACAGCATTGGTGATCATGTTCAGCAATTCTCCTTGCCAACCATTTTCAAGAAAATAATTGATTGTTGGCTAAATTTGATAATGGGCTGGTGGCTATGTGGTCAACCAGACATGAGGAATTCTGAGAAATGAATGGGAGGGAGAGTAGATAAAGGAAATAAGTGAGTCTGTGGGCAGTTTACCTCTGCCCCTATACCAAGAAGGAGTGTTTCAGATGTTTCAAAGAGACAGTGCCTTAGTGAACTTACTAAAATTAGATTTGGCCATTTGCCTTGCGATTTACCAGATTCCTCTAGATTAGCATTAAAGATTTACTGAAATCTTTGTGGTTCTTGTTTGGGAACTAGCCCAGCTGACTGAGGCCTAACATCAGGCGTGTGATACCAGAATTACATTATCTATGTTTATTACATTCTAGGCACAATTTCAAGTGTTGATTTTAACCAGTAAAGCCTGGTAGAAGTGGTTGGAGCATAAGCACAGTTCTTGAAGATGGGGCGCTTCAATGATGAAGGAAGTCAGGTTAACCCCGCTGCCCATTGCAGCAGTTCAAGGCAATGGGAGAAAGGAAACTTACACTTTTGCAGCATCCCCATGATCATCTGATCAAAATTCAGATGCTTGGCAACTGGTTCACACATCTCAAATTCCTGACGTAGGACAATTCCTGCATCTCAGCACAGGAGAAAGACACATAAATCCCTTTTCATCGGATGGAATAGAAGCATAGTCCATTATCAAAACCTCTTTTTTATTTTCTTCAGAATTTCTCAAACTCATTTAAGATCTTCCCTGATCTTTCATAATGCGTTAGCCAGGGGCAGCCAAGGGATACTTGGAATCTGACTCTCCCCCACCCCCATTAAGGAAGTTTTGTAAAGCCTTATCACAACTCTTTTATAGCTTTCATCCAAATTCCTCAGATGTTTTGCTTAAGAAACTCACAAGTTTGCCTTGACTTGCCGCAACCTTCCCAAATCTGGAGGGGCTGTCCTGATGCACTGAACTACCGTTTACATTGTTCCCAATCAACATGGGATAAAAGAGGTCAGGAAAGGCTGCTTTACAGGATACAATGGCAAGTCTGCTTTCGACTAGTGTCGGAAGATGGATTTCCCCCCCCAACATTTACAGCTGCCGCCGCCTTGCTTATTATTTCATGCTTGCTACATTCCACTTCCAGCACTGAACAGGGATGGCAATGCTCTTTTTGTGTAGGGTAATAAGGACCAGCTGTTTCCATGGAAAAACACATACACACCCTATGGCAGGAAACCTGTCCAATAGGGCATTTTTATTGATGTGTCAGTGAACAAAAGGCACACCCACATTCTCCTCCCATCAAAAGCATCTGTTTCTTGTTGTTTGTACAATGAATTAAGGAAAGAACATAAGAGGAGCCCAAAGACTCGTCTGGCCCCATTCATTCTCTTTTCCTTTCCAGAGCAGGCAACCAGAAGTTTATAAGAAATTGAGCAACAGGAGAAATGTCTGTCTGAACATTTTTCTCTTTATATTACATATTCTTTTATGTAATAATCTGTCAACTCCCCAGCCTTTTTGGAGTTGGGTGACTTCAAAAACCAAATAAAGTTGTATATGCTTCTAGTATAGGAGGTCATATGTATTATTATAACCAATAACTTCAGGAAGGAGTTGGACAGAAGAGCCCCCCCCCAAAAAAAAGTCACTGACAATGATCAGGAGACCAGAAACTAACTCCTATTTGAGGAACAGGGTACATTGTTCAGCTTTGAGAAGAAAATACTAAGGAGGAATTTGATAGCACCAAGGTTTCGTGCAGAATGCTGTTTTCTGCATGAAACCCTGCCTCAAGCCCTTTTGCATTTTTTAAAAAAATCTTTGGAAGGTTAAAGGGCAAAGCACATGCCATAAACCTTGCAAGGCACCTATTTCACCCCTTCAAACCCTTGGAGCCTCCCCTGAATGAGTCTTGGCCTTGCTCACTTTTGAACGGTGTCTACCAACCTGTACAAAACCTTACGCAGCTTTCGGGCTTCCAATCGCTCCATTACATCACTCTCAACAGAAGCATTACTGTCCTTTTCATCAACTCCCTCTAAGACTACACTGGGTCAAGTGAAGTTTTGGGGTCTGGGGCTCTCAGCCTAATTTCCACATTCCTTGACAAGCAAACCCACCCACCAATTATTTATTCCCAATGGTTTGCTGTGGATGAAGAGGAATAGAGGGAGAGTGTGGGAGGAAGACTCTTGGCAGAAAGAGAGAAGGTATCACAAAAGGAACCTATCATGGTCCAATAGATTATTCTCGATCATAGTCAAGGTAGTCCTTGAATTACAACCATTAATTTAGTGACCATTCAAAGTTACGATGGCACTGGAAAGAGGGACTCATGACTGGTTTTCACATGGCCAATGCAGGGTCCCCAGGGTCTTTAGACTTAGATACTCTCATGCTGTGTAGTATATCGGGCAGGAAGGGATCTCCAGGATTTTCGGTCTTGGGCATGTACTTCAGTGTCTTCCCGTGTGATGTTTAGGGTCTTTAAGTCTTCCAGGAATGTTCTTCATCATGTATTTCAAGGGTTTCCTCTTGGTCATTTGGCATCAAGAGTGTCCATCTCATTGCCATCTTGGGGATTCGATTGTTCTCCATTCGGAGAATATGACCCCGCAAGTTGGAGTCTTTTGTGTGGGACAATGCTATGTAGATTGCAGAAACTCTTTTGGAGCACTTCTTCGTTAGTAATATGGTCAAAATAGCAAATCTTTAGGATTCGGCGAAGGCATCATTGTTGGAAAATCATCCCAATGGCCACATGTTTCAAAATTCAGACGCTAGGCAACTGGCATGTATTTATGACGGCTGCAGTGTCCCGGAGTCATGTGATCACCTTTTGCGACCTTCTGACGAGCAAAGTCAATGGGGAAGCCAGATTCACTTAACAACCGTGTTACTAATTTAACAACTGCAGTGATTCGTATAACAATTGAGGCAAAAAAGGTTGTAAAATGGGGCAAAACTCACTTGTCTTGCTTAGCAATGGATATTTTTGGCTCAATTGTAGCTGTAAGTCAAGGACTATCTGTATAACAACCAGGATTCTGACCTGGAGAAATGGCTTTTAGCCTATTATATTAGTTAGAATGTTAATCATCTATAACATATTAATTCAGGGGTCCTCAACCTTGGCAACTTTAAGACTTGTGGACTTCAACTCCCAGAATTTCTCAGCCAGCAAAGCTGGCTGAGGAATTCTGGGAGTTGAAGTCCACAAGTCTTAAAATTGCCACGGTTGAGGACTCCTGGATTAATCATTGAAACATGTATTCATATTGTCATTAATGTTCCTTGGGTGTAATGCTGTGAGGACTATACACATTATTGTCACTGTATAGTTTTATACCATGTATTTGTATGAATTATCACGACTGAATAAACGACTTCATGAGACTCACTCAAGTTCAAAGAGACGAAAAGATTTGTTCAGGCATATTCCAGTTTGAAGAAGACACGACAGGATACAGGTGTCATAATAAAAGATGCTTCCTAAAACCACAGATAGTTGTCATGTTAGTTGGTTAAGTTACTGGCAACCTGATGGGAAAGTACCAGGACATATGAGAAAAGGCTCAAATTTGGATCTGCCAAGCTTTGTTGGAAGCTATAAAAATGTATGGAACTGTAGTCCTTTGGAACCATCACATAGAACAAGATAGTATAAATGGGGCTTAGTCTGGAATTCAAACATATTCTGGCCAGCTAATCTTTGAGATGAATAGGCTCATACAAGGCTACTTGAATAAAAACAACCAACAGAAGTATATTTTATTTATATTTCCTTTTTCTAAACTGCCCATCTCCCTTAGAGAGGGGCTCTGGGCAGTGTACAGTATAAACAATACATAAATAACGTACGAAATTGACTGTAGGAGATGACCAGGCTGAGCCCAAGGGAGAAGTCAAACAGCTCATCCATTAGTCATGAGTCCCTTCATGCCCACAATAGATCTAAGTCCCGCCCACTTTGAATTCCTTTGACTCTTATCTACCGCCAATTTGCTTTGACCGTTAGTGATTCAGATTCTTGTAGAGAGCTTAAGCTTGCAGTAAATCTTTACACTATTTGAATTGCCTGGATTTTCTGATTTCCCTGGGGCTTCACGTTGACATTAAAATATTAAATTATTTTAAGATTAACTTTCTTAAAATTCTAACATTATGAAATTTCAAAAAGGTAAAAAAAATTCCCAGATGGGCATTTAGCATTAGTTGATGAGGGTGGGGGGTTCTCATGAGGCCAGCCAGCTACACAGTTGCGGGGTCCCCTAGCTCCCCCCCCTCCCGCAAGGTTGTAAAGTCAAGTTTTTGACCCCCTTGTAGAAGGTCAGGAAAATGGTTGCAAATCTTCATTTTGGTCTCTGCCTAAGAAAAGAAAAAGAAGTAACATTGGCTGTTCCTTCTGACCCCCAATGTGAGCAGAAACTAGGCTCATATATCTGGGCTGAGTAGCAGAATCCCTTTCATGTTCTTTCGCAGAACAAAACCTCCTGCATTGCATTAACTGACATACCAGCCGACAAGCACCGATGAGAGCTGTAGTAAGCAGCAGAAGAGAATCCCTCTCTATAGCAGATCCTCCCATTGCAAAATGCAGGGCAGTCTTCCACCATACGATGCACTCTTCCCCTGTATACATATCAGCTGTGAATTAACAGCTGACAGACATATATAGAGGAAGATTTTCCACTGGCACTTTCCAACTAATGGTGAGCTTTTCAAGTTACGTTCGG
Source organism: Azemiops feae (assembly GCA_023970755.1). NCBI lineage: Eukaryota > Metazoa > Chordata > Lepidosauria > Squamata > Viperidae > Azemiops > Azemiops feae. The sequence continues at coordinate 2,091,005 of JALGBA010000035.1, forward strand.
TTGAAAGTTTAGTGCTTTTCAGTGGACTGTGAAACCCAAGTGCAAAAATAGCGGCAAGATTGCACCGTGAAGTCTTTCTTCTGTAGCAACATCATACAGCCCGCCTATCCCTTAATTGTTGGTATGGTTTATCCCTCTTTTAAAATTAGTGGGATATAATAACCGAATAACACAATAACAGAGTTGAAAGAGACCTTGGAGGTCTTCTAGTCTCACCCCTGCTTGAGCAGGAGACCCTATACTATTCCAGACAAGTGGCTGTCCAGTCCAGCCCCCACAATTTCTGAAGGCAAGCCATTCCACTGTTTAATTGTTCTCACTGTTGTAGGTTGCTTCTCTCCTTGATTAGTTCCCATCCACTGTTTCTTGTCTTGCCTTTTGGTGCTTTAGATAGGTTGGCCCTCTCTTCTTTATGGCAGCCTCTCAAATGCTGGAACACTGCTATCATGTCACTCCCAGTCCTTCTTTTCACTAGACTAGACATACCCAATGCCTACAACTGTTGTAGCCTCCAGGCCTCTAATCATCTCTGTTGCGCTTTTTTGCACTCTCTCTGTAGGAGACTCTAGTGGAGAACCTGACTTTCCTGCTACCCCAAATCAAATAGTTATGGAGGACAATATCCAGGAACCTGAGCAGAAGAGAAATACTTGAACTGCCCAAAGCGTCCAATAGAAAGTTGGCTAATAGGAGGTAAGCCAATCCCACCTGCTTTGAATCACCATGCTACTGATTGAATGGTATCACATTGCATTTGTGAAAGAAAATGTCTGGGAGAGGGAAAATACAATTTTAACTCTGGAACAGATATGGATAATTTAACTCTCTCAAGTAATGGTTGGGAATCAGAGGCAACGTGACAGGGATACAACAGAAACAAGGACTGTTAGTTTGTGTATATGTTGTGGTTAGATTGTGTCTTTTGTTGCAGCTTAGGGTCATTGGCCATGTGGAGGTAGTAAAAGTTGGCAACAGTTACCCAATCTTACAATATTGCTAAATTTATATATTACATAATGACATAATCTCGTTTATTTGCTTTGGGCTTAATGGAAACATTTGTGAACCATTCATGGTGGTTTGTAACCATAGTTTGTGACTTTAAGGTTAATTCGAGGACTACTTTGAGTTTCAGAATTATCTTTATTGCAAGTTATGTTACTAGTGCCATTTTGCCTTTGTAAGGTCTTTGGAGAAGCATTCCAAGATTGGCTTAAGAAGCAAGAAAGACAGTAAGTTGTGGCCTATTTCTTCAATAGCTAATCGGATTCTTGGACAACTACCACAATGAGGTCAAATTATCTAGCTGTATGTCTGTCTTTCTCCAGAGACACCCCAATTTAATTGGTAATAGGACAGGTCCAAATCCTGGTTAGCTCCTATAAAGCTACTATGTCTTTTTCTGAAAAACATCGCTGTTTAAAAGAAAATTATAAGGCTGAATTTTGACTTGTCATTCATACAGCCCAGTAATTAAGCCAGAAAGAAAATTGGCTTATTATCCTGTCAGTATATTACATTTTTCATTCTCTGCCTCACTAATGAATGGCTTTTTTGCTTATGGTTATGTAACATTAGAAAAAAGGTTCTAGGAACTTGTTACAGGAAGTGCACTTCTATTTATCTTGTTCCTTTTCTTGAAAGCTCTTATTGCCATAACAGAAGAATATGTTTTAATAAACACTTATCCCAAGAACAAGTGGAAGAGAAAAAAAAACAGGCATAAAGGAGGAACAAGTCCAAACTAATTTGGTTATTCATTTATTGCAGTGCAGAATTGCAAATTATGCACTTAGCCCACATTCCATTTCAGATATGCCCTAATATAAATCTTCCATTTTGTAATACATTTCTGCCTTCCAGAAGTATCATATTTCCTTCCTTAAATGAGTATGCAATCTTTATCCCCTTCTTCCTCATGCTAGGTGTGAAAATATTATGGTACTAAACTTCTTTCTGAGAGATGATATCTATCTGCTCCTTGACCCAATACCTGGAGAAGAAAGTAGCTCAAGAAGAAGAAACATCTGTTTCAAAGCCTGGTCTTCATTCGTCTATGGCAGGGGTCTTCAAACTCGGCCCTTTTATGACTCATGGACTTCAACTCCCAGAATTCCTCAGCCAGGCATGCTGGCTGAGGAATTCTGGGAGTTGAAGTCCATGAGTCATAAAAGGGCCGAGTTTGAAGACCTCTGGTCTACGGCTTCTTTAAATTCCAGGATCTGAATGCGTGTCTTTTACCTTCTGGAGTTGCTGCCTTTCACAAAATAATGTAGACTGTGATGAGGTAGTACAAAAGTGAAGTTTTTTTAAAAAAAAAATGATGTGAGCTTGGTACTTATTATACAATAATATAATAGCCCCAAGATATCTTGGTATTGCAGTTTTTGAGAATTCTAGACACCACATCCAGTAGACATCAAGTTGTGAAAGCTGCCATGAGTCATTTTGGAGCTCCAGCAAGGCAACAGGAGGATGAGATTATACTGCTGACTTCCCATGACACTACATGAACCATCGAAACCAGTTCCCCATATTAGCAGCTGAATGGCCACAGATTAATAATTAGTAGATTAGACTAATTGGAATAGAATAGAATAGAATAGAATAGAATAGAATAGAATAGAATAGAATAGAATAGAATAGAATAGAATAGAATAGAATAGAATAGAATAGAATAGAATAGAAGCTGGAAGGGACCTTGGAGGTCTTCTAGTCCAACACCCTGCTCAGGCAGGAAACCCTATACCATTTCAGACAAATTGTTGTCCAATCTCTTCTTAAAAACTTCCAGTGTTGGAGCATTCACAACTTCTGGAGGCAGGTTGTTCCACTGATTAATTGTTCTAACTGTCAGGAAATTTCTCCTTAGTTCTAGCTTGCTTCTCTCCTTGATTAGTTTCCATCCGTTGCTTCTTGTCCTGTCCTCAGCTTTGGAGAATAGCTTGACTCCCTCTTCTTTGTGGCAGCCCCTGAGATATTGGAACACTGCTATCATGTCCCCCCTCGTCCTTCTCTTCATTAAACTAGACATACCCAATTCCAGCAACCGTTCTTTACATGCTTTAGCCTCCAGTCCCCTGATCATCTTTGTTGCTCTTCTCTGCACTCTTTCTAGAGACTTAACATCTTTTTTACATCGTGGTGACCAAAACTGATGCAGTATTCCAAGTGTGGCCTTACCAAGGCATTATAAAGTGGTATTAACACTTCAATTAATTAACAACAATTAATTAATTAATAGATTAGACTAGTGATTAAGGCACTAGCTAGAAAACCAGAGCCCGTGAGTTCTAGTCCTGCCTTAGCCATGAAAGTCATCTGGGTGATCTTGGGCCAGTCACTCTCCCTCAGCCCTTCACAGGATTGTTGTTGTGGGGGGAAAGAGGAGGAGGAAGATGTGTTGGACATGTTCACTGCCTTGAGTTATCCCTAAAAATAATAAAGGTGGAATTGAAGTAAATAAATAAAATGCCTTTTGAAAAATATTACATTTAGGTGTTTAGGTGTTGTTGCCCAGTCTTATGCAGGTAAGATAGGTGATGATTTTGGAACCGCACTGTGTTCCAACACCACTTGAGGGACTGAACAGTGAAGGAAAAACTATTTACTTCTCACAAACTAAGAATACACTCTAAGGAAGTGTATCCTAATGTTGTAACCTCAGGGACAGCATCTGCAGAATATTAGGCATAACATTGCCTCTGAACTGTTTACCTCTGTGCTTTCATGTTGCAAAATCTCTCCCAAGGAGCAAATTGCCCTAGAACAGTGTTTCTCAACTTCAGCAACCTAAAGATGTATGGACTTCACCGCATAATAATAATAATAATAATAATAATAATAATAATAATAATAATAATAATAATAATAATAATAATAATAATAATAATAATAATAATAATAATAATAATAATAATAATAATAATAATAATAATAATAATAATAACAACAACAACAACAACAACAACAACAATAACAATAATAATAGTTATTGTTGTTGTTGTTGTTATTGTTGTTGTTGTTGTTATTAATATTATTATTATTATTATTATTATTATTATTATTATTATTACTATATTATTATTTATTATTATCTATTATATTATTATTTTATTATTATTATTATTAAGTTGGGAGGTACCATTGTAGTGTCATCTAGTCCCAACCCCCTGCCAGGCGTACATTTTTACCATTTGGACAATGCTGCCAGTCCTCTTCTTAAAACTTCCAGTGTTGGCGCATCACCGCTTCGGGAGGCAGGTTGTTCCACTGGTAATTGTTCTAACTGTCAGGAAGTTTCTCCTCAGTTCCAGGTTGCTTCTCTCCTTGACTAGTTTCCATCCATGTGAGTTGAATCTTACTGAGACACACAAGGAGAGAGAGACAGAGAGACAGAGACAGAGACAGAGACAGAGACAGAGACAGAGACAGAGACAGAGACAGAGAGACAGAGAGACAGAGAGACAGAGAACGTATAAGACAAGCTTTATAAATGAAGCCATGGTAAGGAATGGTTTAACATTAAGACAGCCAAAATCTGAACTCTTTTCTTTTGTTGCACTGCAATAACAAAGTCACTTCTCACTGCCAACAGTTCCATTTTACAGCCGCTCGCATGCAAATCGAAGACACTTGACAACCATCCTATCTTCTGCACTCACAGCACTGAGAATAAGAAACAAATCATCATGAGAAACAAACAAACAAAAGGGCTTACAACTTCTCCGTTCATATTCATACTTCATATGCTCTATATTGAGGAGAGGGGGGAGCAAGAAGGAGAGAGGAGAGAATGAGAGTCATTCCTGCCAATTGCAAATTCATCTTCTTCCTTGAAAGTCATGCTAGGCAACGGGAGTTGAGGGGACAAGAGACTGAGTGAGGCAAGAATTCTTGTAAATGGGGAAGCTGACCTGCTTACAAGTATAAAACAGCTTACTTTTCCTGAGAACTCACATGTTCTGCACTAAAGAGAAGCTCCATATTTGAACACTGATGTCATCATGGGAATGGTGAGGTCAAGCGTTGGTTTTGAACTGGGACTGAGTTCTTATGTGGAAGTACCCAAAGATTGCAACCATATGCACATTTAGAGCAAGACCTCCTGGAATTTACTTTATTCCGAAGTTCATAGATTAATAGACATCATTGCTTTGGAGAAATGTGAACTGGGAGCCTGAAAGCTCACATCTGTTCTTGGGAAGTCTTGAATTCACAATGTGGCTTTAATAGTAACACCTCTCTGATCTTCAGGCCCTCTTTCCACAATATACAAATAGTAGTGCCATACGTTCAAGTGCTCTTCTCTGAATTTCTGAAATAAGGAAAGCTCCTTGGACCTACCAAACACTAATATGTGTACATATTATATTAACCAATTCCATACCCTTTTTAAACGCTGGGTAGCAAAAGTTAAAACATGGCTGATATCAGTTCGGTGATATCACTATTAATTATGGTGAAGGTCAGCAGAAGGGGAAAAAAAGAAATAACTTTAGGATAAACTGCTGAAGATAATTTTACAGCCATCCATCTGTAAGCCTTAGAATCATAATCTATGGAACATTTTCTCTGGTGTCCCCTGTCCTTTTAAAAAATTCTTTATTTGAAAAAAAAATCAAGAAGCAGTCATGCTGTAAACGAAAGAATGAGCTTTCTTCACCATTTGCATTTCCAAGAATCTCCCTGGTCATTCTTAAGCATGCTTAAAGAATATACAGTAGATGTGTGTTTGTGTGTATGTTTCCAGAAACAGAATCAGAATGGAGCTAGAAGGGACCTTGGAGGTCTTCTAGTCCAGCTCCCTGCTCAAGCAGGAGATCTTATAATATCATTTCAGACAAGTGACTGTCCAGTCTTTTCTTAAAAACCTCCAGTGATGAAGTATCCACAACTTCTGAAGGCAAGCTGTTCCACCAGTTAATTGTTCTGATTATTAGGAAGTTTCTCCTTAACTCCAGTTTGCTTCTCTCCTTGATTAGTTTCCATCCATTGTTTCTTGTCTTGCCTTCTGATGCTTTGGAAAATAAATTGACCCCCTCCTCTTTGTGGCAGCCTCTCAAATATTGGAATACTGCTATCATGTCCCCCCCAGTCCTTCTTTTCTCTAGACTAGCCATACCCAAATCCTGCAGCTGTTCTTCATATGCTTTAGTTTGTGTTACAATCCAGGATTTTCTTTAGAAATGTAACTGTAAAAGGTGAATTGGGGACCATCCTTTCCAGTCTGTCTTCACCAAAACTCTTGTGACTGAGTAAATCTCTCCAGGAGATACTGGGAAAGAATGCTCACAACATGTCCTTAATATTCCTAGTGTACCAGCAATCCCAAAAGATTGGGGAGAAACAAAACAATCTGAGAAAGAAAGAAAGAAAGAAAGAAAGAAAGAAAGAAAGAAAGAAAGAAAGAAAGAAAGAAAGAAAGAAAGAAAGAAAGAAAGAAAGAAAGAAAGAAAGAAAGAAAGAAAGAAAGAAAGAAAGGAAGGAAGGAAGGAAGGAAGGAAGGAAGGAAGGAAGGAAGGAAGGAATTAATTAATTAATTAATTAATTAATTAATTAATTAATTAATTAATTTGATCCAGTCCCTAAAAATGGTTAAGGAAAGGCATGATTAAGCCTGCAGCTATTCTAAATTAGATCAGAAATCAATTCTGGAGTCCAAACACAGCTTATAAGTGACTGACTGTTCCTCTACTTTATAGTTCTTTTCCTCCCTCCCCAATTATTTGTACTCCATTTATGACCACAAGTGAGCCCAACATTTCGATTGCTAAGCAAGTCAGTTCTTAAATGTGTTTTGACCCATTTTATGACTTTTCTTACCACAGTTGTTAAGCGAATCACTGCAGTTGTTAAGTTAGTAACACGCTTGTTAAGTTAACCTGGCTTCCCCACTGACTTTGCTTGTCAGAAGATCGCAAAAGGTGATCACATGACCCCAAGGCACTGCAACCGTCATAAATACATGCCTGTTACCAAGGTTCCAGATTTGGATCATGTGACCACGGGGATGCTGCGAAGGTCATAAATGTGAAAAACGTTCATAAGTAACTTTTTCCCGTGCCCTTGTAACTTTGAATGGTCACTAAGCAAATAGTTGTAATCCAGGGATTTACCTATATATGGTTGGTACCAGGAGAGTTGAAGTTTTTTGCTTTTGGAATAACCCCTCCTTTGTGAAAATATTTTGACCTGCAGTAGCCACGTTTCAGAGCCAAAGATATGTTGTTGTTCTTGTTCTGACATTTCTGCTGATAGAAGGTTTTCTCTTAATAGGTCAGAGATGCCCTGCTGATGCCAATAAGAAAGGAAATTAATGCAAGAGCTCTGTTGGTTGGTTCCGATGTGGTCATCAGCCACAGAGATGACAACACATTTTTCTGTTTAAAGAAATGCAGGTTAGCTCAGTTAAGATCCGCTGAAGGGAGAATGAGGAAGCTACTTATCAAAACTTTTCAAAACGTCTATCTTTGAGGCTTTAAAGCTGCAAACATCCTCCATTTTTCTATAAAGAGGTCTTCCTTCAGGAACATGCCCTCTGACAATGGAATTATATCCCACTGAAGGATCATTTAATAAGGATCATTTTCAGTAAGAAATATATATGATAGAGGGGTGGCGTGATGGTTCAGCGGTTAAGACACTGGGCTTGTCAGCCGGAAAGCTGGCAGCCCAGGTTCAAGACCCAAGCGCCATGCGACGGGGTGAGCTCCTGCCCTTGCCCCCAACTCCTGCCAACCTAGCAGTTTGGAAGCATGCAATTGCAAGTAGATAAATAAGTACCACTTCAGTGGGAAGATAACAGCATTCTGTGACGCCATGCTGGCCACGTGACCGCACAATGCTGGCTCAGTGGCCTTGAAACAGAGATGAGCACCGCCCCCTATAGCCAGCAATCATTAGTGGAACAAAATCCAATGGGACTCCTTTACCTTATTTTTATATATCAGAGAATCCCTAATAAGCTCTATAGGTTACTATAGTTGCATATTATGAAAACGTACTTAAGAGCCCTGGTGGTGTAGTGGTTAGAATGCAGTACTGCAGGTTAATTCTGCCAACTGCCATCAGTTCGATCCTCACCAGCTCGAGATTGGCTCAGCCTTCCATCTTTCCAAGTTCGGTGAAATGGGGACCCAGATTGTTGGGAGCAATATGCTGACTCTGTAAACCACTTAGAGAGGGCTGTAAAGCACTATGAAGCGGTATATAAGTCTAAGTGCTATTAATATTGATATTGCTACACTGCAGGGCCACCCGGACCAAAAATCTTGGGGTTTGTGCCACTCAGGACAATACAGCAAAGGTAGTTACAGAGGATCCCCCAGGGCATTTCCAGAAACCTCTCTTTCTTTCTTCCAGTCTTGTTTTCACTATTTTCAAATTTGATATTGGGATGCTTTAAAGGCAGAAATGTTTAGATGTGTGGAAGTCCTGCAGAGAAAACAGTCCACCAACCAGGGTCCCCTTGCCAGTCAGTGCCATATCCCATGTCCTCAGGGCTGAGCCTAAACATGCATTAATTTCCTCTAGCCGCAAAAATAATTGCTAACTTTTCCTATTGTTTCTGTTCTTGCCATGGTGGCAAAGCTCCATTGCCTTTCAGTGGCAGAGTGAGCTAAGAATCCTTTAATAAGAGCACAAAACACCCCTTTCAGCGTAAGACAATGTTTTGTTTTATTCCCGAGTGGCATTTGCTGTCTTGAAACATTTCCCTATGCAAAGATACAACACTGCTGGCATAGAGATATGTAAAAATTGTCCACAACTGCAGTGACATCACACAATCAATGAGGACACAACTTAGGAGAATGTCTTATTGTCCAGTCTCCCTCCTTCCTGCCTCCCTTTTTTATTGCTTTCTTTTACAATTACAAAAGTATTTTTGCTTTGGTTTTACTCCCTGAAGACCTTCTGAAGAAATAAATCTACATCCTAAATGAAATCAATAGTTTACATATTTTTCAGATTTGCCAAGTAACAGTTCAGAAATGCAGAGATGCCCTATAACCAGTGGTGGGATTCAAATACCTGAACAACTGGTTCTCTGCGTGAACGCCACTTCCAGAAGTCCGTTCTGAGCCTCGGAGGCCTGGGGGAGGCCTCCCAAGCCAAGAATGGACTTCCAGAAGTGGTGTCCATGCACTTCCGGCGGTCCGTTCTGGACCTTGTGAAAAAGAGCTAGGGCATCAGCTGGATCGCCGAAGTCAACAAAAAATTAGCTGCCGGTTCTACCGAACTGGTGCGAACTGGCTAAATCCCACCACTGCCTATAACCTCTCACTCAGGCCATCTCTGAACTCAGGTCTAGCACTCTTTTGAATGAATGCTATATTCATGTTCAGTAATAGCCTGACTATCGCAGGTATGGAGGAGCATTTGATGAAGCAGGAGAGAAAGCCCTATCACTTCTCACAATCCTTCCACCATGGTGGGATCCTGGACCTTTGTGTATCCAGGAGCTTTATATACAGTACATGGGAATAGCACTGCCAGAAGAACTCACTGTTTTCATTTTTAAACTACCAATCTGATGATCTACTAAACCTGTTTTTAAGCAGTCAGTTTAACACTCTTTCTGAAGCACCAATCAGGTATTAGGTGTAGAGATACATTTGTGGATACCAAATGTTTGGTCTCTCCTGCAGCCCCAGATAAAATGGCAATGGACCAGCAACTGGAGGCTACTTCCCTGAAGATAGAATGGGAAACGGCTCCATGGGGGGGGGGGAATGAAGAAAGAGGCTATAGTTTGGAAAGCGCCATTTGATTTGTGAAAAATGGCAAGCAAGCATGTCATCTGCTAAGATCTGATTAAGGAGCTCTTAGATTGCTTGCTAAAGTCATGGCTATAGTGGCTGGAAGTCCACAGCCTGGTTTCTATAGGGTTGCACTAACTACTCTAGCTACCAGCTAAGACTCTTTGGGAACAGAGGGTAAGATTCTCTTCGGCCATCAGTATGCATGGCATGATCCCCTCAGATCATTCCCTCTCCTTCTCTCTACTTGGCAGTGCTTGGTCCTTCTCAGAGATTCTCACTGCTGCTGAGGCCCTGTTGAAGTAACGTTGACATAAGAGGAGATAATCACTGTGACACCAGCCTTTGAGGTCGCCAGAGGACAAAGCTGCCATTTGTTGGGTTTCACACATTGCAAGTCTTTATTCCTCAGCTCGGTGGTGGCCTGTAAAACCCACAAATAATTGCACAGCCGGAGCATGAACAACAAGCAAATGAAAGCAATTTTTGTTTTCTTGCATTGGTAAACTGATAATATGGATGGCAATTTGTTGGCTTAGAGACCAAAATGATCTAAATTAGCTTATAAAATCAGTGCAGCTTTAGTGACTCTGAACCAAAGAAAAGAGAGTTTCTAGGTGAGTGCTGATAAATCAGGCAGGAGGCATATATTTCAATATGTAGTAGAGTTGCAACTCCTGGTATAAGGAGTTTAATTAGATAATGTATATTATTTTTATTATAATAGAAAATAATTTCTATAATAGAAAATGATAGATAGACAGACAGACAGACAGATATCCCCCACATAGACACCCACAACATATCTTGCTCTTATGTTGCCCTGACACATACTATTAGCATACCAAAAACATGGGACTGTACAGGCTGCCTCTTAATAGCTTAAATAAAAGAAGTGCAATAGCATAAATTATGACATCAGACACTAATAACATTCCATGTCAAATATTCAGTGATAATGCCAAGTGGAAAACCTTGAGATCAAATATCATATGTGATAAAGTATTCAACCAAGATTTGAATGCTCACAATGTATCTCATATGTATTCAATAACAATGCTGGCAGAAGATAATTTGGAGGAGCAAACAGATTTCATCAGTTTCTAAGCAATCCAGACACCATCCTTGCTGTGGAAATGCAGCTTCATTAAGTACATGGCATGAAAACTGGGCACTGCATGGCACATAAATGGGGTGATGCTAGCGCCCATGTGGCAAAACTGGCACGGTGCTAACAAGTGTCACATGGGCGCTAGCACCGCCCCGTTTGCATCGTGTGTGCTCGCAGCCCTGTTTGTGGGTGCGCACGTAAAATGCTTCTCTCCCTTTCTCTCCGGTCTGCCAACTGAGAAAGGTTGGAGACCTCTGCCTTATAGTGACTACTCAATAGACAAAATAATGGAAGTGAAGAGGGCAGGAGGATGGCACAATATTTACTGACAAATAGGAATGGATGACTGTTTTATTTGGCTCATTTTTTTTTCAAAATGGTACTCATATTATCAAACATTTTCCTAAGTGGAACAATATGTTGATAGGATGGATGGATGGATGGATGGATGGATGGATGGATGGATGGATGGATGGATGGATGGATGGATGGATGGATGGATGGATGGATGGATGGATGGATGGATGGATGGATGGATGGATAAAGCAATATAAATTAATTGGATAAAGCAATACAAATTAATGGTCCAGACTGAGAACTTTGAAACCTGACTTTCAGCAGAAACATCTGAGCTTGAATTTTGGTGTAAGTTCGTGCCAACTTTGTGTTGTGAACTGGAGCTGTCATTTCTTCTTTCAGTCAGGCAGTTCATATTCAATTTATTTCAGAGATAGCAGGCAAGAAAATATAGTCCTCTCTGTGTTAGAAATAAGTGCAGAAGCTGGCTGGTGCAGATGGAGTCTAGTAAATGTCCATTCTGGATCTATTCATGATAAATAGGCATTTAAATATCTTAACAATAGCATTTTTTTCTTTCTGTGACATACTAGAACTCAGAGCATCAGGACACTAGGAAAATCTGATATAAATTTTTTTTAGAAAGGTTCTCAAGGATCTCACAGTTTCAGATTTTTCTTGGTAAATCTATTCAATCCTGTTTTAAACCAAAGGCACTCTGCTTGGTCAATGACTTTATTCTGGGAAATGGATATTTTGATTGGCTGGCTGACTGGCCGGATTTATAGGGATTTCCATTTGTTTCCAGAATCAGAGCTGGAAGGGACCTTGGAGGTCTTCTAGTCCAGCCCCCTGCTCAAGCAGGAGATCCTATATCACTTCAGACAATTGACTGTCCAGTCTTTTTTAAAAAACCTCCAGTGACGAAGTACCCACAACTTCTGAAGGCAAGCTGTTCCACCAGTTAATTGTTCTCACTATTAGGAAGTTTTTCCTTAACTCCAGGTTGCTTCTCTCCTTGATTAGTTTCCATCCGTTGTTTCTTGTCTTGCCTTTTGGTGCTTTGGAAAATAAATTGACCCCCTCCTCTTTGTGGCAGCCTCTCAAATACTGGAATACTGCTATCATGTCACCCCAGTTCTTTTCTCTAGACTAGCCAAACCCAAATCCTGCAACTGTTCTTCATATGTTTTAGTCTCCAGGCCTTTAATCATCTTAGTTGCTCTTTTTTGTACTTTTTCCAAAGTCTCAACATCTTTTTTGTAATGTCGTGACCAAAACTGGATGCAGTATTCCAAATGTGGTCTTACTAAAGTTTTATAAAGCGGTACTAATATGTCACGTGATTTTGATTCTATGCCTCTGTTTATACAACCAAGGATTGTATTAGCTTTTTTGGCTGATGCCACACCCTGCTGGCTCATGTTTAAGTGATCGTCCACTAGAACTCCAAGGTCCTTTTCACAGTTACTGTTTTTGAGCCAGATACAGTTCAAAATGCTGGTAGCAAGCTTTAAAGCTGTTTAGACCCGAATCACTTTTGTACCATATCAATGTTTCTATAGATTGAAATCATCCTTGAAGGCCTCTTTGTACATAAATAGATTCTGTGGTGGTATTTCCAATAGCTGCCCCTTGCTTTGGAATTCAAATTTACCTCAGAGTAACTAACATTTAACTTCTTCACTAGGAATCTTCCAGAAGTTGCGAGGAACATTATTTTTATAAAGGGCTTTTTTTTGCAGTTTTTATTAAACGGCTGTTTCAATATTTTTTGATATTTTTATTCCTGCTGTGTTTCTCTGTTGCTGTTTTTATATTTTTAAATCTTTTTTTCTGAGCCTTCTAGAAATCTGTGAATGAAATCTTAAATATTTAAACAGAATAATAAATAAATTCAATAAAAATCACATTATAGCTGCATATATATATATATATATTTGAAGTCAATTAAATAAAATGATGAACTCCGGGATGTTAGAAAAAGGCTTCTTTATTGCTGAGCTTTCGTTAACAACCTGTTAACATCATCAGAGCAAAGGGCTAAATGGTAAGGGGGCATATATATATATATATATATATATATATATATATATATATATATATGTTTTCTGAGGTTTTCACGGGTGTTTGTATGTAGGTCTTTGGTAATTCGGGTTTTCTCCCGCGTAAAATTGAAAGTGTCTTGGCGACGTTTCAACGAAGTCTCATTCGTCATCTTCAGGCTGGTGTCTCTTCGGCTTCGTGCTTCGTGCTTCTAGGAGCAATGTGTGATTGTAGCTGTTTCTTCCTTTTAACTGCCAGTGGAGGTATGAACTGATTGGATGGGAGCTTGGCTGTGTTCTGATTGGGTGGAGGTGTGTTCTGATTGGTTAGGGGCTTGGCTGTGCTCTGATTGGATGGGGGGTTGGCTGTGCTCTGATTGGCGGGGTGTGTGCTCTGCTTGGGTGGGGGCCCTGTTGTGCTCAGATGAGTCTGAGTTGCAGGGGGATTTGAGATGGAGAGCTGCATTGCTGTTGTTTGGCTTCGCGTTCGTGGTCGTGCCACATCTTCAAGGTGGGTGTCAGTTTGCTTCACGTGTGAAATGGAGGGGTTTAAAATGGCCAATGATGCAGCTGTGGTCTGGTTTCTGGTCTGCGGTCGTGCCTCATCATCGGTGCGGGTTTGAGTCTGCTTTTTGCGTGGATGTGTGGTGGTGACATCATGTGTGGTCTTCGTGAGTGTGGGTCCAGTGTTGCTCCTTGTACTAGGGATTCGTCTGTCAATAAGGCTGGGTTTCCAAATGGCTGGTAGGCGGGAGGTATCATCTCGTTTATTCATGCTGTGTGGGCGTTTTTCTATCTCGATGGCTTCTCTGATTATTCTGTTGTTAAAGTGTTCAGTTTTGGCAATAGTTCTGGTATTTTTAAAGTCAATTTTATGTCCTGTGGCTTTGAGGTGTTGGACCAGGGAGGAAGTGGGTTCCTCTTTTCTAACTGAGTTCTTGTGTTCTTCAATGCGTGCACTTATTCTTCTGTTGGTTTGTCCGATGTATGTGGTGGGGCAGGCGGTGCATGGGATTTCATATACTCCTTGATTTTCTAACTCAATTTTGTCTTTGGGGTTTCTTAGGATGGTGGATATTTCTGCACAAACCGAAAAATATCCACCATCCTAAGAAACCCCAAAGACAAAATTGAGTTAGAAAATCAAGGAGTATATGAAATCCCATGCACCGCCTGCCCCACCACATACATCGGACAAACCAACAGAAGAATAAGTGCACGCATTGAAGAACACAAGAACTCAGTCAGAAAAGAGGAACCAACTTCCTCCCTGGTCCAACACCTCAAAGCCACAGGACATAAAATTGACTTTAAAAATACCAGAACTATTGCCAAAACTGAACACTTTAACAACAGAATAATCAGAGAAGCCATCGAGATAGAAAAACGCCCACACAGCATGAATAAACGAGATGATACCTCCCGCCTACCAGCCATTTGGAAACCCATCCTTATTGACAGACGAATCCCTAGCACAAGGAGCGACACTGGACCCACACTCACGAAGACCACACATGATGTCACCACCACACATCCACGCAAAAAGCAGACTCAAACCCGCACCGATGATGAGGCACGACCGCGGACCAGAAACCAGACCACAGCTGCATCATTGGCCATTTTAAACCCCTCCATTTCATACGTGATGCAAACTGACACCCACCTTGAAGATGTGGCACGACCACGAACGCGAAGCCAAACAATAGCAATGCAGCTCTCCATCTCAAATCCCCCTGCAACTCAGACTAATCTGAGCACAACAGGGCCCCCACCCAAGCAGAGCACACACCCCGCCAATCAGAGCACAGCCAACCCCCCATCCAATCAGAGCACAGCCAAGCCCTTAACCAATCAGAACACACCTCCACCCAATCAGAACACAGCCAAGCTCCCATCCAATCAGTTCATACCTCCACTGGCAGTTAAAAGGAAGAAACAGCTGCGATCACACATTGCTCCTAGAAGCACGAAGCCGAAGACACCAGCCTGAAGATGACGAATGAGACTTCGTCGAAACGTCGCCAAGACACTTCCAATTTTACACGGGAGAAAACCCGAATTACCAAAGACCTACATATATATATATATATATATATATGGTCAAATCTCAGACTTATTTGTTTGTCTGTTTATTAATTTATAATACATTTTCATAGCTATCATATTTGACAATATAAAATGCAGACATCCTCTACCACTTTCACTGTCTTGCCTTTATATCTCCCTCTAATAATTGCGTTATAAAAAGAGATGGAACTCTATATAATCAAAGTGTGAATCTAATGGATTATCCTGATAGCAATCTATTAGCCTGGAAGCTATTATTGTAGAAAGCTTGGCTATCAATGGCTATTAGTGATGATGGCTACGTATTGTCTCCTCTGTCAGATGTTCTTTCCTTTCAGTTTTTGCAGTAATCCAAGTAATTAGGTGCTGTTGCCTTTGGGTCTCTTTCAAAGTTGTTGCTACTGCCCTTTGTTCTCATCTCTAAAGGGTCAAGCAGACTTCTCTGGCACTGCGTGTGAGGGAACATATGTGTCATTCGTAGACGGTTGCATAGCTGTTGCGTTCATACATTTGTGGATTTTCTGGCTAGGGGCACTTAAACAGCAAAGCACAGAGCAGGAAGGTGGGTCAACCAATCAGCATGCGGGATGCACATCTCCACACAATACACAGTCGGAATTTGGGAGGTGTTTCTATCAGCTTGTCTGAGGCCATCTGCAACCTATGCTTATCCATCAACCCCTTTGCAACGTAGGTATGCAGTGATGGCTATTGGCAGTTGTGCACAACTCTGTATCTGCCTTTAGTCTTGCCAGGAATATCCAGGAGTGGTAATTTAGGTAGGCCCAAAGGCTGATTTAGCCTGGCTCCTGTGCTCTTATTTTATTTGAGCCTTAACAGAAATGAAGACCTCATTTAGACTATTAACACCATATGACTCTATATATCTAGACATCAACCATCTGAGTGAATAGATTTTGCTCATTCTAATCCATTTGAGCCCGTCCGTCAGGGAACAGAGACCCTGATTTATTTTGATTTATATCAAATATGTAAACTGAAGAGATGTCACTTGATATATAAATGTAAAACATTTCTTCTCAACATTTGTATTTGGTAGATAACATTTGTTCCAGAGGCTCAAGCATTATATAGGCTTGATATAAATAAGCCTCAGTGCCAAACGACAGGTTTAAGAAGTTCAGAATGAGAACATGGTAATTCAGCTGCTGTAGGATTTATTTACAATAAGGTTGTCCCTTGGCAAGGCTGGCCCAGATTATATAAGAATTATGATCCTGTTTGCTTGAACATATTTATTTTCAATATACTCAACTTTTTTTTTTAAAGTACATCCTGTCTTTTACAATAATTTTTCCCTCCCGGCTCATAAAACTCTTGGCCATTTACAATAAGATTAAAAATAAAGAAATCAAAGCCCAAAGTCAGTGATACGTGGCAACCCACCCAACTTTCATCTCCTGAGTCTTCTCTTTCTATTTTTCTTTCAACAGTAATGCTGTTTGTTACTACATATGAAAGCAGGAGCATTAATGAAAGGTTGTGCAAAATGTTTCAGCTTGCAACGTTCTAAGTGTGAAATGGCTGCTTTGAGTGTTTTAAGTCCCAAAGAAACATCAATTAGGATAAAGCAGCTTTTCATATTTCTAAGAGGCTAATTTATCAGGATGAGCAAAGTTCTGTTCTCAATGTCTCAACTGCATAAAGCAGGGTTGGGGAATTATGGCCTTTTTATAAGTTGTGGACTTCAACTCTCAGAATTCCTGAGCCAGTCATGCAAGAAATGCATAAAGAAATGCAAGTTAAAACATAGTAATTACAAAATGATTTTTTTTCCTTCAAAGTTTACTTTCCACCTGAGATTTCATACCATAATATGTTGTGAAGGATTTATACAGCAGTTAATCATGAATATTATCTTCTATGCCAGACTGTATATTTCTGTCCTGCGTGATAGGTTTTGAAAAAGTTTGACATGGAAAGACACACATCGACAAAAGAAGAGAGAAACAGGAAAAAGTCTGGAGCAATGACTGCCTTCCATTACACTGACCCTGTATCAGTCTTAAGAGGAAACTGGGAGCTTCTGTCCATGATCAAAGTGCAAAGATTGTAAAGATAGGTTAAATGGGTCTTTTTCCGTGCAACTCCCACCAGGGTCAAAAGGTGATAGTTCAATTCTGCCAAACATGACTCCAAAGCAGTGAGACTAAAGTGATGGAGGACAGGACACTCCAAAGGAATTTTAGCTGCTAAGATATTTGGAAATAGCTAACAAGAGGACGTTTCTTCTTGTGCCCATGTCTTGTTGTTGTTGTTAGTTGCGAAGTCGTGTCCGACCCATCGCGACCCCATGGACAACGTTCCTCCAGGCCTTCCTGTCCTCTACCATCTTCTGGAGTCCATTTAAGCTCACGCCTACTGCTTCAGTGACTCCATCCAGCCACCTCATTCTCTGTCGTCCCCTTCTTCTACTGCCCTCAATCTTTCCCAGCAATAGGCTCTTCTCCAGTGAGTCCTTTCTTCTCAAAGTATTTGAGTTTCAACTTCAGGATCTGGCCTTCTAAGGAGCAGTCAGGGTTGATCTCCTCTAGGATTGACCGGTTTGATCGCGTTGCAGTCCAAGGGACTCGCAGGAGTCTTCTCCAGCGCCATAGTTCAAAGGCCTCAATTCTTTTGCGCTCAGCCTTTTTTATGGTCCAACTTTCACAGCCATACATTGCAACTGGGAAAACCGTGCCCATGTCTAAACTCCATCAAATATTCTGGAATATGATTTTATCTGGAATATGTTATTTCAAAGGCAAAAATGAAAATACATTTCTAATTGAACTTTCTCATGTGTTCATAATCAGAATGGGCATGTCTGTATTGTACATAGCCCAATTTCCACTACTAGATGTTAACTTTCGAAATAACACATAGGCATTGGACAATGTTGCTTCAAATCAACCAGCCCTCAAAGGCTAGCATTTTACGTCCACTTGCCTGCAGAGGCCTTTGAAATCTCACATGTTGGGCATAAAAAAGATGTATTCTCCCATTGTAATATCCAGAGATACACTGCCTTGATCTGTTTAGCTATCATGGCTAAAATCCATTGATAAACACACAGTAAATTTCTTTAAGCTTTTCAAAAAGTTTAGACTTCTGCTTCAGAACAGGGAATTTTAATGGCAGATTGACAGATCGAGAGGAAAAAAACATAGAAGTAGTTTTTTGGGGGGAGTTCAGAATTATCCAGATATAATCATATTATAGTACATACAGTATGTAGACCAAGCAAAGCTGTTTGTGGTAAGCTGAATGTGCTGAGGTCAAATAAATTCTGATTTGGGGGGTTGTTTTGACAATTCTACTGTTGGAGCTCCTAATGTTCCAATAGCTATAGCGAAAACTTTTGCAGGCTTATTCCATAATCTCTGTATTTCAGTTATTAAGTTCTTATATTTTACAATCTTTCCCAGTTTCTTTTTAGCTAGTCTCCTACCATATAGCCACATCTATTAGTAAAACGTAGTTTACTAAGAAAATAAAAGCCAGTTTGGTCTAGCAGTTAAGATACCGGGCTAGAAGCCAGGAGATGGTGAGTTCTAGTCCTGCTTTAGCCCTGAAAGCCAGCTGGTTATCAAGTCACTCTCTCTCTCTCAGCCCAACCTACCTCATAGGTTTGTTGTTGTGGGGAAACTAGGAGGAGGATGCGAAATTAAAATAAATAAAAAATTTTTTTCAAGTACATAAATTATTGTGATATTGTGTTCTAAAAGTTGGTTGAATTCATTATAACTATCACTGGTGGCACCGTGGTTAGAATGCAGTATTGCAGGCAACCTCTGTCCACAGCCTGGAGTTCGATCCTGATGGGGCTTAAAGTTGACTCAGCCGTCCATCCTTCCAAGGTCAATAAAATGAGGAGCCAGATTGTTGGGGGCAATATGCATACATTGTAAACCGTGCAGAGAGTGCTGGGAAGCACTATGGAGTGGTATGTAAGTTCTATGCTATTGCTACTTTTACTGTAACAGCCATAGCAACAAAATCTTGCAATTCTGAATGTGCTTTGTCCATTTTCAAGAGAGTGGCCGGCATTAGAAGCATTATAGTGGTGCTGGTCGCAACCTGCCAGAAAACACATTGTGGTCTGAGACTCTAGCTAGTGTGGGAAGTCAGCCCCCCCCCCCCCGAGAAGGAAATATTAAAAGGGCAGAAAAATATATTTCCTCAAAGGATCTTAAAGAAGCAGAAAAGCATGCCCAGTTTTCTTAATAGCCCCAAGTCTCCCTCCCCCAAGCAGAAACCAACTCTGTAGAAATGCAGATGTAAATAATCCAGGAAGGCTAGAAGATTAAGAAGACAAAGACACATAAAATCTACATACCCCACCCAAACTCTAAGACAGGACATAATAGGATTAACCCACAGATGCCAAAGGGCACACCCAGACTCAGGTCAGAATACGTAACACAGGAAATACAAAGCCTCAAACAGGAACAGGAAACAACTCCAAGAAAAAGCCCCAGAGGGTATAAAAACTCACTCCCTACATGTGCTCTCTCCTTTTCTTCCAGAGACATCTTTCTGTCTGGCTCTCCTCTTCAATAAACTGCAACCTTCTTTCTAAAGCAGTCGCCATGTTGTTTATTCCCGGCTTGGGCTGAACCATGATGAAGACTTTTCCTTCAGCACTAGTATTCCTGCCTCCTTCAGCCTTTACAAGCTACTTATTCTTCCAGAGCTGAGTTTTTCTGATACAGACCAGTGTTTTGTTTTCAAACACTGCATAACATTCCAGAGCAGAGCTTTGCTAGTAAGGAACAGGATTTGTTTTCCAAATTTGTGTGTTGCTCCAGAGAAAGGCTTTTCTGGACACAGCAAAGTCCATATTATTAAAACCTTATTGGTGCCCTCTTGCTAAATAAACTTCCCAGCCAAAATATTGTGAGACTGTGCTGAGTTCCTCATATTCTGCAGACGGCAGAGGGGAGGGGGGGTGTTATAAAGCCTTGCAGAAAAGTAAATGTGTGTGATTTTTGTGAAACCTACTGTAGGCCTGTAACTTTTCAATGAGAGGAAATCATGGTCTAAAGGGACATAAAGAGCAGGGTAGCACAAATGTTTAAGCATCACCTCTCCCCAAGTGGACCAATTCACACAAAGTAGTAACAGGTAAAACAAACATAGAAATAGACTTTCAGCTTTTAGTGCAGCATAATCCGTCCTTTATATTGAATGAATTTTTTATTTACAATGAATGGCAGTATACATTATCTCACGCTTATTATTTAGATGTATTTCTTGGTTTGGCCCAAGGGGAATTCTGCTGCCACCATAGCTAACACAGCCTTAGTCTCAGTAATGCTTCACTCAGTTGGATTTTTCCCTTTAGAACTTGTATGCTAGAGCGGAAAGGGAAAATATAGCCATAAATAATAATTAAATAGTCCATGCCAAGCAGTACTCTAAATCATTCTGATTTATATATATGTTCGTATTTTGCCATGATGGTAAGCATGGAAACGGCCAAAGAGTAGACAGCAACATTGGATCAGCTGCCTTCACTTTTTTTTAACCTTCCTCAATGAGAATTTCCCTCCTTTTTTCTTTTGATCACAAGTGAGCATAGGGTGTAGAAAGATAAACCAGTTCTGGAATTTGAGGAGATTTGCCAAACCTGAAAGCAAAGCTGCCATTGCCATAGGAAAGTATACCAATTCTCTAGGGCAGGAGTGTCAAACTGCCGGGCAGGGGTGTCAATGCATCATGCCGAAACCACATCCACCCCATTGGCAGCAATGGAAAAAAAGTCATGATACATCGCAACACGTCACATGACGTTGCGAGTTTGACACCCCTGCTCTAGAGCAGGGCTTTTCAACCTTTTCACCCATTGTACCACTTTTAGGATATGGCAACATCCAAGCACCACCAGTCGCCTAGCAAGGTGTCAAAAACTTGATGACCCAAAAAAAAGGAAAAAAGTGATAAAGTACAGGTAGTCCTCGACTTACAACAGTTCGCTTAGTGACTGTTCGAAGTTACAATGGCACTTACAAACCACAGCTGAGCAAGACACCTGCCTGCCCCCCCCCCGGCGGCGCTCTTCCTCCTGTCCGAGGTTTTCATTGTTGTGAGCATTTCTGTTGAGGATTGGCAGTGGGGGTGGGGTGGGGGGTGTTTGGTTTTTATTCCCCCCATCTGCTGGGTGGTTGCAGCAGGTTTTGGTCACTTCACATGACCCTGGGACACTGTGACCGCCGTCATAAATATGAATCAGTTGCCAAGCATCTGAATGTAAATCACAAGACCCTGGAGATGCTGCAACATTCCAGCTGATCGGCGCT
This sequence comes from Azemiops feae, assembly GCA_023970755.1. Taxonomy (NCBI): domain Eukaryota; kingdom Metazoa; phylum Chordata; class Lepidosauria; order Squamata; family Viperidae; genus Azemiops; species Azemiops feae. The sequence goes on from JALGBA010000035.1 coordinate 2,112,588, forward strand.
TCTTCTGGGCTCAGCAGAAGCGCCAGGATAAGCGCCGAGCTCCAGCTGGAGCCTGGCGCTGATCCTGGCGCTTTCACTGAGCCCAGAATGCCCCGAAGAAGTGCTGATCCTGGCGCTTCCGCTGAGCCCTGACAGCCCTGCAGCTCCAGCCATCTCTCGCTCAGGCTTGTGCGGTGCTGCCACCGGTTCAGCTCATTCCCCTCCCCTGCTACCACTTTTCTAGGATGGTCGCGTACCACCTGCCAGGTGCCAATGTACCACAGGTGGTACCCGTACCACTGGTTGAAAAGCCCTGCTCTAGAGCTTTGGGACAAAAATGGAACATTTTTTTCCAGTGCAGAATGTAACAAGGAAAGAGATAATGTCAAAGTTGCATTAATTCTCAGCCTGGTCATCCCAAAAGGTGCTTTTTCAGGAGGCAACTGGACTTTCTTGTTTTTGTTTTTGTTTTTTTTGAAGATGTTTCGCTTCTCATCCAAGAAGCTTCTTCAGCTCTGCCTGGATGGTGGGGAATGGAAGGATTTATATTCTTCTTCAAAGAAAAAACAAGAAAGTCCAGTTGCCTCCTGAAAAAGCACCTTTGGGACAACCATGACCTGGATGACTGAGAATCTCATAGACTCTCCGCCTGGTTTTTCCCAGTTGCATAAAAGTGTCATAATTCTATTTCCTGTAGAATTTTGGAAGCAATCTGTTTGGTATCTGGATGGATTCCCAGAGCCTTGCAATTTAATACCCTGTCAGGTTATCTAAATTCAGTTTTAAAAGATCACCAAAAGAAACATCTGGTAATAAGCAAAGTACCATACCATGTTTTAGTATGGTATAGTACTTTACTACTGATAGTTAAAGTAGATAAGTCATTATTTAGAAATTGTTGGAAAGATAATAAACAGGTTGGATCATTCTCCCCCCCCCCCATATTTGATGACAATGCTTTAAAAACCAACAATCCTGGAAAGCTATAACAGAATGAAAAAAATGATGATATTTTCTTATTAAATATTATCAAATCTCATATTCCCATAAAGTATAACAAACTGGCTTTGAATATTGTAACAGCTGCTAGGACACTCTCTGTTTCTTACTGGAAATTATTATAATTCTGTAGAAGAAGAGCAAATTAAGTTGTAGGAATATTCATTGATGTAAAAAATATTGAATTTGAAAACAAATCAGATATAAAATTCAATTCAATACAGAAACTATTGGATGATAAGTCTACATATGTTCTTGTATTGTATCTGAAGTTTAGGTTCTAGAATATTGTGTTAGCACTTAAATTTCTTTATGACTTGCTAAATAAGCATAGAATTTTTACACTAAGCAAAAATAGTTATAGTCTCTCATGCTGATTGATAATTTATAGCATACTGGCTATTGCTATTAATCATTGCATATTATCCTGATTTCAGCAACCATCTGAAATTTAAATTAAATCAGATACTTGAATATTTAGAACTAAAGTTATTTTCACATGTTTATTTTATTCTGTAATCTTTGTAAATCTCTCACCTGGTTTTTTGTTTTTTGTTTTTTGCTTTTGCTGCTTTTCTTTCTGTTTTTTTCTTTTTTCTGGCTTATAAATAATTAATAAAATGTTCTCGTTTGTTGTTTTCTGTGATTTAGAATTCAATGCACCTTGATTATTCTGTTTCAGTTATAGGTTCTATATTGTATCACAATCTCTAATAATGAAACCACTGACATCAATCAGTGAAGCTGGTGTTGTAGAATGGAATATAAATTTTAAATCGCCATGGAAAGCTGTCATAATGTTTGCAATCCAGCTTTGAGACAGAAAAGAAAGAAATAAGTTTGGCTGGCACTGAATGCTGCTGCAGTGGAGAACTTTTGTGAGAAAACATTGAGATGTGAATAGGTCCAGCAAAAATAAAAGAGAGCAGACAGAGGAAATGAATATTAAGCACCGTACACTTTCACTCCCATCTACTTCTGACATCTAGCTTCAGATAGATAGATTGTTCCTCTCCCAGAGAGAAGTTATCTTTTAAAAGAAAAAGAAAAAAATCCCACCCCCTTTTAAAGTTGAAGTAGGGTTATACTATTAAAATAACCACATTATCTGTCTTCTTTCTGACATTTTAAAACTGCAGCCTTTTAAAATGAAAAAGGTCTTCTGCAGTCACGACATAAGCCTAAGACTGAAAATCAGGCTTGTCAGATGCTATATTTTTTCTATCCTGCTCTATGGAGTAGAGAGTTGGTCTCTGACAGAAGGCCACCTGAAGAGACTAGAAGCATTTGAAATGTGGATTTACAGGCGGCTGTTACGTATAAGCTGGGTGGACAAGATCAGAAATGAGGAGGTTTTAAGCCGCCTGGGAAAGCCAAGGGAAATCATCAAAACAATTAAAAAACGAAAGCTAGAATATTTCGGACATGTGATGCGACACCCAGAAAAATACGGCATACTCCATTTAATCCTCCAGGGAAAGATTGAAGGCAAACGAGGTCCAGGCAGAAGAAGAACATCATGGCTTCAAAATCTAAGGGACTGGTTTGGACAAAACTCAGCAGCACTTTTTCGTGCAGCTGCTGATAAAAACAGGATCGCCAACATGATCGCCAACGTCCGATAACGGATATGGCACAAGAAGAAGAAGAAGAAGCCTTTTAAAGAATACTAAGTGATGCCAGTTAATAAAGTAGGAAGTAATGATGACAATGTGAGATCTCCAAGGGACTTTTGTTCTCCAAAAGCTACTACGTGTACTGTTTAATGTGACACAAGGTAAAAAAATCTCTATGGCCCCTTCTATTATTTTATATTAGCAGAATGTCACATTTGGCCACAGGAGCAAAAGAAGAAATTCCAGAAGCCAGGAAGTAGGATGTAATGAAGGCCTTGAAACTCCAGGAGTAAAACTCTTTCCATGTCCTTCCTCAGCCCTATGGCCCTATTAAGGAAAGCCATGTAGATTACATTTGTTCATTGATATAATTTAAACATAAATTAAATTGAAGCCAGTATAGTTTTGGTTCTAATTCCCACTTACTTCTTTGTCCTGATCGCGTCTTTATGTACTTGCGTGTGTGAAGTGTAACTCTCAATTTGTCACTCAAAGGTCTTACATGAGTGTCTACAGAATGTGGTTAAAAGGTCAAGAGGGTTAGCTACAAAGGTGTAATCAAAGTTCTGCCTATTTTTAATATGTATTGCACACACAACATGCATTAAAAAGGTGGAGTTTTGACTGTACTGTCATGGTCACCATCTTGAGGGGTTTTTTTAATCACACTCCGCAGATAGACCTGGGCAAAGAGAAGCCTTTCTTCCATCAAACTGAGCAAGCTTCTAAGATCACCTTGAGATGCTTCCCAGAGCTCAGGAATGACAATCCAGCCAAACACATCATAGGTGAAGAAGAGGATCATTGTACCCATGGTACAACAGGGAGTTTGACCAGAGCATGATCAATTTCAAAAGAGACAGGGATGAAGGGAGAAAGCAAGGACGATGATGCTTCACTGAGAGAGAAGCAATTCAAAGAGCCTACAACACAAAGTAAAAACCAACTGAGGTTTATGGTACGTTTTGCTGACCTCATGGAAGAGAATAACATCTCCCCAGTGAAGATAAGACTAGGAGGGCTGAACTGAACGCTGCAGAGAACAAGACGTTCTTAAGAACTCCAAGGAACAGAGTCACTTTGCGTTGAAGGAAAAAGCTGCAATACAGAAGCAACATAGCAAAGCCTTAAAAAGTCAGAAAGGAAAGTTGCAGTGAGCTCTTCCTACAGATTGAAAGGCCAAGAGATAGAACATTGCACTTTCAATCCATCCCTACAAGAGTTGAAGCCTGTATCTACCAAATACTTCCACACAACACAAAATGAAAAAACACCCTCCCCCCAAAAAAACACAATGGTGTGAGCTGTGCCAGGGAAATTGTTGAAGGACAGGAGAACAATTAAAACAAACAAAGAAAAAGATAAAATCCCCAGTTTCCTTGGCAGGGACAAAATTTATGTCAGTGGTAGAAATTATCAGAAAACATCTGTTCTAATGATAGCTTATCATCCTGGATGCTGCCCTTATGAAAGATATTATGGGTTACTGAGGACAGGGTTTTTTGTCTTTTATCTGTACTTTTTTTCCCTTTGGTTTATTATTGAATTTCTACCCTGCCTTTTTTGATTCATCTCAATTCTAAGGGAATTTGTAGTTCCAAGGGAAATTAACAGCACTAAATAGAAAATATCACAAAATTAATACAATGAAAACTCATGATTAAAAACTGTAATTAAAAAGGTGAACGGCAACTTGGATATATAATATTTTAATGTTGTATTAGTGGCTGTGGTATTAACCAAAATGATAGCATGGGATCTCAGAGACACTGTTTAAGAAGAAGCCCTCTCCTATATGATGCTTTCCAGCAACACCCATCATTTCAGGCCATTGGGGATGATAGCCATTGTAGTCTAACACTTCTAGAAGATAAAGCTGCTTAAGGGTCAAAAATCTGGTTTGCTTATTGTTATCAGGAAAATAAAAACCCTTGAAACAGTAAAACAAACCAGGATTACACTATCATGCCATCACTAAACAGATGGGATCAATAGAAAATTCATTTGTATTTATAAAGGAGAATATTTGTAGCTCAGGATTGAAATCCTTGGTGTTCTCTGAGCTTGCTTATTTTCTTGCAGACGTTTCATTACCCAAACTAAGTAACATCATCAGTGCTGGGTAATGAAACATCTGCAAAAAAAAAAAAAAAACAAGCTCAGAGAGCACCAAGGACCCCCTCATTTGTATCTGCATATATTTTCAGGGATGAGTGGCTGCTTGGTACCCATGATGACTATTATTCTGAAAGAATGCAAAAATGAATATAATTTACTTTTCTGAGTGCCTTATCTCCAGGCCTTGCTTGCAGGTTTTTCTGCAGGATGATTGACTAAATCACGGTTCCCCAAGTGGCCGATATCGACTCCCAAAGATGGATGGCATTATCCAAGAGGTCAATATTGTTATTATTATTTGTAGTACTGTTAGCTAAAGTAGCATATATTAAATTATGTTGATATAATAATTGTTTGAAGGTTGATGAACAATCTGAAACTTTATGAAGGGGTCAATAAACCAAGGAGTTTGGGGATCTTTAATCCTGCATGGGAGTTTTGATGTGATTTTATCTTAGAAACATGAATTTATAACATGACAAATCTTGTGTTTTGCCAACATACCTTAAAATTTATAATAGATGGTCCAATTATCATTCATTCATTCATTCATTCATTCAGTTTCTGTAGCTGCCCATGTCATAAATGATTCTGGGTGGCTTATTTCTATATTACTATAATCAACTATTTTAATACAGGCTGCCTAATTATCGCGAAGTTCTACCCACAGCTGTAACACATGATAATCATGTATTATGCAACACATAAGAATTATATAATACATAATACATGATTTTCTAGAATACACTTCAAGAATTATCTCTCCATAGTCCCCTGCTTGAAAAGTGGGAGAGAAATATTGGCATGCAGTGCTCACTGTTAGTACAGCTGAGTTAAAGCAGCTGTGAGCTGCATGAGAATTAAACCAGCCCACAGCCTAGAGCTGGCAAGGTGCAATACAGCATTGAGCAGAATAAACAACAGGGCTGAGATACGTAAATAGCTCCTGATGTTCAATCCAGCCCAGCCCCAAAGGCCATTAAACAAGCCTTTGGCTTGTTCATTTTTATTTGTTTTTAGAGGAATAATGAATTTTCCATCTGTATTCGGTGCATTGTTGTCTAGCAACTCCAGAACTGACTGTTTTGATCTGCTCACCTTTCAAAGTTGGTTAAAGGCCTGGGAAAGGGGGGGGGCTGTAGGGAGAGGAATCCTTCTTCAGGGAATCAAAAGGAAATCCACACTTCCAGACAAAATTTAACATAAAGAAAGTGTTTCGCAAGCCTGATATAGACATTCCCTCTTCTTACATTGCTTCTAAAATTTTTAGCAAAGCCGAAAGAGATTGGGAATTTATAAGAAGATCAGTATTAATTATTACTTTAATCAGATTTTTAACCTCTGGCAAAAATTACCAGATGGTTTATTATAAAATAAAATTTATAAAATGAACCATCCATGGTACAGAATTCTGTCTTTGAGAACCAGGAGTGGTGACCTAACAAGGTATGGGTATTACTGTAATATTTGCCAGTCTGCTTTTAAAGAAATAATTCTCAATATGAAACAACTGTTCTTATATGCTGAAATTTTGGCAAGCTGAATCCTCACTTTCAAAGCAGCCATTTTATTTCAATTCTGTGGAGTCACAGGAGGATAACCTGACCTGGACCAGACTAGTAATTACATTACTTAATTATCCCACTATTGACATCATTCCAGGATCTGAAGCAGATTTCTTTCCCCAGCAAGGACTGAGTTTGGGATTGGGATAATTTTTTCCCATTTGTAGAAGTTGTCTTAGGTTTAGATAAACAAAGTAGTAGAAAGGAGTCCCTTTTGTTTTCAAATCACAAAAGTCACATGAGGACTTCTACCACTTCAGCAACCTTCAACCACACTTCCTAATCCACAACGCCAACCAACGAATCATGGAACGCTGTCTAGTTCTGCAGAGTATATTTGCTGTGATATTCTGACTCAGTAATTGCATCTGAAGGTCGCAGAAGACTTTGTGTTATGCAATCAGAAGCTTTAAGGCCCCATGCAAAAAGACACATATCTTTGGCTAGTAATACGAGCTGTCAACTCCCCTCCACTTCAAAGCTTCCGGATCTGATTAGTACTGTACTTAGATGGGAAATTGTGGGAAATCCCAAGCCTACAGTCTCCAGTGGAAAGGGAAATGAAAAGGGATTCAGAAAAGGACAATGGCAAGGCACTTTGAGGTGCTGCCAAGAAAAGTCACTAGGTAACAAGTACTCTCATTCTATTAAAATGTGCATCCAGACACAAAATGTGCCAGGCTCCAGAGGGCAGAGGGAATGGCCTTTTGAAGGACAGAAGGCACAGCCGCTACCAAGACAATCATCAGTTAGGTGGGGTTTGAGCCTGAGCCAAGAAAACAACTTGAGAAAAACTCACACAAAGACAAAGGGAGGGAGGAGGGAAGCACATTCAGACTTGCAAGATTCTGTCACCATAGACATCACAATAAAATCCCGGCCTATATAAAACTCCCTTTTTATGACCCTATAATCCCTTAATTTGGGGTGGAGTCAGGACGACTGAATGGAGCTGAGCGTTTACTGGCCGGATGCCCTTCCTGATGATAGGTGGAGTTCACAGCAGATACTTTTTCTTTGCATCCTAGGAGAGAATCATCTGCCACTACCTAGGACTGAACTCTCAACCTTCCGAGTGGGAGCCAAGCATCTTCACCACTAGGCCACCACACTGCTCTTAGTTCCGACTGACATTTATATGGTATTGGTTTATTAGTCTGGCCTATTTTATAGGACTGAGACATGGTAGGAAAAAATGAATGGTTGAAAAATTCAAATAATTCAAACATTGCATTATATAGTAGTTAATGTAAAAAATGACCGATAGCATTGAATAGTTAGGTAAAATATCAAGGCTTCTAGTGATCAGCTAGCTACATATTAGTAATCCGTATGTCTGTGAATATAGCAGCATTTGATGCATTAGCTCCCTATAGCAGAGATCCCCAACCTTTTGGGCACCAGGGACCAGTTCCATGGAAAAAGGTTTTTCCACGGACTGGAGAGTGTGTAGTTTTGTGTGCTGCCTGCATCCCACGGATGGGGCTTTGCTTGTTTGTACAGACCGGTTGCTGGCATGCCACGGACCGGTACCGGTCCACAGACCGGGGGATGGGGACCCCTGCCCTATAACATTGTGATGTAGTAGAATTATTCCAGCTCTGGAAATAAATTTTAATAATAATAATAATAATAATAATAATAATAATAATAATAATAATAATAATAATAATAATAATAATAATAATAATAATAATAATAATAATAATAATAATAATAATAATAATAATAATAATAGTAATAGTAATAATAATAGTAATAATAATAATAATAATAATAATAATAATAATAATAATAATAATAATAATAATAATAATAATAATAATAATAATAATAATAATAATAATAATAATAATAATAATAAAAAAAAAGTTGGAAGGGATTTATCCTCTGCCTCTCTGCTTGAGGTCTAATTTATAGGTATGTGCAGAAAAATAAATCAAGTTTAAGTTGGCATCATTCTTATTGCTACAAATTCTAGATGCTTTTGAATGCCCGTGAGATGCCACTCGTTTTAAATAGCATGCTGTACCTATCAGAAATTTAAAAACACCCTGCTGCAACCTTTGACTGCCTGCATATCTTGATCATTCCTCAAATCAAGAAACTCTTTGTTCATTTGTTACAGGCCCGATTTGGTTTTCTTGGAGTTGAGGATTACCTCATTCCTGAAAATCACCAAGGGATCTTCTTTTAAAACTCCTGTGGCAAATATATTTTCCAGGTAACAGAAACAATTCTACGGGACAAAAGAAAAAAAAAATATAAGAACCCACTGTTTTTCAAAGTATTCAAGCAGGGTTGTTGTTGTTTTTCTGAACTGAATTTTTAACTTCTTATTTTTATTCTCTAGGTAATAGCCCGGTGGATTCTTTTCAGGCACATGTCTCTGTAAAGCATGTTGATTAACCTACAACAGGAAGTTTTTCAATCAGCAAGAACCAAGTGGTAAAGTAGTTCCAGGCTTGCTCTTGTGACATTCTAACTTTTCAGGCAGCAAACTTTTGTTTTAGAGGTAGAATTTGTCTTGGAAAACCCCAATATGAAATAACGTTAAAACATACTCTAATTTCTTATTTACCCTAATCTTTTGTGCTGCAAGTAAGTGTGTGGTACAGAATTAGAAGCCTGTATGGTTTTTTTTAGAAACTGCAGCAATCATGTGATTTATTTTTTTCCCCAATAGATGCAGGGGGATTTTTGTCAGTTGTAATGGCATTGCAGGAATTGAGTTGTCCTTGGTGCTCTCTGGGCTTGGTTTTTTTTCTTGCAGATGTAATGAAACATTTGCAAGAAAACAAGCAAGCCCAGAGAGCACCAAGGACTCCTTATTTCAACCCTGAGCTACAAATATTCTCCTTTGTTGGTAGTGCAGGAATTCTTGTTTGTGTAATGATGATGATAAATTGAGATGAAATTACAGATGAATTGAAGGTGGGATAATGAGTTTACTTCATTACTAGTGAAGGGCAGAGAACATTTCTAGGAAGAATTTCTGAGAGCAAGAGGATATATTTAATGTTTGTCAGTCCCCCAATTTCTCCTGAAAGTTTACACATGCAACAAACTGGGGTTGTTTTCCTATTAAGGTTATTTCCATTTTAGAGGCCCTCTGAGAGAAAACAGGATGAAAATGTTCATTTCAGTTTTGCTAATTCTCAGATTGTCAATGCACTATGTTGACAACTCAGTTCTGACATCATCAAGTTTGCTTTTCATGCTTTTAACATTCCACAAACCAATGGTATTTATATCTTTGTAGTGTGTAACTTTCCCAATGCCTCTGGCCACATCAGCAGTGGACATCCTTTTGGTTTTAACCTGGACATGTCATAAAAAACCAGCAGTACTCAACCATGCCTTCTGCTCTTCTTCAGCTGCTTATTGAGCATTTTTCAGTGTCAAATTAATACAGATATTGCTTTGAATGTCCATTGGGTCTTCTTGGAAAATATAGAATGAGTTGCCATTTCCCTCTCTAGTGAATGGCATTTAGTTTGATTCCTCCCCTATGATCAACCCATCATGCTTGACCTTTCCAACAGCATACATGCTAGCTTCATTGGGATGTGCTACAGAAGAGGTCCCCAACCTTTTGGGCACCAGGGACCGGTTCTATGGAGAGAGGTTTTTCCATGGATCGGAGAGTGTGTGGTTTTGTGTGCTGCCTTCATCCCGTGGATGGGGCTTTGCTTGTTTGTGTGGACCAGCTGCTGGCATGCAACTGGTACTGGTCCACAGACCAGGGGTTGGGGACCCCTGTGCTACAGTATAATGAAGGGATTCACAGTACTGTCCTCCAATAGAATAATATAGCAAACATTGGATTAGGAAATTATGTTTACTTATAATATGCAACTCTAAATGAACTTGAAAACACTCTGTCTTTCTCTCTGTCTCTCTCTCTCTCTCTGTCTCTCTCTCTCTCTCTCTGCTTTTTTCGTATGCACCTAAACATAGCATCAACATGCCATGGCAAATTCTTTTTTTCCTGACACATCACCAAAATGTTGCCTTCATCTCATTCCCAGTCCATAAATGAGACAATTCTAAGTAATCTTTAGCTATACCACTTTTCAAGTAATGCCTTTTCTTGTTATTTTCTTGCATCCAAAGGCATCCTCTAGCCATGCAAATTCTATTAGGTTATCATCCATAACCTTGAAGCAAAACCAAGTAGCAGCACTGAGCGGGAACATGGGCAACTGAGTCAGGGCAAGGACTGGAAATGGGGACAGTAAATTTCAGATAGGGACTGTTTTCTATTGATTCAGTTAATTCTTACTAAATTCTTAACTGTTTTATGTTGATCGTTTTATCATTCTATAAGCCACCCGGAATCACTTCAACAGTGAGAGGGGCTGCATATAAATTTAATAAATTAATAAATAAAAATATAATAAATAAAATGTATGGATGAGTAGCATTTTGAATTAGCAATAGTGACCCCATCCTGAATAAATGAAAGTGAAAGACTTCAGCTTAGCAATGTTTTGTCCAGGAAAATCATATGCAATAAGGTTCAATAAAGCACTTTAAACTAGCACAATTTCAATGACTTCCAACTGCAAATACAAATGGCTGGCAAAATGCCCTTAGAATTAAATTAAAATTCAGCAAGAGATAGATCTAAGTGTTCTGCTCCCCATACTCTCCTTTTCTTTCAAAATTATTCTCCCTACATATTGGAACCATTCAAAAATGTTCACCATTGGACAGATGTAATGGCAACTTCAATGGTGAGGGGAGATTTTGTAGAATAACGAGGGAAAGGGAACATAATTCACTGACAGATTTGGGTTTTGTATCAATAACTGCATTGTTTTGTCCTAAAAGTTGCCATGTAGTTAATACACTGTGCATTAGTAGAAGTATTATCTGGAACATCAGACTTAAAGGAGAAGAGTGGAAAACTTAACACACTCTGCTAGAGTACATGGAAATCCCTAAATGTTGTGGATCATTTAGGCTCCTCCAAAGTAAGTTAGGAACCCAACATCCTTGCACTCAGAGATTGCAAAAAAATTAATCCAAAGATAAAAAGCATTTTCAGATCAAGACTCAACAAGAAACCTACATGCTGACCTGTAAAGACTGGCCAATGCTTCTCCAAGCTTCTCCAAGCATATATATACAGTATATATATATATATATATATATTGCTTTGTATCCAAAAATTGCATGTACAATGAGTTTAAACTAAATCTGATCTCACAAATCTCTCTCTGCCTCTAAATCTATAAAGAAATAGTAACACAAACACCTCTTACTGCAGATACACATTTTAAATCCAGTGTGGACATTTCACTAGGGCAAAGTATAAACAGGGTGATGTTCTTTAGTTAAACAATTAGCACGGGATTATGAAAGTGTGTGAGACAAATTGACTGACATTTATATCTTCCTAATGTTATTGCTGGCTGTGACACTCTTCCCCTGAGTTCCTATAAAGAGCAGTCATCCTTCCTTTAGGACAGGAAGTGGTTGTAGGGGATTTACATATCCCTTTGGTAAGGGGACTGTTCACCCAGATGGCATACTGCTTATTTCCTTTAAACAACAATTGATGGAGCAAAGTGAATTGGCTGGACTAGATGGGAAATGCTTATATTCCGTTCTTAACCTAATTAATAAGCACTGTTTCACTGAGATAAGTATCCCTTACTAAGAACATTCTAAGAACATTTAGTTTTTATATAGAAACTTTCTTTAAAAAGGAAAGTTTATAAGTTTATACAAAAAAAATATAAGGTTTATTAAAAAAAAAAAACGCATTCTGGTGAGAGAGAAGTTCCCTGAGAATGGGCTCCAGCACGAATCCGAAAGCTAGGAAGACTAAACCTCTGGTCCGAGTGACTGACCCAGATTGGATCCTTTCCAATGTTATTAAACAATACAATTCATGCTGCTGATCCATTAATTATGTTTCATAATTAATGCTTTGAATGATAAATCTGACCACGTATTCATTAGTCTAAAACAGGAGTTCCCAATGACTGAGCTAAAGGCTGCAACTGAAATCTTGATAGTATGTTATGGACATTATCATAAAATGATTGCATCATTGAGAGCAGCCATTCTCAAAATCTTCATATACCAGAGGATAAATAAACACGGGGGGGGGGAGAAACCCCAGGATACAGAAGAGCATATGTCCATCTATTAGATATTGCAAAAAAGTGTCTTGAAATTGTTCAATCTATAATTCCATGAGTACTGATTTTGCAATTATACATATACATCAAGTGAAATGAAAAAATGAAAACTGTAGCAAGTTGTGCACATTTATACTCCAAAATCCACCTCATAGTCAACCCACAAAAAAAAGTAAAGGAACAGAATAAGGGAAATTCAAATTCATTCTTATTGAACACACTAGCAAGACACAATACCCTTCCTTAATTAACAGGAAAGCAAATACTTCATTACAAAACAACATTCAGCCTTTCTGGAAATATGCTAAGTTTTCAAGAGGTCCTTGCAACTTAAATGGTCTCTTTAGAATGTTTTGTTTGCTTTGTACAGAGAAAGAAAGAAAGAAAGAAAGAAAGAAAGAAAGAAAGAAAGAAAGAAAGAAAGAAAGAAAGAAAGAAAGAAAGAAAGAAAGAAAGAAAGAAAGAAAGAAAGAAAGAAAGAAAGAAAGAAAGAAAGAAAGAAAGAAAGAGAAAGAAAGAAAAACATGAATTCAAAAATGCAAGTGCTCTCTGTCTTTTAAATCCAGAATTTATACAAATTCACAATGTTATGAAGCCACATGCTAGTTATGTTTGGCTTTTTGTACATGAACAACTTTTATCATTCTAAACCTTTTTAAAATGTTGACGTTCGTCTGGCTATCTAGGAACTTTAAAGCAAAAGGGATGACATTCATGACGAAATATGCCGGCATATGGCTTATTCAAATAATCCCATCATCAGAGCACTTTCTCATATGTTTCCAGGCCTGGACTAAGAAATAGGTCGCAAAACTGAATATATGAAGCCCATTTACTGGATAAATAACACTGACTTCTTTGTTTGAAAATGTAACAAGAAGGGCACTTAGTCCTTTTTCTATACTCTTAACTTAGCAAAAACATGTTAATAGCTAGCAGGGGAAATGGCAGACTGTGTTTGTTCACTTGCTAGTCAATTTGTTACCTGCTAAGGAGCATTTCTCTTCATCACGATGTTTCTTAATATATAATCTTTATTTCAGATATATTGAAAAGTTTGTCAATCTGGATTTCAGTTACAGACATAGTCAAGACTTTGAAAACAGAAAAATGAGATGCTTTCCTGTTAAATAGGAGATCAGCTGGCAATCCTGAGCCTGTTTGTTGTGAAAGGCCACATTTTAGTACATATGAGGTTTTAAAATGCCAACATTAATATTTGGGCAGGAAGACCAATAAGAACATGCTATAATTTTTGCAGGATAAGCCATAGGCAGCAATTCCTACTTCTTCATATTTATGTATAAGTAGGAATTGCTGCCTATGGCTTATCCTGCAAAAAATTGTGTATAGGATTATGTGTTAATCCACAAAGAAGTTAGTTAGTTTAACAGGAGTCTTTCCTTATGACTGGGTAATATTTTCATCTGAATTTCTCTAGTCCAATCCCCATTTAAATACTCCACGATGCTGCCTCAAATAAATACACATAGTTTTATTTCTGGGTGTAAGAGAAATGTAATAACTTTTACAACTTTTTGAGGGAATCAATTATTTGGGTCCAATTTCTGAAAACTCACAGTAACTTCTAGTCCTACTGCAGTTGTATTAACTCAAGCAGATCTCTGAAAATCAACAAATGAGTAGAATTCTTCATCTTTCTATGTTAACCGATCCATTTTCCTCATGGTTTGTGTAATAGAGAAGTTTAAAATGCTTCATAAGGTTGCACATGCGTTTGAATGTGGATTGAGGTGATACATATAAGCGCTGCCATGCAGACCTTATTGAGTGATTTTATGCTGAAATTATATGTTGGATAATTTAAGTGATAAAACAGTCTATCCTTGCCCAATCACTATGAGGAAATTTGCTCATTCATTCTGATAAACTTTACTTTGGCATGAGAATTAAATTAATAATAGTTTCCACTGCTTTCATTTATTTCATAATAAGTCAATGCCACTTTCTAAGGTCAAAATAAGTTTATTGTCACTGTTCTTATTTTTACAAATAATAGCAGCCTGAATCAGTGTCAGGCTCTGCAAAAGCCAGCTGTGAAACAAAATCCCTTGTTGCATCATAGCTTTTCTGTGTGAATTGTAGCCAAGTGCAGGGAAAACAATTGGACCCTGCAACTAAGTGAGACAAATGCTAGCAACAACATACGATATGCTATAACAAATACAATTCTATTTCTAGAAAAAGGAATGGAAAATTCTCCAGTAAATATAGGCTTAGTCTACAATATCTTCATTTCTTTTTCCAAAAATTAAAAACTACTTACTACAAAATCTCATGGCCCCTCAGCCTAATTTTAAGTTTCCTGCAAGCAATCAGATGGGACCACCAGAATGAGTGAACTTTTATATGTGGTTTCTATGTTTTATTGTAATCACTGAGATCTTTACATTATTGTTACGGTATATAAACACAATGAGCTAATAGTTAAATAACACCCTGTTCCATGCCACCTTGGGGTGAAGGAAAATATATATGAGACTGTAAAATAGCTCTAACTCACCCATTGTTAGTTTGGGTCCCATTCACTGCTGTCAGGCAACTTTTGAAAAATTATTCCTTGGGCAATGCAACTCCTGAAAGCAAATTGTTGCCCATCGCTGCCTTTATGCCATTGTCCTGCTTATTTGTCAAGTAATTGTTTTGGTTAAATTAGAAATTTCAAATATTAAAAAGATGGAAGTTCTATGATCTATTTTCATCTTTTATTTCTATCTCGAGATGGCCAGACATTTGGATCCACTGATTTTAATAGCTGCCAACAGAATATCAATGAAATTAAACTTTGGAAGAAAAGGTAAAACAGTGCAACGTTTTAAAGAAAATCAAAATAGAATTTTGAGCTAAGTTTATTAACAATTTTTTCATTAGAGGAAGATTTCATGTATCAATTTGTCTTCTCAATATAAAAAGCTTGAAAACAAGATGCCCACAAATATGGACATTGCAGTCTGAGTTCCTCAATTTTTAAAATATTTAGTCATTTTCTTTTAAAGTGTCAGATTCAACATGCTCATGTCCACTTCATTCATAAAAACTGACACACACACACACACACAATTTTATAAATAAATAAATCATCATTATCTGAATTGTTCTCCTGAACCTTCTCAAAAATTTTGAAGAAAATTTCCAGAGTATTCTAATGAGGAAAAAGTACTATTTTTCATCCATTAATAAGAAAACTCTTGAAGCTCATCAGATTTCATCTAATATTTTACTTATGGCAATGACAATCCCACGGTGAGTCTGAAATAGATATGGACTGGTCTGATTCCTAAACTGATTTTAAAAAACCAACCATTAATTAAATCAGAACTTTAAATTAGCTAACAAAGTGATTGTTAAATTAATTGTTATTAAAGTGATTGTTTTCCCTCACCTATTTTTCCTATTATTTGCTTTTGTATTTTTGTATTTTATATTATAAACTAATGAAAAGGATTCACACACACACATACACACAAATAAAAGAACTTTAAATTGGCCTTTTATAGCCATGGAATATTCTTCAAATTTAGTTAATGGTCTACAACACCCTTCATGATCACTAAATATGTAATCAGTGAGTGGATTGGATATTTCTACAATCAATGAAAAGTATAATTTCACAGTTTAGATTCCAATGTTGCATAGGTTGTGGTTTACTGAGATCCTTAATCCAAAGTGAAACATCTTCTCACTTTTAATTTTAACTTTAGTTTAAATACTGATATTTTGATAAATAAAACAGAACATTAATCCTTAAAATGAGCTGTTTGTTTCCTGTATTTGCATGGTTTGGATGAAAAATAATGACTTCAGTGTCATAAGTCACTAAGTGTTCAAGCAATCAGAGCCACTCATAAATAGCTAAAGTAACTTGTTTTGTACCCAAATTACAAGAATCTCCCCAGACTGTTCACCTTCCCCTGGGAACAACCAGATAAGAATTCATGGATCTTGGAGGCAGTCAAGCGTCTGCCTATTGCAGCTGTACAAGGACTCTAAGCTAAGTCCATACTTGACTCCCTGCCCTTCCCAGTCTGGCTGGCAGTTTCCCCATACTAAGGGTTAGCATTTCTAATGTGCTAGAAACCCTTATGTATTCTTTAGCATCTGTTGTTTTTTTTAACTTCATTTGCTATAAGAAAAGTTTGTGTTGCTATGTTCATGAAATGAAAATTTGTCATGAGTATTTGTCAATGCACTTTACGCAACATGTCTTGATTTAATTTTTGACTGCTGGGCAACTCCCCCCAACTGAAATTCACCATCCACTGAAAGTTTTCATGGTGATGACCCAATTAGATCTGAGTACTGTGCATCACTGTGCCAAAAAATGTAAAGATAGTGAACCTTGGCTTGGTTGAACAAGAATGAAGTGGAAGGCCTGTGTCAACAACCGAGGAGATTCACATGAGAAAAGTTGATGAAATTATTAAGGACATTTGGCAGATCACTCAAAGGGAAATTACTCTTGGTTTTGGAATTTCACAGGAACATGTGGATTGCTTTATTGATGTTCATCAATATTGGAATGTTTGTGCTGACAACGAAGTTGAAAGCTTCAAGAGCTTAAATTTGCCAGTAGTGGTCGTTATGCTTTAAGAAGGAAAGTGAGGAATTTCTTCACAGCTTTGTGACAGCCAAAGAAACGTGGGTCACTAAGATGATCAGAAATTAAAATCAATTCATGGAATGTAATCACAAACTTCATCTATGGAAAAAAAACATCAGATTTCAGCAGGAAAATTCATCGTCACAGTTTTTAGGGACGCAGATAGCGATTATTCACATGAATTTCCTTGAACATGGAACCACTATCAATTCAAACCTCTAAATTACAATACTCAAAACTCTGAAACAATGTATAAATGGGAGTTGAAAATACAAGAAGGATATTTTTCTGGATGTTCTCCTTTTTTTCCTCTGCCCTTGAGGCATAGTCTTAAAATCAAATATTGTCTGGCTTTTTGAGTATCTCACAACCCCTGTCTTTCTGAGCATTTTTTCCTGTGGCACAGTCCTTCCTTAATGAGTGCTAATTACATGCTAACAAGCTCTGCCCTTTGACTTTAATTACTGTACTCTAGTTCAGTGATTCTCAACCTGTGGGGGACCATGATACCATCACAGGAGCCCCCGCGAAGGCTTGAAGAAATGTTATGTCTCCCAAGGTCATTTCCCAGATACCATAACAGATTCAAATAATGTCTTCTGTTTACATCACTCTCTCATATTTTCTCTATGCTCTACCCATAGATCATTGTTTGTTTGTTTTTTTCAAATGGCCAGAACTCCCATCCATTTCCATCAGACTTTCTATTTTCTCCACACAATTTGAAGTTCATCCAAGATTGGTTCACACTGTTTTAACCTATTTGCAGCTCTATTAAGATGGCTTGAGCATGATCACACCTATATGTTGGCAAATCTATTGCTCCCAGAGATGATGATGATGATGTTGTCCAATTCCTGGTGATTCTATGGGCCAGGTCTCTCCACAACTTCTGATCTTGCACTGCTTCTTTGAGTTGTTCTCTGTTCTTGGTAGTGTCTTGCTAGTTGTTGATGGTGTTCTGCCACCATATTCTTTGATGACCTCGTTTACTTTTACGCTAACTCTTCCAAACATGATTGCTTTCTCTAGCAATCATTCCCCTTCGTGACATGGCCAAAATAAGTGAGATGCAATTTTGTGATTTGTCCTTCTAGTGACATGTCTGGTGTTGTGCTTGTTAGTCACCGGCTTGTTCCTCCCAGAGAATTCTCAACCCAATTGGTGCTTGCCCTTTTGAGCTTGTTGGTGAGCACAGATAGCCAATCCCTTTTCCATTACTGTCCTTTCAAGTTGGCTAATAACTATCTCGTCCCATTCTCCCACATTCCCTCAGGTCTGTGATGAAACAAATAACACTTCTCCCCTTCACAAAAAAGAAAAAAAAATCCCTGTCTTCTCCTTAATTTAGATCTATCTATAAAAGGGGCACCCTGGGATTTTGGTTTTGTAGTGTCCGAAAGTAAACGTACATCTAGCTTCATTCTCAGAAAACATAGAAAATGTTATCTCAAATGTATGTTCTGAATATCAGGAATTATTTTAATACTTAGCAACAGCACTTAGCATATTTTAGATATACTTTGTTTTTCACAATTATTCATATTTTTCTGAGAAACAACCTATAATGAATTTTTGGGGTATCTGAAGGCAACTATGCAGTACTTAAGTCTGATATATTTTACTGATCTAGATTTTTGTTTTCTAACCATACATAAATATCTAAATAAAATCAGAGAGCTTTCCTTTTATGAAATTTCTTGTGCCTAAAGATATTAAGTACAAATATAACTAAAAGCACAGTTAAAAAGTGCTTTGTAATATTATACAGACTTCAGTTGGGTGGGCAGAAAACAGACTTCAACTTAATGTTGAATTTTCTGCTTTTTTGTGAGCATAAATTAAACACTTAAACAAGAAACAGAATCAAGTAACTAATCTTTATAGGAAAGTTATGGATTTTCTGACTTTAAAAGAAATTCCATGTTTTGTTTTAAAAGTACTTATTCGTTTAAAATAAGCTTTTGATCTAAAACTTTACATGAAATTTTGCCTTTTCTGATTTTAAGATGCCACGAATGTCTTCCATAATTAAATGACATCTGTGTACAATTTATACATATAATCTTTTATTTCTTTGAGTTACATAGTTTAATGGCTGTTAAATTCTTTCATAGTCTTAAAAATTGACTAGTTGCTTTTTCTCTTTGTTGTTTTCTTGCTGGATCAAGACTACTTACAATGATAGACTTTAGTATTGGTTATAGAGTAGAAGGTTTATTTATTTAGTTAGTTTATTGAAATATAGAATATAAAGAAAAATGAAAGTAATGGAAAAGCAGAGAGGAAAAAGGGAAGAGGAAAAAGTGTAGGTAAAATAGCTAAGAAAAAAAAGAAGAAAAAGATTGACTTCCGATTCTTTTTAGCGCAGTACAATAAGCTAATGGCATACAACCTCAACTTTTTACTTTTACATAGTAATATCTATCAGCCATTTCTATAACAACAAACCTATTTAATCAGCAAAACCTAAAGTCAAAGTTTCATTTTTTTCCACCTCAAGCATAAAGTCCAGAAGTGGTTTCCAAGTAGAAACAAAATTAATTGTATTCTTTTCTTTAATCAAAGCAGTCAATTTAGACATTTTTGCTAACTCCATTGGCTTTTGCAGCTTTTAGTTCCATTGTGGGAATTAAAGTATCTTTCCATTTTTGTGCATAGGGCATTCTTGCTGCTGTCAGCATATATAACATCAAAGTTCCATCCCCCCCCCACAAGTTCTTTGCCCATTAGGCCTGAAAGAAAAGTCCCTGGTTTTATCTTTATATTCACTTTAAGAATGTAGAGACCAGAAGTTAATAGTTCAGTTAAAACAAGGCAAAGCTCCTGGTAACAAGCTTATTCCAGTAGGATGAATAAAAGGCAAAAGTATCCTGGACGGTTCCTCTTTTGGCATCATTGTTCTCATAGTAAGATGCAGTCATGCTGGACAGCTCTCCAGTTCCATTTCAATGTCAAGAGAGTCAAGTAATGCTGCATTTCCCCCCCAAGTAATTGTTTCATTTCATTATAAGATCTGAATATTCGAGTATAAAATACAGATATTAGCTAGGTACGATGAACCAGAAATTGTTCACACTGTGCTAGTTTCAAGAAGTTGAACTTTTAAAGGTAAGCAGAAAAAATGTATACAACAAAGTTGAATACAATTTCTAAAATGTTAATGTAAACTGACTATATTGCCGATATATTGATAAATGCATTGAATTGTTTTATAATAAAAAAGATTTTTATCTTGAACTTAATGCTAAATACTAAGATCTCCACAATTATTATTTGTTATTGTTCATAAATGTTAAGAGAAAGAGACGGAAAGAAAGAGGGGGAGGGAGGGAGGGAGGGAGGGAGGGAGGGAGGGAAGAAGGAAGGAAGGAAGGAAGGAAGGAAGGAAGGAAGGAAGGAAGGAAAGAAGGAAGGAAGGAAAGAAGGAAGGAAGGAAGGAAAGAGAGAAGGAGAGAGCCTGTTTGAAAAAGTAGGTATTTGATTTCTAACTTCCCCTTTCTTTATACTCCAAATAATTGGTAGAATTTGTAACATTTAGAACCTTTTAAAAACTATACTGTGGTTGTATTTGCCTTGCTGTGTGATGTATTGTGTATACGGAAAGAAAGGTCTTTCCACAGACTGGTGGGAGCATGGTTTTGCGTGCTGGATGGGGCTTCGCTTGCTTGCAGGACCCGGTTGCTGGCATGCTGCGGATTGGTGCTGGTCCACAGACTGGGGGTTGGGGACCCCTGCCTTAGGATACTTTTTTCGCCAAGCTGCCTGAAAGAAAACTGCTCAAGTGAACCACACCTTCTTAATGGCTGAAAAAAATTGTTGCAGTAACAATAAATTTCCAACTAAATCAAAGTGTAGCTACTCAACTCTATGCTGATAAATCATATAATTATCACACGGGACATAATTAGAACCTGATTCCAGCAAGACCTGCTTTTAAAAAGTTCATTCAAGTTTCTTATATCTTCTTTTTCAGCTTCATAGATGTTTTCCCAATGTATTTGGAATGGTAGCCTTCCTAATACAATGGTAAGGTAATTAGAGGCTGTGTTGCCCAAAATTGAAGCCAAAATGTAAATAGTTACTCTGACAATCTAGCTAAGACTTATCCTGAAATCAGCTAGATTGTGGTCATTAGTACCATCTGACAATTTTAGATATCCTGTACATAATGGAAAACCACGAGACAAATGTAATTCCTACTGTCCAAGCATTTATTATCTTTAAGACTACACAAGCTGCAGAGCTTTTAAAACAGAGGATTTGGGATATAGAGTTACAAAATGAAATATATCAACCCCACAGAGATTTTCTAATTAGGCAGCTCTTCTGCATTTGCGTATCCATCCTAAATACTCTAGAGCCAAATTTAATATCCTGCCTTTGACTCTTTTCAGAAGCAGGTTTCATAAACCCTCATTTTCTCAGAGGTTTTGTCCATGTGAATGTGCTAAAACTGAGAGAAACACACCACCACGATTAATATTACTAGATTCTCAGCTTAATTTAATTCAGCTTTTATTTTCATAAAATCCAAGGCATTCAGATGAATTTTATGTTCAATTACTTTAGCTGATAGAAATTCTGAGGTCATACTTAAGAGTTGCCAAATTTTACTCCTTAGCAACAAGAACACACAAAAAGACTCTGAAGAGCTGACTCAAAGACATTTGGAGGAAAGGAAATAACATTTATATTATTGCTATGCTATGCTATGCTATGCTATGCTATGCTATGCTATGCTATGCTATGCTATGGCTATGGCTATTGCTATTGCTATAGCTATACTATTACTATTACTATTACTTTACTATTGCTATACTATTACTACACCATTACTATTAATATACTATACTATATCATTAGTATCAATATACTATTACTATTAATATACTATTACTATACTGTTACTATACTATACTGTTACTATTACTATTACTATTAATATACTACAGATAGTCCTTGACTTACAAAAGTTCATTTAATGACCGTTAAAGTTACAACGGCACTAAAAATGTGACTTATGACCATTTTTCACAGTTACGACCTTTGCAGCATACCCGTAATCATGTGATCAAAACTTAGATGCTTGGCAACTGGTTCGTACTTATGACCGTTGCTGTGTCCCAGAGTCATGTGATCACCTTTTGCGATCTTCTGATAAGCAAAGTCAATGGGGAAACGAGACACACTTAACAACCAGGTTACTAACTTATCAACTGCAGTGATTCACTTAACAACTGTGATAAGAAAGTTCGTAAAATGGGGCAAAAGTTTAACAAATGTCTCATTTAACAACAAAAATTTGGGGCTCAATTGTGGTCATAAGTTGAGGACTACCTATATACTATGCTATGCTATGCTATGCTATGCTATACTATACTGAATATTTTTATTTTGACAACCAGTACTTTGACTGTATTCTGGTTTAAAACCATAATAAAGTTTGATTTGATTAATAATCTTTCAGTCACATGGTTTTCTCTTTATTTTCACTTGCTTCCTTGCACATCTTGACATAGTTGATCTGGAACAACATGCAGTTCATCTGTGAGTCATGGTAAATTTTGCTTCTTAAGGGTAACATTCTATTTTTTCCAGGGAAATGTCTTGCCTTTTACACAAATAAGAGTAGTATTGATGAAAAGTTTTTGGTAGAGTGAAATTATCTGTTAAAATCGTATCTCCCTCTAGGCCAGGGGTAGGCAACCTTGGCTCTTTTATGACTCGTGGACTTCAACTCCCAGAATTCCTATGCTGGCTCAGGAATTCTGGGAGTTGAAGTCCACGAGTCATAAAAGAGCCAAGGTTGCCTACCCCTACTCTAGGCGCTTCAAGATCACCCCCTTTTCTTTCTCTTTCCTTAATTTGCAGGCCAACCAATTCTCAGGTCTGTTTGAATATTTATAGTTTTTTTATTTAACATAGTTCAGTTTTGTCTCCATTTCTCTTAGTGTCAACATGGATAAGTGTTATTGTAAGAATTTATTTAATATGAAATATTTACGTTTATGGGTGATTTCTTAATTCAATTTTTCTTTTAATTACCTGCGTTTTCTCCTGTAATTTGTAAAATCGTACAATTTGTATAGAATTCTAAATTGCTCTTAATAACCACTTTACTTGTGTCCCAAACTGTTCTTAAGTCTGTGTCTTTATTTAAATCTTTCTTTTAAAAATTCTGTTAATTTCTTTTTAGAATCTTTGATTATCCAATCTTCCTGTAATAATATTTTCTATTTTTTCCATTTGCAAAGGATTGTTATTTTGTACAAAATCAGAAATTGTTGTCCTTCTTTCATCAGAAGGCTTCAAAAATATTCAGCTAGTCTGTGCCGAGGTGCTATACTGCATGCCTGAATTAACTATTTGTTTCAATAAAACACATGTTGCTTATAGATCCTGGAGTTAAAATCCCAAGATCTCTTATTATTTCTAGCTTTCATCTGCCCACCTGTAAACTGTAAATTATCTAAAGCTTCTATGACATCAAACAACTGAGGTCAACAGTATCCAGAATTGAAACAGTACTGCCTGTAAAATCCAACTGTGTAACAAACCTTGAAAAGTAAATTGCAACTATATGTCAGAAGACTCCAAAGAAGAAATAATATCACATAATTAGAAATCCATTAAAAACTTAAATGAGAGCATGTTCAAAATTGTTTTTATCAATTTGATTGTTATTGTCAGGCACCAACAACCAACACATGCAAAGAGTTCAAATTAGCTACAGATAGTCCTTGACTTATAACAATTCACTTAGTGACCATTTGAAGTTACAACAGCACTGAAAAAAGTGACTTATGACCATTTTTCACACATATGACTATTGCAGCAGCCCCATGGTCACATGATTTACATTCGGATGCTTGACACTGATAACTGATTCACATTTACGATGATTGCAGTGTCCTGGGGTCATGTGATTCCCTTTTACAACCTTCTGACAAGCAAAGTCAATGGGAAAGCCAGATTCACTTAACAACTTACGTGTTGTTACGTGTCACTAACTTAACAACTGCAGTGATTCACTTAACTGTCAAGAAAAGTTGTGAAATGTGGCAAAAACCACTTAACAAATTTCTCACTTAGCAACATAAATTTTGGGGTCAGTTGTGGTTGTAAATTGAGGACTATCTATACTTTATTGCTCAATCCTATTTCACAGCAATCTTCCCAGATTGGCAGTTTGCACCTGGGCCAGACTAGATAAGGTTCAATGGAATTCAAAGGGGGGGGGCATTTGGACTTTGCTCTCTTGTGTCTACATAATGATTCCAGACTAATTTCCAGCTTGGCTCCTCCACCTGGCTCATCCAGTCTCTCTCCAACAGTTGCAGTATTACTTTCCAAATTTGTATCCTATATGTAAAGTCTACAAAGCATATTTTTGGTATTATTAATTTTAAAACTAATAACAAAGCTCAGAAATCTAAATTGAAACTGTATGTCTTGCTGCCTTTTCAAAAAGTGAAGAGATTGAGATTAATCACAGTTCCTGAGCTTTGGAGTCACACAAAGAAAGAACTTTCCTGCCTATTAGGCAATAGAGTAGCTTCTAAAATAGGACCTCTCCTGCAGATCACAGATTTATTTATTTATTTACTGTTGTTTATTTCTGAAGGTTTTTGAGGAAGCCTGAAAAACATACCAGAAGTCTGCAACTTTAATGTTCTTGTTCCCATGAAGTTCAGTTATACTCCCTATGTATACTCAAGGCTACAAATATATACATGATAAAAACTAAACTAATCATGTGGAATCTATTGTACTTATTTCTGCAATAAATGTACATTACAGAATGTTGCTAATCATTTCACTGGTTTGGAATTATAAAAATAAGTTTAATGAAATCTTGGTTTGCACATTTCTCCTCCAATGCAACCAGCCACAATTAAGTTTATGTGTTGGATGATATACTAAACTGAAAAGAAGTGAAAATGTCTAAATTCTGTCACCAGAAAAAGGGAATATAGGAGAGTCCAAAAAATCCATTGGAACTCTTTCGTATATAACCAAACTTTGTCTTGTTCCTATATAAAATGTTTTCATATATTTTTTTTAAATTGATCCTGCCTTTATTATTTTTATAAATAACACAAGGTGATGAACATGTCTAATATTCCTCCCTCTTTCTTTTTACCCCACAACAACAATCTTGTGAGGCAGATTGGGCTAAGAGAGAGTGACTGGATCAAAGTCACTCAGCTGGCTTTCATGGCTAAGCCAGGACTAGACCTCTCCTGGTTTCTAGCCTGGTTTCAATCACTAGGTCTCTCCCCCCCCCCAATTGATTCTTCATGAAACTTTGAGCTAAAACTAAGCTAAAAAAAAGCAAAAATGGCACACAGTCAGATAGGCAACTGCTCTCAGTATTTCCAACTGACCCAAATAAGTTGGAGTGATTGAGCTGGGTCTGTGCCAATGATGAGTCTTAGTACAGATGAGATCTCACTTCTTTTGAAAGAACAAGTCTGAAGATTATAGTGAGCCTTCCCATCACATGAGAAGTGAAGGAAGTGAGAAGTAGCTGGCATGCTTCCTGGGTGCCAATTTGCACCCTATCAAACTGTTTGCCCTCTGAGATTGATGGGATCTCTTATCTTCTGTATTTGCACAAATCAGGTAAAATGCTTTTATTTCAGAAAGTGTATAAGTGCTAATGGGTGACCTTTTTTTTTTTTTGGTTTTATGGATTTGATTTAAAGTTTTGGAAGGACAGTGCAGTTTTTGTGAGGAGTTGTGGGAAGATAGAAGAGGTAATTCCATTGTTGTTGGGTTTATGACTCCTATAAACTGCTTCAAGTTTCTGAAATCATCAGTGTATATATTTTGGTGTAGAGTTGTAGACAAACAAACTCAGGTCAGTAACTGACATTTTACTCAGGCTATTCACAAAACTATAGTTATAACTACAATAAAATATTTGGAAAAATAAATAAGTTTTATTTATTAGTATTCATTTCCCCCCCCCACAAGATTCTACTTCTTTCTACTTACTCTTAATATTTAATAAAGTTAGAAGTTTTTGATAGTAATGTTAATTTCTTACTTTTTATTTAATCATCTACATTGCTTTAGCTATGTAAAATGTTTACAGTAAAACGTATTATTTAATAAAATACAAGATTCATTCTATTTTTACATTCATATATCATTAATTGCTCAAAATAAGAGAAAAAAACAGATGGGTAATAATTTTATTAAGACCAACTAATAATATTAAATAGAATTGATGGAGAAAACTAGTTTTAAGACTGAGAAAAAAATAAAATACTTGGGCATCATTATGACAAATATAAATTGTATGTTATTTCAAAATAATTGTTTTAAGATATGGAATGAAATTAAAAAGGACATGTTGAGATGGAGGAAATTAAAATTGTCCCTGTCGGGAGAATTTCTTTGATAAAAATGAATGTTTTGCCTATAATGTTGTTTTTGTTTCAGGCAATATCTATTTTGACAACAGATGTATCATTCAAGCAATAGCAAAAGATATATCTAAATTTGTTTGCCATGCACGAATTAAATACAAAGTGTTAAAAGATACAAATAAAAGAGGAGAATAAGGTTTACTGGATTTGAAATTATATTTTGCAGCTTGTTGTTTGGTTTGGATGAAACAATAGATATTTCTGAGAAACAAAAGACTTTTAGAGTTAGAAGAGCATAACCTGAGGTTTGGATGGCATGGGTATTTATGGCACAAGTTAATGTGGATTTTAAAAATGATTTTATTAAATAAGCCATATTGAGAATATAGAATAAACCCAGGCTGTGCTCAAAAATACCTCTATAGATCTCAACACAAGTTGCATTTTACAGAAGTGAAACAACAGGGAAACGAAAGGTTACCAGGAATTATTGGACAATCACCATGAGGACTATAATATGAAATCAAGAGAGCAGCAAATGGCATAAGGATGTATTTGTCAATGGTTTTCCCATTTGGGATTGAACATGATCTTGCTTTTGATTTTCTAATTTCAATACCCAGTTCTTCTGTAACCACCACTGCTGTATTCTGTTTAATCTGTTTGATAGAAGTTTTTTTAATCCTTTCAAGTGCCTTATTCGCATCCTTCATTAAGATGTCAGAGGTTTCTTGGGCAGTGCTTTCAATATTGGTAGTCTTTGTCTTTCTATTGTAATTCTGCAAATGCTAGAATTTTCTTCGTTTTAATTCTTCTTGTCAGGGAGTCAATTGATGGATTGTTTCAATACTGTCCTGTACTGGTTTTGTTGTTGTTACTTCTTCTAAGCTCTCATTTCTGTAGTTGACTTCAGCTGTTTTATTTATATTTGCAGTTGTTATCTGAGTTTCTTCTTCTATTCTACTATTATTTTTATGTCTCCCATTTTCGCAATTTTTCTGAATCTATTCCAGTTCTGCATTCCTAAATATTTTATTTCTGGTAATGAATATCCTTTGACCTGCTAATCCCTAAACATTTAGTAATATTTGAGTCTAGATAAATTCTTTTCCAATGTTCAAATGTTCTCTTTAACTATCCCCACTTTATTGTTTCTGATTTATAATAGCAGGCCATAATAGTGCAATTTTCAAACACAGTAATAATTTTTGTCTTGTCTGTGGTTGTTATACTTCCAGTAATCCTACAGGGCTAGACCTTGGTTGTCCAGCCACAGCTCCTGAGTCCCATTACCCACTTGTCAACAAATGGCCATTTGATGTGGTCCTTGTTGACTTGAGTGGTGACCGATACAATATAGGATTCTTTTTCTATTTTCTCACCACATTAAATGAGTTGATGGATATACTTTGTATGGCTCTTCCAATTAGATTTGTCTGGGACAGGTGACCCTTCTGGTAGAATACACTACCACCAGCTTAGCGCTCAACTTCAACTTCATAAGCCCCTCCCTCCCTCCCTCCTTATCAATATCATTTGCTGCTGTAGAAAACAGAATGCCGGGCTAAATTTACTTACTGAAGCAGAAACTTTGGTGTATTTGCCTTTGTCCATGATGTGCATTCCTTGATATATATATATATTTTAAGGAAAGGGACTGATAGTCATACCAGCTCATTTTATTTTTGTCTCCTAGTGATGTGAAACTGTGCTGATGTCAATTATCCTTCAAAAAGATATGCCTCAGGTATGCTTCAGCTTTCTTACAGAAAGACATATCCTGAGGGAATGCAACAAAAAATACTGGAACAACTAAAGAGGAACTGTTACAAGAAGTCTGGTTCATTTGTAAGCCAAATCTAGGATTTACAAACCAGAGTAGTTCAATTCATATACTGCAACAAGAACATTAACTTAGCACAATGTCTGAGTCCAGCTAAAGGATCTCCTTCCACCCCTTCTGAGTTAAAAGTGCTATTCACTCATTCTTGAGTCAATTAAAAACCATATTGTCCCCACTCTCAATTCCTATCCAGCATTTGTTCCAAGTCGCTGATGAATAGTGTTGTGCTGATTTGCAACTATGCCACTTGTTTTAGACAGGGCATTCAGCTTTCTCCTGGGGCTTTGCTGCCATCTCTTCTCTCTCTCTCCCTCTCTCCCTCTCTCTCTCTCTCTCTCTCTCTCTCTCTGTGTGTGTGTGTTGGGCTTCTCTTAGCTTCTTGATTTGCCTTTCCTCCCAAATCTCATGTAGGCATTACCATTTTTTTTTTTAAAGTGAAATAATGAAAACTCAGGGAAGATACCAGGAGAGAAATAGCTCCAGAAAAGAGTGAATGAGGCCTTGTCGTGACTGCACAATTGATTTTTATAGCTAGATAAACTAAAGTTAAGTAACTTTTAAGCATCCAAGGATTTTCTGATAGGCAGTTTTGGGTAATGAATGGGAAAAGTTTGGGAAACAGATATAAAACATTACTGATTTACCCACCCCCAAAACCTGTGGTGAGATAATTCCAGTGTAAGTAAAAAAGTAGGTTTTTTACTACTTTAAAATCAGTATACCAAATGATTACAGTGAAAGCCAGTCTGGTCTGGAAGTTCAAATGCTAGGAGTGGGAAACCTGAGTTCTACTTTAGGCATAAAAACCAGCTCAGTGACCTTGGGCCGGGCACTCCCTCTCCACCCCAGGAAAAGGGCAATGGCAAACCACTTCTAAAAATGGTGGCTAGCAAAATATATGGACTTATCCATGTAGTCATCAGCGGTCCAAGGTCCAAGTGGCATACCAAAAAAACATGACAAAACAAAAGGTTTCAACATGAAGCTATGCCATAGGGCCAAAGGGGAGGAATGGGGTTGTCAGAGCAGGACTGTACTATGTTATAGTTCAGGGGTCTTCAAATTTGGCCCTTTTATGACTTGTGGACTTCAACTCCCAGAATTCCTCAGCCAGGCATGCTGGCTGAGGAATTCTGGGAGTTGAAGTCCACAAGTCATAAAAGGGCCAAGTTTGAAGACCCCTGTTATAGTGTAAGTGCGGTCAAGGCCATAGAGTTCAAACCCATTCTCCCTAAACATCTGGACAAAGAGCACGAGGAAAAGTGGCTCTTGAGAAATATCACAACTGAGCAACTGAACAGATGAGACTTTCAAAATGCTCTCCTGAGGACAAGGGTGGAGTCTGTCATGCTACCCCCCTCCCCCGCCTATTTCCTGTTAATTTATAGTTTATAGGGAAGTATTATAGCTTATAGTTCCCCAACCCTCCAGGTATCCAGGTATCCTCATTCTCCAGAATGGCAGAATGGAACCAATATTTACGCTTACCCGGCTAGATTATTCATCTTTTTATATGTCTAACGTCCGCGTTTATTCCGCCAAACTGGCTGAATCATAAAGTAATTTGTGAGAAATCAAATCAACACAATAAAATACACGGTAATCCAAAGTTATCTGCGGGACAATCTGGTTGAGGAAGTTGAGCTACACCATTTGGTTTTACTTACTATCGGGTTCCGGGAGTTTAAAGTTCAACCCTAGCCTGACTCGAACCTTTGCTTACCAATTACAAACGCTTTGCCGGGCCAACTTTCACCCCCCCCCCTTCCTGAACTAGTTTTTCTGGTTTTCGTAACTTTCCCTCGGTTCAGTTTTGAGGTGGCCCAAGGAAACCGGGTCAAGAGAAGACTAGCGTAACTTGACTGGGAGGAGAAGGAGCGTGGAGGAAGGAGAGCCGCACCGTTGCGAAGGGGACGCGGGTGAAGCACCGAGAGACCCACTTGGGAGAAGGCGCTGAACGGCAAAAAAAGAAGAAGAAGAAGAAGCGCGCAACAGAGACAAGCCAGGCGGGGCGCTACCTCAGCACACCCCAGGCAGGTGAGAAAAGGCGCCGATTGAGCGGGAAAAAAAGAAGAAAGAAGAAAGAAGAAGAAGCCGCCGGCTTGCAAAATTGCTTCTGGCCGGGCCAGGAGCCAAAAGCGGAGGGAAGGAAGGAGCGCAAGGCAACCACCCCACCCACCGGACTGCACACACAGACACACCGCCCTGTGGCTGCTGCAGGCGCGGGCGACGCCTCGCAACTTTTCCCTTCGCTCTATTTTATCTCTCGCCCCCCCCCCTCCCATACACACACACACACACACACTGTTGGCCGCGTCGGATGAGCAGGGTTGCCGCGGCGAGAGGCTTTCCGCAAACCTCCCCTTCGCCTCTTTTTTTTTTTTCCCTCTCGGCCGAGCAGCGCCCCTCTCGCTTTCGCCCCCTGCCTGAAGCGTCCGCCGGGGCTAAAAGGATGGTGTCCCTTACGTTGCCGCTGCCGCCGCCGCCGCCGCCGCCGCCTCCCCGCTGCAGCCACCCCGCAGCCAAGTGAACTGCGAGGAGTCCGCCGACTTGGAAAGAGGCACCAGCAGGCGGCTGGCTGGAAGAGGCGGCGAGGGCGGGAAGACCCCTCTTGGCTCAGTCTGCAGGCTCGGTGGGACGAGAAAAAATCTGCGGGGTAAACAGCAGCCGCAGCCCGGCGGAGGGGACTTCGCCTGGCCCAGGTAATTGGGTTGGGGGGGGGACGACTAAGGGGGAGTTTTCTGGAAAGGCAACTGGCGTCCTTCCTTTCTCTCTTTTGCTCGGGCAAGGGCTTGCTTTTTTGGTGTCTCAGCCACCATTCTTGGCCGGTTTATTCGGTAAGAAAGACAGACCAGATTTGCTTCTCCCCGCCCCCCCCCCCCCCAGGAAAGAAAGCCATCGCAAAAAAAAAAAAAAATCCCCCAACTTTTCTTCTCACCTCTCACCTTCCCTTCTTGCCTCGGCAACTTTTGAATTTTCTTCTGCTTCTTTTTTTTTTTTTTTGTATGCTTAAAACTTTTCCCCTTCTGCCCCCCGCTGCTTGTGCATTTGAGAAAGACAATTGGAGTCTTTAGGAATGATACTTTCTCGTCTGAAAGTCTCTTTCTCCCCCCTCCCCACCCCATTTCCATGGCTTTCCCCCCTCCTCTTGCTGACACGTCTCTGGCTTTTCAATTAGTGGAACTGAATTCCCCCCCCCCCTCCCGCCTTCTAGGGATGTTAATGGGAACGAGAGCAAACTTATTCTGTGTGGGCTGCCTTCCTCTTCAAGTGGACTTTAGCTTTTTGTTTTAGTAAAATTGGCTGTATAATAAACAGGATTCCTTCAGCATCTGTAGGAATTGGGGAATTATAGTTCTACTCGAGGGGGAAACGGCAGTTTAAGTTCTTATCTTCCAAATGGCTTAAATGTGTATTTATGCCTCTCATTTGAAAGCATGTGGTATTTTAATGTTTAAAAAGAGAAGACACTCTATATAGAGTTATTGCTTCCATCCTGGGTTGAAGTGCTGGGATACTTGAAAGGCTCTGTTGGAGCATTAACTCTTTCACTTTCTTCCTCCCAAGGCAGAATGTTTGCTTAGAGAGTGCCTGTAATGTCATTTAATAGGGATTGGGTATTCCCTCCCACTGATTTATTCATATTCACAAGTTGCAGCGTTGCAAAATGGTTGATGAACTGTTATGCAATCTATGCCGGTGATTGGATTCTGTTCTGTTTCATGTCTTTGTATAGCAGTAATATTGTACTCACATGGATTGCGAAAACTTTTTGGTCTTAGATTGGTTTTGCATCACCATCCAAATCTTGTTTATGAACATTGGAATGGGTAAATCAGGGGATTCGTCTTACTTGATTAAATATTTGCATTTCACTTTTTGTAGAGTAACAGTTGCTTTTCTATATTTGGTGGAATGTAGGGCTAGGTGTACAATATAGATGCTAGATATGTTGCGACTTTCTTCAATGGACAATGTTGACATAATTTCCAAAATAATAAGATGACACAGAATTGTCACAAACTCTAGACTGACTTAAGGCCTTTCAGAGGTCCTTTATTCATCTACTTCATCATATATACACAGGTTCTCTCAGCAAAGAGAGAAGAAAGTGTATTGGTATAATATTGTGAAACATTAACAATAGAAGGAATCAAGGCTGAGAAACTTTAATATCAATGTACTGGAACATTATTCTATCCAATGAAATCTATGGAAGATTTGAGTAAGCTAAGAAAGCCTAACCAAACATAATGTATGTCACATGAAAAACAATACAAAAAGAAAATAAATGAAAGCTAAAATCAAATGGACCAGAGAATATTGTCATTGCTTGTGTGCTTTGACTCAAAAAGTGAAATGGAAATTCTTTTCATTAGACTATTGAGTATGTATTATCTTGCATTGCTGGGTTCCACTCCATGTTGCACGGGTCTCTCCTTCTTTGGAATTTGCCCAATTCCATTTCTGATTCTGAAGAAATTGCTGCCTAATGTTCATTTACAATGGATTGGAAAACCCAAACATATTGGCACCCGCTTCTTAGTGGAAGATGCCATATTAGTTTTATAAGGATTCATAATTGCCATTGAACTTTAAAAGCAGAAAAAACGGTAGTATAACATGTTATCACTATAAGAAATATCCAAATATTAGAACTATTATGCCATCAGTACACCAGTTATATAAAACTATGACTCTCACATTCATTGTCCAAGCAGTAGATGTTCTGAATAGGTTTCAGTTATATGATGACTGAGGGCAAACAAAGCAAAACCATAATCCTGAAAAAACAGAGATGCTGTTTAGCTAAAAGCTAAACTAGCCAATTAGAAAACTATAGGTTATATATAATTTGTATGTCAACAAAGAATCAGTGTTCTAATTGGGGATTAAATGGTTGGAGCAAATTAAATCAATTTGGAACTAATTAAATTATCTTGCCCCCCAGGAACAATGTTGGCATTGGCCTTCAAACCCCTAAACAATTTGGGGCCAAACAATTAAGAATACTCTTATAAGGCTTTGTTTTAACAGTGGCAACTAAGACTATATGCCTTTGATAGGAAAAATTAGATTGGTATGCATGAGGAAGAAGACCTTGGTAGACATGTATTTATAGAATTACATCTTTGAAATAAATATATATGATTTTTAGAGATGGACAAGAATGATCATTCCAGGAATCAAATGTTCTGTTGAACCCTAAATCATTCAAGTTCTCTTCCAAACCATGTTAGTTCAACTGTTTGGGTGGTTTTCCAGAAGTTAATTTTCTGAACCAGAATCTATTTCTCATATTGGACATGGATAGACCCTGAAACCAGACTCTTTTTATCTGGGAACCGTGTTTGAAACCACCATAAACTTCCAGTTGGGAAGAGTAATTTCTAGAAAACTGTCCAACCACTTCTAGAACAGCTGGATCAGTGTGATCCAGAGGACCAAATGGAAAATTCAAGACTTCTCCAGAACATTTGATTCCTGATGGTAGGTTTTATATATACACAACGACTTCCCACCTTGAGAAAATGTTAAAAGAAATGTTTTAATACTATAATTTATACCCTACTAAGCATGATTAATTGTACTAAATTTTAAGGCAATATTATATCATGTTTGTTAATTTTTATTATCATGGTTGTTTTTATTATTTTTGCTTTCCCAAGAAGTTAGAATTGTAGAACTAAATACAATTAACAAAAATGTTTGTAAAAGCAATTGTAACAAGGAAAATAGACCATCAACAATTAGGAGAAACACAAATCAACTCAACAGAACAGATATCTGGCAGAACAAAAAGACTTTTATTGATCAAAGGAATACTGTTCAGACTAGGATAGGCTGAACGTCTCTAAGAACAACATTCCAGAGATCAACTTGAAGGAAAAAAATGAAACACACAAGTAGAGATTGGACAAATCTGGCTTGCCAGTAGTACATCTGAAAAGGAGCTGGATGTTCCAGTAGATCATAAGCTGAAAATGCCTAAACAATGTGATGGCAACTTTTAAGTATCCCAGAGCCACAGATATAGGACTTTACATTTCTCCCTGTTAAATTTCATGTTATTAATTTCAGCCCACAGGTCATATATATATATGCATTAAAAAAACCTCTTCCTATACTAAAATGTTGACCACTTCTTATAGTTTTATGTATCTGCAGATCTGATAATCCCCTCATCCAAATCATTCATGTTACACAGCATGAAACCCAGGACAGAAATCCAAAATCCATACTTGTTCAATCAGAATAGAACTGGAAGGGACTTTGGAGGTCTTCTAGTCCAAACTACCTGCTCAAGCAGGAGACCCTATACCAGTGGTGGCGAACCTATGGCATGGGTGCCAGAGGCGGCACTCAGAGCCCTCTCTGTGGGCACGCATGCTGTCGCCCCAGTCCTAGGCCTTCAGCTGGGTTTTATAAAACCTTTTCGCTTTAGGCCTCCGCCGCCGTGTGCAAAAAAAAAAAAAAAGGTTCAATCAGTCAATTTCAACTTCTTGTGGGGAAAAAAAAGATCTTGCAAAGTTGGAATTGATTGATTGAACTTTTTAGTCCCACCCTGTCTGCCGTTACCACCGCAGCCACGCCCACCCAATTGGCCATGCTCACCCAATTGGCCACACCCAGCCAATGGGCCACACCCACCCGGCACTCGATGCATAAGTGGGTTTTGGGTTGCAGTTTGGGCACACAGTCTCTAAAAGGTTCGCCATCACTGCCCTATACCATTTAGACAAGTGACTGTCTTGTCTCTTCTTAAAAACCTCCAGGGATAAAGCACCTACAACTTCTGAAGGCAAGCTGTTCCACTGGTTAATTGTCCTCACTGTTAGGAAGTTTCTCCTTAGTCCCAGATCGCTTCTCTCCTTGATTAGTTTCCATCCATTGTTTCTTGTCCTGCCTACAGGTGCTTTGTTAAATAAGTTGAGCACCTCCTTTTTGTGGCAACCTCTCAAATACTGGAACACTGCTATCATGTCTTTTTTTCCCTCTAGAGACTAGCCAAACCTAAATCCTGCAACCGTTCTTCATATGTTTTAGTCTTCAGGCCTTTAATCATCTTAGTTGCTCTTCTTTGCACTTTTTCCAAAGCCTCAACATCTTTTTTGCAACGTGGTGACCAAAACTGGATGCAGTATACCAGGTGTGGCCTTACTAAAGCTTTATAAAGCGGTACTAATACATCGCGTGGTTTTGATTCTATGCCTCTGTTTATACAACCAAGGATTAGCTTTTTTGGCTGCTGCCGCACACTGCTGGCTCATACCCGGTATTTAAGTGCTCATCAAGCTGATGGAAACTATTTATGAGTACTCTCTAGGATGGTCATTCAGTTAATTATGAATCTGTCTATCAGATGTATCCTCAAAGCTGGTATATTTTAACATTTTCTTAATGAGGTAATAAAAGGTTTCACCTAATGCTTTTCTGCGTTCACAATACGCTAGGTCTACAACATTCCCTTTATCTAATAGGTTAGTAACTCTGTCTAAAGAGAGAGAAGGTTAATTTATGACCTCTTGTGACAAACCCATGCTGGCTTGTGATTTTTGCACTCCTATTGAAGTGCTCACAAACATGCTTCTCAAACACATTGCCCACTATAGGTGTGAAGCTATTACAGACAGATAGTGCTTCATTACAGACAAATCTGTACATTCATATGTCTTTCTCTTCTCTATTTTGCTTTCCTCTGATCTTCTGAGACCTTACTAGTTTTTATCAAAGAATATATTTGGAGGTTCTGGGATCACCTCCACTGGTTTCTTCAGTGCCCCCTAGAGCAAGATTAATCTGATGTCACAGACTAGAATTCATTGAAATTGGATTTTTCTTTTTTTATTTTCTCCTCACCTGTCCAGAGTTACTGGACAATGACATCTAGTGCTTCATTTCCACAAAAGCTTAATAAAATTTGTTATTCAGAAAATTTGTTATTCTCCTGCAACATTGTATTGTACCTTTTCCTCCAATTTTGGGGGAAAATTAATTTCTGTAAAAAATTGCCAGTTCTTCAATCTGTTTGTATTCTGATAGGGCAAAATTTTCATATTACTATAAAGCAGTAAATATATACGCAACAGTTTTTAGCATTTCAAGCTTTGAGTTGTGATATTTGTGTCATAGAGGTTGTTTATACAGTTAATTTTGGCTCACCAGGCTTCTGCTCTGTCATTTGTAATGGCACTGCATTTATATGTACAGAAAACCTCATATTAACTGAGAAGGTCCTGCTATGTCTGCAGAATTTAATCACAGGAAAGCCTGCATAGAACTGCAGCCTTAGACCCTATATTTTTCCTTGCAAAATCTGAACTGTGTTGCAATTGATATTTCAGTTTTATAATAGTCGTTTGTTCTGTTTCAGTATAAAAGTGATAAACAATTTCTGGGCAAATTAAAATTCTGTACTAATATTAATAATTCTTATTACTATTCAATGACATGGACCGCATAGGTATTGTGAATCAACTGCCTTTTTTTTGTTCCCAATGTTTTATAGTATGTAAATAGTCTGAATTTAACTTTAAAATTGTATGTAAATGCTGCTGTTAAGTTTTATAATATAATCCTGTGTACCTGGTTATCAAAATGCTTCAAATAATCTAATCTTTCTGTCTTTGAGGATTCAGAATATCTGTTCAAATTCTTAGCTGGATCAAAGCCTAGGGTTAAAAAAAAATGATTATGCTATAGCATATAGCCAATAAACTCTAATCATTGCTAGAGAGCAGTGATCTTTTACAGAGACAATTACAAAGTTTTTCACATAGGAGACAAAAATCAAATGTACAAGAGTTAAATATATAAAGGAGTAATATTTATTTTGATAATGGCATGTATTACAACATTTTAGAGTAAGATCCTAATAGCAATAGTCATTCAAAGATGTGGTGGGCTTATCTTCATTCCATGTGTTCAAATGAAGATAGCCATATGTCTGGGATGCTTTAACGTGGATTCCAATACGGAGTGATAGGAGTGAGCTTAATGGCTTAAACAGCTCCTTTTCAGCTCTATAATTCTATTTGGAAATAATTTTCTATCAGGAGTAATTGGCCAAAGAACATTGGAGATATGTATTCATCTTGTACATCCACTTACTTTAGCTGGCTGAAACTTCTTGCTATGGGCACTTACAATTTTTAATAGTTTTTTGTTTTTTACTTTGTGTCATCCTCTAAGCCACATACTTAGTGCTGAGATGCTAAAAACGATTAGGGAGAAAGTTCCATCCAATTGTTCTGGAATAAAGCTTCATAAGCCTCAGCCAATGGGGCATCTTATCACAGTTTATAGAAATTGTAGTGCAGAGTATCTAAAAGGCTTCTTATAGTCTAGTCTTGGTTAAGAATCTTCCCTAAATAAGGGTTTAAAGTTGTTTCAGGAATTATGACTCAGTGAAACATTTTCTGCATCTTGAAGAAGCCTTTATCAAGACACAAATTGACTGTAGTTGTGAAGAAAACAGTATTTTTGGAGGAAAAAACCCTGTTCTTTCTATTTATATTGCTAAGGATTTAGATTTGTTTTTCTTGGTTTATGTCTATGGTATAACTATGCTTAAAAAATGGAAGTCTTGCCAGTTCATTCATACAGTTTCAGCACTATGTAAAAACAAACATATGTGAAAATAGCTCATAGTGTTTGACTATCAAAAAATACACAAAAGTATGTAAAATAGATGTTCTGATGTTTTAGCCTCATTATAAGATAGATAGATAGATGGATGGATGGATCGAGTGGGTGGTGGATAGATTTTGATATTTGTTGGATTAAAAATTATACTGAATTACCATAGATTTTACACTGTTTATTCTTTAAATCTGTGCATGAAATGAAGACTTTGTATGTTAATTAACAGCCTAATACAAAATGAAAATAGAACACCTGAGCCCTAAAAATTGAAGTCCTGACTGATTCAACAGAAACTTCCTCCTTGATACATCCCTTTAGAGTGAGCCAGAAAATCCATTTACATTTGCCTCTTTCACTTACCAGATGGATTTAGTAACCATTTGGCTGGGTTTACACAATTGTGTACATCAAAACTAAACATACTTCATGCTTAGGCAACATTTGATTACTCTGTAATTTGTAATCTATGGTTTATGGTGTAATGTATTTTGTGAATTCATCAGCTCGACATATTTAACAAACCCTGCCTTAATTGGATGCCAGAATCAAGTTATTAATATTTGTTGTGCTTTCGAATACTGGGGAAAGTATTGTATAGTGCTTATATTTCCATTTATGGTGACTATGTATGTCTCAGTGGGCTTTCCAAGAAGGATATTGGAAATACGATCGGGATTAAGTTTTTATTATGATGTGACACCATAGAATATATGTCTTGCTTCTAATCACCCAACTTGGGTTCATCAATATTAAGTTTGTATTTGGCCACTGTATATAAAGGTAAAGGTTTCTCCTGTCCAGTTGTGTCTGAATCTAGGGGGCAGTGATCATCTTCGTTTCTTAGCTTAGGAAACCAGCATTGTCTGGAGACATTTCTGCGGTTATGTGCTATATACTTCTTAAATTCTGAAAGGAAGGTTAAAATGACACAATAATTAGGCAGTATGACTAACAGAAGACTCATCGCTGTTGCTTTGTTTTGAGGTTATAGTGCATTATTATCCCAAATTCCAAAACAATTTCCATGTCAGTCTGTGTCTTGCAAGTGCCTGCAGGGCAGGTGTATTTTTAGTGATTGATTGAATGGTTTGGGAGACTGTTTGACACTTGTGTGTTCTGTTGTGAGGGTAAATACTTTGAAAGAAAGAATGTTCCTTTGATGTGGTAATGAAGCACTAATGCAGGATGCAAATACCAATTTGACTCCTTTACCTGAGGTAATGTTTTACTGCCTTAGCCTTTGTAGCAGAGTATCTCCTACTTTACTCCATCGCATTCCTTTTAATTTTCAAACAGCTAGGTTGAAAATATTTGTTTTGGCTGAAAAATGAAACATTATATCGCAATTCCACTGAAAGTCATTTAAGATAGTTACACTGAGGACTTCAAATTAGGCTTTCAGAATTCTAGTTATCGTACTGCTTTTGTATGAATAGAATAGAATAGAATAGAATAGAATAGAATAGAATAGAATAGAATAGAATAGAATAACAGAGTTGGAAGGGACCTTGGAGGTCTTCTAATCCATCCCCCTTCCATATAATGTAATATATACCAGGGTCAATGTAATGTTTGGGTTGTAAATTGAAAAATCATGTGGTAAACTTGAGAATTATTACAGGGTTGGATTCAGATTAAATTTGTTAAATTTCCTTTGAAAGCAATGCGAGAAGTTATAGCAGACTAAAAGGGGAGATTGTTTAATTCAGGGTTTTCCAACCTTGGCAAATTTAAGACAGGTGGACTTCAACTCCCAGAATACCCCAGGGTGGCTGTGGAATTATGGGAGTAGAAGTCCACTGTCTTAAAGTTGCCAAAGTTAGGAAACCCTAGTTTAGTAACTGTGGATCTGGAGGTGCTTTGCTTTCACTGTGATTCAGAATTTCACAAAAGAAAATGGAAATCTTACTAATAATATTTGAATGTCCTTAGTTGTCATTACACAAAAATGAATAGGATACATTTTAAGGCCTAAGTACTATGTTATATACCACATGAGTAAAACAGAAACCTGATATTCTCTTATTTTCATCCTAGAAGGCGATTTGAAATAGGGAGGTCATTTGGTTTGGAGTTCACCTTATCTTATTTCTGGAGAGCAGAAATGGATAACATTGCCTTTTATTGATCTACTCACTGAAAAGGCAACTTCTGGGCACATCTTTTTTGTTGTCCACTTCTAAAGAATGTTGTTCCATGTTATTTTTGAATACTGTTGTGTGCTTCAGTTTAGTTCAAGCTAATGCCAGCAATTCAATGTCTACACTGCAGAGACAGGAATGCTCATGCAATTGAGTTACTGTAATTGTTATCATGATCCCTAATGTTATTTTGAGCAATTTTTTTATCAGGAATGCTGCAGTTGTACATAGTTACAGCATTTGCATTGTCAATAGAAGTTTGCTGGTTTGAAACCCTGCCAAAACCTTTTTCAATTACTCTTTTATGCTTCCTGAGCATCCTATTTTACCTGCATTTTTAAAAAGTCCAACATTGTATCTTTTCATCATTTTTTCAGTCATCTGAGGTTAAAAAGATCTCTGCTCCAAAATAACCCATAGATTAAATTGTTATACATCAGTTAGCTGGAAAAACAAAGAAATTAGGCACTACTGGACTTATTGAAATTCATTTTAACTGTGTGTGTGTGTGTGTTTCTATATTTATATGTGCATATATAAAAGTATACATTCTGGTAAGTCTACCCATGATAATTATTGTACTAATTATTTTACTACGAAGCTGGAGGGCACAGCAGCAAGGAAATTGTCCATTAGGAGGATTTGCTGAATGTTGCCAAAATATCACAGTCTGAACAGTTTTCTAAAGCTGATTTAGCATTAAAACAGCGTAAGCACAGGACAGGATATCTACTTCTGAAAGAAAATATTAGTAAGCTAATAAGTTAAATTTAGTTGAATTTACTACTTGTGACTTTGACATTTCACAGACATTAAAGGCTGATTTACATTCTCTTTCCCAATAATTCTAGGAGAAGAACGGTCAAGAGGTTAAGCATATGAGTCCTTTGTCCCAGTTCAGAATCTGCTCCAAATTTCAGTGTTATCCACTTTTTCCTGGTTTTATACCAGCTTATCTAAAACTAAAGCAAAGCTGTGTTTTCTTCCAAAAGTTAATGGCTCTTTAGTCATTCTGGCTTTGAACTTCAGCATTTTGTTCCTCATGTCTGTCTATAGGCAATGTAGCAACACGCAACCACCATTGAAACCACTGATGATAAAAGGACATCATTGCAGAAAATCATGAATTTTTGCTCCAAATCTATCTTGTCATCTTCACAGACTACAAGATATTTTTTTAAAAAACAGAGAGAAAAAAACAGAGCTTGGAAGCTGGAAAGTTTTTCCATATAGCATTTACTCAGATCTCCACAACATAAACTAAACCGTGGAACGAGAAAGCGTACTAGAATTGTGGGGAAGATTTTTTTTTTTTTTTCATATTACATTTTGTAGTAGTTTATAATTCTAGATTGCTCTGCAAGCTGCATTCAGGCAAACCGAGATACAGGTCTTCTTCAGATGGAAAAAAGGAAGGGCAGGTAGAATCTTAAGTTTCTGTTCTTTCCATGCATTTTTACAACAATGCATGGGAACTTAGTGGGAGCTGCAAAAAAATAAACTCTACTGTCCAGCCACTCAGCTATGCCTTATTTTGAGATGTCCATATATTTTCTTTTCTATTCAGTTGCATGTTGTTTTTCTTTCCTCAACTGTTGCATATTTTTATTCACTATAAACTCTGGCATATTGACCTATGCTTCTTTTTGTGACACAGGTAATGAAACTAATCTCTGAACATTAGACTGCCAATATAGGGATCATAAAATATAGACTTTATGCTGCACTTACACATAAAAGTATACTAAATAGAAATATGAAATACTGTAATAAGTATTTCAATCGGTATTTATGAAAGCCTTTTGCTTAACTGCATTCCAGTCAACAATGCTGTTTTCCTGATTGAGCAATAAAGCATCTATTTAGGATTGATTGAAGCTATATTTAAAGCCAACGCTGCCCTATGAATGCAAATCATAATAAAGTTGTTAAACAGTGCTTAATAAATGTAAAGAAACACAAGAGTGATTGTTGACTTTAAAAAGGAGTTATTTAAAACTTTTCAGCATGCTATTGTATTTGGATGGAAATGGCGTAGTCTTGGTGCCTGACCTGAGAGAAGTCATTATAGGTAGTAATGACTGACAACCAGAATAGGAACCAGAATTTGTGTCATAAATCATTGCAGTCGTGGCCCCAATTTTAAGACAATTTTTATGGTGCTTGTTAAGTGAATCACTAGGATCATTAAGTGATCCCAGATTTCCCAATGGGCACTTTTTGCCAGAAATCAGCAAAAATATAAATCATGATCAGCTAACCCACAGGGTGTCAGATGTGAACAGGCAGGAATTATTCAGAAAAATAGAACTACCAGAATCTAAACAATCAGAGAACAAACTATCTTACATGATTGGTATTTAGAAGGCTGGTCTAAGGCCTTCTTTGAACAGAAATGAAATGGTTTAACATAAACCTGGATTTTTTTAGGGCCAAATGCCAGCACAGAACAATAGAATATATAAAAAGGATATAATATGATGAAAAGGGGCAGATATCTGAGTAGGGGATGGTTTTATATTTCCCTGATTGCACCACCAAGAGAAGTGTACCATACCTTACCTGACTAAAAGCTTTCTATGCCCTGAATAAACTAATTGTGCAGTATTAGAGGAAGTACTTTATATGTTGGTCCACTGGCAATTTGAGAATCTGCCTATATATTACTTTGCACTCCACACCCCTCATGTACTGTTTAATGAGTAAAGTTGCTTGATCATGGCCCCAGCTTGTCATGAAGCTGTTTCCCCAGTTTCAACTGGGCATTCAATCAAATGCCCAGTTGTGTCATTTCAAAACTCCTCCATGCATAACAAAACAAGGATTACCTAGAATTTATCAGTTGGCTACTCCCAGATAGCTAAGAATAAGAATGGCAAGCCACTTTCAAAATCTTCCCCAGAAAACTGCATGGACTAGTCCAGGCAATTGCCAGGAGTCAACAGTGACTCAAAGGTACACACACAAAAATAAATATGTATTAGTTGGCATATCATCTTAATTTAAGGTATTAGTTTAGCCCAGTACTTTTTTATTTGTCATAGCTTTCTGCAACTCAGTACCTTCTAGATTTACATCTAGAAGGTAAACATCTAAGAATTCTCATCTATGCCATGAGATTGTGTTTACTTTAATAACAAAGAAATAGTGTGCAAATTTGAGAGGGAGGAAACATCTTGCTAGACAACATAGCTTTTCCTCTTGAAATAT
This sequence comes from Azemiops feae, assembly GCA_023970755.1. Classification (NCBI taxonomy): domain Eukaryota; kingdom Metazoa; phylum Chordata; class Lepidosauria; order Squamata; family Viperidae; genus Azemiops; species Azemiops feae. The sequence continues at coordinate 2,155,860 of JALGBA010000035.1, forward strand.
AATATCCTGGAATAAAATATATGTAAAGTTATACTATAGAATTCTTTCCTCACATTGTTTTAAGATAAAGGTAGCCTTCGACTTACGACCAGAATTGAGCCCCAAGTTTCTGTTGCTGAGCAAGATTGTTAAGTGAGTACTGCCCTATTTTACGACCTTTCTTCCCACAGTTGTTAAATGAATCACTGCAGTTGTTAAGTTAGTAACACGGTTGTTAAGTGAATCTGGCTTCCCCATTGACCTTGCTTGTCAGAAGGTCGCAAATGGTGATCACGTGATCCTGGGGCACTGCAACAGTCATAAATATGAGTCAGTTGCCAAGCGTCTGAATTTTGATCACGTGACCATGGGGATGCTGCAATGGTTGTAAGTGTGAAAAAAGTCATAAGTCACTTTTTTCAGTGCCGTTGTAACTTTGAATGATCACTAAATGAACTGTTGTAAGACGAAGACAACTGGTGCAAAGACAGGAATCCTATGTAAAAGTTAGCCCCACCTGATTTAGTCCCAGATCAATGTATATATGACTACAGTCTAATCTTTGCCTTTGGAAGATTTTGAATATAGGCATTTTGAATACTGAATTTGAAGGTATGAGAAATTGTCTCATAAGTATTCATTATGGTGATCGTTCACCATTTTTTCAACTTCTTAGTAAAAAGTTACAAGTTCCAATTTAATCTACCTAGACATCATCTGAAAGATTAATAAAACGAAACAAAACACTTCAAATTACTATTAATGGTGAATACAATAGGTTAAAGGATTTTAAATACTTAACCATAAAAGTAAAATATTGAAATACTAACATACTGAGTTAGTAAAATACTGAGTATCTATAAATTTGTGTTTGTGTATATATAAGTTATGATCACCGACAAGAGACGTAACAGGAAACATAAAACATTGTAGAAAGCATAGAAGGTTTTGTATATTTGTGCAAGGGAATTAAATTAGAGTATTTCCCTGGGTAGAATAATAGCAACTAGGGGAAAAAAACACTTGCAACCCTCTTGGAAATTTTAGAGTTCCCATCTGACAATAAGAAAGCAAATGCAATTGTCTTTGGAACAGGTGGAACTTCTATTAGCTAGCAGAATTATGAGAGTAGACACAAAATGCTGTATAAAAGACACTGAAGGAACACAGGGGTTAGAATCTGAGATTCTTCCAGATCTCAGGAATACGATCACTCTACAAAAAGGATGTTTTTATACCCTCCATTCAATTTGATTGAAGACAAGACATTAAAGCTAGGCGAGGAGAAATCCGTAAAGTGTATTGGGCAGGTAATATTGAATTTGCTTATTTTTAAATTTACAGGTGTAAAGAATTTCCTGTTTTTATGTTTTGCCAGTACTCATTACCAAATTCAGTTTATATCCAAATTAGAAAACGATTTTTTTTTTATTTCTTATTTTATCTCAAGAGCTGTATTTGTTTTGCAATCACTGTAACATTATATTTATTCTTTTCAATCGTCATTGGTAACTTAAAAAAAGGAAATCTCAAATGCTGAGATAAGGGGAAATCTTGGTTTGGTCTTCAAATGTGGTTAACTTATTCTTAAAAAGTTACTAAACCAAAAGACTCCTCAGTGCTTTGGTCTGTTTGTTTTCCGACACTTTCAGAATCGGAAAAGTTGTCTCAGCATCTTTTTTTCTTTCTTTCTAATAAAATAGAGGTAAGATGATATCGAAGAAGTAACTGTAAAGAACTCTGAGCATTTCTGGAAATTGCACTAGTAATAGTTGTCATTCACTTAATTGGTTTTTGAAAGTCATTTGTGGTCTAAGTCTGGTTATTAAATGTCACGTTTGTATAAAAGCTTCCCCCCCCCCAGGAGTTAGCATAATGTCTTTTTGTAGCCAACAACACTCAAAGCAACACTCTCCCACTCATTTCCCAGTATTATTTTCCAGAATTTAACTTAAGAGTAAGGTAAAATGCTTTTCTACTCAGGGGGGGGGGAGAAATATCAACAGAATTCATGCTTAAATGTTAACAGGTCTATGCCAAAATATTTTAATTATGCTTAATCGAAGCTCTTTTTTAACGAGCTATAATCATACTTCCTCTAGTATTTGATTTTCTAATTGAATTATGGTACCTATATAAACATGAAGTAATATCAATATTACATTCATCATACTTTATATTCAGGTTTTCATCTGATATCCACAATTCCAAGTTTCCAGTGTTGTCCCCAAAACTGGGTCTTAGCTTGGTGTTGAAGCCAATTGATCACCAAACCCAAGAAGTGGAACAGATGGACTTTTATTTTAAAGTGGCCTCAACTTTGAAAGCTACCAAGGCAGCAATTACAGTTTTACAGCAGTTTTGATTCACATACACCCCTTTGCCCTCCCAATTCACCCCTTTGCCCTCTCCCTAATAATACATGCATAACATATAATATTGATTGGTTACCTGGATTGCAGCCTCCTAAAGCTTTCTCGCTTGCTATGCAAAATGTCATGCCACCAATTGACCACCTCAGGTCACAGGTATCTTGCAAAGCTTCTAGTTTCCTGTGCCAGCTATGTGATTTTGGGTTTTCTTGTAAGTGAGCTATTCCTGTACCCAACATCCTGGCTAAGGGGTTGAACTTGTGAATCTGTCTCACTTCATTGTCCCTGCAGCCCCCCCGCAGCCCCCCTCACAGTGCTATCAAATATGCCAATTGTTAGCAAGCTTGTGCTGCAAATCCCTTAGTGAGCAGAAGAAAAAAAAAGTTGTTAAAGAAAAAGTTTTTCAAGAATAAATTGTTTCTCTCAGAATTCATCTTCCTCACTCTCATGTCCATCACACCCACACCGGGGTCCTATCTCCACATATGACCCTTCTTCTGATCCCCAGGGCCTCGTCTGCATGTATATTCTTTCATCTGACCCTTCACCAGTGATACAGAATTTTGTGTTTTCAGTTTAGGCAAATAATCCAGATTAAACTACAAAAACCCACACTTTGGTTTAGAAAACTGCATATCGATTGCCTTTTACAATATTTTTTCGTTTTTATTTTATTAGGGCTGTTTTTGTCAGTGGGCCAAGGGCACATAATTGGTATCTTTCCCACTTGAAAACTTCACCTCAACGTGCACTTCTTTATACAAGAATCTAGTGTTGTGAGAGTTAAACATTTCTGGTCAGTGGTGTGAGGGACAAATTATTTTACCAACAAGTCTTTCAAACTTAGCTCCTGCTAATGTTTGATTCTCTGCTTGTGGCATACTTTATCAATCACATTGTGGATTTCAAAAAAATGTGAAATAAAAACAACTTATATCACAGTTATTGCACAAGAAGTGCTTAGGGTTTGTGTTTGACTTCATGATTCTGTATTGGCACAGATTTTCATAAAATGTGTGTATTAGGAACAGTAATTTTTATTTAAATAGGGGGAAAACTAAATTTCACCATAATGAGAAAGATTTCAACGGTGTGTAATCTGCTGCTAGCTAACATGGGTAAACTTAGCCTTATTCTCCTTTATACAATATGTGCCTGTCTTTAAGTTGGATGATTTTTCAGGAAAAAAACTCATAAAAGACACAAGACCAGCCTTCCCTAATAATGTTTCATGTTTAATATGCATTCAGAAATGCTACATATGTGCATACACAGCATCTTCTGTCATACATTGGTATGAATATGCACACATTAAAAACAGCTGCATTTGGTGCAAATGCTAAACTGAATTCTAGTACATTGATGTATATAAATTAAAAAAAGCCATGCTATGCATTAATTTTTATTTGTATTAATCAAATTTATATGGCTGCCCAACTCATGGAAAGTGTATCTCTGCCCTCTGTTGCTCCGTGTTTCTTAATTTCAAAAAAATAATTTCATAGTTCCAAATGAATTAATTGGACTTATTTCCAAGTAAATATATGCTATAATCCTTTACATGCAATTATCTAAAGAGAACGTTCATTGAAAATGATAGAAGCTGCTTACATACAGTGCAGTTTTTCTTTTTCTTTTTCTTTTTGTTTGAAAGTAGCTATAAGGCACTCCCTTATCCAACTCTCTCTTGTTGCCTGGGTAGAATGATAAAGTACAGTAAATCAATAAACGTCAGTAAAGGATTGGCAGTTCAAAGTTCTTTATAACTATGTACGTAAGTGTTGACAATTTGATTTCAGTGAAATCTGTGGAGAAATATTTTTATCAATGTAAAAACATACTGGGCATATCCTTGAATGTTAAGGTATCTGGCATAATAGTATTTAAGAAATAAAAATATTAATGAAATCAATATCAATATCATTGAACTTAGACTGCTTATGGCTACATAGGGATTCTAGGCTGATTCCTCTTTTAACTTACTACCATGCATGTCCTGTAGGAGAAGATGTGGCAGAACCTGGCGGCAGAGTTAAAAGAGAAATAAGCCTAGAATCTTTCTTACTGTCACAAGCAAAGTTCAACCCCCTTTGATTTCCATCGACCCTTATCTAACTTCAGGCAAGTGGTGTTAGTTGGGAAGATTCCTGTGCAAAGGCTATGCAGCAATAAATCAATTTAATTGGACCTCCACGTGTGGACCTGATCTTTTGCGCCTGACGTGCCCTTTTGTGTCATTTCAAAACTCCTCCATGCATAACAAAACAAGGATTACTGTCTTCCTTTTAGGTCAAAAATGGCCTGTCACTGCTTGCCATCTGATATGCTAAGACCTTCACTGAGAACCCTCCTCAGGGTTCTGTAGCCATTTTAAAAGTACAGAGATGGTTATCTTTTAAAAATTAAGTTGTAAAAGCTACTTTTCATTATAAAAATATCTGGGGTAGGGAGGGGAATCTTAGTGGAGCAGGCAATTTTCCAGTCCTGTCTCTCTTGCTCATGACAACCCCATTTTTATCCATCCATCCATCCATCTATCCTATCCTATCCTATCCTATCCTATCCTATCCTATCCTATCCTATCCTATCCTATCCTATCCTATCCTATCCTATCCTATCTCTGGGTGGTGTGCAAGTAAAAAATATTAAAACATTAAAAAGTGTATGAAATTTACAATTTAAAAAGCAAGGACAGATTAAAATCAATATTAAAAGTTAATTAAAGGGGGGGGGCCTTTCAGGGCACTAACTGGCCTCCAGGCTGAGTACTGTATTCTTGTGACAGCCCCAAGCAAGGCCGCAGAGCCATGTTTTTACACCTTTCTGTAAGGCCAGGAGAATGGGGTCCATATTTATGTACCCTGGACCTTATAATAATAAAAGAATTCAGCCTCTAAATGTATTTTTAAAACTTTCTTTAAAAATTGCAAAATGTCATAGATGTGTTGCTTCTTTCTGCCAAGCGCAGAACTGTGATGTTCACATGATCTGTTCTGCCTTATTGTAGTATTAGTGTGGAAGAAATTATATTTTTACAGCTTCACAATTCTTTCAAGTCCTAGGATAAAACTTTATTTTTGTAACTTCCATGTTAGCATTTCAAGCAAAAAAATTTTTAACATCCAAACCCTTAAGTTCATTTAGAAAGATCTTTAATGATCAGGATAGAAGCTTTAATTTTCTTTACCAGAAGGTGGTTTCATTGTGATATTTTATAACAGGAGAATTAAAACAAACGAATTATCAGTCTTTCCATTATGTCAGTGCTTTCATCAGTCTGTTTTATTTTTGTATTTGTAGAACTGCAGTATCCACATCACAGATTGAGCCTGGTAGATCACCAGATGAATCTGGTAACTCTAAAAAAGGTCATTGTTTTACTGCTGATATAGATTGTAGATTGTCAACTTTACATGTGTTAAGTCAATATGATACATGTTTGACATACCTATACTTTAAACACTCTAATTTTTAGATCTTGAAGTTCAAAATATAATTCCTCTAAGATGTAGACTTGTAATTCCTTTGTTTCCTTTGTACACTTAGATCCAGCACAGGTATTATTATCTAAATATATATAGGGTGACTTTATTCAAAGAAAAAAAATCCTAATACATGTAGTCCAAACCTTGGAACTAATCTAAAATAGCTGTTCTGCTCCTCAATTACAAGTCAGTTCATTTATCTACATCACTCTAAATTTTTAGTGCACATGTGGGCTACACTGCCATTTTGGGAATAGCAAGGACGAGGTCAGTTTCCAGTAAGTCAGGAATCATATATCATTTGACTAGAAGTGAAATTGCTAACTTGGCATCTATAATTGAGTGATTTGAATGGTATAGAATTGACTCAGCTGTGCCCACCTGGGATCTTGGTGCCGTAACAAGCTTTATTTGCATTATTTACAGTTTTAACTAGTTGCTAAAACCTATTTCCTTTTTCTCACATGAGTTGCAGTGGCTTTTTGATCTTCTCAATCAAATTTGCTCTCTCTGTGTTAAAAGGAAGTGAGTCATCAGTACAAAGCAATTGGGGATCACTGATTTCTTTTTGAAACTTAGTTCTACCTATATTTCGGTAATTAAACCAAATGTAGTTTCCATATCTTGACTGATTCTCTTTTCTGAGAATGGGGAAGAGGACCCATTAAGATGACCCTTATGGGATCTGATGAGTTTTTGAATGCTGTAAGGGAATTTTTCCTGGACCACTGATGAGAGTTAGGGGCAGTGCACAAAGTATTATTGAATCACCTATGGATGGATATCGATGAGGTGGGGTGCCAGTAGTCCATGTTTTGTCCCAATGCTATTTAAAATTTATCGCATTTATAATGAAACAATCAGATGCAATTATTAGGAATTTGGGAGATGCATGTCCCAACAGCAGGTGACACTCAGCCCTACCTTATCTAAATCAGAGGAAATTGTGCATGTCAACTGTGCATGCCTGATATACTGATGGGTTGGATGAGGGCCAATAAACACCAATATAGGTAGTCCTTGACTTACGACCAGAATTGAGCCCCAAGTTTCTGTTGCTGAGCAAGATTGTTAAGTGAGTTCTGCCCAATTTTACGACCTTTCTTCCCACAGTTGTTAAGTGAATCACTGCAGTTGTTAAGTTAGTAACACGGTTGTTGAGTGGATCTGCCTTCCCCATTGACTTTGCTTTTTAGAAGGTTGCAAAAGGTGATCACATGACTCTGGGATGTGGCAACCGTCATAAATATAAGAGTGACTGATAACCAAAGGTCAGTTGCCAAGCGTCTGAATTTGATCACATGACCATGGGGATGCTGCATCAGTCATAAGTGTGAAAAAACGGTCATAAGTCACTTTTTTCAGTGCTGTCGTAACTTTGAACAGTCACTAAACGAATTATTGTAACTCAAGGGCTACCTGTAAATCAAAGACTTCAGGGCTTTGTGGTTCCTGGGTCTGAAAATTATAAATAGAGCTACACTTTTCAAGAAGTAGATAGTCTGAGGGTGCTCCTTTGCCTCAGTGTTGTCAGGATTACTAGAAATATTCGCTTTCAAATTGCTTGTGCCCCAAAAGGGAATAGTCAACGTACAATCTTGTCTAGCTAAAACTGCCCATCTCTTATTTAGACTGCTGCAGTGCATTTTATGTGGATTGTCATTGAGCTTGGTCCAGAAGCTGCAAAAAGGTTACAGACGAAGGCTGCCCAACGACGCATATGTTGTCAGAAAGCTGGCTAGGTATGGGAACCCGGTGTGAAGAAGCCAATATCCACACAGGATTGGGGAAAGACAAAACTCTTTTATTTCTGTACAGTTTCACATCCAAGGAGCGTGTCAGAAATCAGGCACAGTTAATTTTTATACAATTTACTACAGGAAACAAAAGTAAGAGAATTGGTGGATTGGTTACAAAGTTACATGACAGTCACACATGCACACCAAGCAAAGCCATTCCATAATTCTGCATTAATTATTTAATTCTACTTCATTATCATATACTGTAAGTTGATTATTTCCACAACGTATGACCACAGTTGAGCTAAACAAATCGCTGCTGCTAAGCAAATTTTGTTGGCTTTGCTAGCATTGACTTTGCTTGTCAAAAGGTTGCAAAAGATGATCAAGTAACCCCAGGACACTGCAACCATCATAAATATGAACCAATTGCTAAGCATACGAATTTTGGTCATGTGATCACGGTGCTACAATGGGCGTTACTGAAAAAGGATCATAAGTCATTTTTTTCAGTGCCATTGTAACTTTGAACCATCACTAAATGAACTGTTGTAAGTCGAGGATTACCTGTATGCATAATGAACTTTGCTTTCCTCCAGACCCTTGTTTGGACGCTCCCAACCACTGCTTAAGCTAAATATCAAATCACCTTTCTTAGTAGTTCATTTGCAAAGTATCTTACCCAGACATGTCAAACTCGCGACATCACACAACATATCGGGACGGTTTTGCCATTGCCGGCAATGGGGTGGGTGCGGCTTCCGGATGTCGCGTCCGGCCCATGGGCCAGCAGTTTGACACCCCTGATCTTACCTAAATGTCAAAGCTGTAACCTGTTAGTTAGTCTATATAAGAGACATTTGTGGTCAGCCTATGGTGTGTTTGTGGTTGACTGCTCTAGCTCTTGCCAAAAGATGTCATACTACTTCTAGTAGGAAAAGGCATAACTAATAACTCAGTTAATTCATAGCTCACAAAAGCCTCTAATTACGTATTGAGAAGCTAATAAGTCACAAGACCCTCAAACTGAAGGGGTATCACGGCTATAAGTAAAAACTAGAAAAAGTTCAACTCATCCTACACATATGTGATATCTGTGGAAACAAGTCCAATTAGCTACAGAGTCAGATTCAAGGTTTTGGTTATGATGCAGAAGGATAACTTGTAATCAGACCTACCTACCAGCTTGCTTTTTTTGTTTGTTACAGCCATAGTGAGTTACTGAACTAATCAGGGTTCTGTCTACCAAGAATGCCCCCAATAGTTGCTTATAATAGGTGGGTCTTCTCTGTGGCGGTATCCGTGTTTTGTTCCCAGAAATTGAGGACCTGCCTGATTTAGGTACCTTTTATATCCTGGCCTTCCCTGTATGAAAAGTAGAAGATTGTTTCCACTTCCCCTGGTCTTCTCAAATGCATTTCATTGAGTATGATTTATATTGTTTAACACTGCTTTGTGTATTATTGAATTATATATTTTATTGGTGTTTTACTGTAAGCTGTTCTGAGATGTTCTGGCATGGCAAACAGTATCTAGATATACTAGATGATGATGATATTGATGATATGATGGACAGGTGAAATTGGTGGGACTGATCAAGGCAGGATTTTCCATTTTCCTCTGCTTTAGAGAGAAGTTGGATTTTGCCTCCCCTCCCTCCCTCCCTCCCTCTCTCTTTCTTTCATTCTTTTCATTCATTCTTTTGAGGTAATTTTAAATTTTACATTATTATTTTAATACGTTTTCCACTTCAACATTGTGAGAAATTGCCCTATTGATTTTTTTGGATTTTTGCACTGACAAATTTCAACAAGATTGTTGGAGAAAGCTTTTCAGGAGTCACAAAAATCTTTAGGCTACAGGAAATAGGACTTTGGGTGGCCTTAAGACTTCATATTCCCTTTCTTTGCTAATTTAGAGGAAAGTAACTTTGGTATCCAAACTTGGAAGGGATTACAAAATTGGGTAGACAATATCAACTTTCTATTTGTCTTACAAATTAAGATATGGTATCTCTAAAGTTTATTCCAGGAAGATGCAAATGAAGAAAACAAAATATATTCTTATTTAAAGTTCTTACTTGCCTTGTCAGGATCCCACTCTGTCCCTAGAATCCAGTTTTCAATGGAGTCACTCTCCTGATCTCTTGCGTTTGTGGCACATTCAGAGTCCTTGAGAAAAGAGGGATTGTGCTCTGCATCTGGCAGAAATAAGAATGCCTATTATGGCTTCGACTCACAGCATTTCCTGCACTAAAGATATGTATTCATTTTGCAGTGTACTTTGAAGGAAATCAGAAATACCAAGAAAGGTTTTTGCTGCCCTGTTTGCAAATAATATCTGCAATGTGACAGGCAGAGTCCCCTTTCTGTGGAGTACCCTGTGCATGGCAGAGGACTTGGAAGAGTTAATCCAGACATATAAAAAGCCTGTCCTCCTTTGACTTTTATGCAACACGGAAGACAGGATGAAGGGATTTCTCTCATCCTGCTGGGGCTGGCTAGACAGTGTTTTATTGATAATCTGCCAAGTGTGCTGTTCAATGCACAGGAACCCTTCACCAAATTGTACAGGTAATCCTTGACTTACAACAGTTTGTTTAGTGACTGTTGGAAGTTACAACGTCACTGGAAAAAGTGGGATTTATGACCGTTTTTTCACACTTATGACCACTGCAGCATCCCCATGGTCTCGTGATCAAAATTCAGATACTTGGCAACTGACTCATATTTAGGATGGTTGCAGTGTCCCTGGGGTCACGTTTTGCTAACTTCTGACAAGCAAAGTCAATGGGGAAGCCAGATTCACTTAACAACCGTGTTACTAACTTATCGTCTGCAGTGATTCACTTAACAACTGTAGCAAGTAAGGTCGTAAAATGAGGCAAAACAAATGTCTCAATTAGCAACATAAATTTTGGGCTCAATTGTGGTCACAAGTCAAGGGCTTCCTGAATAACCTTCTGGTGCTTTTTTAAAAAAAATAAAGATGCAGACCCCTTCCATACACAAGACCTACCCTGAAGCCAGCTGAATATAAATATAGGCATTTGCACAGAAGCTGGAAGAAGTGGAGTTCTCCACTCCTTCTCCCTATAAGATCCCTCATTAACTCCCAAATCTTCACCGATAACTAGAGGACTTTGTTGAATGAAATAAAGTAAGATACAAGGAAGTTTTAGGGATGGCTAACAGTTTTGATCATGAAAGATGCCTCCAATGGGTTTGGGGAAGTTCAACTCCAACCCCCCCCCCCACACACACACACACACACTACCCTAAAACCCAGGACTTGGATGCAGGAGGACTACCCTATAATGTAAAAGTATGTGGCACATCTAGCTAGATAACCCTTCACATCATGAAATAATTGGTATCTCATGCGTATTAGGATCGTATTCCCTCCTTCTCTTCATCTGAGCTTGGAAATAAATGTTTAAAAGCTTCTGCTTCTAATCAGTGGCAAACTATAGGTTCCTATTACATACAAATGCAGCAAACTATGCTTCCCAACGAACAGTTTGTTGCACTTAAAGACAACAGGAAAATATTTATCGCTAATGAGGAACAGAAGCTTCTAATCTTTTCCCCCATTGAGGAAGGAAGGAAGGAAGGAAGGAAGGAAGGAAGGAAGGAAGGAAGGAAGGAAGGAAGGAAGGAAGGAGTATGCAAGATCAGGGCCATAGTGTTTCTTCCCACTCTTCCAGTCTGTGGTTTGGGTTAAGAACATTTAGCAACCCTATATTTTCCAGTAGGCAAAAGGACGAATATAGGTTTAACCTGCACAAAAGTTTCTAAATATTTTTAGGATTCTGGAGGCAGTGCTGGAGGCTAACCTACAGCTTTAGAAGCTTTTGCTTGAATGCGCTTCCTAATTCTGCAGAAATTCAAATCCATGAATTAATTTTTTAAATTAGTTTTTGAAGCGCGAATTTCAGTTTGCAACTTACGATAAAAAAATTTATAAACCAAAGAATATATCGTCGATGTAAAAACTGCTGAAAGCTCCATTTGTTTTTCAATATCAGCCTTTTTTTTTATTATGCATTGAAAAATGTGTGTGTTCTTATGCATTTTGCTTTTTGTTAAATGGTTATGCATCTAAAAAGGTTGTGCTGTTGAAAATTGTGTTTCATGTCTCCTAAGGTTTTAAAGTCTATTTCTGTCTTTTAGGGATAAATATCAGCATGTCTGAGAACTGATCAAGAATCTTGAGGATTTATTCATAACACCTGAAGCATAGAAGGCAGAGAGTTTTTTAAAAAAATAATTCACTTTGCTGGGTAAATATGGCAGATCCTTCAGCGGAAGTACCATTTTTTATGATGACACAGCCACAAATAATTGAAGTAAGTTTAAAAAGTTCTAAACTTAACTGTGCTCTTTCGTATATAACATTGATGCCTACAAAACTGTCTGATTTTAGATAGCTCAGATTTTATATTATCAGATTCCTTATGGCCAGAATGGCCAATAAAATAGTAAGGAGTAACCGTAATTATAATTGTACTGATTATGATTATGATTTTTTTTAAAAAAATTAAGCAGACATTTTGCTATGAGGAAGTAATAAAGAGAGGCCTAAAGATACAGTTGTGACAGCTTTGGATAAGATTCAAATCTTTTCAAAAGCAAACAAAAACAAAACTAGGGAAATTTCCGAGACTTTGTAGAATTTGAAATGTCTTTTATTTTCTTCTCACATTAACACATGGAGTAAGTAGTGTTCAAGATGTAAGCTATATCCAATAGGATGCTGGAATTGTTTTCATACCTTTGCCTGCCCTGCCCTGGGTGAGATGTCACCAAAGGGATCATTGTTTGCATTGCCACAGCATTCTATTTACATAGTGGTTTTGTATGTAAATATGATCAAGAGAAATCTAGCATAGCAAGGAAAACCTCAGGGCAAATCTACACAACCTGGAGTGAGAACAGACTACTGTCTTTTTCTCAGGGACATGTCTGCAGGGCTGTGCCTGTATCTCAGTGTCCTCTCACAGCTCAGACAGACCAAAGATGGCTTAAAATGATACGTTCTGAAAGTGTTTTTCTAATATACCACCTGAGGAATCTGATGTAGGCAATGAAGAATGTATTGATGTGCTTTGGGGAAGCAATCAGAAGTTTGCTGGCAATGTGGTGACTCTCAGTTCTGCTGGTTTCATTCTTTTCCCTGACTTCTTTCCCTGCCCCATCAGGCCTCTCTCTACGATAAAGTGCAGAGCCGATAAAAATGTATGTGTGGTGCACGTACGATATATCCTGAAACAACCATTTGTACGTAGTTATCACATTAAATGAATTACATCAACTCTACAAAGTGAAGACTCTTTGTGACAAAAACAAATAGAAAAACCAATTCAATTTATCTATTACAGTAGCAGAAAATATGCATTAGAATCAAATGATGTACTTCTTGGTTATTAGATTTTCTAATAAAGATGCATTATTCACATACAGCAATAAAATTGAATCATTGCATGTGAGAGTTGGAATGTGCCTTAGAGATCATCTAATTCAACTTCTTACTCAGCCTAACTAAAGCGTCCATGACTGGTGGCCTTTGTTTACACACCTGTACAAAGAAGACACTGTTGCATTGTAACAGATTTTATTGTTAGAAAATTTATTCATCATGTCCAATGAAATCTATTCCATTGTAATTTAAACCCATTGTTGTTTGTCTTGTCTTCTCAACACTCTGTTGTTTCACTGTGTTGTAGTGTTAAAGAGTAAGATTGGTACTGGAGAGACCCAGGTTTTAATACACCCTCAGCCAAATTAACTGGGTGGCTATGGGTCAGTCCCACTTTCTCAGACAAACCTACTTCACAGAGTTGTTATGTGTGTGGGGGGGAGGGGAGAATGGTGGAGGGAATGCAATATACAATACCCTGAGCTCCTGAATGAAAGAGGGGATACAGGTCATACAAATAAATGAACAACACTGACATAATTTTGCCCAGTCCTCTATATGACAACCCTTTAGATACTAGAAGACAACTATCGTATCTCCCCATAGTCTTCTCTTCTCCAGAGTTGAAATACACAATATTTCCAGCAGTTCCTTATAAGGTTTTCTTTCCAAGCCCCTTCTTGATTGCTTTCCTATAGACATCCTCTAATTTCTCAGTGTCCTTTCTAAAATGAAGTCAGAAACAGTAATATATTTTATAACAAATTTGGGGAACTTGAACTTAGGGATGAGTTTTTTGCAATAAACTTTTGGGTATTTAAAGTATTGCATTATTATTTTTGACAGTCAGTTTGGAGTAACAGTTGGAGTAACAGTTAAGGAACCAGGCTAGAAACCAAGGAACCAGGCTAGAAACCAGGAGACTGTGAGTGCACAAAGCCATCTGGGTGACTTTGGGGCCAGTGCTTCCGGAAGTCTGTTCTGGGCCTCGGAGGTCCGGGCCCAGAACAGACTTCCGGAAGTGGAGTCCATGCAGAGAACTGGTTGTTCACATATTTGAATCCCACCACTGATTCTTACCCACGTGCTCTCAAGTGGATCCTTGGGCTGAGATTCCTGAATCTTAATGCATATTTGCACATACTTCACACATAATGCCATTCTTCCTCCCCCTTTTTCTTGTATGTCCTTTTATATAAGTTATACTTTTCAGTCTTGGCATTTCATTGATAAACTGTGTCTCACCAGCATTCAGTAATACCTACAGTACTCAGTCATATTTGCTTTTCTACAGTAAGACTTCTAATTCTTCCTGTTTCTTCCCAATAAGCTATGCATTTGTGCCAAAGGACTGGACTCCTTGGGGTGTATCATTTGATTTATTCCTGATGGTATTTACGTGTTTGTTGCTCTGTTCCTCCTTAGCCTGCATACTCCTCCCAATCCCATTCTTAGTACACAGCAATCATGGGTGCTCCAACACAGGACGTTTTTAAGAAGAGACTAGACAACCATTTGCCTGAAATGGTATAGGGTTTCCTGCCTGAGCAGGGGGCTAGATTAGGGGACCTCCAAGGTCCCTTCCAACTCTGTTGTTCTGTTCTGTTCTGTTTTTTGTTCTTTACACCACTGAATTTAAAACCCTCTGGATCCGGTTTGCAAGGTGCTTTCCAGGCTGGTGGAATTCTTCCCAGTCCTGGTGAGTTGTAACTTAGTTTTTGCCAGGAGTCCCTCAGTGTGGAAATATATCCCAGCATCAAATATCCAGACAGTTCCTGTCTACATAGCTGTTGGACTTCCAATATTCTTCTCTCTTCCTGGGCCATGCCCTTTGTCAGGAAATTATGAAGAAAAACCATCTGGGTCTCCAGCTTCTCTGTCCTGTTGCCAAGAATTTCATTGGCCCTTGGAATGTCTTTATGGCTATGGCTGGCTATGTCATTATTCCCACATGAATCAATAAGTCAGACAGAACTTATGATGATCACAAGTGATTTCCTGTTCTTAAAACTTTTATTAGCACACAAGAAATGTTTTTGCTTTTTAATCTGCCTTGAAGGTTAATTTTGAAGGTTTGAATTAAAGGTTTCTCTTCATGCATGATACTTTTTACACTATAAAGTCTAACACTATAAAAAAAAACTTCACACATAAGAACTTAACATCCCATATCAATTGGTGACCTCTATCTCAGGGACAAAAAAGTATTTTATTTTCTCTGGGACCATAGTTCTAATGCTTAATGTGTTTTCCAGACAAATTTATTAACTATTCTTTGTCAATCTTGCAAAAGTTTTTCTGGGACTGAAATTAGCACCATTTAAATTTTTTTAAAAAATATCTGGAGTAATCATTTTAATAGTCATAATTGTTGCTAATCCAAGACAGTTTTATTTTTTTTTGCTTTTCAAAATATTTAATTTCTCTCCATAATTTGGTATAATTATTTTCAAATATATATTTGTCAAATATAGTCCCAAATGTTTTGTTGAATCTTTTATTTAGTGGCAACCTGACTCTTTCTGCACAAAGCTTTCTTTTTCTTGGGATAAGTGTCTTATCTTTGTTTTTACACATTAATATTATATCTTGAGAATTACCAAAACTTTTGTTTTAATTAGCTGTTTATTGCATTTTGAAGCTGCATCACGATGAGTTGTGCATCATCCACATAGCATTTTGATGATACAATGAACTTAGTTCTATAAATATACTAAATTAATTGATGAATTTTACATTTTGTAACTGTGAAACTTTGTTTATTGAATATTTTTTCTTTATTCACTATTCTTTTTTTCCTCTATTACAGTAGCTATTTATGCTGTTCCTTAAGTGATTTAACAAATACATCATTAAATATTAAATTATTAAATATTAAAAAGTCAGGCAATTGATCTATTTAATCCACTATATTGATAATAACTGATATTCCAGACAGAATTTTTTTCCAACTGTTACAGTACTGGGGTTGCTGGCATTGAACTAGAAACCTTCTACATAGCACATTTACTTTACCATTGCACTGCATTTCTTGGATGAAAAAATAAGTAAACAAGCAAACTTGTGTAAGATTTATACACACGCCACCAGTTGATTCAGCTGAACACAACTCGAGCAAGCGAGTATGCTATAACATTTCTATAATCCTTAGGAATAAAGGGTTTGAAGTATTCCTTTCAGAATGTGACACTTTGCATTTTAAGCTATATTCATTTGTCTTTTCTTAACTCTCCCTAGAACATATTCTGCTTTTCCCCTTTCTTAAAAATGAGATCTTTTTTTAATTTGTGTGTGTGTGTGTGTGTGTATAGTAATTTCAGAATGCATAAATAGTAGGAAAGGTCAGCATTTTCTTCCATTTTTTTTAAATGAGTGGTTTGTGGAGGATTTAATCATAGTTTCCAACAGGGACAGTGGCTGTTTGTAATCATAGCTTCCAACGAGATCTGTGACCTTTGCATAAGTTGTATCACTTCCTAATTTTTTTTTTTACAGTAATGCACATTCTCTTTGCTCTATGGATTGTCCAGTCAGGGAGTTAAAGTGCAGACGTCTTGCAGTTGCTGAAGTTGAGAAACACTGCTCTAGACAAAAATTACACAATAGCAGGAATTATTAGAAAGGTTATTAAAAGAAACAGAATTATAATAGTCTCATATTTATGCTCATTTAACAATGAGGTACGCCTAAATTGTACTTTTATGTCAAGGACTGAAGTTTTAGGCAGTTAGTGCAAAGTCTGGATGGACATGAAGATATAATGCAGGAAGCAAAATGGATACCAGAAACTGGTATTCCATCTTGCCCCAAAACAGACTATAATTCTCTGATTTCTGGTGGGCAGCAGTAGGAGAAACACACATTTCCAAAAAGAATAAGTAAAATATTTCAAGCTTAAAAAGTTTAGCACATTACCAGTCTCTAACACACAAATAATAGCTGTTCTTTTTTTCTTACTGTACTTATGATAAAGCTTCAACCTATATTAATAATTTTACAGAGTTAAAAAAATAGAAAATAATGATTTGCAAAAGAGAAACAACATACGAAACACGGTGGTAAAAAATAAAAAGTACAAGTGGACATTACTTTAAAACGGAAGAAAAGAATTCAGTATAATATGAGCAGGGGGTTGGACTAGATGACCTCCAAGGTCCCTTCCAACTTTATTATTATTATTATCATTATTATCATTATTATTATTATTATTATTATTATTATTATTATTATTATTATTATTATTATTATTATTATTATTATTATTATTATTATTATTATTATTATTATTATTATTATTATTATCCATATTGTGGAAGAGTAATGGGAAGAGCAGATGAGATATATAAATTTCACAGTCCCCAAAAGAGGCTGGATGGCAGTGAGGGTCATTGTAGGTATTTGCAGCAGTTTCTCTCACAACCACCACCATCTCTAATATCATTTCTCTTGCAAGTTAGATACCTCCATACTGTCTTAACAAAAGACAACTCTGAATTTCGTCCTTTCTACCACACGTTCACTGCAAATCGAAGCACAGTTTTATTTTTCTGCTGTTGACTTTCTAACAAGAAGAAAGGAAAGAAAAACCAGCCGATTGTTTATCAAGAAAGATCAGCGCTTGCAAAGTTAATCTGGATATTCCCTGCCATCAACACTAATTTTGACAAATACGTTGTTTTCTATATTTTTTCAGACTGATCATTCTTTATAAATGCAATTATGAAAAGATTCAGAGAGAGAGAGAGACGCCCTCTTTAGGGGATCTAGTGTGAGAGCACAAAATATGAGTAGGTACAATGGGAATAAATACATTTACTCTGCCTGTCTTAGGGCCATTCTCAGTACATTTTATATATAGAAGGGATTGTGTGCAAAGGAGACTCTATTCCAATCTGTTAATTTATATAAACTTATGTCCATAGAGCTTCTTTCTGAAATCTATTCAGAGAGAACATTAAAATACTGATTTTTAAAAGGATTCCAATTATTCTTGATAGAGCTTCCGTGATTAGAGCTAATTCTCCTCTGCAAAAAAAATTCCACCGCTATCACAAGGTTGACAAAACTAGCGAGCGGAAGAATTATCCTGCTTTCTACCTGCAGAACTTTCACGAAAAGAAGACATTGGAAGAGGACTGTAGTGAAGATAGTATCATTGTAAAGGTTCATTCCCTGAATATTCCCTTTTTATGCCCTGTAAGAAATGGAAAATCCACCGGGTACATACAGCAAGGCAGAAAATTATTTCAGCTTTGAAGAGTTTTATCAAATAATTTGTTATTTTTATATGACATAATATGAAAGTGGCAGTAGGTAGCTTTCTCCAGCATCCACGTCCATTAGTTGAAGTATCTTAATAATAAAGAATGAAAAATTCAAATAAGATGACAATAAAGTGACAGAGTCGGCATACTTTATTTAAGTTCTATCTGTTAATTCATATAAACTTACTTCCACCAATGCGACCATCGCAGAACCAGCTCACTATCATTTTCAAAACGTTTTACAGCCCCAATTTTAGACTTGAAATGAAATCACAATCTCCTTTGTTTTTAAAACTGCTCAGCATTCTAGAGCAGTCTAGGTAAGTTTAAGACAGGGGTCTTCAAACTTGGCCCTTTTATGACTTGTGGACTTCAGCATGCCTGGCTGAGGAATTCTGGGAGTTGAAGTCCACAAGTCATAAAAGGGCCAAGTTTGAAGACCCCTGGTTTAAGACGTTCACCAATGTTGATTGAGGAATTCTGGGAGCTGTAGTCCACACCTCTTAAACTTGCTAAGGTTGGAAAACATTGCTCTAGAGCACCTTTTTTCTTCTCTGACACTTCAGTATTTTCTCATTCTAACTTCAGGTTCTGCTTTTGTTCTTTTTCCAGTCTGCAGACATGAATGAACCTCAGTGCTACTACAACGAAACCATTGCCTTCTTTTATAACCAAAGCGGGAAAACTCTAGCAACTGAATGGAACACTGTGAGCAAGCTTGTAATGGGACTCGGGATTACAGTTTGTGTTTTTATCATGCTAGCCAACCTCTTGGTGATGGTGGCCATTTACGTCAACCGGCGTTTTCATTTTCCTATTTATTACCTAATGGCTAACTTAGCAGCTGCTGACTTCTTTGCAGGGCTGGCATATTTTTACCTGATGTTTAACACAGGACCCAACACTAGAAGATTGACTGTCAGCACATGGCTTCTTCGCCAGGGACTCATTGACACCAGCCTGACTGCTTCAGTGGCCAATTTATTGGCCATTGCCATAGAAAGGCACATCACCGTGTTTCGCATGCAGCTCCATACGAGGATGAGTAATCGGCGAGTGGTGGTGGTGATTGTGGTCATCTGGACGGTGGCCATTGTCATGGGTGCTATACCAAGCGTTGGCTGGAATTGTATCTGTGATCTCGCTCACTGTTCTAACATGGCACCACTCTACAGCGACTCTTACTTGGTCTTCTGGGCTGTTTTCAATTTAGTCACCTTTGTAGTCATGGTGGTCTTGTATGCTCATATCTTTGGATACGTGCGCCAGAGGACTATGAGAATGTCAAGGCATAGTTCAGGGCCTCGCAGGAATCGGGATACCATGATGAGTCTCCTAAAGACTGTGGTCATTGTGCTTGGTAAGTATCTTGAGATGTGATTTTTTTTCCCCTTCACCTCAAAATAGACACCATGTATTTCGTGGAAATGCTACGTGTTTTATATTGTCAGGACACAAGATTAGTAAGAAGTATCATCCTCGTTATACAGTCTCTTTTAATGATGCGTAAAAATGTTTAGATTCAATACCAGTAAAATAAAGTGGCTTTGGGTAACAGAAACTCTCCACTTTCAGAAATAATTCCATCTGTGGTTCTGAACATGGCCGTGTTTCCTTGTGCACGGCTGATTTCTACTCTGGGAGTCCTGTAAGACATAAAGCCCCAGTTTGAAATTTGTGGAAGTTGAAAATATTTCTACATGTGGTTAGGAAGGGCTTTGCAAAAATCCACCAAGTGCAGCCTTTCTTGGACAGAAAAGTTTGCTCAGTGTTACTGATGACCTCCATGGTAGATTACTACACTGTGTTCCCACTGGGGTTGCTCTTGAAGACTACCCAGAAACTGGAGCCTGCGCTAAAAGCAGTGACTCGGGCAATTGTAGGTGTTAGTCAACTGCCCATGTCTCACCTCTGCTCTGAGAACTGTACTGGTTGCCAGTTTGTTTCCGGGTGCAACTCCAGGTGCCCGTTGTCACTTTGAAAGTCCTTTATGGTTCAGGACTGTTAACGGTTTGGGACCTGGATATTTGTAGGACCACCCTCTCCTTATTGTTTCTGCCTGTCTTTAAGAATTGGAAGAGAAGGCTTCCTCTGGGCCCCAACTCTTAGGAAATGTCATTTGTAGGTCTCCATGAGTTGTTCTTTTCAGCTGCTGTTTTTCCTTCCTTGAAACAGCATTCCCCTGTTAAGCTTGCTCCTCAGGCCTTGGGGTGTTACTTATTATATTGTTGTTGTCAATCCGTCAAGGTAGACCAGACCAGAAAAACATCTCCACAAGGCTAAAGCTGTTTTTATACAGATTGGCTATAATCTTGCAAGTCTGATTTGTGGTGTTCCTCCTGCTCCTTATTCTTCAGTGAATTAGGGACGCATTTGTCTAAGCTGCTTCTGAAGGTTAATTTGGCCATTTTGGACCTAAAAATGCTTCCAGCCCCTTGTTACCTTGCAATGGAGCTTACATATCTCTACCAAGGTCATCCTCCTTACTAACTACAGTTGTATTGTTTAGTAATGTTTAGTTTTTTAATCTTAACTACTGTTTCAGGCAGATTTATTTATTGCATAAGAACACAGGCCTTGTTAAAAAAAAAAAAGTAAATAATTTAATTCAAATAATTTAATTCAAAGGCG
Organism: Azemiops feae; assembly: GCA_023970755.1. NCBI lineage: Eukaryota > Metazoa > Chordata > Lepidosauria > Squamata > Viperidae > Azemiops > Azemiops feae. The sequence continues at coordinate 2,176,748 of JALGBA010000035.1, forward strand.
GATTCCCTGCAATGATATCTTTGCCAATGACGTCAATCCTGTAGGTTGCTTAGTATTAGTCATACCTAACATCGCTATGAGCTTCCCTAACTTTGCCACTGCCTGCCTCCTAGGGTTGAAGGAGAGTGAACGCCGGTAGAAGAGAATATTGGTAGCTCAGGGTTGAAATGAAGGGTCCTTGGTGCTCTCTGTGGTTGGTTGTTTTTTTGCAGACATTTCATTCATTCATAGCACTGATGATCTTACCTAGTTGGGTAATGAAACATCTGCAACCATGCTCAGAGAGCACCAAGGACACCTCAGAGAATGAATGGCTTAAGATCATACAGTTGGCATTTTGTCCAAAGCAAAAGTAGAATTGAATTTCTTGAATTTCTAGCTTGGTACCTTTAACCACTGCACCAAACTAGATCTTGAGTCTATCATTACGCTGATAGCAACCATTAGCCTTGAATTCAACTTGTGATCTTTCTTTCCAAATATATAAACATAAATCTACTGTAGCTCTGAGGTATCGTCCACATTTATACAGTCTGTTTTTATGATGTGTAAAAATGTACGTACAATAAATTTTCCTCAACAAGTCCTTTTCCCTTTTGATAAATTAAAGATTCCCTTCTTGTACAACATTATGAGTTTTTTTACAAGTAGGAGTCCATTGAGTTGGGCAGTTAATAAATTTGAATAAATAAATGAAGGAAGAGAGGAATTTATCTTGTAGTATTGTGGTATTACCATGCAAGAGATTAAGGTGTGATATTTACATAAATAACAGAATACGAGCCGAAATGTATTATTCACAGGATAGTAGATCATGGTACTGGTAGTCCTTGACTTACAAGCACAATTGAGCCCCAAATTTATGTTGTTAAGTGAGACATTTGTTAAGTGAGTTTTACCCCATTTTAGGGCCTTTCTTGGCACAGCTGTTAAATGAACCACTGCAGTTGATAAGTTAGTAACAAAGTTGTTAAGTGAATCTGGCTTCCCCCATTGATTTTGCTTGTCAGAAGGTCACAAAAGGTGATCACATGATCTTGGGACACAGCAACGGTCATAAGTATGAACCAGTTGCCAAGCATCTGCATTTTGATCACGTGACCATGGGGATGCTGCAAAGGTCATAAGTGTGAAAAACGGTCATAAGTCACTTTTTTTCAGTGCCATTATAACCTTGAACGATCACTAAATGAACTGTTGTAAGTCGAGGACCACCTGCATTATGAGATACCTCCGCACCCGATGAGCGTCCCCACTTAGTGCAGCCTCTTTTCCTAAACCTTTTCTAATTACAAACCATAGCAATGCACAGTTGAATGCTGTACTAACTTTTCCAGATCACAAGATGCCTGAGAAGAATCTCCATTGGTATCACTGGAGGTTTACACAAAGTAACACTGTCACATAGTGGATGGTTTCAACAGGAGGACGTTTGTGCTCGAGAAAGCAAAAGTCGATTGTTTTAAACCCTTCCCATCTTTCAATGTGAAAGTATCACCCACTGTTTGCTCTTAGTCCAATTAATTAAAAGTCTAATTAAAATATCTATCTGCACGTAAAAAGAGAAAGGAGTGTAAGTAGAATGTGTTTATATCGATTCTATATAGAAAAATTTGTTGGAAAATATATGCCCTGATTGTTCTGTCCCTGCCCACTGCTGTCATCTAGATTCTGACATGCTTATTCAGAATGAATTTGGTTTGCCAAAAATAAGTTCAGCAGCTCCAACATTTAGGAAGTAAATCTGCCTTATGATTTCTGCAGAGAAACATACAGTGTAATGCCTTTGAAATCATTGCAGCATAATATACAGTATATATTGTCACTTGGTGATAGAATGGCTTTATACAACTGGTTTCAACGTTTTGCCTTAAGAATTGTACAAAGGAGTACAGTGAAACAATTTAACTGCCTTGTTTGTTGATTTAATTTTCTTATATACTTATTTAATTTATATCCCGCCTTTATTATTTTTGCAAATAACTCAAGGCGGTGAACATATCCAATGCACCTTCTTCTCTTACTTTCTCCACAATAACAACCCTGTGAGGTGGATTAGGCTGAGAAAGAATGACTATTCCCAAATTGAAACAGACTTTGTACCACTACCTGAGTCCAACAATTTTTTTATCATTCATTCAGGAAGAAAATAACATGGTGGTAGACAGAGGAAAGTATTAAATAAAATCAACAGTATTCTTCTGTCTAGATAATAGCAATAGCACCTTGACTTATATACCACTTCATAGTGCTTTACAGCCCTCTCTAAGCGGTTTTCAGAATCAGCATATTGCTCCCCAACAATCTGGGTCCTCATTTTACCGACCTCGGAAGGATGGAAGGCTGAGTCAACCTTAAGCCAGTGAGGATCGAACTGCTGGCAGTTGGCAGAGTTAGCCTGCAATACTGCATTCTAACCACTGTGCCACCATGGCTCTTAATAAGTAAATATGTACATTCTACATTCAGACAGTAAACCTGTTGGAAACTGCTCTGGGATAAGAAAAAGCCCAGAATAGAAAAGGAACCATCAATATTCAAATAGTGTACACAAAGAAAAATGAAATTTAATATTCATCTATCATTCTTTATTACTTAATTATCCCTGACTGTTCAAATAGACTTTTGTGTTGTGAATAATGTCTTTATAAATTGAATATTTATTATTAAAGCTAAGCGTTTAACCTATCCCAAAGCCTGATCCCTTCCAGATATATTATATTAATTCTGGCACTAGTCAAGGTTGATGAATTAAAATCTTAACACACACTCATACACAGGATTCTACTAGGAAGGCAAAGATGACAATCCTGCAAGCTTGGGGAATCATTCTTTATTTTATAATGTTGTTATAATATGGAAAAAGAGGCAAGCCTTTCAAGGTCTGGGATGAGAAGCTAAATAATAAGGCTGTATAAAATGGCTTTGGGCTATCGAAACAGATCGTTGCTTGCAAGGGTGGTTTGGAGCAACTGTCTCCTGATTGTCTCTGCAGGTATGTGGATGCACAATTGTTTTGCCTCTTGGGGGAAAAAGTGAATCCAGAAGCTGTACATCCAGAAGCAGCCACGTGAACTTGAAAATTGCAGCTTCTTCAATAATACCAAAAGAGATGCTTCATATATGTTCCTTTGCTTCGAAGCGCCTCTTTGCATAGTCCTAATGAATATTAATAACTAAGAGGACAGACTTGGTGCTTATGAAGGAAGAAAACATTGAGCACATTTATTAGAATATAAGCGCTTCAGGCAGCTAAATAAATCTGTTCAATGTATGGCATAACAAAGCAGTGAATTGTTCAAACAAAATCTGTTCCGCTGAATTGTTTTTAGAGGTCTCAATTACTTAGTTACAAATAACTGAGGTTGATTAGAATCAGGTTAACACATGTAATCATAGTAATGCTACCATAAGGGACTTCAGATCTGTAGTTTTTGTTTCTTGTCAAGTTAACTTATTTGAATCTTGCCATCTATATTTATTTTGCTTCAATAGTTTTAAAGGTTGTTGCTGTTGGGTGCTGAAAGCTTTATTTTTGGAATCAATTACTAGGTCCACTATTTTAAAAGACTGGGACTAGAGTACTTTTATTTAGACTTTTCCAATAAAGATCAAATGAAAGCTAGAGCCAGGGTTCTCCTAAATTAAAGTATTTGATGTGTTTGAACAAATAGAAGTTTAACCTGTTGATTACTCTTCATATTTAAGAGCTGCTATCATTAAAAAGACCATATAAATGGAAAATTCATTGTTCTACATCAGAGGTTTTTTTCCTAAGCAGTATGGCAACGTTAGCAACCTGTTTCAGCCAAGATAGTATTTCCACATCTTGGGGGGGGGGGACTTCCTATGCTGTGAAATGTATGTGTGGAAAATACTACTAAAAGTTTATTTCCATGTTTCATTGATTTTTCCAAATATCATATGGTTTACGCATCAGAAAGCCTTGTATACAATACAGTTTGGGGAAATTATACACCGGCTTTTGTAGTGGCCTAGTTGTTGCATCAGTATTTCAGACAAAATATTTTGGGAGGAATGGAGGAAACATTTGTATTTTCTAAAAGAAGAAAAATCTTTATTTAGCCCTTAGTTGTGCCATTGTTATCTAATTCCTACAAAACTTGATGCATTTGTCAAAGATTTTTCTTCTTTTAGAAAATACAAATGTTTCCTCCCTCCCTTCCTTCCTTCCAATATATATTTCCCTGATTCATATAAAAAGCTTCTTTCCCTGATTCATTGGCTAATTCATAGCCCAAAAATTTCTAATGACAGCCACCCACCTGCCTATACTTGCAGGATGCAAACTGGTTTTAATAGTAATACATGTACAGCTCTTGAAAATTAATTTAAGCACATATAGAAGTAAGCCTTTCAGTCTTTGTATTAGACTGTAAAATCGGAGATTTATGATACTGCTTTTTAATTTAACCTCCTCCCAGAAATTCAAACAACTCCCTTCCTCCTTCCTTCTCTCTTTGAAGTCAATCCCTTTATGAAGGGAGGGGGGAAGAGGAATAATCTTTCCAAAGAACAGAAAAGTATTTTCATACATCCTTCTGCACATATACAAAGGCCAAACAAGAGAATCTTGTTTATCGTTCTCAGAAAATGCCTGACATTGTGTCTGCCATTTCCTTCCAGCCAATGCTTTGCTCCAAGAGGATAGTTCCCCTTTTTTTCCAGAAAAGGGGGGGGGAAATCTCTTATTGGCATGAGTGATGTGGAGTCCAGTTGAGTTTCACAAGAGAGAGTTCATTGTTTTTCCATATGACTGAAATGACTTGAACTGGCTGGAGCATTCAGGAGCTGGCAAATGGCATCATCCCACAGAATTGTTGAAATGTTGAATCTTGGGGCCGAGTCAAAACAGAAGAGATTTCCCCGTCCTCTTTACGCTCTTTTCTCCCCTCTGAGTAAAATATTTCAAACAGAAGGAAATGATTTCATAGTTTAATCACTTTTCTCTTTTGAACAAGGCTGCTTTTCAAATATCCAAAGCAATAGAGAATATAAAAATTCTTTTTCCACAACATGTCTCTTTTCTCTCGGGGATTACATAGGATTGATTTATATGGCATACATTGATGCAACAAGATGGACCTTGGCCAGGCAAAGATTCAAATTATAATAGGAAAGTTTTATATTTGAAAAGAAACCTTGCAGAAATAGAGTTTGGTGCAATTTCCAACAGACTGCAATCCTAATTATACTTTACTGAAGTCAAATTCCTTTGAAATTCTACTGAGCAAATTTGTTCTGAACTGAGATACTAAAGCAAACATTTACCAGATTCTTGTGTGAAATTTCTTAATTTACAAATCAAATTTCATTTGTTCAGCTGCGCAGCTTGAGTTATTTACACTTAATTTTGTCCCATGGCATAAATAGTGTGAGAAATGGCCTTGACCTCACAATTGGAACTACCAAGAATACAAAGCCAAGGGTACAGGGATTAATCATGTACTATCATCTTCATCCTGAAGGTCAACAGCTTCAGCCCACTTGCATGATGGAGAAATAAATTGCTGTAGGGAGGATATTTTCTATAACAAATGTTGAACAAATGCTATATTGAACAATTATATTATTCCTAAGATGAGGTATGAGCAACACCAATGATGGACATACTGCTTATTTTTACAATGTTCTGTATTAACTAATGTTCCACCAATCATACTTCCTTAATTTGTCAGATCTGGGATGCTGAATCATAATTTCAGTATAAGCCAGAATATAAGCAAAAGTCTTAAAAATGACTTTATATCCTGTCCTGGCTTGCCTAAAATTTTTCACCCTCGTAGACTGATGGGGTGAAACTGGAAATTATACTTAAATGAAGAGATGCTGGTTTGTTCACTTTTACAGTAAAGAGAGGAAGGAAGAGATTGAGTGCACATCTACAAGATTCATTAAGCTGAGATTATCATTTGAACCTATCTAATGCTTCATTATGTAAAGGGAAAATTATAACAAGACATATTACTTGGGGACATAAATGGATACTGAGTCACTTGAAAACCACAAAGAACTCATGAAGTTAAACCCTAATTAGTAATACACATTTGATACAACCTGTACTGTTGCATTCATTTTTAATAAGGCATTCATTCTCTTGAATTCAGCCCTTGAGGGTGCTCTGGCACATCAAAGGCACTGTATTGAGAGACTTTGGAAGATAAGTGTTTAAAAGTGCAACAGAGTAGAATTATTGTTTGCACAGCTGCAGCAAAAGATGCTTCTTAGTGTATATCCAAGGACTTTCTGGTAGGTGTGAGTTTAGGAGAGGTGATGGGAATAGTCCTCCTCGGCACAATGACTTTATTTTATCAAAACGATGATCTTGGCCTTCTTGCACATTTTATATTTTATTATTTGTTTTGGCCTTATCTATCACTGTTAACTAACAATTCACCTTGATGTGGGGTAAGGGTTTATATTCCTGATACAAGTATGTGCGATAAGGGTACGGTATAAAACAGGAAGGCACGTAGAAGCTTGTGGTATGCACAGGGTCATACGAAGCAACATAATTTATGCTTCTACATTAATACACAAACTAAGACTTGATATGTAGTTCTCTCTGGACAAATATGCATAAATTACAGAAACCTGAACATGAAAATTGATGTATTAAGAGAAAATGGTATGAGAAGACATATATGAAAAGTATGCGCTTCCAAAACCTGATAAGATAAATTGTATACAAAAATGTATATAATTTGAAAGCATTAAGAGTTTTCATGTGGACCTTAAAGGAGCATTTTGAAAACAATGTGGGAAGAATGCAGGAGGGGAAAAGTGCTTGTAGAAATGCGACACTATTGAAGACAGAACTGTTTTTGTTCATACTTAGGACAGCGTAGAGATGCTGTCATTTGCTAAATGAAACACTCTAACAAAGCAATGAAAACATATTTCAACAGAGAAGTGCTTATCTGGAGATCCTGCCGATTTTGACCCCACCAACCTCAGTGGCTTCTGATGCTCTTCATCCCTCTCTGCAGACTGATTCGGAAATAAATTACAGATTTTGCATACTCTATAGGACTTGGAGGAGGAAAGAAAGTTTACATTTTTATAACTTTAGTGGGATTAGTGGCACAAGCGGAAGAGAACAATTGAGGGGTCCTTGGTGCTCTCTAAGCTTAATTGTTTTCTTGCAGACCTTTCATTACCCAAACTAAGTAACATCATCAGTGTTAAGAGAACATTTGCTATTTAAAATTTTCAAACAAGAAAATTGGTATCTGAGATCATGTAAACATACTCAGCAAATTGTTCTGAGAATTCAAGGAAAATCAGTGCTGAGAAACACTACAACTTTACAGTTTTGAATCCAGCCTCTATTTTGCCCAACCAAACTAACCTCTAACTTCAGTTCTATAGGAGGTTAAAAAATAAGGCAGTAAACTCAAGAACTGAGTTCTCTTCTGAAAGGAAAGCAGAAAATCATTTCTGCAGGATTGCTCTTTATATATAAATCAGTCTATTTTTAAATTGCATGGTTCATAAATTTAACTGATACACAAGTAAAGGATAGTTCTTGCCCTGATCTCAAGCTTCCCTAAATTTGTCATCTTTAATCACTATTAATGGGAAATAATTGAAAATGATTCGGGAGGACGTCAAAGAGTACCAATAGGGAAAAGCTAATGTTTTCCACTAAAGACCGTGAAAATGGAATCTACCAGTAATTATTGTTGCTGTGAGCTGCCCAAAGGTGCTTAAGAATGGACAGCCATATAAATACATTTTTAAATACATGCCAGTGCAAAATGAATCCTTAAAGATGGATTGAGTTGAAATAACAAACGTTAGTGATTTAAAAAAACAGTGAAAATGAAATGGAATGCTTTGGTACAAACTTGGTGTTTTTGCCAGCTGTGATTTAAAAGAAAATGTGTAGTCCTTATGGGTGGTAATTACAAAAATAAGAAGCACTGGAAGCCTTAGGAAGCCTTGAATTAATTATTGCACACCTGAAAGTAGTTTTTTTTTCCTTAAGCACATTCTGAAGTATAACAAGACTCACACTGCCAATTTTTTATAAAATAATATGGAATTTCGTATTAATGAGAGATACCCTGAAAAAAACCATAAAAGACCCTCGTCTCTGCTGTTTTTTCATGCCATTAATAACAAGATTTAGAAAATATTTGTGGTATAATATGAAAAATGTGCCAGTGAACTCTAACATATGCCGGTGAAACATGGACACTAACCTCATAATCGATACAAAAACTACGAGTGGCGCAAAGAGCCATGGAAAGATACATGCTTGGTATTGCAAGACAAGATAGAAAGACCTGCACATGGATTAGAGCAGAGGTCCCTAACCTTTTCAGCACCAGGGACCGGTTACATGGAGAGAGGTTTTTCCCCAGACCAGAGGGGGCGTGGTTTTATTTGCTGCCTGCATCCTGCTGATGGGGCTTTCCTTGTTTGTGCGGACCGGTTGCTGGCATGCCGCAGCCCGGTACTGATCCACGGACCGGGGGTTGGGGACCCCTGAATTAGAGAACAAATGAATATATACGATATCATCAAGAAAGTAAAAGAAATGGGCTGCTCACATAGCTAGAAGAACTGATGGCAGGTGGACCAAGGCAGTCATAGAATGGATCCCACTTGATAAAAAGCGTCCATGAAAGAGATCTAAAACTAGATGGATCGATGACATCAACAAGTATTGTGGGCCCAATTGGCAAAAGAAAGCTTAAGACTGTTGGTTGGAAACATGTGGAAGAGGCATTCATGCTGCAGTGGATAGACAGACAATGGCTAAAAATGATGGTGATGAATATGAAAAATGTATTATTTAAAATGTATTACAATCCAGACTGTGTTCATGTGGAAAGGCTTTGTAATTTTCTGAATATTTATATTGAAAATATATTTATAGATGTACAAAAATACCTCTATTTACTCCTGTGTTGAATGGGCAAGAATCACAAACCTCTTTGTTTATTGTCAGTGATTTAATTTTTAAAAAATGAAATGACAATTTATCACAGCATTTTGCAGAATTTGTATTATTCCAGGATAATTCAAATGTCATGTTGACATATTTATTTTATTTATTTATTACTCATATATAAATGATCACGAATCTCACAAAAAGCAACTCTGGGCGGCATAAAAAAATCAATAAAACAACAGATATATAAAATACATATAAAAATCATTATAAAAATATAACATTAAAAATGAAAACACACTGTACATAATTAAAATATATGAACCACACAGAAAGAGTAAAATAGATCTACTACAATAGAATCATCTAAATATCTCCAGTTCTCTGTGGGCCCCAGGCCTGGTGACATAACCAGGTCCCGAGGGACTTCTGGAATGATAACATGGATGGGGCTAACCTGACTTCAGAATGGGGAAAATGGGGTGGGCACTGCAGCAGAGAAAGGCCACCTCCTGCGATCCACCAAATGTAGGTCCATAAAAGGTGGTACCCAGAACATGCCTTTTCTGCCAGATTTTAGCTGTATGCTCCATAATCAGGCAAATTTTATTTAGTACTAGATTGGACTAGAAGGGATACTAAAATGCAGAAAACAGGCTGCTTTCAAGAGAATTTATATACCATACAATGTTGCTTTCAATTGAATATCTATTAACATATCTTGTGAATTAATAGAGGTATTGCTAATACAGTCACTGACAGAATCCTGACATCAACTGGGAGACACTCTGCATCAAGGGGGAGAACGAACAGGTTCCTAATAACTTAGCTTACAACTTTGTCACCCAATAGGCAGAGAAGGGAACTAGTGGGGCAGCTATACTGGACCTAATTCTTACTAACAGAGAAGAAGTGATAGAGACGGTTGAAGCTGCAGGAACTATGTCATACTGGAATTCAATATAATGCAGGCACAAGTACTAGAACATAATCAAACCAGTGTCTTAGAGTTTAAAAGAGCTGATTTTAACAAACCTAGAGCTTGAGAAGGATTCAATGGATGAAAATCTTAAAAGTGAAAACAACTGAAGAAGCTTGGGAAACTCTGAAAAATATGATTATAAAAGCCCAGACCAACTCAGTACCACTGTGAAAGAAAGAAGAAAAAAAACCAAGAAATCCATGAAGAAACAAGATGGTTGCACAAAGAACTCTCTGACAAACTGAGAGAAAAAAAGGATAAGTACAAAAAATGGAAAGAGGGACACTTAACTAAGGTAGAATACCAGCAAATAGCCCGAACCTACAAAGATGAAGTCAAGAAAGCCAAGGCTCAAAATAAAGTAAGATTTGCAACAAATGTCAAAATTCTGCAATTTCACAAAATAATTAAATCATTTCTATCTCAAATAATTACACAGGTTGTGTTTGTGTTGTCTTGCCATGTAGCAACCAGCCTAGTAATAGTAATTTAGTGACATTCCAAAATCAGGTTATATTTGCAAGTTGAAAGAAATTCCAGTTGTTTATGTTTTTCGGTCAGTTTCCATCATCTTGTGCTCATTCCATCATGCCCTTCACCCAGTTATATTAAAACTAAACCAAAATTAGTATTATATCCATATACTCCTCACTAAGAAATATGCTTCACCACCTAAGGCTCTCCGTTTCCTCTATCCCTTTCCTTCAGTGGAACTCATCCATTAAAATGTATTAACTGGGTCCAAGGTCTGGGATTTTCTTTGTAGAAACTCAGCATTTATTAAGGCAGGCAAAAAGAAGAATATATAGAGGGTTTTTTCCCCTCTTTCATTGAGCAACAAGTTCCCAAACTATTGATTTTTTTTTAAGTATTCACACATATGGGGCATATTCCAGACAGATTGTTAAGTGCATGTTTGACAGGAGTTATGAAATAAGCATCTGTTTTATCTGGCAGCATGAGGCTGCTTGGTCAGCTTTAAAAACAGTGATAATACTGAGGGCTAATCTCAGCACAGAAAGGAAATTGTCCCGCTGAGGAGGTGAAGGACTATGTGCAGTCAATCTGTCTGTCTCTCACTCTCTCTAAATCTGCTGCACGCCGACAAGCTCTAGCATAAGCCTTCCCTCCATAAAATAACCCAGTTTTCATTAGATGTCTACACCAGCTTGTTTTCAAGTGATCCGTCATTGCAAATGGTACAAGTAGCAGAAAGCTGAAACTTTGTTGTGCATTCTGTTCCTGTGGAACATTCCTGTTTTATTTCAAATCCCTTGCTAAGTAAATGTGTCACATTCCATTGTTTTTTTGGCTATCGTGCTTCTCCTCCTCATCCTCAATGACAGGACTCTTTTTTCCTCTCTCTTCTTCCCATTTTTGAATTCGTTGAGTGCATTTTTTTTTAAAAAAAAAGTCACAGATTGTTTTTATTTCTTCTGTCGATATACTTTCCATAAACTGTGCCATCCCTTGTACAAACTTTATGTTCTTTCCTGAAAGTGTTAAACTCAGAGACTAGTTGGCACATCTGTTGAAAGAACCTGTGATGCTGAGACATGTTAGGAAAATTCAGCATTTCGTTAGGGAAAATTAGTCCCAGAAATCCAAGACCATCTAAGAATCCCAATGAGTACTAAAAGAGTAAGCTGGGAATCCTGGGAGACCAATACACCTGGAGCATACTATTTAATAGCAATAGAACTTAGACTTATATACCGCTTCACAGTGCTTTACAACCCTCTCTAAGCGGTTTACAGAGTCAGCCTATTGCCCCCAACAATCTAGGTCCTCATTTTACCAACCTCGGAAGGATGGAAGGCTGAGTCAACATTAAGCCGGTGAGAATCGAACTGCTGAACTGCAGGCAGCTGAACTGCAGGCAGCAGAAGTAGCCTGCAGTACTGCATTCTAACCACTGTGCCACCACAGCTCATAATGAAATATAAAGAGCGGTGCTGTAGTTCAGAAGTGAAGGCACTCGGAAGGTTAAGAGTTCAATCCTAGGCAGCAACAGATGTTTTTCTGTCAGGGCGCAAAGAGAAATAATAGTGGTAATACTTATCATGATACTATCTTTAGTAAAGCAGGGCAGCATAAATTCATTATATTCTGCTGGACTTGAAGATGATAGTGGTTTACTTAAATCCTCAGTGAATTTAAAGCATAGAGGTGGCTTCATTAGGATTTCAACAAAGATGATATCTATCCCTTTTAAGCACTAAAGCTATACAGTACACAGCTCAAAACACAGAATTTACTTCCAGATAAGCATGCCTAGAATTGTGTCTGCTCCTGTCGACTGCCACACTGTTTAAGTGTTGTTCAAATATGAAAGCTGGGTAATGACTAGAATGAATGGAAACATCAGGCCCATCAGCCCAGAAAAAATGGAGGAGGAGAAGGAGGATCTCCCCACCTTTTATATATATTTTATGGGTTGTAGAAAGCCTCTTCTGGGAGACTTATGCATGTTCTCCAAATCCTAAATATGCTCACCAGCACAAAATAGAATTGGCCCCTCTCATATGCTGGTATTTGACAATAAAGGTGTGGTCTCATTATGTTTAAAGGGTTGTTCTTCCTAATCATAGTTAACTAGGAAAAGTATACCAGAGCTGCTACCAGCTTTGGCAGATGCATATCCGCTGTCCACTTTATGCTTCTTGCGACCTCTTGTGGTGAGCCAAAGAAGGTGCAGTAAGTGAATTGCTTTGAAACTTCGTGGTTTGCAGGAAACGGGCAGCGGCTTTATTGCCAAAGGAATGTTTTAGAATGTGGCCTGGTTTCATAAGATCTCAACTGCTTAGTGATCATTTTCCTCTGAAACACTTTTGGCAAGTGTTTTGGATCTGGATATATTGGAAAGGTGACTAAACAGTTCAGCCTCGTATTTCATAATCTTATCTAGGAAGTGTTTACGAAGAATTGTCATTTAGTATTTTTATAATGTGACGTGGAGCTCTTGACTCCAGCTCTTTCCGTGAATCAAGGAGCAGCTTTGTATTTTGAAGGTTTTAGGTGTTCTTCTCCTGCAGAATCTTGGTGCTTCCCAGAACAATGCACATAATATGGGAATAATTAAAAAAAACGCATCTAGTTAGTTAATGACTCTAATTTAATATTAATGGTTTGAACAGGAAGGGATGTCTGTCTAAATTATTTCCCCTGCCATTTTTATTGCTTTAATATGAATCTCTGATACATTAGTCTGATGTAGGGCTTAAGGCATTGTTAGTTGGGCTGGAAAGATGCAGAATCCAATTTGCCTTCTGGGTGACCTCTGGACAATTATAATTGCTTAGCCAAATCTAGTTGCAACCTAGTTGCGGGAAGAAAATGAAACCTGCATATATACAATCTTCATTTATTATGAGGTAAATAGTATGTTGCTAGCTCTCACAAGTTAAGTGATGTTAGTATCTGCTTAATTGTGTTTTTCATGTAGGCTAACATTTTAGAAAGACGGATTATTAAATGAAAACTATGACACATAAGCAAGATCTATTATACATTAGAACCTCCTGTTTATCCAGAATGTGACATGAAATTCATGCATTTTTTGTGTGTGTGTGCGTGTGCATGGGTGTCTGTCTGTCTTTATATCAATTTTGTCTCCTGGTGATTGCCTAGACTAGAGCAGGGGTCTTCAAACTTGGTCCTTTTATGACTTGTGGACTTCAATTCCCAGAATTCCTCAGCCAGCAACGCTGGCTGAGGAATTCTGGGAGTTGAAGTCTACAAGTCATAAAAGGACCAAGTTTGAAGACCCCTGGCCTAGAGACTCTTTTCCTGGCAAAATTTTTAGAAGTGGTTTGTCACTGCCATCTTCTTCCCAGGGCTGAAAGTGACAGCCCAAAGATGCAGGATTAGAACTCATTGTCTAGTTCTCCCGGCTAAGTGCTTTTAACTACCACACCAAACTGGGTCTCCATCAACCTCCCTAGTTGAATATTAATAAATAATTACCTGAATTACCTGAATCTAACATTTAGAATAACACTGGGAACGTTGATGAAAACATATCAATGGATTCCACCATTATCTCCCAGTTTGGGGGCAGCTTCTGCCATCCACCATTTTCTAACTATATTAGAACTGAATTCCCACAATTTTCTAGCCATGCTGGCTTTCGAATGATCATTTAAGTCTAAGACAGGGACAGGCAATCTTGGCTCTTTTATGACTCGTGAACTTCAACTCCCAGAATTCCTGAGCCAGAATGGCTCAGCTTGGAAACCTCTCCCTTTCCCCTCAGCTTGGCTGGCTCAGGAATTCTGGGAGTTGAAGTCCACGAGTCATAAAAGAGCCAAGGTTGCCTACCCCTGGTCTAAGAAGTGAAGGTTATCAAATTGGGGAAATTTCATCTAAGTAATGCAGACACAATCCTGACACAAGAGAGAAACAATAACCCATCACTCTTCCCTCAAAAAAGGCATTAGAGCTCATAGTTTTAATGTAAAGTTTGTTTTAACCCTGCGGCACCTGGTTTTTCAGTTCTAGTCATTTCAGCCAAATGTTTCCTGCCACATCTCTTTTTACAAACTGTATGTTCCTTAGCACAGAGCTATTGCCTCATTGATAAAAGAAGAGAAAAATACAAACACTTCCTGTTTATTTTTGGCCTTCAGCAACGATAAGATCCATAGGGGCAGCTCTGTGTGTTTCCTAACAATAAATATTTCAAATTGTTTTGACAACAGCTGGGACTCATCCATGCCATTAACTTCACATATCTTTCGGACTTTTAAGTATCTCTGAAAGGCTTTCCCATCCTCTTTTAAAACTTCTGGTCATCTTGAAAGTTCTGTGCATAAGCAACTCCTGTTTGTTAACCAAAAAAAAAAAAAAAGTCATGTAAAATTTAAGTCATGTAAAATATTCCAGACACTAAATGTAAGTGGAATAAAATTTTATATTGACTAAAATTGAAACGGAAATTGCTGCTCTGGGTCAAAGCCTCTAAATGTGCCATGTTTTTGTTTTGTTTTGTTTTGTATTGTATTACACTAACGATGCTTCATCCACCCGCCAGATAGGTATTGATCCTGTTTGATTGTTAAGAATTTTGCAAAGAACCTGTTACTTACCTCAGGTATGGTGTTGGCTAAACCGCAGTATTAAGCTCAGGTTTAATTATGGTTTGGGTTAAACAAAGCAGTCCAGAGAGTGCAGTAAGAAAATGTATTCTCTATCACACAATTTATATTAGCCTGTTTAGCTGTAAGGCCAATTGATTTCTATAAATCCATCTCCTCAGTTATCTCCATGGAATGACTTCTGTTACACATACAAGAGCATTAAGGTTAGCAAGGTTCAGCGCTTTAACTAAGGTTATTCTGCAAAGGTATCTATGGTATACTTTTCAATAGGTTGTGCAGTGAACAGGATTTGAAGGAGAAAAGGTGATTTGAAGTATGTCTGAGTGCAAACATCACAGCTGTTGGTAATTTCTTAAATGAACTGGAGCTATTCAAGGAAAGTTGTATTAGATTTAAGAAGCTGACAACAGGATCATTTGTGCTTCTCAGCAGATGTACAAGGGGCCAATCTCTGCCCTCAATGTGCAGATAATTAGCTGCAGACAATCTTTGTGTTCCTGTTTGGGAGGTATGATAATTGAGGAACAAAGGTAGCAGGCACAAGGTACAGTATAGAAACTTTATAATAATAATAATGCTGGGATTACAGAATTAATTGATTCAAAACATATCCGATCTACTCATTGTATTAGTTACTTTTAAAAAACTTTGGAAGGTAATCAGTTAATCTGCTAAAGTTAATCCAAATTCAGCTTCATAAATAAATATGTGATTTTTTTTTTGTCTTATTCTTTGAAAATAAGGATCCTTGGCTGAATACATATTTAGAAAGCAAACCAAACATTGAGAACCACTATGATATAGAGAGAAATAAATCTAGATTCATCCCTTTGCTTCATTCTGAACATCACCCTTATGTGCCTCATAAATTAGGCAAATTAGTCTAAATTAGACTAATCAAGCCTAGTCCAGTTCACAGAGGCTTTCAATGGATAAATGAGTACATGCTGCAAAGCACCTTCAAAAAAGTGTATGATAGAATATATAATATCTAGGCTGGCTGAGGAATTCTGGGAGTTGAAGTCCACAAGTCATAAAGTGACCAAGGTTGGGGACCTCTGATCTAGGCAATATTATATAGCATCTTGAGCTGTGGTGGTGCAGTGGTTTGAATGCAGTATTGCAGGCTAACTCTGCTGACTGCCAGCAGTTCGATCCTGACTGGCTCAAAGTTGACTCAGCCTTCCATCCTTCCGAGGTCGGTAACATGAGAACCCAGATTTTGGGGGGCAATATGCTGATTCTGTAAACCGCTTAGAGAGGGCTGTAAAGCACTATGAAGTGGTATATAAGTCTAAGTGCTATTGCTACCTTGTATTATTATTACTGTATAATAGTTACTGTATATAATGTATAATAATTATATAATATCTAGAAGACCAAATGTATTTTTATTTGTCCTATCCAGGTGCTTTTATAATCTGCTGGACACCAGGATTAGTTCTGCTCCTTCTTGACGTTTGCTGCCCACAGTGCGACGTCCTAGCATATGAAAAGTTCTTCTTGCTGCTTGCCGAATTCAACTCTGCCATGAACCCCATCATCTACTCTTACCGGGACAAAGAAATGAGTGCCACCTTCAAGCAGATTCTTTGCTGCCAGCGCAGTGAGAGCGCCAACGGACCCACAGAAGGCTCTGACCGCTCAGCCTCCTCGCTGAATCACACAATTTTGGCTGGTGTGCACAGCAGTGATCACTCCGTGGTCTGAACAAAATCCCACCAACAAAATCCTAGCATTTAGTGCTAGGCGAATGCCCAGTTACGAAGCTATTGGCAGCATTGTTGACAGCCTTTGAAGCAAAGAGAAAAACAACTTTTACAAGTTCTTATTCACTAATGGGTTATTGTGTTTATTCACCAGTGGCCAGCCCATACAAATTCCCTAGGCTAGCTTTTTTTTTTTTTTCCTTTTTTTTTTTTTAAAAGAATAACATAAGGAGCTCACATTGGGAGTTGAAAAATATTCGTACAAGTCATTTAGGTCATCCCAATTAGCCATTCATCAGTTGATGCTTTTACGACAGTCCTAACACAAATCATTTCCACTTCTTTAAGCTTCATAAGTGCTCCATTGCCTTTTCATTTAGAGCCTAAAGCTTTCTCTTTTTCCCCCTCACCCCAAATGGATTTCAGTTAATAATCATCCCCCATCACTTTGCTTTGGGACACACATTTTCTGGGCAAAGAATGAAACAGTTTTAGCTTTCATTGCAATGCCAATAACAATGAGAACCATATCAAAATAACAGGGAGAAATAACTGTCTATGCCTTGTGTTTTATTAATGTTTGGAAGCATGTTGTGTATATGCAGATCCGTTTAATCCTCACACCGAAATCAGTGGGATATAATAGTGTTGTTGTCTGGCTATTTCATCCCTGAAATTTTCATTGTCACTAGTAAAGAGCAGAAGGAAGGCTGTAAGTTGCAACTTTCTTGTGGCCAAATACCTTAATGTGGAATAAAAAAAATCTAAAAGATCAGCTTCTACATGAAGCACATTTTTGAGGCTGAATCTGACTAAAGGGATTCTGCTTTTGGGGAAAAAAGCATTTCTTTGTTGTCTTGTACCAAGGGGAAGGTGTTTTTTTTGTTTTTTTTTAAATGAGAGCTGAAACTTGTTTGTCAGATTTTAAGATCTGTCCCAGATTTTAGGGAAGGTTGATGCCACACTTCCAAAAATGGATGACTGAGAAGCAGGTCTGCTTTCTGGTGATCAAATGTATTGTTTGGGGGGGATTATCTTTTCCTTGCTAAAGGGTTTTACCTACGAGGATGGCTCTTTTTTCCCATTTTTCTTGATGTTTCAAACAGAAGCTATGGCATGGTATTCAGTCCGTCCAAATGCTAGAGTGTGAGTGGAGAACGAGAGATTGACAGCTGCCCAGGGACATCCTAGGAAGACTTGCTACCTAATTAGGCAGCAGCAGGACTAAGACTTGCCTCTTGAGATGGAAGATGAACCAGGACTCTCTCCATCGTTCTCCTCTGCATGCTTCTGCCACTCATTCATTGCCCAGATGGTCTGTAAAAAAATCTCTGAGGATTTCTCAGAGCTATGTAAACTGAGGTGATTACTGCAGCTGTCTGTACAAAATAGTTTTCGTAGACATGATGTCACAATGCATTTCTCCAAGGTTGCCTTTGGAGCAACACCTATATCAGAGGTCCCCAACCCCCGGGCCATAAACCAGTACTGGGCCGTGGCATGCCAGCAACCGGTCCGCACAAACAAGCAAAGCCCCATCCGTGGGATGCAGGCAGCACACAAAACCACACACTCTCTGGTCCATGGAAAAATCTTTCTCCACAGAACTGGTCCCTGGTGCCCAAAAGGTTGGGGACCTCTGACCTATATCACTCTGTGCCTTAGTTATAATGAAAAATATGATCTGGGTAGCAGGTCTGTGGGTATTGGGTGGACTCCTGTCTACACTAATCTACCATCCAGAGTGGAAATATTTTGTAACTGGTCTTGTAGCACCTCATACAGGCAGCTGTAAGATTTTTGAAAAAGCAAAGGGATGCTGGACCTGAAATGAATTATTATTTTTATAGTATCCTCTAGTAATTGAAATAGCACCCCAATTTTACTATCTAAGAATGAGAATTTTGGAACACTGTTGTGTAATTTTCTTACACCCAGCTGTAAGAAAATTACACAACAGTGCTCCAAAATTCTCATTCTTAGATAGTAAAATTGGGGTGCTATTTCAATTACTAGAGGATACTATAAAAATAATAATTCATTTCCTTACTCAAAGTGCAAAATCCATTCACAGTTTTTACACAGAACTCCGTGAAATAAGTATTTGACAGTAGTCAAGTCCAACAAATAGACTTAAGAATGAGAAAAGCAACTTTTAAATATAACACTTCTCTTTGTAATTGTAAATTCTTAAGATCAAATGTAAAAATGTCTACACTGAAGGCTGAGGATTTTTTAGAAGAATTTGGGACCATTATAAATAATTGTAGAGTAATGTTATTTGCAGAAGTCCCCTTCTATGTTGAAAACCTGCCTACATAAAAAAAAAAATGCTTAGAATCCTTGTTGGAGACAAATCAATTGAATGCTTTCAAATGAAGGATAATAGATTTGAGCTAGTGTCATGTTTATTTGGATAGAGTAGGTAGATTTCTAAGAACAAAATATAGCAATGTCAAAAAGATAGACTATTTAGCGATGTACAAAGTGACTAGGTTAAAATTAAAGGGAAGTGATCCTATCAGAGGGAATATAGGGATCATGAAAGGTTCATCTAATGAAAAATACTATTATTAATTTCATACTGAAATTAAGATCAGTGAGCCCATTTTTCTTGACTTGTGTAACTTGTATAATAAAACAGGTCTGGCTGTTAAAAAGATTTAAAATACACTACACGCTAAGCCACTAATAAAGTTTTTTCAATAAGTATATAATATATGCTGTGTGTATCCTTTCATCATTATTCATATTTGAAGAATTGTAATGAAAATAGTCTTGTAGTAGCTGGATTTCCTATTTGTTTAGCTTCTTGAAATTCTGTCTTGAGAACCTATACTGGGGTTTCCAGAACTTCCTACACAACAGGTTTTTTTTCTGCTAGTAAATATAGCTTTATATTCATTGTATGTGTAGCAGATGTTAGATTTGATACATTTGTACGCCAGATATCACCAAACCATGGCAGAGGTCACATTGGCAAGTGGCTATGGATAAATAGAAGGTGAAATCTCTTACTACCCTCTAGAAAAAGTTGGCATCCCATACTCACGATGGCACAATCTGGCAGTGCAGATGTATGCTAAGTAACACTTTGTGGAAACGCATACTGATACATTAGGAAGTTCCTTACAACCTGGATGGCCATTGGCTGCAAAAGTTCAATTACTTACGCTGCACTTGATTAAACACTGAAGAGGAAGACTTGGTGATGCGTGTACAGTAAGCATGGGCTAGGAAGAACAAGTGAAAATCAGGAACTTCCAAAATCTGGAGTACATTCTTACCATGTCCAGAATTATATGCAGTTCAGGACTATATCTTAAATTTCAGAACAGAAAACCTGTACTGTGGAGATAACCTCTGACAAATTCTGCAAAGGTTTTTAAATTACATGCAAATAATGTTGTTATACTTTTATTTGGTCATATTGTTTCGCAATTTTTCAGTAATAGAAGAAGAAGCTGCAGCAGAACAGAATTGTTTGCAGTTTTAAAATAGGCCTAGTTTCCAGCCAGGTATCTATGCAAAGGAGGCAAAGAAGAAATTGGAAAAGTTCAGCTTCAGCTGTGGAAATGTCATTTGCTTACAACTGAAGGAAGCTCCTAATGTTACCAGTCAATACAGCTTGTCACGGTTCCGATAGATGAGACCAATTAAAGCAGAACTCCGAGGCTTGAGTTTTCCTCTAAGAACATGTTTATTGGTTACAAAGTATCAGCATGGTCAAAAGTGAAACCAAGACTAAAGTCCCCTCCAAATAGTTACAGTATTACAAAGTTAAACTTCCCACCCCAGTACTATGAAATCAACTACATTCCCCAGTAAAATAATTTGGCGGGCTATTTAACATTAGCCTCAGCCCCCTCCCCCAGTCTAACGAACAGAAATGACCTTGGTTCCCACAGGACAGAGAATTGTTTAGGCTAGCACAAAAATGCCACCACTCTCCTCCCAGTCTGGTGGCAACCGAAAACGAGCCAGAATGGCTTCAATCAGGTTCATTGCAGAGTTGACACAGCTACTATGACTTCCTTTTTTTTTTTTTTTGGTGGCATATGAAAATCAATGGGGAAAATTGCAAACGAGAAATAATGACATCTGGACTAACTCCCCTCAGAAAAAAAATACAAATGAGGAACAGCAATGGACAACAAAGACCATGTCTGGCCCTATCATTTTGCTTCAGGTGGTTTTTCTAAATTTACTGCATGAGTTCATATAATATACCAAGATGAAAACCAAACAAACCTCATGGACATCTTGAACCACTAACTAAAAGGTAAAGTCTCCTTTGAGTCAAGCTTCACTCAGAAGATTCCCCTGGCCACTTCTATGCAGTTTTCTTGTCAGGAACAGAAGTTGTTTGTCCTCTTCTGTGATATTTGTTTTGACTTTCTGTCCAATCAACAGTTCTGGAATTCCAAGGTAGTCTTTCCCCCAAGTGCTAATCTGGACCAATCCTGCTTGGATATTCCACTGAGACACAGAAAAAAGTAGTGGTTGAACCTAGCTCAGGTTTAATCTAGTCCAGGGATTTCAACCTGTGGTACGCGTACCACTTGTGGTACATTAATGAGTGGCAGGTGGTACGCAGCCCTGCCTAGCCAAGTGTAGTGGGGAAGGGAAAGAGCCAGCATAGGCAAAGACTTACAGTGAGAGAGTCCTCTGGAGCTGCAAAGGCCCCAGGCTCACTTCTGGCTCACCCTCCCCCATGAGAAAGGAGGAGGGGGCGGAGACTATAAAAGGAGGTAGTTTGGGAGGGAGAGGGAGAGAGAGAGAAAAAGCAGCCTTGGGAGGAGGCAGAATCAGCTCTAGCTGCGAAGAGGAAGGAGGAGGAGGGGGGGAGAGGAGATCAAGCAGGCTGGCCGGCCATGAGCCAATCTACAACTGCTGTGGCAGCCACCTGTGCTGGCAGCAGCAAACAGGCAAGAAATGCAGTGGGGGAGGGGTTGCCCTCCACGAGGAATGAAAAGCAGCAATGGCTGGAGGTGAAGCATGGAGGGAGGGAGGGAGATGGAGAGTGGAAGGATTCTTATGTGCTTTTGTGACTGAAGTTCTGGGATTTGTGCAATGTGGGCTTTGTGTTCTTAAGGAGTGTTTGGCAATTTCTATTTGGCTGATGGCTCGTTTTAGCTTCTATTGCTCTGCTGTTGTTAGCTGTAAGTTTTGCTGCAAGGGATTTTGAAGTATTTTTCTCCTGAATGGGTTTTATTTATGAATGGAGCCATTTGGGGAGGCAGCCAGTATTTACATTTTTTTTTCTTCCTTAAGTGCCGGCTGGGCTCCTTACTTTCCTTTCTAGCCAGTAGCTAATTCTTAAAGGGGAAGTGCCTTTTTAAGCTAGTTCACTCAGCACTTGTCTTTTCTGTCTCTGGAGGCCTTTCCTTGTTTGATCAATATATGGAAGAGGGAAAATATGGGGGGGGTTCAAATTCTTCCTTCAGAAGGAGATAGGAATGAGAAAAAGGGAGGCAGGGAAGGGAGGGAGGGAAGGAAGTCCCGCCTTAGCACTTGGCCACCAGCAGCTCTGCCATTGACTTAGCTTGTCAAAAGGTTGCAAAAGGGGATCACATGACCCTGGGACACTGTGACCATCATAAATATGAATCAGTTGCCAAGCATCCAAATATAAATCACATGACCCTGTTGCTGCAATGGTCATAAGTGTGAAAAATGGTCATAAGTCATTTCAGTGCAATTGCAACTTTGAACAGGTTTTTTTTTTTGTCACCAAGTTTTTGACACCTTGCTAGGTGGTACTCGAATATTGCCATATCCTAAAAGTGGTACAATCAGTAAAAAGGTTGAAAAGCCCTGATCTAGTCCATTGGGTGAACTCAGGAAATTCATTATGCGCATACTGCCAAAGTACTCAATAACTTCAGCTCTTTTTGGTTCCTTGAAAGTTTAATTCAGAATGCTACCTTTAAACCAAAGGAAAGCTATCTTGGAAGTGTTTTCTCTTTTATTTATATGATCCTTTGCAATTCTCAGAGGCATTGCATGAGTTTTATCTCTTGTCTAGTGCAAGGCAAAAGTTCTGATACATTAAGCGTGCTCTGTACTGCCCTTCCACTTTCATAACAACTGCAGTATTTCTTTTACAGTTTAGACAGCTGTCTGAAGACACATTTGCTTATCCTCTCGCTGATCACATACAAAATGTCATCATTCTCTCACACAGAAAATTACTAACAATTTGACATGCCGTTATTTTTTTTTTATTTTTTAGTATTAAAGACCTGGAATTTCTTCATGATTGATTTACAGTATATCCCAACCTTTCATTCAGGTGCTCCAGTCAGTTCCTTTCCCAAATTCAGCTCAATCCTATTGTACTGTATTCCAACAAAAGAGCATGGAGGCCATGGCAGAGAAGACCCACTAAAGAGCTGTTTCTTACTTAGATAGCATTGATCCATTACTTGGTAGCAAAAGCCATTTTCAAAGCTGCTTTTTTTTTCTTTAACCACACACATCCTCTGAACAACCACACCAGGTAGAGGAAAACCGAAAGGCCAGTTGTGGCAGGACTTTCCGCATGGTCAAAGTTTCTTTCTTTAAAGTCATGTTTAAGCAGCAGACAACCATTTGCATCCAAGAATTCATCCCTCTACATCTTACTGTCAATGCTACGAATGAGCGTGGCTGGAGCCATGTTCCTTTTCATTTTAGGTTGCCACATAAAACGGAGGGAGGGGGGTTGCCCAGGTGCTTCGCTAGTAAAAATAATCTTTTATCCCGTGGGAACCAAGGTCATCGGCTGCTCCCGATACTGCAGGCTGGGTGTTGCGTAAAAAGCCCGCCGAGAAGATGTATTGGGGAACGTAGTTGCTTGCATAATTTTAGGGATGGGATTTTTTAACTTTGTATTGGGAAATTGTTACGTGTGTCTCCAGACTTGGTTTCACTTTTGGCATGCCGATACTTTGTAACTAATAAACATGTGTTTTGAGGAACTTGCAAGCCTCGGAGTTCTGCTTTATTCATTTCTGTCTCTCGAAACCATGACACTTGCCCTTTTATATGATCTTGTACATTGTATTTTAGAAATGAAACCATTTTATTTATTTATTTTATTTATTATTTATTGCTAAGCAAAGCAGTTGTTAAGTGAGTCATGGGGAGTTTTTTGCCATATTTTGTAAAGTTGTTAAGGGAATCACATGATCGTTAAGCAAATCCATCTTCCTCCACTGATTTTGCTTGTCAGATGCCAGCTGGTAAGGTTGCAGATGGCGATCACGTGACCATGGAATGCTGAAATTGTTGTAAATACATGCCAGTTGCCAAGAACTCAAATTTTGATTACATGACCATGGGGATGCTGCAATAGTCATAATTGTGAGGAATGGCCATAAGTTACTTTTTTCAGTGCCATTGTAACTTTGATGATTGCTAAACAAATGGTTGTAAGTCAAGGGCTACCTGTAAAGAACATTTTAAAATTTTTAAGTGACTTATTTCTGTCAGCTCTAGTTAAAATGGATTTTCCCTGTAGTCAACTGTAAATATGCATATCTGCAAATCTGCACATATCTCTATCAGATATGAAACTTGTGCTAATTCTAAAACAGGGTTGAGAAGTTCATATCTCCTCAAATACAATCCCACCCATCCGTGTCAAGGATTTAGGATGCTGAGAGCTATATTTCAGCCATAAGCAGAGGATAAAATCTCCCCATTTCTGGTTTAAGGTTTTTTCCCCCCTCAATCAGAATTACAGGAAAGCTCTTTTGACTATTCCAGTTAATATACTTTCCTTCTTCAGAGAATCCCATTTGTACTTAAGCTCAATTTTATAGTTATGGATAAAAATTATGGTTTTGTTTTACAAAATTCTTTAAAGGTTCAGCTTAAATATACCTGCCACAAAAATATTCTAAGAATGCATGTCATTTTAATCCATGTAGCTTTCTTGAGATTTGAACTATTCCACTGTATATCATAAGACTCTTTAATTTGGTAGTTTCCCACATGCCTCTGTCAAAACTCAATTTCTTAGGAGCAAAAATAAAGGCTGAGGTTATCCATAGGTCAGCCTAGTATGTATCTATTGACTGTGTTGTTTAAACATGTAATGGTGACATTTATGCAACTTTCTAAAGCCAATGTTCCTACAAAATATTCCAATGAAAATGCCAATTCTTGCTGTTCATATTCCATATGCCTTCATATTCCCTCTACAGATGGGGAGAATTAAAGACAAGGGCCTCTTCAGGAGAGGCCAAAACAATCAAGAAAGTGGTTTGACTGGATATTTGAAGCCATGATTCTTTCTGATGTATGTGTAATGTACTTTAAAACAAAGGAGGGTTTGATCTTGACTTTTTTAAAAGGTCCAATGAATTTCCCTTGACTAAAGGGGAACAAACAGCTGAATGAAACACAGTTGTTGGCTTGACTTACTGCAATATTTCATACAGCAATAAGAAATCCATCACTCACTGATGCAGGAATAGGTCCCATTAACCACTCTGGAAATTGCTTTTGAGTATGGGTAGTTCTTAATTTATAACTGAAATTACGTTAAGACCCTTCAAAAGGTACTTATAACCCAGTTTCAAAGATACAACCACTACAGTGCCTCTCCCCCGCTGTAACTGCCCTCCTTGTACTGGTTGCTTCTGCTGACCAGCTTTAGGTTCCCTTGCCAGTTGAAGAGCAGGCCTGGGAGCTAGCCAAGGCCTGGGGAACTCCAAGGGACATGAAGCAGAGCACCAGATGCCTCAGTGGTGGGGGAGACCTTGGGAGGCCATGTGCAGGCAGCCTTGAGCTGGTGTTAGGCCTGCAAGAGCCTCCCACACCCCTGATGCACCCTGTGGGTCACTTAATGACCAGCACTTTTGTTTGCATTGGGAAGAGCAAGGATGGGGGGGGTCATTAAGTGAGATGCTTTGCTTAATGGCCATCGCAACGTGACTGTCGGAATTGTGCAACGGGTGTCCAAATGAAGTCAGAGACGCTGACACAAACTTGTACTTTTGTATAAATAAATATATTTTACATCTATATGTACAGCAAACTAGATAGTCAAGCGAACAGGAGCATCGTGAGGTAAAATCACAGAGCAGACAGGGAAGAAAAGAATAAGTGGGGGAAAAGGGAAACTCCCCCTCCAGACCCACAGCAACCAATCAGAGCGCAGATTGCCTCACACAGGAACCAGCACTCTCCAACGAAAAAACCATAATTGTGTGTTCTGCCTCATTGCACAACCCTTCTGCTCCAGTTACTAAATTTAAATATCTTAACAGACTATAATGGGCAGGCTCCATTACGGTCATAAGCTGAGGACTTTTAATTATTACTGGGCTGGCTAAAAGAGAGTTAAATCTGAAAACAAACATAGGTTTTAGCTTTACAATCTAAGTTGTGATTGTTGTTTGGCTTCCTAGTACTATCGTGAGCCTGATTATTGCACAAAGGGAAAAAAACCGTGTGGTCTTGGAAGGTGATACAAAATTGTGGAATACTTGTTTGGACAGTGGTCTTTTGAATTCAGGACCATATTAAAATGGAGACTTTCTTTAAAATCTTTTGGAAACACTACAAAATGAAATAATAAAAATAGATAAGCTGTGTGGAATGCTCCTTTTAAACAGAACAACAGGATAGATTATTATATTTCTCTTGGAAAGCAAGAAACAATACGAGGTCAACTCACGGTGCCAGAGAACAGGGTTTTTTTAAAATTTATTTATCCTAATACAATAAAAAGAACAGAGGTTTAGCCCATTGGAAAGGTTTGGCTTGTTCAATTGCACTAACTTACCAAAAGAAAAGAAAAAATCGGTTGTAGGGGTACTAGAAGATGACAGCGCTAGGACCTGGATCTTACTTGTATAACCAGCATTTATTTTTTCTGCATATGATGAAAATATAGATAGGTAGTTTTCAACTTAAGACAGCAATTGGTACCAGAATTTCCATTGTTAAGCGATATGATCATAAAGTGTGACCGTATCACTTAATGACAGCAATCCCTGCAGACCCAGTTGCCATAGTTAGGTAAATCCCACGATCATCGTACTGGCTTCTCACAACCAATTCAGTGTGGAATCTGGCAGGAATTTGCAAGTTCCAGGTTGCTCACGTGCAGATCAGCAGACAGGTCAGTGGCTTCTGCTGGGTAGGGGAAGGGGCATGAGGGTGGGAAGGAGACATGGTGAGGTTTGGGAAAAGAAGACAGGGATGAAATGTGTATTTCATTAAAATAGAAACTGAATTTCAAAACGTTGTTAATGCAGATTGATTTCTATAATTCTTTCTGATTGCTTATGCCCCCCCCTTCCCTTTCTTTGTTCCTCAACTCTGCTGTGCATCGTACACATACCAAAGTTGAATTTGAACTCAAGAAATAGGATCTCCAGGTTAATCATTTGGATTTTGGAAACTATAATCCTGATGTATCTGGAGGATGTCAAATTGGGAAGAGGCTGATTAAACAATCTTTTCTCGATGGAAAAAATTACTCTTTTGTTAGCTTTCGTGGAATCATCCATTTGATTCCATTATATACGTCCTATGTTTTTGAAAAAAGAGCCGTATCTTTCCAAATCCTTTAAAACATTTTAAACACTGCTGCCAAATTAGGAAACTCTTGGGCTTATTCAGTTTTTTTCATTGGAATGGGGGCTGGGGGGGGGGTAGAAACATTGTTTCAAAATGGATGCTTAATTATACAGTAAGTTAGCCAAGGAAAAATATTTGTAGAACATCGTGCTGAGTCAACATATGGTTTGGAATAAACAACAGCCTCATTAGTTTGGCATGATGGGTTTCTGTCATGGAAGTCACTAATAAAACAGGACTGCAACTGAAACATTGCAGCTTGCAATAGAAGAGGCTGTGCCAATCCCTAAAAGGGTGTTTTTCTTTGTCAGATATTCAAGGAAATATGGTTTCCAACAAATACCATGAGCCGAGCTTCTGACCAAAGGAATGCTGTGCTGATTTGCTGGATTGGGTAACAGTAGCTTCTGTCCATCGGAAGATCAGAGACAGGTCAGTGTTCCATTGAGCAAGAATGATGTGCTTGCAGGGATGATTGGACCTTTATGGAGAAGGTTCAGTTCAATCCACTCAATCCAAGAAAATGTATGCTTATTTTAAAAGGCACTTCCTGAAAAGACAACACACTCCACTCAAACATGTGCCCTTGATGTCTGTTGTTATTGTAACTGCCAGCATCTTTCCGGAATCATTGGGCTTTCTACCATATGAAACAAGATCTTGGATTGGGTAATTCCCTGATCTGATCCCGTAAAACCTTTTTGTAAAATAATGCAATTCTGTTGCACAAGTGGTTTAAACGTTAGGGCTAAAACAGCAGCTCATTATTATTTCTGCCTTCTGAAACCCTGTCCCCAATGTTGGCTCAAGATATATGGCACCTTTAGGCCACATTGACTGATTGACTGATTGCAGATGTACATTTGTAGAATGATTCTCAAGGAAGGGCACTGCAGGATCCTCTAAGCCAGGGGTCCCCAACCCCCAGGCTATGGACCAGTCCCAGTCCATGGCCTGTTAGGAACTGGGCCACACAGCTGGAGGGGAGCAGCGGCTGAGTGAGCAAAGCTTCATCTGTATTTGCAGCTGCTCCCCAGCGCTGGCATCACCACTTCAGTTCCACCTCAGATCATCTGGCATTCGATTCTCATAGGAGCGCAAAGCCTACTGTAAACTGCGCATGTGAGGGATCTAGGTTGCATGCTCCTCCTTCCCGCCTTCTGGTCCATGGAAAAATTGTCTTGCGCAAAACCAGTCCCAGGTGCCAAAAAGGTTAGGGACTGCTGCTCTAAACTTTGGCACCCTAGGCTAGTGCCTACTCAGCCTTAGCCCAAGGCCAACCTTGCATGTCTCAAGGCACAAATATTCAATTATCTGAATGATAAGGAAGTGCAGTGAGATTTCATGTGAGCGCTCCTTTTGCCGACGAAACTCATCCTTTCTGTGATTGCATGAATGAAATCACATAATTAGGGATTGTCTAGGGCCTTGCAAGTCCACAGCTGCAATTTACACCCTATTTCTTGGACCAGCTACCGTGGGATTGTAAGTGAATGTGAAAGGATTTTCAGCCATTCCATAGCTCTGCAGACTTTTCACCAGGGGTGAATTGCACTTGGCGTTTTCCTCAACAGACTGTCACATATCTGGACCTTAAGAACTTCCTGTTCTTTTCTTGGAGACACACTGTATCATTCTGCTCTCTGGGCTGAAGATCCCCCACCCTCCTCCTCTGTAATCCAACCCTGCCTGTCTCATTTCTTGGCATCCCATATCATGAACTAAACCCAGCTCCAAAATACAACTGGTAAATTTAGAAGTCAGTGATATCACTGCCAAGGAGACTGAATGATACTCTTTTCATTCACTAACCCTACTGGATCAGCTCTTCACCAAGCTATTTGTTTACACAGGATGTTGATCCTCCAGCTAAAGTCACAAAAATTCAAAGCCCTCTGTGACTAAAACATACCGTGTATTCCCCTTGCAATCAAAATCAATATATGAGGCCTGAAATGAGCTTATATTTGCAGTATTTCCACAGCAGCTGTTATGTTTTAACCACATGTAAAATTGTCATTCATAACAAGCTGTGAATCAGTGTGCAAGTACAGTTGCTACCCATTCATGCTTTATGTGATAGTAGATTATATGACATGAAGTATGCATGTTTGTAGTCCCAGAAGTAATATGGCCGTCAAAATTCGGCAATACTAATATCAGTGACTGATATTTAATTGGTGACTGCTTCAGGAATACCATGTAAATATCTACATATAAATGAGTGGGACTGAATTTTTAGACAGAAAAATCTGATGCATCTTCCCATGACCTTTTCTTTGGGGACAAATTCCCATAGTATTCAAACTAAATATAAAGTCAGCTGTAAGAAAAATCATTTAGAACAGAGGTGAGCAATTCATAGCTCCAAAGGGCTGCACTCTGGAAATCTGATACTAACCAACCAGACTGCAAAAACACAATTCTTCATATTAAAAAAAAGTAATATATTTGCTTCTTTGTTTAGCAAGTTCATATGCTGTCCAGTTCCTTAATGGCTATGAATGTCCTAGAAAAATACTACAAAAACACTAATAAAACATTTAAATAAGAACTATAAAGCCCTTCCCCCTCTCAAAGTGTAAACATGAAAATATTCGATGGTTAAAATAAGTATATTTTAAGTCCATTTCTGAACCTTGGGATAGAGAGGGCTTGTTTCGACTCTGGTAATAATTTATTAGTACATGATAGGTTTGCCACGCAGAAAGATTACTTTTTTGCTTTTCATATAAACCAACTTTGAGGAGGAACTACAACGGACAATATGCCATTCAAAATAAGGCTCCAACAATCAATGTAAAATAAAGTTTATTTCTATGTTTTATGAAACAAAAGTTATAAAACTAGAAACAGGTTTATACATTGCATACATTGCTTACCAGAATCACTTCTTGATATGGTATCTTTGTAACGGTGGGCAAAGCTACGGAAAAAGGAAAACTTGCACCTCCTCATCAAGCCCCAGTTAATGTCACACAAAAACCCTAACTGCTCTAGACTTTGGAGTTTGGCTTTTGAAAATTCTGATAAATATGCCCATCCCAACTGCCTGAAAAGTTGTTCTCTTCATGCTTGTGAGAGCCTTTGCATTTGTATTTAAACAAAATGGCAGAAGATAATGAGATTTGGGCCACTATTTCTATGAGTAGATGTTTCTGATTTGTCACTCCCTGTTTGATTTGCATGATATCTGGTTATACAAAACTAGCAAATATTGATTTTTGAGGCTTAGGTTCACCAATCACACAAAACCTGTCAATTCACCCTTTCTGGATTCTACTTGGATTCCCCATTCAGTATTTAAATCCAAGCATAAACTTTACATTTCTTGTTTTAGGGATGTGCTTTGGTTAACTGCACTGATATCTTAATTCAGAAATCTGATATATTATCAGTAAAACAGCAATAATCTAGTAAACAATATGAAATGAACCTGCACTTACCTCTACAAGTCCAAATGGCATGGTGGGAACGTAGCATGAGATATATTAAAATACTCAAACTCAAATGAGAGAAAACTATAAAAGGACAACGGAAAGGCAACGTAATCTTCCCTTGAACAATAATTTAATCTGGTGGACGTGTGACAAAGCAAAGAAATATTAGAGTAGTATTCACATCTTAATACAGAAGATTCTTAGAGTGAATATAAAGATAAAACCAGAAACTTTGGGGTTTAATGGGAAAAGATTTTTTTTTTAAATTGGAACTTTGATGTTATATATGTTGATGGCAGCAAGATTACCTTATGCACAAAAATGGAAGTTGAGGTTTGATGCTATTATCTTATTCTACTGCACCAAAAGGAGTTGGAAATCAACACCTTTTCTTTCTTTCTTTCTTTCTTTCTTTGCTTTGCCCTACACTTTTCCCTTCCCTTCTCCTTTCCTTAGTTTCCCATTCTTTTCTTTTTGTATTTTTGTATTTTATGTTGTATTTGGATAAACGAATAAAAAATGTTGTAACCAAGACTGTATTTATTAGCAATAGCAATAGCGCTGAGACTTATATACCGCTTCTCAATGCTTTACAGCCCTCTTTAAGTGGTTTACAGAGTCAGCATATTGCCCCCAACAATCTGGGTCCTCATTTTACCTACCTCGGAAGGATGGAAGGCTGAGTCAACCTTGAGCCCTCTCAGGATCAACCTGCTGGCAATCAGCAGAATTAGCCCGCAATACTGCATTCTAACCACTGCGCCACCGTGGCTCTATTATTTAGTCAAAATAATAGCTCCTAATCTATGCATATAATAGCATTCACCACTGAAATATATATAAAACAAGATTTGTCTTTGTTTATCCCCTCTTAATTATTTGCAAGAAAGGATTCCAGCAACCTTTCCTAACCTGATGCTCTGCAGATATACTGGACCAGTTTCCTGAGAACCTGGTGTTCCACACATTTAGAGGAACCTATGCTCTTTTGCTTTGCAACTAGAGGCTAATAAGCATCATAGACTTTCATTCTCTATTTCCCACTAATAATACCACAAAGGTTGGAATGCTAGGCTAGAAAGAGCCACATTTTCTCTTCAACTCCACCATTACATCATCACCAAAATTCACCAGGATGAGGCCAACCCACAGGATACCAATGAAGGCTTTATTAAGGAAAAAGCTATGAAAACATTTATTTACCTTTCACCACTTGTATGACCCCATTCTTAATAAAGCCTCCAGTAGGGCATTGATGTTTGCTTTTAGCATTGGTTAAGAAATCCATCAAGAGATTTGGGATTATGGCCAATATAATCTAGGTGTTTGTTTTCGGTCCTAGAAGAATGTGAGCCATATATGGGATTCAGTGAGGGAAATAAGGAGCTGGTAATGGGCAGCTTCATGAGATATCTCAGAAAAGAGAATTTGCAACCAGCTGGTTCTAAAACCTCTTAATGTATAATGTAGCAAGGCCTCCTGCTGAATCTAGCTTTAAACAAAATGTTCCTTAAGAAGATG
This sequence comes from Azemiops feae, assembly GCA_023970755.1. Taxonomy (NCBI): domain Eukaryota; kingdom Metazoa; phylum Chordata; class Lepidosauria; order Squamata; family Viperidae; genus Azemiops; species Azemiops feae. The sequence continues at coordinate 2,209,000 of JALGBA010000035.1, forward strand.
GCTTGGGGTGCAGAATATGGGTCAGAAGTTATGAAAACGCGATTAGTAACAGATGTTAGAATGTACCCTGAATTTGACAAACTAGAAAATTCAACAGTCCATGTCCTCCAGCCACTAAATTATGAATTGAAAAGAAGAACTTTTGTGCAAACTTTCACTGCACAGTTGTTTCCCCCCCCCTCCAAACAGGTTTCTTTTTTTGTTTCAGAAGCATAGGTTCTACCTGACATGCACAAATGTCTTCCATTTTCATTCCAGCCTCCCAGCTATAGCTGTGGTATTCATCTGACTCCATTAGAGCAGCCTTCCCTGCATCTGGGAAGAAATCACTTAGTGACGGAACCTACAGTTTCCATGGTATAGTAGTGGTCTCATGTCACCTATTAAACTTAAGAGAAAACAGGAAAGACCACTGTCCAAAGGCCCATACAGTCAGAATACGATACAAAGCTAGATCAGACAATGTTCAGATTCAGGTAAAACAACTACATACGGAGAGACAGATGTGTAAAATCAACAGTGATGTTCTTGCTCTGGAAATGACTTGGAGTTGGTTTTTCAGAAATAATCTGAAGCTTGAAACACCTGAGGCTTCTTGTCTGTTCTTTCAACGTATTTTGTACTTGAGGTTCTGCTACTGAGTTAGCTGTTATTTTGTTTTTAGTATCCATTTTGATGTAGAATGTATTTTCTAACCACCTTGGATTCTGGGGCATGGCAGAAAGTTTTTTTAAAAAAGTTTTAAAACTAAAAATGATATTTAGATAATGAGTTACTTTTTTAAAATAAAATGTAGCAATGTCTCTTTCGGACCCTGCTTCCCTTTCCTATGGGGAACACTGCCTGAATCACAATGACAAAGACAGACGATGCGGTAGGTGCAAGTTCTTTCTTTTTCCAAATTTAAACATTCAGGAAAGAAGTAAGGAACCGCTGCCTTCAAAACCTGTCTTTGCCAACCACCATCATCACCACCATGTATTGGACTACAGTAGTCAGTCTGTCTGGGAATTCTCAGGTTTGTTATCCAATACACCTAAAGGGTTCAGCTTGGGAGTCTCTTGCTCGAGAGAACAGTTCACACCTGTTCGGCAGCCATTGCCCTCTCGTACATTCTCTCCAGAATACGATGGATGCCTGCGAAGCTCGGCCTGTCCGAAGGCAACTTGCTCCAACAAAGGCGCATCAGGTTGTAAAGCTCCAAAGGGCAGTTATCTGGGCACGACAGGATATTTCCATCTCTTACGTAATAAATGACTTCCTCATGAGCCATCCCGTAATAGGGCTGCATGCCAAAGGCAAAAATTTCCCACAGGACCACTCCATAGGCCCAGACATCGGACTCCGTTGTATAACGGTTGTAGAAGATAGATTCAGGGGGCATCCAACGTATGGGGATGGCATCATTCTCGTTGGCTTTGTAATAGTCCGCTGAGTACATATTTCTGGAGAGACCAAAGTCAGCAATTTTAACCACCATGTTTTCTCCTACCAAACAGTTTCTCGTGGCCAGGTCCCGGTGCACAAACTTGCGCTCCGAAAGATAGGCCATTCCAGCTGCGACTTGTTTGGCAATGCAGAGTTGGTCAGTGCAAGAAAGAGTGGGCACGTTAGGGCTGGAGGGTCTGATCTTTGGCTCAAGGTTGTTGCCGCTTGGGTTACAGAGGCTGCGTGGCGATCGGTTTCGCAGGTATTCGTTCAGGTCTCCAAACGCCATGTATTCGAAAAGCAGGCACATGGGCTTTCCGACAGCACACACCCCTGAAACCAAGAATCTCTGTTAGATAAACACGATTTGTTTGCCGTCGTTTCATAAGCAAGAGCAAAGAGTCATTTCATATGCCAGGAAACAGAAGAGTTGGAAAAAATAGTACCTGTTGGTTCTCTTCATAGTTTATGTCTCATAATACAGGGAGACCTCGACTTACAACAGTTCATTTAGTGACTGTTCGGAGTTACAACAGCACTGCAAAAAGTGACTTGTGAACATTTTTCACACTTAACGACCATTGCAGCATCTCCATGGTCGTGTGATGAAAATTCAGATGCTTGGCAACTGACAAATATTTATGTGATGGTTGCAGTGTTCTGGGGTCACGTGATCATCTTTTGTCACCTTCTGTCAAGCAAAGTCAGTGGGGAAGCCAGATTCACTTAACTGTTTTATTAACTTAACAACTGTAGTCGTTCACTTAACAGCTGTGGCAAGAAAGGTAATAAAATGGGTCAAAACTCACTTAAAAACTGTCTCACTTGGCAACAGAAATTTTGTGCTCAACTATGATTGTAAGTCGAGGACTGTCTGTATATTGTTTTCTCTAATAGTTGAATACATATTATGCTTCCCCAACATTGTTGGCTTACCAGAGGTGATGAGAACTGTAGCTTAACCCACTGGGAAACTGCCAGGTTGGGTTACCAAAAGGGAAGATTGCTTTTCCTGTTATGAAATCACTGCCATGCGATGGGCACCCATATCAATTTTTAGAATTAAATATAAATAAATAAATACATAAAATTAAATCTGCAAGAGAGAAGAATTATCCTAAAGAAAAAACAGATGTTTTAAAGACTCATTATTTACAGGACAGAAATAACCATTTCATGATGGTGGAAAAGAGGAAGAGAAAGAAGAGGGAGAAAGAAAAGGCTGTATAAAAAAAAAACATGAAGTAAAACAAATGGCCAGCACCACACTTCCGCTTTGAAAAGCAGCAAAGATGCTTTTCTCGCTCTTGAAAAAAATTCCAAAAACAATTTCTTTTGCATTAACCAAAATGATTTTTTCCTCAACAGCACTAGCAACAGATCCCACTTTTTAAAACATCTTAGCTTCCAGTAACAGTGGATTCAACAATGGATGATGTAATTAGCTTAGCATGCCAGGTATATGTGGATGATAAAACAAGGAATCACTTAAGTGTATACAAAGTGCTTTTCTCTCATCATTCAAGCTCATTGTCATTTGTGAGTTAAGTGAGGCACTGGACATCAAGCCGAGGAACTTTGTTCATCGTATGTAATCAGAACATGCAATCTTCTATTAGTACTATTAAAACGGGGGAAAATGGAGACTGAGAAATGCATAAATATGTATCATACTTTTCCAATCAACATTCAGTAGCTGGGTTTGAATTTTTGCTAGTGCCTTCAACTAACTTTTAAAGAAAAAGGAAGCATTTCTTAGTGTGAAAACATCTGGATCTGACTCAAAGTAAAGTGTCCACATGAAAGTTTTGGGTCAAAGGATGCTCAGCAGTCCCATAACCCTTTGGCCTTTCTTAATGTATCCAATATGGTGTTAATAAAAACACACACACATTTCTCCGGCAGAGGGTCAATTTCCTGTTTTCTTTTTCCTTTTTTGCTGCTGAAATACAGACAATCCTTTCAGCCAGAGGAAGACACAACAAAACCTTCAGGTATTATTTCTATTGAAAATCAGTTTTGATTCTGATTGCAACGCTCAATAGCCTTTGATGGGAAATGACAGAGAAGGAAAGGGCCAGAACGAAACTATCAAATGATGCACTGTATTATGGAAAGAAAGGGAAGGGAAGTATTGGATCCTCTGAAATATTAGGTTGAGGGCAAGAAGACTCTCAAAAATTGCAAGTAATTTTGCACAGGATGCTAAAGAGCCAGATGTATCCAAAGCTTTGCCAGATCAAAACTCACGTTCTAATACTGCCAACTCCTTCATCAATTAGTCATCTTTGATAGTCGTCTATATAGTTAAAGATATATTTTAAAATTTTTGTCTACCATATGAAAGGGGAAAACCAAGAGATTTGGCTTTGGTACCTAAAAGTTTGACAATGTTTGGATTGTCAAATTCAGCCATGAGAGCTGCCTCTCTTTGAAAATCGGCCTGCATGTCTGCTGAGGCTTCTTCTTTGAGCATCTTCACTGCAACCATTGTGAAGGGTTCATAGGGAAGCAGTCCAGGAGCCCTAAGGGAAGATGTAGAAAGAAAAGTTACAGGTTGGATGGAGTCCTTTATGAAATGCAACTCCCAAAATTTCCAGCAATCAGTTGTTAGACTGTCATGATTTAGTGGGACAGGAGGATTAAAAGAGGATGAGTTACAGAATGATAAAAGCCACACCCATGTCTGTTTAACTTCAAACTACAATTTAGCATTGCATGGAAAGCATTTTTTTTCTCATTGGTTATGATAGGAAGACATTCCCATCCCACTATTATCACCCTGACAGAACATAGGATATGGCAGAGTGTAGCAAGAAATCACAGCATATCACTACCAGTATATCATCCCTATATAGGAAGACTAACTAAGATAATAGGGCACATGGCAGGAAATGATATCTATTCTGGCTTCATAAAGTATGCTTATTTATTTTCATTTCTTCCTCAAGTTCAAATAGCTAATGATAAAAAAAAAAAGAATATGCAGAGCAATTGGTAATTAGGACCACACTTCAAACAGAATATGATTAAAGGGAATTTTTACTTCTAAGTATCTCACGTTAATAGATACGTCTGGTCTGACCAGAAGGAAGAGATATCCTAGTCATGTAGTAACTCTCTGTCCTTGTATGTAGTAGGGAACAGTAAGTGCATACAGTCCTCCTGCTCAGCTGTTGGCTTAAATGTCAAACTGTTTTACTATTCTGGAGCCATTCAGTGGTTCTAGTCTCCAAAACATATTTCTAGCTTTTCTGATAGCTGCTCTGGCCATATGGCAGCCAGACAGGTGCAGCTGAATGCCGCAAATGTCACATCATTGTCAAATGCCAGCATAAGGCAAAATGCCAGTCTGAAATCAAATCACCCCAAGTGGCAATACAACTGCAAGCCAGGCCTATTTAACTTTGCAACCAAGAGCATCAAATTCTTTGCAATATTTAAGCTCCATGAAATGTCTTCAGGAAACTGTTGGGCTCCAGTGATGAACCACAGGAAGCTCTTTTAATGTACTTGCAACATATTTTGATCTGTGAGAAAGAGACGAGGAAAATGGTATGACTTCCTTGAGCAGTTGGAGCAATGGAAATTCAACTGACTTCTAATTTGGATTGGGGAATCTTAATTGCTTTCCAGAGCCAAAACATAAGATCTGAAATTCTGCAGCCACAAAACTAAAATACTGCAATTTGGAATATTAGGTTTTCTATTTCTATTTTCTGTCACCAGATACATTCCCACAACAGTAAATAAATAATCTAGTAGTATGGCAAGATTCTGTCTAAAGCACTGTTTCTCAATCTTAGCAACTTTAAGATGTGTGGACTTCAACTTCCAGAATTCTCCAGCTAACTTGGTTGGCTGGAGAATTCTGTGAATTGAAGTCCACACATCTTACAGTTTCAAGGTTGAGAAACACTGGTCTAAAGGATCCTGTTCTGTGGGCCTAACACTGGGAAATAATATTACATCATTCAGTATCAATTTCTGTTTTCATCCATCTTTCAATCTTCTGACCTCCTAAAACTCTGTTCTCCTGCAAGGTACAGCTAACATTGGGAAGAAGTCTGGTTGTTTCAGATTCCAAGTTATCACTTGATGTTGGGGAGAAGGCAGTTATCAATTTATATCAGTGATGGAATAAAATCCAATCACATTGCAGAAGTGGATGAATCTTTTACTGCAAATCCTCTACTCTCTCTTTTAACAGATCTCTTTAGCATTTAAGATACTGAACAATTACTGACTTTATCCACCTGATCAAGATTTATCTATTAAAATAGCAAACAAATCTTCACATTATTTCGTATTTGGACCACTGTACAAAGAAGGCCATATAATATTCTGATGCAGGTTTTCAATGTCTCCGTCAGCATGAATAATTCTTAATTCTGATGTCGATTATTGCAGTTTCTTCAGAAGCCACGAGCCATATAAATTGAACAAATAATTCCACCTTTATCTTTAAAACATCCTTTCAATATACAATGAATACTAGGGTGACTGTTTTTTGCCTTGCAATGATAATATTTTCTGATCCTTCAGTGGGCCCCCTTCCTATCATGGTGAAGCAGCATTCAACAAGTGTTAGATTAACTATTAAGAATGAATTGGATATATTACTGATGAAAGTTTCCAAGAACCAATGAGTGCCACTCTTCCAATGAGCTAAATGGATACATAAGACATCTTGAGAGGTGAATGGATAGCTTTTTCTGCCCATTTACAAGACTTTGGGGGAGGGACTGTGAGTGGAAATGGGAGAGGGAAACCTCTGCAAGATAAATCACATTCATTTCCACTCTTAAAAAGACTTGTACTACTCCCACCACCCCCTCATCAATGCCCGCTTATTTCAATGGACAATATTAGCCAGTTCATGAGTGGTGGGCTGGCATACACACCTGCACATGCAGCTCAACTTGCATGAGTTGAGCTGCGCATGCGTGCATGCACACCAGCCTGCCACTTGTACGGTCCATTTCCCCTCCCCCAGCTGGGCCGCCAAGCAGCAATGGTTGGGGACTGCTGTTCTAGCCCACCCCCCTGCTCAGGTAAGAAACCCTATACTATTTAAGACAAATGGTTGTCCAATCTCTTCTTGGAGCACCTACAACTTCTGGAGGCAAGTCATTCCATTGATTAATTGTTCTTCTCCTTAGTTCTAGGTTGGTTCTCTCCTTGATTAATTTCCATCCATTGCTTCTTGTTCAGCTGCTCTGGAGAATAAGTTGACCCCCCTCTTCCTTGTGGCAGCCCCTTAGATATTGGAACACTGCTATCACGTCACCCCTAGTCCTTCTTTTCATTAAACTAGACATACCCAGTTCTTGCAACTGTTCTTCATATGGCTATATGAAGTCACCATATGAAGTGATAATCTATTTTCTAGTGATAATATATTCCCCCAGTAGTCATTCTGCTCAGTATAAAAGGAACAGCAGACATTTGGTGTTTGAGGAGCCAATGCATCTAAGTCAGAATTCCCCCTTAATCACAATGGTACCACAGCAGCAAAGGCCTTGGCATGCCTGGAATAAGTGGGAAAGCTTTCTTACCGGAAGGGAATTTAGGAGGATATCACTAATATTGGCTTATGTAGTGCCATCTATCTGTGATATACAATTCATTTAAATACGTCCCTATTTTCAAACTATTTAACCCTGTAGGACTTTAAACAGAAAGAACTCAATGATAGCTGCCAAATCATGACTGGTTAACAGTTTGTTTACCTTGCTTGAAAGACCCGTCCAAAAGCACCTTCTCCGATATCTCTTACGTATTCAATATTATTTCGTGGATATTCCAAACTGAATAATTTGGGATTCAAAAGTAGGGGCATGCGTTGATACATAGGATTGGGGTGCAGCCTATCCAACAAGAGCTCCGAAGGAAGAGTGGTCAGAGCTGGTGGTACCAACTCCCTGAAATGAATGAGAGAGAAAGAATCTGTGGCTTAATTGGAATAAACCTTGCAAACAAACCAACAACTTTTTGTGACTCAAAATTCTAGCGTCCATTCAGCCAGGATATACTGTATGGAATATACAAAAATAGAGGCATATTATAATATTGATAAAACACAAATTAAACTATGAGGTTATTTCCCTGTCATTTAAGGTATGTAATCCTGTCTCCAGTATTACTCTTAGAAGCATCTATATCCAAGACACTTCGCTCTAAATGATGACACTTATAAAAGGCTAAATCTGCCTATATACAAAAAGCTCTCTTTCCTAAACTGATTCCTCCAGTTTCAAAGGATTTCAGGCCACATAATCCCCATCTTTGGCCATGTAAGGATAATGAAAAAACAACACTGAAGAAGCTACATTGAAGAAGCTAAATTACCGTGGGACTTTAGAATTGAGATACACAAGCACCTGCCGCATTGCATCTCAGACTTAACAACTGTCCATAAGAAAGACAAAAAGAAAAAGTCTGGATAGTGAATGTGGCAGTGTCTGGAGGCAGCAGAAGAGAAGAGAAAGAACAGGGGGGGGAATCCCAAAATACAAAGCCCTGCAAATAGAAATAGAATGACAGGAAGGAGAGAGTCTGGCCCAAAGTCATCCAGATGGCTTTCACACCTAAGGGAAGATTTTGGTTTCCTTCGGTTTCTAGTCCAGCACTTTAATCACAACACTAAACTGGCTCTTCAATTCAGCAGTTAATGTAACTCTTCATTTTGCTGAATCTGATTCTGCTCACTAACACTTACCTTGTTTTGTTTTTCCATTGCTTGCGTCTCCGACAACAAACAAGGACTGTAATAATGAGAATGATGACCATTGCAAAGCTGGAGATGATGGAGATGATGACAGTCATGGAGTAGGTAGGAGAGAGAGAGGAGAAGAAAGGGAAATGTGGAGATACTGTACTCAACTTTGTTGTTCCCAATGCCAAGGAATCTAAAATAGAAACAAATCAGACTTCATTTTTAGAGGCATTGTTGCTATTATCATATTGCCATGGAAATTAGTATGGAAGCAGCCTCCATAAGCAAAAGCACTGTCTGATGAATTGAAGGGAATAGGAATTGGGCTTTTGTATTTAGTGTGGAAAAATATTTGAGGATAAAATCATAACATTCTTAGTCCTCAAATGGCAAAAATAAAGACTATTGTCATGGTTCTGACGGACAGAGACGAATAAAGCAGAACTCTGAGGCTTGAAAATTCCTCAAAGAACATGTTTATTAGTTACAAAGTATCGGTACGGTCAAGAGTGAAACCAAGTCTGGATACACACATAACAATTCCCCAATATGAAGTTAAAAGTCCCACCCATAAAACTATGCAAGCAACTATGTTCCCCAATATAATTATTTGGTGGGCTTTTTTACACAACGCCCAACCTGCATGAACTGACAGCTGACAGTAGCTCCATGAACCTTCTAAAGATCACAGCTACACTGATGCTCCAAGGAGGGATGTTTGGTTGCAAGCAACCTTTCTGAAACAGTCCTAGTGTTTTACCCAGTACTGAAAGGGGCCAACAAATCTTTTTAAAACTGTTTTAATTCTCCCAACACATGTGACTTCAAAATGATTTTAGTTACCAATATGCCCAACTGAGATTAAAATACCATAGTACTGTTTGTAGGAAGAATCTGCAGATAAGGAGTTTTAAGTAATCCCCTTTTCTTACAAGTGCCAAATCTCCAAATCAAATCAATCTCCACTCCTAATTTCACAATATAATTCCACTGTTTTGCTTTTAAGGAAATATGAGGAAAATAAACATGCCAGAGACATATACATCACCCTGAGTTTTTCAAAAGAAAGAAGGAAATCAATATGAATAGCTAAGATTCAGTGATGTACTTATTTTTATTACTGTATAGCAAGTCAGGTTAAATCCTTGCAACTTAGTGAATTCAAAAACAGATGGTTTTTTATTGGTTAACTTTTCTTGTACCCTGAAAAAAGCATCATCGATTATCAGATTTATTGATTCTAGTCAATTTTAATTATTGTGGTAAGTTACTGATAAAAAAGATACTGAAACATTTCAGAACCATTTTATTATTGTTTACAGCCAATTTCAAAACAGAAACAAAAGTTCATAGAGTAACGTTGAATTAAGTTTTGAAATAGTGGGCTTTGCGCAGTAGTGCAAGTAGCCAAGGGATTGCGGGGCTCCATACCTACGGCTGATTTTTTCATGTCTGGGGACCCTAGATGGGTGTATCCAGACTTGGTTTCACTCTTGACAGTGCTGATACTTTGTAACTAATAAACATGTTCTTTGAGGAATTTGCAAGCCTTGGAGTTCTACTTTATTCGTCTCTGTCTGTCGGAACCAATGACAACAGTCTTTATTTTTGTCGTTTGAGGACTAAGAAGTGATAAGGAGGGGGACTTTTGCCCCACCCTCCCACAGAAGGAAGCAGCAAATTAAACTCTTATGGGGGACAGAAATATATTGAAATGAAATGAATATAAGACTTAAATCTGGATAAGTTTGAAATTGGTGGAATTTATTAAGATTTTCTTTTCAAAAGATTATTGATGAAAACAGAAGAAAGTAATTGTTTGTTCTGAAAACTGAAAAGCAAACTGGTGCTGACATCTAGTGGTGGATGAAAATATACAACTGTAGTTGCTCTAATACAGGAATTGGCAGAAAGCCTAGAAAAAGATAACTTGTTTTTGTGACCTTCAATGTCTTAACTAAACAGAGAACAGCTGAAACAAAGAAAAGAAAACATTTTGGGCTACCTACAAGGCAAGAACTATAAACCTTCCTGGATTATAAATACTTATTGAATTGTGACTCTAAAGCTGTTTGCAGATAAAGGAAAACTTTGATTTTTGGCTAACATGGAACATCAGAGATCTGCAGAAAGTACATATCAAGAAAAAACAAATACCTTCCAGGAGGAAATGTATGCTATGTTGCAACTAATTCAAACGACAATGATTTCAAACCATGAGGGAATTAAAAATGACTTTGAAAATATAAATGAACACATCTTCAATTTAACCTTACAACAACAAAAAAACTCTCAGAAAATAAAAATAGAGAGCTATCAGATAAAGCGGACAACTGAACATAAACCAGAGAAAAGAGATTTAAAGATGGAACCCAACAATGGAAGGAATTATGACTTAACCGAGGCAGAGAAAAACCTGCAGGAAATATCAGACATGGAAAAGATAACCTACACTTCAAGATTGCAAAATAAGTCTGAGGACAAGAAAAAAGATTTGACAAAATGGATTATAGAGCTGTCAGGAGAACTACGAGAACTTGAGAGACAAAAAAATGATAAGAGAAATTAAGAGAGAGAGAAAAAAGATTTTCAATGAATATGAAGGAGCGAAACCCTCCCACAAAATCATCTTACTGGATTTGTCTCTTGTAATTACAACATCTACAAGACTATGGGAAGACTTTTTGGTCCAGCAGAGCATACTGATTAGGAAAGATGTTTGGCAAAAAAAAAAAAAAAAGGCTAAAGTTAGAATTAAGAAATTAGATGATGGGATTTATCAGAGGGAATATCTAAAGATTAAACACTTGTTTGAATATGGTAAAAAAAGAGAAAAATTCTGGATATAAATGTATTTTAGTTTAAGAGGGATGGACCCCTCAAGTAACATAGTATTTTTTTATGATATGAGAAATATAAAAATGTTGGGATGGTTTATATGAGGGAAAAGTTTTAGATACTTAAGTGTAATTGATCTTGAGAAAATCTCAATTGATAAGAATGTTCTGAATAGATTCAAAAGATTAGATGATTGGATTTATTAGATGGAATATTTAATGATTAAACATTTGTTTGAATATAGTTAAAAAGAATAGAACAATTCTGGATATAAATGTATCTTAGCTTAAGAGGGACATGTTTCTCAAGTAGTATACTATTTCCTTCTTTTTTTCTTCTCTTTTTCTTTTTCTTTTTTTTTTTAAGATATGAGAAACATAAAATTGTTGGGATGGCTTGTATGAGAAAAAAGACTTAAATATTTAAGTGTAATTAACTCTGAGAAAATCTTAACTGGTAAGAATGTTTTGAACATTGCAGGGAAAACAAATCTAAATAAGAACTTTGAAAACAGGATCTATGACAAGGTAATTAAGATGATCAATTAGAAAAGAAGCTTTATATTGATGTAGTTGTTAAATACTAGAAAAATGTTTATATTCAATTGTTATCTATCAAAATACTAAGAAATGTACTAATTTAAGGTTGGTAAAAGAGAATATTATTGGAAAAAGAGAAAATCAAAGAAAGCTGCTATGTGGATTATGGAACTGTAGAAATTAAGTGTTATTGATTGTTTTTAAATGTAAATGCAGACAACATGCTGTTTACCAAATATTAAGGTGACTATGTTAAAAAAAATTAAATATATTTTTAAAAAAAGTTTTGAAATAGTGAGTTTGCAGCTTTTGGACTAGATCCACTGGATAAAATTCACACCAAACACTCCTTTTGACTGAATAATATTTGTAATGGGATCTTACCATCTTCACACTGAGGTATGTGGCAATATTCCCACTGTATAGAAGGATCTTTTGTATAACACCAGGGCCGTGCATTTTCACCCCCTGGATTACGACAATAATTGATTGCATCGAAGAGCTCTGGGAAAATCTCAGGTGTTTTTCTATGTGCATGAGGAACCTAGTGACAAGGGAGAAGAGAGTAAATATTTTTCAAGTATTTTCTCAATTTTTTGGCACTTTTGAAGCAATCATAGCAGAATTTTGTAACGAATGAAAACTCCAGGGGGGAAGAGCTGATGAATCAGTACTAAGCTATATCTTCCCCATTTAAAAATATGAATGGAATGATCAACTTGTTTTCCGGCCATATGTTTCGCATATCCCACCATTTGTCTACTCTGCTGCCACATTAATTTGTTTAAAAGAAAGTTCTGCAGGAAAGTATGAATATGAATTGATTTTCTCCACTTTTCAAAATACATTACCACCTTTTTGATTTGTTTCCATACTTAATTTTTAATAGTTTTTTTTTTCAGTAGAAAGAACCCCAGAACAAATCAGTGAGGGCTGCAGGAAGAGAACTGTATTTTATTAGTCAGGAAGATTGGTCCATTTCATTTTGCAACACAAAAAGAAAAAAATCCCCAAGCATGCCAGCAATGTGTTTCTCATTTTAGAATAGAATAGAATAGAGCTGGAAGGGACCTTGGAGGTCTTCTAGCCCAGCCCCCTGCTCAAACAGGAGGTCCTATACCATCTCAGTCAGATGATTGTCCAGTCTCTTTTTAAAAACTTCCGGCGATGGAGCGCCCACGATTTCTGGGGGTCAGCTGCTCCATTGGTTGATTGTCCTCACTGTCAGGAAGTTTCTCCTACAATTCAAACTGTGCTGTTCATCTCCCAACATAAAGCTCTTTTTAATCTGCAAATAAACTTGACATAAACAAGCCCACATCTTTCTTCTCCTGTACACAAAGGCTAATCTACTTCCTTGCCCGGAAATGATTTGATATCAATGATTCCCAGAGGAAGATATATATTCAAATCTACTTTACAGCAAAGCTTTCCTCCACCTTGAAAAATAGTTTTTTTTACCTGTGCACTCCACTTCTGACATGGAATGCCAGAAGCTGTGACATTCACCGAACCTTCATATGTTGCCCCATTCCCTTTGTAACAAGTTTCTGAAGAGAAACAAAATTAAACAGGATGGTCTGATAACAGTATAGAATACATTCCATTTAGTGGACAAACCATATTTGCTCTGGCAATATTGAAAAAAATAAACGTTTTTTTCCCCAAGGGTTAAATGGGGAGACTGAATATGGTTCACTGGCGTCTTTTTGACAGATCAGGAACTCAGCAAGATAATTTATGGGGCGGCTGTAACAGCTCTCTTAAACCTCAGACTCTTTCTCTTTTTTTTTTATAAGTCCAGTTAATTTAATTTAAATTTTTACTCTTACAGTCGTGAACCTTCTGCCCATCCTGCTAAATTGCCCAACACTTTTCACAAAACCATATATTCTTTTAAAACTTCATATTCTAAAGAGAACTGCTTACTTGTTGTGCCTTCTTTTTTCAGATCTGAGGAAAGAAAAAGGTAGAAAAAATGTAATCAAGATCCTATATAGTAATCCCCGAGATAAAAGGTTTGGTGCCGTGGTATTTAGTATGACATGATTAAAGGAACATTAAGTTACCAACCAATCATCATAGCTATGCCTTTATCCCCAGTTAGATGATCCACCATTTGCAGATAAGTATAAATCATCATGGAAAGAACATTTTAACCCGACCTTTTTCTGTGGGTTACATTGTTCTTCCAGAGCTCAGGGCAATTGATGAAAGAGATCCTCAACATTTTGATTAAAACGCATTCAGTGATATGTGGAGGTTGAACATTTCATAGGTGCCCAAGCTACCTAAGAGCAAAACTCTTTTACTTCTTGCCTTGTTGTGTCCTTGACTATTCAGAGGCTGAATCAGAATCCCATTACCCATGACTATTTATTTCATTTTTATATATATACCCTGCCCTTGTAATCAATTGGGAAACAGACAGGAAGGGAAATTGGGCAGGACTCTGGGTCTGACAGCACTCATGTCAAATACATAATTTTCACAAGAACTTTTGTGGAGCAAGGGGGGAGATGTTTATTTTATTTATTTTAAAAAAAATAGTATGGCCATCCATCTTCGAACACAACTCTGAGAGGCTTCCAATCACAATTAAACTACTCAAACCAGAAAACCTGAAACTAAAAATCCAGTACAGGTAGTCTTTGATTTATGCAACCTCATTGAGCCCAAAATTTATGTTGCTAGGCGAGACAGTGGTTATGTGAGTTTTACCTCATTTTATCACCTTTCCTCACATGGTTGTTAAGTGAATCACCCAGTTGTTAAATTAGTAACACAGTTGTTAAGTGAATCTTGCTTGTCTATTGACTTTGGTTTGTCAGAAGGTTGCGAAAGGTGATCACGTGACCCTGGGACACTGCAACTGTCATAAATATGAGTCAGATGCCAAGCATCTAAAATTTGATCATATGACCATGGAGATGCTGCAGTTGTTGTAAGTGTAAAAAATGGTCATAAGTCACTTTTTTCAGGGCTGCTGTAACTTTGAACAGTCACTAAACAAACTGTTGTAAGTTGAGGACTACCTGTACTTCAGTCATCCTCCCAGGATGCCCCAACCACCATCCCCAGGCGCTCCTCACTCTAATTCAGTGTCCGTGTGAAGAGTCAGCTCTTGATGGTTTTTCAGAAGGCTAAAAAGGCTGAGCGTCAGCCAGATTGCTGGGAGGAGAGTGTTCCATAAGGTAAGTTTTATTACACTGTCCTGCAATTTACTAAGGCACTTACCAAAATGTGGGATCCTGGTGCAGACGTTGGGATCTTGGTGCATGCTGGGAAGTCTGTTACACTCTGGCAAAGTAAGCAACATCAGTGCCGGCTTATAAATACCTCTGCGGGCATTTTCTTCCATCGCAAGCCATTCCTTAAAGCAGTAGAGATCCTTTACAGCAAGGCAATGCTCTCTACATCGTTTATAAACAGTGGAATGCATAGTCAGCCATACAATCACAATACTGCAATCACAATGGATTGTTATATAAACACACAACCACAGAATGGTGTAAGTAAGATCAGCAAAGGAATACCGATTATGAATCTCTTTTAAACTAGTGGAGGATCTGTTTTGTACACTGAAATTAATTATCTTTTAAATCTTGTCCGGGACTCTGTTTTTGGTACTGCTATGCCACCTTTTGGCTTTGTTTTCTTTCATTCATTTTGCATACATGTATTAGCGTATTTTGTCAACAGCAATGGCCGAACACCCATTCACAAAAAGCCAACTGCAGTTGTAAGATAAATAGAGAGCTATACTTCTTACTCTGCTAACAGGTGGTTGACAGTCTCTGTGTACAGAGTTGCTAGGTGAAGGAAGAAACTTACTCCAGAAAATATCTGAGAAGGCTTAATGTTTTCAGAATGATCTGGGAATCTATACTCTTGCTTGATTCAAAAGTGGAAAACATTGCTGGTCAGATTCCAATAATTCCATGCTAAACAACTTTAAACTCAGAACATGTCCAAAGCATGTTTTTCAATGGCATGGGATAGAGGCCCTGAATGCATGCAAACATTTAACATAGCCTTTCTGATCATTGCCACGAAGGACCTAATGAGGAAAACGTGTATTTACTGTGAAATGATGGAATAAAATAACGAGAAAGGGAAGTTACATTGTGCATATTTCTTGTTTGTCTGGGGGTTTTTTTTTGGGGGGGGGGGTTATCTAAGTGCCCCACTCTAAAAACAGAATGCCAAATTAAAAAGAATGCTTGCTTTGAGCCAGTAGAGCAGAAGTTGCATTTTGTGCAAGAATTAGAAATACAATATGCCTGTCCTCTTTTGGCTGACCCCCTCAATTTGAAATATTATATCAATTAATCCTAAAGTGCACTCGCATCAGTGCTTATATGAACATATTTATACTACAGTGTGTAGAATAGTGGTGAAGTCAACCACCATCACGTCCTCAAGAAAAGAAGCCTACTTGAGCCACACAACTCAAATTCAGGCTGCGTAACAGAACGTCATATAATTTGTGGGATAAGCCAAGAATCCAAAGCAAAGTGTTTTGCTGATTTCTGTTACCTGCAAACAGGTTTTGGAGCAGGTCCAATCCTGGAGGGGTTGCACTCCTGGAAGATGTAGTGACAGAGCAGTGACTCAGCGGCTGGACGGCAGAACGGACTCATGGTTTTCAGCTCAGCCCAGGCTGTGCGAACAAGCAGTTCCTGGGTCTCCTCTGGGTCTCCATAGGAAGTATTAAAGAAAACAAATGCATCCTTTGCCAACAAAGCACTGCACACCTCTCCCCGATATGAACTGCAGTAGCCTGCATCACCTTTGTAGAATTTGCTGATGGGAGAAACACATGTAGATGAGGATTTCCATGCAGGCTGGAACTGAGCAAAGGTGTACAGCCATTGAAGAAATAACAATAGCAATTCTGAGGGCTATGAGGTAGTCCTTGCTTAATTGCCCAGTTTAGCAACTGTTCCAAGTTAGAACAGTAACTTTATGGAAAGTAAAGTTTATGACCAGCCTTCACACTGTCACAGTTTTCCTTGTAGTCAGGTGATCAAGAGTCAGATGCTTCACAGCCAATGGGTATTTAATAACTGTTGCAACATCCCACAGGCATGTGATCACCATTTGCACATTTCATTGCCAACTTCTGACAAGCAGAATCAATGGAGAAACCAGCAGTAAAATTGCAAGTTGCAGTCACATGATGTCTCACTTAACAATCGTTATCACTTAATGACAGAGTTGCTAATTCCAGTTGTGGCCAGTAAGTGAGAACTATCTGTACAATATATGTATGAGTGTTATGTCTAGTAGATCAGCGGTCCCCAACCATTCCGGCTCCATGGACTGGCAGCAGCAGCAGCGGGAGGAAGGGATGGTTTCGCACATGCAACCTAGCTCCCGCACATGTGCAAATGAAGCTTCACACACTTGCCCACTGCTTGCGCGGCCCGGTTTCCAATGGGCTGCTGATCAATACTTGTCCGCAGCCTGGGGTTTGGGGACCCCTGTAGTAGATCAGGCAAGATTTTCAAAATAATTGCAATCTTTCATAATCCTAAGAATTCTGGATCAAGTGAGAAGGCTAATGGTTGTTGTTTTAAAAAAAAAAACCGATGAAAAGAAAGAAAAAGCATATTTGATCTTTAATCCATATCTTTGCAGTTGACATTCTTAATTAGAATAAGTTGAAGTCACCAGGTTCTGATCAAGTACAGAATTTAGTTAAGAGATTCCTAGAAGTTCTCCCAGGTTTGTTGGAAAGAAAAAGCAAGCAAATATTTTGGAAGTTCACATTTTTGGAATGATTAATCCCAGCTGTTAAAATCAACACTCTTTTATCAGAAAGATTTGGGATAACTCCCAAGCTAATCTAACAATCTCCCAATTTTCTCTAATAATCTATTCTCTTTCCAAATAATAATGCTAAAACTAACAGGCACACATCCCAAGATCAGTCATATTTCCCTATTCCCTCCACACACATACCAGCTTTTAACCAAGACACCTGATAGAGAGTTGCTTGGACCCTCAAAAGGATATCCACTACTTTGTATAGCAAACTAGCTATTTAGGAATTCAAAAAAAAAGTCACAGATCTCTGCAAGTGGCACCCTTAAACTTTTGTATATTAGGAAGTAGATCTTATGGAAAATCTCTGTTCAATAAGTAGAAAGTATGTGGCCTTTTCAATGCAATCAGGACTCTGGTGTGCCTGGCAGATGCTAAATATTTTCAACTGTACATGCACAGCTTCTTCCTTTGGGCCATTTGCCCAACAAATAAAAAGTATCTGAATATAGTAATTGAACACACATGTTGTTTAAATATGTCAACCTAACCTAGCCTCCAGAACAGTGAAGTGCAGTTTTCCTTGCAGAGAGAGACAGAGAGAGACAGAGAGAGACAGAGAGAGACAGAGAGACAGAGACAGACTGACAGTTTGTGTAGTGTTTAAGGCAGACATGTCAAACTCGCGATGTCACTTGACATCGCGCAACGTATCAGGATGGTTTTGCCATTGCCGGCAGTGGGGCGGGCGTGGCTTCCGGATGACGCGTCCGGCCCACGGGCCAGCAGTTTGACATCCCTGGTTTAAGGCATCAGGCTAAAAACTGGGAGACTGTATTCTAATCCTGCCTCAGGCAAAAAGCAGTGGGTCTCTCTCAGGTCTATACTTGTAGTCCTCAACTTACAACAGTTCCTTTAATGACCATTTAAAGTTACAATGGCACTGAAAAAAGTGACCCTATTTTTATGCTTGTTACAAAAAGGGCAAGTCTTTGATTGCAAGGCCACAGCTACCATCTTGACTGCTTTTTATACTCCTATCCCCATGTGTCTTGCTCAAGGATTGCAAATTTACTCAGTTCAAAATGGCCCATAGAGGCTAATTACTGAAGGAAATTACTGTTCCAAGGAATCCATTTGACTCTGGCAAATCATGATTACCAATGTGATGTTAGACACAGATGGAAAACCAAGGCATTTCTGCCAATATTTCACTTTTATTTTATTTTTTTAAAGCATCTATATAGCCACCCATCTTCCAGACAACTCTGGGCGGCTTCCAATAAAATCATTTTTTAAAAAACTGTAAAACGCACTCAATTAAAAGATAAAACATTTAAAAAACAATAAAAATGAAAACCTAGCGCCCATGCATGCAAATATATCATTTAATCCCTCAACGTTTGGGAGAAAAGCCAGGTCCTTAAGGCATTTATAAGGTTGAGGACTGTTTTTTGTTCCACAGTTGCTTTACAGGCAAGTGCACAAAAATCATTAGCCTACAA
The DNA here is from genome assembly GCA_023970755.1 of Azemiops feae. Lineage (NCBI taxonomy): Eukaryota > Metazoa > Chordata > Lepidosauria > Squamata > Viperidae > Azemiops > Azemiops feae. The sequence continues at coordinate 2,227,797 of JALGBA010000035.1, forward strand.
TGTCTTGTTTAATGCACTTGCCCATCCATCCTAATGGTAACCCTTTCGTGGCAGCGACTTATTTACAGATTTATCAAGAATTATATGGCTGCCCATCTCTCACAAGTTGACTCTGACAGTACACAATAAAACAAAGGCAATTCTTCCTCCAGCCACTCAGCTCCCTTCATATGAAACACATACAGGACTGCTCAGCCACAACTATTTTATGAAGCTTTACTCAAAGGTCACAGAGTTCAATTTATATCCGTTCTAAATATTTGGAAATGCCAGCTATCTTTTCAGAACCTTTCACATTCACCAATCCGTCCGCCTGGAGGAAAATGAGTTGCCTGCTTTTGACAAGATGACTAGCATTTCCAAACACTCCATATTTACAGATGAATTCCAGCTGCAAGAATGCCAATCAGCTTTCTCCGTTTTAGAATTCTTTCTCAGCGTTGCAACTTACTTGCATCTTTAGTTCTACCGCTTTTTTTTTGCCTACCATCCGGACTGGATGGCTTTTTCCTCAGCTCAAGTTTGAAGGAAAGGAAGTGATTAATGATGACTGTAACTTGATCGCTGTGCAGCAACCCTGCGGATATAGCAGGGCAAGCCAGGAGTCCTATTTCTTCCTGTGCTCAAGTCTTTTCCACTCTGATTTTATGAATGATATACAGAGATGCTGCCGGTAGTTTTATAAGCTCCACTCCTAGCCTTCATTGTGTCAAAGACAGGCTTCTGAATGAAGGGAACTAGCAGGGCTTGCAACAACATGTAGGAGGACATCTTCAACCCTTAAAAACAAGGCTCCTGTTCAGAATTCAGAATTCACATTTGCCAGCCAAATCTCTGGGGATACTATAAGCAGCCTGTTCATTGTCTGCATCCGCAGTTTGTTACTGTTTTCCTCTAAGTGGGTCCTTAAGATTATTGAATAAGCTCAGGCCTCATTAGTCTAGTGCTTCCTTTGAGTAGGAGCAGGCCCTGGGTTTATGTCCTTGAATTTTGCCTATCTGAGTATTTATCTAGTCAGCTAATACTTTAGTCTTGTTTTTAGGGCCAGTCTAATTCATTTAAAGGCACGTTGTTATCAGAGAAGTATCTTTTGGTCAAAATATCAGACTAATGGTATATAGCAGTGATGGCGAACCTTTAAGAGACCGAGTGCCCCAAAACTGGTCCCGCCACTGCTCCACCCCCTGCCCTGCCCCCACCCTGTCTACCCACAGGGCCACTCATTGCCTCCAGGGCCCGCTGCAGATCGCCCAGGCAGCCCAGCAGTGCCATGGCGGCCACGCTCTCTGCCCGTGCCCCGCATCAACTGTGCACGATGGGGCGTGAGGGCAGAGTCTTGTCTACACTGCCTGGCTGCCATGTCCTTGGCTGCGCTGCTCCACGTGGGCCACGCTCGGGGGCGACTCTCCTCCAGGGGGGCTGCTGGTGAAGAGGGGATCGTGGTGGGAGGCAAGGGCTGGGGCAACGGCACATGTGCCCACAGAGAGGGCTCCGAGTGCTGCCTCTGGCACCCATGCCATAGGTTCGCCACCACTGGTATATAGGTATTACACATTTGAGAGTTGTTAGCAGATGCCTATTAGACAGCTGTCCTCTGTAAGTATATATTGTTATGTGTTAATGGTATCCCTTTAGGGGGTGGACTTTATTATTTTATGTGGACTGGTTGTGGACTGTCTTCTTATGATTTTTTTTTCTTTTTACGACCTTGTAATCCCTTTTATTGGGGTGGAGCTGAGCATTTATAGTGTTGGGGGGTATCAAAATTGGAGGAATGGTGGACCGAATGGGGCAATGCAAGCCCTTTTTGAAAGTGTACGCAATGTCATTGCAAGCAAAAGGGGCAGGGCTTGCATCACTATTCTTTCTACCACCTTGCTGATTTTGGCCCCCTCCGGCAGACATCCCTGGCCTGAGTCTTTCTCGGCACAGAGACTGGGGTAGATCCTGGCCCACTGCTCATTTTCCCTTCTGTCCCAGTTGTGTAGAGAGAAGGGGAGTTTTGCCTTCCCAACTGTCTCTCAGGGAACCAGCTTCATGTCTTCCACACCTGAAAGTTATGGAATCCTTGTTGGGAACAGTGAAAATATAGCTTCACCTCAGGTCTCACAGGCCAGAAGGCGAGCGGATGGACCGGTCTATATTTTTTATCCCTTTCCCTTGAACAGAGGGGATGTGAGAACGATGTGCCATCTTTCTCAATCTCCTTATTTATTTATGAGATGTGAAAAGTAGATTGACTTAGGCTTTGCTTTAAATAATGAGGAAAAAGCATTATGAAATCAAGTCTGAACTTATATCGTCCCACTGCAGATTTGACTGCGACCAGCTGATTTTCTGCTTGCTCTTATCAGCCTTTATATTGCATGGGGAAATGGCTCTTTTGATGCCACATTGGGAGATTTGAATAGCATTTTTTAATTACCAATAGATATCCAAATTTAAACCAATTTAGTTTAAACCAAATTTAAATCAAAAGACTCCCTTCAATAACAAGAAAAAGAAAAATATTGATCTGAAAGCTTGCCTTTTGTCACCTAGCCAGATGGGGCTCATAACATATTACTTTCAGTAAACAAAAGTAATTGAATGTTAACCCCACCACCAGCTCCCCAAAAATTGCTTATCTGTAAAGTTAATCATTTTGAACTGAATCAGATTATTCATCCATCTAGCAGGCAAAGTTTGTTCATTATTAGGTCCATGCAGATTAGCAATGTTTTTTGGGACTGCTGCTTGTTTCTGGATTTGCTGCTTCCTTTTCCAGATTGTGTACCCTAATTTGGCTCCATGTTTCTACAGCCTTAATAAAACTACAATGCTAAAAATGCTGTCGACAGAAAGTAACCAATTCTTTGGATGTAGCTCTAGAAACAACACAAATTCTATAAGAAGGCAAGTCTGAGTTTCTTGCCAAAGGAATCTAGACTGGCAGAAAAAAACCCGATGGGTGCCTTCAAGAGGTTGCTTCCAATCCCTCTAACAGCAATAACAAAATAAAAGGATGGCCTTGACAAGCATACTATGTGTCAGTCACAGGTCATATGAACATTGCTCAAAGGCCTTCTCAGCTGCATTTCCAACTGTGGGAATTTGGTTGACAGATTTGGCTGCTATCTTGCCACGACCTATTATCCTTCATGGAATATTTTTGTGATAAGAAGAATGGATCCTGGAAAATGCTGTCAAGACTACAAATTTTTGGCATGCTCTGTTTATGCCAGGAAGAAAAAGCCTAGAGACTGGATCTGAGTTTTTGCTTTTGTTTGTATTTATTCTCTTTTTTTTTTCTTTAGTTGCAGCTATTATTCAACATTGGCCTATAAACCTGGCAAGCATCTGGTATTTCTGATACTCTGTTTCCAGTGTTTACCAGCTTGTGGATGAGGACCACCAGGAGGTTATGCATATCAGTAAGTTTCACTATAATTATCCAGTTTCTAGCCAGATGTGCACTTTCTGCTTAGCCCATTGCCAGTACAATCCAGCCATAATTTGTTTGTTTGTCCTATTTTGATAACACTGAATATAGGCTGATTGTTTACAAAGCAATCAATAAAAACATCCGTAACAGTTAACATGGTTATGGTAAATATAAGAACAGTAAAATGCCTAATAATTAACAAAAGAGAGTTATAAGAGAACTAACTCAATGAAATAAGACAATATCAATAATTAAATTAATCTGGGTAATTGAGTGTGAAATAAATTAAAAATGGCAATAATAAGCTGTTCCAATACTTTTTGGAAAGCTCATTTTAGTCTATAGGGCCATTATTTTCAGTTCCTCTGATAATGAGTTTACTTTCTTGTGCACAAAACTAAAACCCACTTTTGGTCTTTCAAAGCAAAAAGCTAAAAAAATCAGAAAATACAAAGATGATTAAACTACTTCCTTATTGAAGCTATGTTCCAAAATTTCAAGTCTTTTTGTAATTGGAATTATATTTCAATTTTGTTAGATACTTTTGGAAACACGGCTTGGGGTTTTGGGGAGAGGAAAGAAATATCTTACCAGCAGAACACATAACATATTGGTATCTATTCTATTCAATTGCTGAATATGCCTGCAAACAGATTCCCTCAAATGTGTTTAATGGAATAGATCCAATCAACTTTAATTCATCAAATTACATGGTTTCTGAAAATTAGGCATATGATTCATTCTAATAGCTTTGACATGGAGTACTTTGTAATTTTGTTGTTATAAAATTAGAATTTAATAAGGTCTAGGAAATGTATATATCCAGCAAGATTTGTCTGTTTTAGGGAACACAAAGTCTCCATTCAAGAGACTTTGTTTCTGAGGCAATTTGTGGGGCAATTAGCATCCTTTATTCATCAGATCTTAATAGGATAAGATACTGATGTTTTCAATTTACAACCCTGGAGTGTTTTCCAATCTCTTCTTTCTCTCTCTATCTCTCTCTTTCTCTCTCTCTCTCCTGCTTACCAGAAAAAAATGTCTATTGAAAAGACAGAATAACTTCATTATGTCTTCTGCCAGTCTTCCAACCAGAAGCATGCAACTCAGGTTTTCCAAGGGTTAATACAATTTTCAGGCAGATGGATGGGTTTTCCGAAATTACTGCTTTCCGTTCCTAACAACTTTGCACTGTGTTCACTTTTGAATGACTTAAAATCTCTGTCCTAGTCTTGCTTCTATTGGAATATCACTCACAATTAAATCTTTCTAGTGGCATAATAGAAAAGTTGAGCATATTACAACGTATTTATTTTGTGTATGTTTTATATTTGTATCCTGTCTCTCTCAAGATCAGCCTTATTTCCAGTAAACTTGCATTTATTATTATGCCTCTTCAGGCTCTGGTTTTAACTTTTATTAAATTGCAAATACTCCAAAATGTTTGGTGTTCCATGTACAAATGGTCAAGCAAAATACTAATTTCTAGCATCAACTTTATTGCCTTCAATGCAGTGAACATTTTCTGAGGACCAAAAGTGGGACCAGGTAGTTCTCAACTCAATTTTACCCCATTTTACGACCTTTCTTGCCACAGTTCTTAAGTGAATCACTGCAATTGTTAAGTCAGAAACACAATTTTTAAGTGAATCTGGCTTCCCTGTTGACTTTGCTTGTCAGAAGTTCTCAAAAGGGGATACAGATACAGATGAGTTGCTAAGTGTCCGGATTTTGATCACGTGACCATGGGGATGCTGCAACGGTCGTAAATGTAAACAACATATAAGTCACTTTTTTCAGTGCCCTTGTAACTTCAAACAATCACCAAATGAATGGTTGTAAGTCGAGGACTACATCCCATCAGTTGTCTTTTTTAACTGATCTCAATCAATATACTATATAGTTAATAAACAGGAAAAGCCATTCCCAAATGGCAGCCATTTGATGAGAGTGCACTAGCCTCAAAAGAAAGGGAGCCTCTGAATGTATATTTCTATTCTGATTGTTACGAGCCTAAGATGAATGATAAATTTTATTTTTAATAACTATTCTTTCATAGCCTTATTGAAACTGACCTCAATATCTACTATGGCTAGATTACACCCAGATTAATCATACTGTGTATACTTGTGGATAAGATGAGAATTTTAGCTGCTTAAATACATCCTAAAAATTGGGTTTGGCTTATCTGCAGATGGACCTATCCTCAATTAAATAGGTTTTTAATTGAGGTTTTTTCTTCAACTTTTTAAAAGTAACTGGATATCCCATATATATTCACAGATAAGCCCATCCACTGATAAGCAGACCCTTGAATTTTTAACCAATATCATTTATTTGTATTTCTGAAGCACACATGCAAGGTAATTAATTGCTATAACAATTAAGGTAAAACAGAAATTAATTTGTATCATAATATTAAATTGTGATGTTTAAACAACTTAAAGTTACTTGACAAGTTGATATACTATAAGATATATATTTATCCTGTAGCCTTATCAATATTTCATTACTCCACAGATTTGTTTCTTGATTAAATTCAGACATACATCAAAATCCTCCATCACAAGCTGCTTTTTGCAAAGATAGAAAGAAGTGAACCAAGAAAATATTGTGATCTGTATTTTAAATAGACTTAATTGAAAGTAAAAGAGCACAAGCAAGCACCTATTTTCATCTTGGGCAAAAAAAAAAGTTTTCCAAGTGATTACATACATTTCTCACACAGTATTAATAATAATTATGCCAAGATTTTTCTTACCTCCATTCTACAGGAACCGGCAGAAGGTTCATTGAAACAAAGAGTTGAGTTGGGGAGAGACAAGGAAATTGTCAGCGCAATTTGCATTGTGCTAAAAAAAATCTATTAATATATTTTTGAATACAAATAAGTTTGAAAGTACTTGATCACATTTTCCTTTTTTTTAGTAGCTGTCAGAAACCATACACTGCAAACACAGTCCAAAACAAATGTAAGGATAATTTGATAAAATAGCCACAAAAAACAAATGAGGCTCCACTGGAGCAGAAATGCAGAAAATTAATTATCCTAGTGGTTAAAGTTGGAAGAGAGCAAAATATGATAATGGGGAGGAAATATTTAAAAGCTTTTTGAAGTATGACATACATGAAAAGCTACCACATGGTTAAGATTTGCATGGAGGAATGGATTTCATTAAAGTATCCCCAGTGTGGTAAGGCTGCAAATCACCATTCCATTCCATCATCTTTTATGAGAGCATCACATTAAAAAGAAATCAGACTAAGTTCATCATGATTTTCCATCCTCAAAGAGTTATGTACATGGTCCTGGTGAATAAAGAGTATTTTGGAGTTCTGTTTTCCTTGGAGACCAACATACTACCAACATAAATATTATACTCAAGATGATAAAAGCTCACTGAACTATTTCCGCATGGCCATTAGGGGATATTAATATAACACTTCATCACCCTTCCTTCCTTGCTTCCTTCCTCTGGATGAATTTACAAAGTGGTCTTTAGGACAGTGTAATGAAGATGGCAGCAAGCATGTAGGTAGCTAAAGTTGTGCCAATATCTGAAATATATTATAGGGGGAAACAGCCAGGAACAAAATCAATTCTCAAAATTATGTTTATCCTGGAGGAAATTACAAGGAAGCTAACGCCTCTCACATTTGTGTGTCTTTCACATTCTACGCGGTTTCTGAACACGAATAAAATCCTAGGCTAGAGTTAAATGTCATCTAATCCTTCAGGAGAAGCTTTTTTTTTTCTAAGGCATACCTGAAACATTAATAGTTGCTGCAGCTTTTGCAGTGCCGTAAGTCTCACTGTGCTTGTTGGTGGCTATACAGGTGAATAAACCTGGACGAGTGACATAAACCTGCAGCCGTGAATCAATCATTTTGTCTTCTACTGTTTCTACTATGGATCCCGCTGACACCTAAAGTAAAGAGAGAAATGAGAAACTGTGAATGTGATCTCCTGCATAGTCCTGGAGATAGAACATTAAACAGTTCCTCTGGCAGAGCAAATCATTCTGTGTATTCCCATCCCTGGGAATACAGGTAATCCTCGACTTATGACCACAATTGAGCCCCAATTTTTTGTTGCTAAGTGAGACACTTGTTAAGTGAAATTTAACCCCTTTTATGACCTTTCTTGCCACAGTTGTTAAGTGAATCACTGCAGTTGTTAAATTAGTAACACGGATGTTAAGTGAATCTGGCTTCCCCATTTAATTTGCTTGTCAGAAGGTCGCAAAAGATGATCACATGATCCCGGGACACGGCAACCGTCATAAATGTGAGTCAGTTGCCAAGCATTTGAATTTTGATCATGTGACCATGGGGATGCTGCAACGGTCATAAATGTGAAAAAATAGTCATAAGTCACTTTTTCGGTGCTGACAGTCATTAACTGCTGACAGTCATGAAATGAACTGTTGTAAGTCAAGGACTACCTGTAGTTCCATTAAGAAACTATTTCAACAGCTGAGGGGATTCATAAGGCAGTTCTACGTATGTTCAATCAGAATTACGTTTGAGTAAATTCATGGAGACTGATAAGTGTGCGTTGTTTCAGCATGAATGCAATTAAAGCAAAATGGCCCACTCACAATATAATTAAAGCATATATACTCATTGACGATAGGATAGGAATCACAGTTATGTATCTATTTATTTTATGAATCCTATGTCTCATCTCTCCAACACATTGGTCTTTCAAGTTTAAAACAGCTTAAATGTCATGGTTCTTTAAAACTATTATTTGATGACGCACTTGTCTTGCCATGTTTAGGGAAATGTATAGGAGATCCAGAGCAATCACAATAGAAACTAACTTGGGAGAGAAGCAACCTAGAACTAAGGAGAGAATTCCTAACAGTGAGAACAACTTGCCTTCTGAAGTTGTAAGTACTTCATCACTGGAGGTTTTTGAGAAAAGACTGGACAGCCATCTATCAGAAATAGTATAGGTCTCCTGCGAGAGCAATGGTTTGGACTAGGTGACCTCCAAGGTCCCTTCCAGCTCTGCTACTCTTAACTGTTACCTTGGTAACTTTCAATGTTTCCCAAGGCTCTTATGCTTTTTTCAAGATCAATAGAGCAAAAAGAATAGTTGTACATTGTTTTTTAATATATCAACCTCACTCCAAAACTATTACTACTACTATAGACCAGGGTAATTTGATCTAGTAGTTAAGCAGTGAGACAGAAGTCCTAATCTGGACTTCAACGTGGAAGGCACCTGGGTGACCCTCAGCCAGTCATGGTCTCTCAGCTCTAGGAAGAAAGGAATGAGAAACCATTGCCAAGAAAACTGCATAGGCTTTTCCATATAGTCCCAGGAATTAAAGCTGATTTGAAAGCACATATACATGCACCCACCCACACAATTTTTTTAAAAAACCCTATCACAACTCACAAATTTGCAAAAATCTCATGCGAGTTTGCTGATCTTGCACGTAATGACCAAAATCTAATAGGATTTGAAATGAGAACACCATCTCACAAGAAATCTGGAGGGATTGAATTTTGAAGCCTGGGGACAATTATGTCAGGAATCTGAACCTTAATGTGAAAGCTTAAAACCAAAGAATCTTGGGAAATGGGATTAATCAAGGAACATAAAAGTTGTCTGTTTGGGATTTTTATCTCATATAGTAGAACTAAAATTCTTGAAGAGAGAATAACAAGTTGCTTAGCTTCGTCCTAACCCTTACAGGATCACAAAAGATTTAATTTGTCTGAAATTTGTACCTTTTTCTAGATTCAGTGGGGCCAAGAGATAATGTTGCTTTTAAGATTAAACATAATGCTTTAAACTTAAAATGTTTGATGGTGTTGAATGTGTAACTGCTAATAATGGAAATATTTTCCCTAAAAATGTCATTTCCCCCAATACTTGATTGAATAAGAATAGAGATGTAAAAGGGCCAATAATTTAGCACTTCTGTTCAATGATTTACTCTGACTGGCATGAATATCTACACACACACACACACACACAATCCTTTAATTACATTTAGAGTGTTGTAATTCCTACATTAATATGCCTCTCATGCTAAAATTTAAAAATAAAAAAAAAATGCCTATTATGTCAGTTAAATCCCAAGACGATTGAGTTGCTTTTTCCATTTTTGCTGAAACATTTCACTTCATTCTGAATAAAATATGTAATCATTGAATATCTTCCTGCAGAAATCATTTTTGGATTTAAGAGTGCCAAAACCATTCCTACTGGAGTATAGAAGTAATTTCCTCAAGGCATGAACTCAGTTTTCCTTCAGTTCATCCAGGTGCTGTAATGTCTGAGCTAACGCATCAGATTAAATAATATTCCCAAGCGAAACTGCTTTCCCACATGGAATTAATAGATATCTCTGCAAAGAGACCTTTCATTTACTTACAGCTGAGCAAATGTGTATTTTTATACTAGGGAGACAAGGGAGGAAGGAGGATTTTATTTCAGTAGGCTTTTAGATTTTAGAGTATGTGGGAGTTTTGTGATTTTTTTTAATTATTATTATTATATTCATAACCTGTTGGTTTTTAGATGTGGATATATGCGTTTATTTATTGGTTTGCTCATATACATAGCCCAGTCCTGTAAAACTGATGTAGCTGTGCAGGTACTGTAAGCTAAATAAACCAAAATAAATAAACTTGGTTAGCCACAATTAGCTTAAGCATGAGTTACTCAATTAACTCCATTTTCTGAATTGGCACAACACAATAAACATGTGCTTGCCACACAGTCTGATGGTTGACACAAAGTCTATTCAGGATTATGCTTCAGGTTCTGAGTCCTAGCCTGAACTTTTTTCCAAATATTTAAATGTTTATGTTAAACGTTACATAGAGGCTTTTTGGATCCTACATGAAGATAGAAGCTTTATCAATTAAAATAGCATGTAGCCTCATTAAGCTTCATTGCTCAATAAGTTTACTGCAACTCTTTCTATTTTCTCCTCTTTAGATTTGGTTTTGGTTTTTTGAATACAGTAACAAGGCTGCTTCTAAGCCTTGAAGAAAGTTGATATGTTTATGATACTCTGCTCTGGGTAAAGGCTTTTTATTAGAAGAAATATGAGAATCTGAAGGGTGAGTCAGAACAGTTCATTCTGCCTGGACCACACAGCTCAGAAAGCTCTCCTTGCCACGTTCACTGATTGAACTCCCAGAGAGTTGGAAAATAAGTTAGGGAAGATTGCAAACAGTTTCAGTTTATGGACAATCCCTCATCAAGTCTGCCTTAGGTAAAGTAATCCCTGGCACAGCTGATTTTAAAACAGCTTGAAAGGGAGTTAGATATTGCAGCTTGCCATTTGCTTTATGGAAACTAATAAAAAATGGTTGCACATTGTTATAAACTGTATTTTTAGCTTTTCTAAGATGACAGTTTTTCTGTTTGAATTTGGAGACTGTCAGGCTGCACTTTGCAATTGTTTGCAGAAATTCCGTGACTCATAGTCAAAGAACCATTAGAAATCCATGAAAAAGATAATTATTATTTAATTATTAGAATTATTATCTAATAATAATTCTATAAGTAATTCAAGGTGTTTGACAGTGTTAGGGCAAACACTTTGTAAGAGACTGCCGTTTTCTCAGAGTTAGCACTCACTTATCATACAAAACTGCAACATGGTTTGGTTGCTTGTGGCTTAGCATATGGTGCCAAACCATCCCAGTATTGTGGTTTATACAATAATCCAAGTTCAAGTAAAGCATAATTTCACAGGAAGAGTGAACCAAGTTATTTAGTTGCAGTACTGAACTGCAACTGACTGATCTGGTTCATCCATTATGTGAAATTCATACGTTTTCCTGTGGACATAGATTAATGTTTTAAATTCACTAATAAAAATAAACTGAACTAGTAGATCATGGGCATGTCAAAAATAAAAGCCATCCAGAAACTGAAATCTGTGGATATTGAACACAATCAGGTCTTATCAGAATTCTAAGTGGGAAGTCCTTTGTTCTGCACCTTTTGTTGGCATTTTGGATGTGCAGGTGAGATTGTGTTTCTGTTCGCAAACATCAAGGTTTTCCCAAGTTTGTGCCCTGTTGTAAAAGAGGTGGTGCCTTTTGGCCTACATAATAAATGGCACTCATGTATGAGCACCTGAAGTAAAAATAATATATATTTACACATAGGAATCATGGCATCTGTCTTACTCAGGGCCAAATTTCATCCTTTTTGTTAGCTTAATTATTCTTCAAAAGTTATTGTGTTTAATTTAAGTAGGAGAGCCCATGTAGGCTAAAATTAACAATTTGTAACATACATATTGATAAAAAATGTGCAGTATTTGGGTTTTGTTCACACACACACACACACACACTGCTTTACAATCCTTTCCAGTTTTTCAGTGCCCAAATAAATGAAATCAAATCAAATCTGTTTATTACAGCCATATGGCCAGAAACAGTAAAATATCCAATTGAAGGCTACTTACATACATACATATATAAAAATGCACTGAGCATGATCTAATGATGAATAAGAACACATATGATAAAATTAATTTTAAAATAAAAGAAATATTAAAAAGATCTAAAAAATAATATTTATCTTATTTATGTTTCCGACGATTCCCCAGTGCTGCTGCGTAGAATCTAGCCACCTGCGCCGTAATCATAGCCTGTTTGTCCTTAAGCAGCCACTGGAGGTACGTAGTGTCAGAACAGCCAGGATACCTATCGATTATTGGGAGGATATGGCTTTTTCGAATATCTCTATAGAAAGAGCATCGAAGGAGTATGTGTCCAAGGTCTCCACCTCTCCTGACCCACAGGAGCAGAGTCTTTCAGTCACTAGTATCTTTTTATACTTGCCGTACAAGACGGCCGATGGAAGCGCATGGCACCGTGCGAGCAAAAATGCTTTCTGGTGGTTTGCTGACTCCAACTGGCTAAGATAAAGTGGTGGGAGTAACAACATATCTAATAGAGTCTGGAGCCAGAAACAACGGAGCTATCCCTAAGTCCGCTTGTCTCTCAATGTCCTCTACCCTTTGTCGCAAGGTTTGTTTTGCTTGGTCGCAGTCCACTTTAAGTATTGAGGCTGGAAAGAAGCCTAATTTGGCAGGGTTGGACTCGACTACCTTGATCCATGATGAGGAAAATTCAGTGGTGGGATTCAAATATGTGAACAACTGGTTCTCTGTGTGGATGCCGCTTCTGGAAGTCCATTCTGGGCCTGGGCAACAAAAATTAACTACCAGTTCTACCGAACTGGTGCGAACTGGCTGAATCCCACCACTGGGGAAATTTGTCCTGGAGGATTAATGGAGCAAGGCCTTGCAGAAAGAAATTAAGCTTTAGCCAGATATTTAAAGAAGCTACACAGATTCTTGCTTCGACTTTTATCAATCAAGTGCATTTGAGACATAATGTGGCATCATGCAACATATAGTATCTGGCAGGAGTCCCTAAACCCCAGGCGGCAGACCAGCACCAGTCTGTGGCCCTCCAGGAACTGGGCCATGCAAGTGAGAGGAGCCACATCCACAAATGCCTGGGATCCAGGCAACACCCGAAACCACACACACACCCATCCGCAGAAAAACTTCCCTCCATGGAACTGGTCCCTGGCGCCCAAAAGATTGGGGTCCTCTGGTATATAGGCACCTTGATAACAGCAAGAATCATGCTGGGACCAAGGAACTACACACCTTACAAAATAAACCTCTATCCATAGGCAGGGCTTAAAAGGATGATACAAAGATTGGAAATTGGAGCCCTGAATCTCCAATCATATAGTACATTTGTAGAAGACAACAAACTCATTACTTCATGTATAATTGCACTGGTAGTGTTTACAGGACCTACTAAAAATAAATAAAGTCAGAGTAAGAGTCAAGTCAGAGCCCAGCGACATCAAGAAAGGTATCCATTGGCCAAAAGTCCACAGCAATCACTGGCAACCATGGGCAGAGAGGAAGGTGGCATGCATCACGGCCTTGCCTTGCAAATTGTGTAATTTATGTCAGTTACTTCATGCAACTGACTCAAATAATTCATATCAACTGTGCCACCTCGTGACACGTGTGATACCACTGCGGCTTGTACCAAGCATCTATGATAGCAGTGTCTTCTAAACCAGTATAAGTTGCAAATCTCTTTCTAGAATTCTGGAGATTGTAGAGGATCTTTGGAGTATCAAACACCCTTTCTCATTCTTATCTAGAGATGCCAAAATATCATAATCTTGGCCTTTTCCCATGTAAACAATATACCATCCAATATGCCGCACAGCGCTGAATTTAGCCAAGGACAGCCAAAATTTGCTCCATCTTCCTCAGTGAGCTGTGCAACTAGAATAACCGATGTTAAGGGCTATTGTCAAAGACTGCTATTGTAGTTCTCTTAAACACGTTTTCCAACATGCAAAATACTGTATACTGTATACAGGAAAGCTGTACTGAATAAGCAAAGTGGGGAGACAAAATGGAGGTGTTTGCACATGAGGCGTTTGTTACTCAAATCAGATTCCAAACTATTAAGTCAAATAATCCAGCCACATCAGAAAGAATAATGAATTGCATTTCCATATTGCATCTCTGCTTTGCAAGAGCCTCCGATTTTTCTCTGCTGGTTTCCACCCTGTTTCAAAGCCCAACTGAATTTGGTTAAAGGATTAATCATCAGAATTTAGGAATTGCACAGATACTTACAGCTTTTCCATTTTCAAGCCATGTTATAGTGGGAGTTGGAATGCCTGTTGCTACACACTGCAGAGTTACCACAGAGCCAAAGCTGACATTATAGGATTCAGGAGCCTTCAGAATTCGAGCAAAAACTAAATGGAAAAAAAAAGCAGAAACGTTAGTAAACTGAGATCTGCTATTGGTGAAATATTCACAATTTGCAGTTTCCCACACTCACAAAATAGTTGAAAATGGATCCAATCCAAAGCACCCAGTAGTTTCTGAACTCAAAAAAAAACAACCCAAGCATTGGGCTAAGAGTTCACTATTGGATTTAGGTTCTTTAAAAAATAAAACAAAAGTATTTCCCATCATTGTTGGTCCTCTGTAGAGAGAATTGTATCTACCCCACACTAGAAAGAAAACAATGTTTGGCATCACGGAAACCCAAATGCTCTTCTCAGAATCTCACTTCTGCAAATGAATTGTACAAATTATAAATGTTTCCATAACTTTGATTTATGTATGTATATATTCATTCATTCATTCATTCATTTTTCCTATTTTTAAATTGCTCATCTCCCTTAGTTCATTATTTCTTTGAATACGTAGTTTTTTTATACAAGGATACTTAATCACTATTTGTGTCAATCACCCCAGAAAGCCCAGTCATAAACTGAATTATGAGCCCTAATAGCAGAAACATTTGCTATATCTGTGGAAAAGAAGAACTGCCTCTAGTCTTGAAAGAAAAACAACAAAAGATATATTGGGGTATTATTCTCAGAGTTTATTTAACCCTTCCTGACTTGCAAAGACTAATAAGGTGCACACTTTTCTGAGTAGATAACCTCTAAGGTCCAGCCTGCCCCTCCTTCCTTATGGACTGCTTGAATTCCTTTAAAAATGAAAATTCCTCTGTTAACTATCTAGGCTTTCAAAATTCCTTTGTCAATGTTAAAAAGAGTTTATATGAGGTGTTATATGAGTTTATATGAGTTTTCCATGGGTGAATCCAAAAGAAACCTGCAGAAACAGTACGATCTACATGTCCTCACTTGGGGCTGTAGTGAGAATGGGGAATATAAATAACATTAAAACAGTTAATGTCCGGTGTCTATATAAATCTGCTGTACTAAATGACTCATTTTCCACATATGAAAAATATATCGCAGCAAATTCCAAAAGGCAAGTTCATGCAAGGATAAGATCTGTTCAAATTACCTTCCCTAGGAAGTGTGTAAGGAGGCTCTTCTGATGCTAGAGCTAGATCTTATAGGATGCATTTAAGGAGCTCAAATGTAGATTCAAGTTATGTCTTACCTGTTGGCTTAGTTCTTAAGTGCATGCAATGAATCTGTGCATCAGATAAAATAGACTAAAGTTCAGGAAAAAGCATGCCCTACTAAATCTAAGATGCCTTAGAAGTTTTTTTTAATGGCTTTTCCCAGTGACTTCAAATAAATAAGAACCAAAGATAATCCACAAAAGTTTGTAATAAAACTCTCCTGAAAGTTATTGGCTAAGAAAAACAAACTCAACCCAGTTGCTATTATTCATCATATCGCAGTGGCCTTTAGTTAAATTTCCTTCTCTTTAATTCTCCAGGCTCTATTACTGGAAAGATCTGAAATAGGAACTATTTGGATTGGGAACAGGAGACTGCATTACTGCATAGTAACTGCTGAGTGCACAAAATTCACGTTAAAAAAAAGCACGGATCAGAAGGAGATTGTACAAATAGAAGAGCCCAAAAACAGTGCTCCAGCTGTACCCATTTTGCCTATAAGTAGTAGTAAGTACTTTTCAGTAAAATGATATCTTAGTTTTACTCTGCTGGATAAATGGATGCATCGGGAATAACCAAAACAATAATCCATGGAAGTAAATAATAGAAAAGGAAGGAGCACTGGGAAACTTTATACATTTTTAGTCACAAGAGTTACACCTAAAATAAACTCTATCAGGGTGGTAGAAACAAGCAGAGCATTTCATCATTTTATACCTGGCTTTGGTGTACAAAGGTTCATACAGACCCAGCAGAGAAGAATCCAGATCCTGTTTGAAAGCTGCTGGTGCGGACCTAGTTTTTTATTTATTTATTAGACTTCTATGCCACCCATCTTGCAGAGGCAACTCCAGGCAACTTACAGTTTATGCCTAAATAGCGCAGTTGTTGTCGTACTATGCTTCTTCTTGTGCTTTTCTCAGTTATATCTAAATCTTCAGACTGTGAGGTTCTGTACTATGTTTCAGATTGCATGGTTCCATACAATATATACCAATGTAATACAATGCTGCTAGTGATACCCATTTCTATTGTGGATAAGTCATCCGTGAGGTACATTATTAATATAGCTGGTTGGAAGATTTAAGCCATCCTTTGCTGAGCTAAAGCCTTTCTGATATGATGGACTAAAACTTCCTTGCAGCATGATTGATGGTCATGCTGGCTGAGACTTCCGGAGTTAAAATCCAACATCTCTGGAAGTCATCCAGTTAAGAAAGACAAATCTAAGTATTCCTGGAAGCAGAACTAGAACAAACCAAGAGCTGATATCAGCCCTGTCATTCAGAATAATGTATCACAATTATCCAAATATATTACCCCACACACATGTGCGTATGCAAATATTCTTGGAAAAGCCATAAATATTATCCCAGGGGAAGCAATGTTATAAGATAAATTCCCAAATGTATTTCTTTCAGAAGTATATTTGTTCAGAATTGGCCATCAACATGAATTCCTTGCAGACAGATGAACAAACCTTTGGTAAGAAGGCCATTAGATTGATTAGATTAATCTCATTGATCAGATTTGCTTGTTAGTTTTTATTCACTCATACATTCAAAGCTGATCTCTGGGTTTCAAAGACTTCCATTTTTGTCCTGAACGCTTCGCAAAAATATATTTGCAGTACGGATATCAGATGAATGCAGATTCTGTATTTGAGTGATGACATGACCAAGTGGATCACTCACCTTCCACTTCCAGAATTACAGGCTTAGAGTAGGCTGTCCCGAGACTATTCTTTGCCACACAGCGGTAATGTCCACCATCTTCCTTCTGCACATTATGAATCCTTAAACTGCCAGATTCAAGAATAGCAATCCGAGAATTTTCCTGCCACAAAATATAAAGCTTCAAGTGAAATGAGGTAAAATATATCTTATGACCCAGATGGATATATTTATTCATTTGATTTATATTCCTATTTCATTTGTATAATTTGAGGCAGCTTACATAATGGTCCTTCCTAGTTTCCCCACAACAGCCACCTTAGTAAAATGATTTGGACTGACAGGCAATAACTGGATCAATGTCACCCACTCAGTTTTCACATCTAAGGTTGGACTAGAATTCACAGACTCTAGGTTTGTGGTCCAGTACCTTAATTACTCATCCTCTCTATGAAATAACAACTAATGCAATCATTTTTCTCTGACCAGTTCTGCAAAAAGATGCAGGTTGCAATTAAATACATACAGTACTCACCTTTATCACATTTTCTCCTTTGATCCAGGAAACTGAAGGCTTGGGATTTCCCATTGTAGTGCATGGGAAAACAGCCTTTAATCCTTCAATGATTTTCAGATTTGAAGGTGGACGGGTTATTTTCGGTTCTACAATTTTAAAGATCAAAATGAAATGGAGTCTAGAGTCTAGAGTCAAATATGCTAAAAGCCTATTTTTAGCACAGGGGTGTCCACACTTAGCAACTTCAACTCCCAGAATTCCCCAGCCAGCATGTTGAAGTCCACAAGTTTTAAAGTTGCCAAGTTTGGACACCCTTGTGCTAAACTCACATTATATTATCACAAGATGATGGGTCCATTTTTGTCATCAACATTCATACTCTCTTCTAAGAAAGCAATGGAAAAGCAACAGAGCTTGCTATCTTCCAAGCACCTATAAAGAGACGGAGGGAAGGCTTTTCAAAGGAGTGTAGAAGCAGGGAACTCACACTATCTCCATGTTTGAGGAAAATATATGTAGTTGTAGGGGGGTCGTGGAAATTCAGGAAAAGTTAGCTAAGATTGCAACTTATGGGCTGGTGAGGGGAAAACATTAATATTGCCACTGCTCAAAAAGCTTAAGCTAGCACTGATTTCACAAATAAAAAGCATGTTGGTAGAACAGCAAAATAAAACTTGATATATTTTTTTCTAAAATTTTAACAAGAGTGTTTAAATCTTGCTCTGGAGCCAATTTTTACATTGCCTAAAACTTCAGAAGCACTGCCAATTTAAACTGCTAATATTGATCTTCTGGGCCATGTACCGAAAAACATGATTACAATTCATATTTCTCTGTGCTCAGAGCAATCATGCAATCAGGATCTGCTGGTTTTTCTTTGTTTCAGAATGGCCACCTTACATTTTAGAACTTTCTCCCATCTAGCTCCTCCTACTCTATGGGCCTTCATTGAGCTATGCTTGGAATCTGATCTCCTGAGATTTATATGTAATTCTTTTTTTTTTTTTAGGACCTTTATGAAGCTGGGAAAACTTCATGAGGTACCTGATACCAACTGAAACTCAGTAGAGTTAGGATTAGATAAATTAGATAAATTGCTTTATAACAAGTACTGTAGTCTTCTATTTATAACTGTTTGTTTAGCAATAGTTCAAAGTTACAATGGCCTAGGAAAAAATGACTTACAACCTGTATTGGCACTTACAACTGTCATACCACCCTTGTGGTCACGTGATTGCAATTTGGGGGTTGGCAACTAGCTCACATTTAAGATCGAATGCAGTGTCCTGCATTCATACAATCAGGTTTTGTGATCACGATTTTCAGCAAAAAAGCCCATTAGGAAAACTGGGTTTACTTAATGATGGTGTGATTTGCTTAACGACTGTGTGATTTGGTTAATGACTAACATAAAAATTGTCGCAAAATCAGGTCCGACTTGATTTATGACTGCAGTGACTTATGGATATTCAGATGTGGTCGTAAATGGAAGGCATTCCTCAGCTTACAACTACAATGGAGCCCAAAATTTCTGTTGCTAAGTAAGACAGTTATTAAGTAAATTTTGTTCCATTTTACAACCTTTCTTACCATAATTGTTGTTAAGTTAGTAATATGGCTGTTAAGTGAATCTGGCTTCCACATTGACTTTGCTTGTCAGAAGATTACAAAACGTGATCACATGACCCTGGGACACTACAACCATCATAAATATGAGTCAGTTGCCAAGTGTCTGAATGTTGATCACATGACCACGGGGATGTTGCAATGGTCATATGTGTGAAAAACAATCATGTCAGTTTTTTCAGTCCCGTTGTAACTTTGAACCATTAAACAAACTGTTGTAAATTGAAGACAATCTGTATTTGTGCTGCCCCACTCCCCTCACACACACACATGCAAGCATAGTGAGAGTTCTAAAGATATTTATTCAAACCCCCCAAACAGGTCCTCAGAAAGCACCCATGTTGCACAGGTACAGATTCAGATCTCAGCACAAGAGTCATTGGGTAAACCAAGTCCAACGGGCACACACGAAGTCCAGGGAAACAATCCACAAGTCAAATGGGTCAGGATACACAGCACAAGCACACAAGTTGGGCATGTTGCTCCAGTAATGTTCATGTCCTCAGGGTGCGATTAAGTAGGCGATGCCCACAAGGGGTGAGGTTGCCTCCTCGCGAGTAGTCTAGCTGATCAGCATTGCACTTGTTTCCTCTCTGCCCTACATGTCCTTGGATCGGGAAGAAATGTGAATTCCACTTCCTCCTCATCGCTAATTGTCGGCAGTTGCTCCTGGTCCTTGCCTGGAGCCTCCTGGCCAACTCGCTGCAGCTGTGGGTTCGCCTCACTTAACCTTAGCCTGTTGTTTGTCTGATCGACCCAGCTGAGGCTGCTCTCCATCAGGCTAGGACTCTTATGATCTGGGCCATTACGCGACTGTGCTTTCCTCTGCCGACTTAAACTTATCCTCCTCTTCTGAACTCGCATTGGGAGAGAGGTCTGGGGGTGGATCCATGACAGTATCATTTTACTGTTGATATTGGGTTATATGTATTGATAATTTATCCCTTTGCTTAAATTTAAACTCATTCAAAATAAAAATATTAATACTCAAATAAAATATTGCCTTGTTTTCTAGCTCACTTGAACTTAAAGTGACTTTTAATTCAGTAAAAGGATAGGTATACTTACTCATTTTCACTTGTAATGCCCCACAGCTTTCTGCTTCTATTCCTACACCGTTGTTTGCGGTACAACAATATATCCCATCATCACTGTCTTCCACACTCAAAATAGTTAGGAGCTGCCCATTTTCTCGTATGGCATATCTAGTATCAAAAAACCTGAGAACATATTAAGATGCATCAAGGAAGAGTTTATTTAAAATTGCAAGCCTGGACGTACATTTCTCCCTCCCCCCAACCTGGCCCGGCCTTTACAGTCCAAATAACTGGTCTTAGAAGGTGGGGCCCTTCTGAGATGTTTGCCACGCCCACATTATTTCTGCAAGCTAAGCTTCTTATCTGACTATTGTCTAGTCTGCAGCTGTTCCTCCTGTCTTCCCATGTCATTCCCAAATACCATTATATGTTTTATATTTATCATACACCTATAAAAATAATGCATGGATTCACTTTATAGAATGCTGCACTGGTGAACAAAAATAAGATGGGATGTAATAATATGGTAGAGACCAATACTGATATTTTTTTGAGAATACTCACAGCCTGTGGTCTTTTGCACATTGAATTCATACCTGATAGGAATGTTATTGCGTGTCCAGCTAATCTCTGCCTGGGGAAAAGACTTTACGACACACACAAAAGTGGCTGCCTCTTCAACCAGTGCATCCACTGTCTCAAGAGGAGTAGTGATGATTGGTGCTGTGACCAAAAAGACAGCATAAGAAAGGGAATAAATTTCACATTAGATCCTGCAGCTTGACCAAGCAAATTTTTACAAATCCAAAACCAATTCCACTTGACTGGAAAATAGTCAAGATATAGAGCAAAGCTATTCAAATAAATGCATTTATTCGTGCACGATCTTATTCTTTCATTCTGAAGCATGGCAAAGATTCTCAACTTTGTATAGTATTTCTGAGTATTCCAAGCATCTTAATAAACATAATCTATTTCAGATCACTGTAATCTCTGGATATTAAAAAGGCTTTTCAGACCAGGTCCTGCAGATATGAAAGGCAGGCCTTCTATGTGGTTCCCCAGATATGAAAAGTGGGGATCACACTCTTTCACAGTTCTTTCTGTTCTGGGAAAGGAATCCAGATCCTCCTTGTAGCTACGCCTTTTCAATTTGAATTAATTTCTCCAATGGTTTCAAAGTCTATTTTAAAGGTTGTAACTATTTCTGTTTTTTGTTTTTTTTAACAAAAATTAAAGCCATTTTGAACCCTTTATGGCTTGGAAGGCAGGAGACAAATTATGTAAGTAAATAAAATTCTGAACAAACGATTGCTTCTCAGGAACACCATTTTTCTAATAGCAAAGATTGAGATCAGGATGAATCACTGAATCACACTTCAGTGTAATTTGGCTTCATGACAGATGATAAAAATCATAGTTTGCTACGTTACATTGAAATAAGATGGAATTCATCGTTTAATCGCTGCTATTGCTGTAATCAATCTTTGTACTTGTGACTGTTAAATCTATATAAAGACAATGGGAATGTTTTTTTCACCTAAGTCCCTACATACAATAGAGAAGAAGTATATATTTCTGAGTTATTATAATTTTGTCCTGCAAATGTTATAGGGTTTCCTGCTTGAGCAGGGGGTTAGACTAGAATAGCGGCCCCCAACCTTTTGGGCACTAGGACTGGTTCCATGGAGAGAGGTTTTTCCACGGACTGGAGGGGACGTGGTTTCGCGTGCTGCCTGCATCCCACGGATGGGGCTTCACTTGTTTGCACAACTCAGTTTCTGCCATTCTGTGGACCGGTGCCGGTCCACCGACTGGGCATTGGGGACCCCGGACTAGAAGAACTCCAAGGTCCTTTCCAACTCTGTTATTCTGTTATTAAATATGCTCCATCATATTCTGTATTTAAGTTCTTTAAAAAAAACCCATAAAAGGAATTTCAGTTTGCTTCTTTTTTCTTACAGCAAACATTTCTGGACATACATATTGGCCAGATACAATTTATGATGTAGGTTGAGTGTTGAAAAAAAGCAGAAAAGTTTTTAAGAAATGGTGATGCCAACTGATCATTTCAACTGCAATCTATTTATTTGGGAGTAAATTCCAGCAAGACTTCCAGTTTAGTTGATCTGTGGAGGAGCTTGCTGTAATCACCTGGTTGCCAGCAACATGACCTTAATGGGCCTTCCTTGCAAGCAACAATGCAGAGAGCTATCCTCAAAATTCTAATTAATCAAGGAGATATATACTATGTCACTTCGTACAAGCATCTGCCTCACTCAAATTCCTCAAGCATCTCTGTATCTATGCATATTTACTTAGAAGTCCCAACTGTGTTAGGTGGATTTATTCCCAAATAAACATTCAACATTGCTGGCTATTTATATTTGGAAAACTGTTTTTGATACATACCATAAACAAAAAACCTACACAGGGAAATTCCTTGCTCATTAGCAAGGATATGGAAGTACAAACAAGGCGAGCTCAGTTCCTCAGTTCCTCTTGTTCCATGGTTGATTCTCCAAAGACAATGACAGATGCACTCACAGACAAAATGAGCTTATCGATAGGAATCCCAGGAGCTTATATATTTATCCCAGAGCCTGGGCTGCTATAGGATCAAAAATAATATATATATATAAAACCAGTGGCAAAGCAAAGAGATGACCCATTATTTACACCTACCTTTAGGGAGCTTCTCTGTCAAGCTGAAGGCTGCCAGGGTGAAGATCTGTATAAGAGGAATGTTGAGCCAATCTTTCATGATTTATCCAGAGACTGTTGAGGGAGAGTATTTGTCCCCTTTAGCCAAAGATAGGCATTTTTCTTCTTGGTTGCTTAGTTTTAAAGCATGGTTTGTTGCAAAGTTCTGCTCAGACACTGACTCATGGGTTCTAAGTATAAGCAGGAATCCTCCGACTTGGCTGCAGTGATGGACATGACCAGCTGGTGTGCTTCAACGTCAGTCAGCATCAACAATGTGGAGGCTCATGAAACAAGAGAGCACAAATCCCCTTGGAATGCCTTTTGAACAAACAGTGGGGAGTACACAATGCCTCGATGCCTTTCTAAAATAATAGCTTGGTCTCAGGCCAATAGAAAATGTTGAGCTTTTGCATCGTGTAAGAGTGCATTCATCTGGAGATCTTCTTACCTTTTTAAAGCCTCCCTCTCTTGCTGGACCAAAGCAAAGGTCCATTTTCTCCTGGATGTTTGTAAAGCTGTACAACGTGATGTATCTCTTGTCCGAAACTATCACAATACTGTAAACTCAAAGTTCATAGGTTTATTTCATTATTTTGCGGGGCTTTTATGATGCTCCCATATAACCAAACCTTAAGAAGGTTACATATCCTGTTCTATAAAATTAAATTTACCATACACATAACAATCAATAACCCATAATTCTGTGCCAGGAACAATAAACAAAATATCTATAGCGTAAACAAACATCTATATCCTACATTCATAGTGGGACTACCTCACAACACACCTATCACCAGGTACTGATGGAAAAGGCAGGTTTTAATCACATTCCTAAAAACTGGTAAAGGTGGAGCCCTACAGATTTCACAGTTTTAAAGAAGGAGGGAGAAGTTGAAAAGGTTTCTAAAGAAAGCAACAGCATTTAGCATTAGCATTTAGGCTTATGTACCACCCCATAGCACTTTACAGCATTCTCTGGATAGTTTACAATGTAAGCATTATTTGCATATTGCCCCCAACAGTCTGGGTCCTCATTTTACAGGCCTTAGAAGGATGGAAGACTGAATTAATCTTGAGCCCTGCCAGGATTGAGCTGCAGGCTATGAGCAGAGTTTGCCTCCAATACTGCACTTCATCCACAGCACCACCAGGGCTCCTGTGTGCCATCACTGTCTCATCAGAAGGTGACATTCTCTGGTACCCATACAAAAGGAATAGATATCAGCCAGTTTGTGAGAATACTATTATGTAGACATTAATGACATTCACTTAAACTTAACTTAATTTCACTAAAACCCAAAACAACTCAGTAAAACTGAGCAAGCTCAGGAAGTGCAAAATATTGGACTGTTGTGGAGAAAGATAAAACCATGGAAAAGACGGGGATCGAAAAGAAAGGGAGTAACTGACTAGGTGTAGTTTATAACCAGACAGCAGCTTTCCACATAGCCACATTTTGTCCGAAAAAGAAATCTACCTTGGTCTAACGATGAGCAAAACAAATATTGTATTAGACAAGGTATCTGACATAATAGCTGTGATCACATTGGTCTGATTAAGGCTCATTTTCACATCCTACTAACCACAGCAGGAAGATAACCTCTCCGCATTTTAAGAACACAAATGACATCATGTCATCTCACCCCCTGGCAGTTTGCCTTCGTAGTTCTTTTCATTTTATTATTTTCATTTTGCTATTTTATTGTTATTTTTATTACTATGTTTTATATAATTATTTTCCTGCTTCAGACATAAAGTTTGCTGTGATCTCATTCATTCTTTCATTCATTCATTCATTCATTCATTCCAAGCATTTATAAAGCTGCCCAACTCAATGTGATTCTGGGCAGCATATCACAAGAATAAGCATTCAGAAAAAAAATAACTATACTTTATTAAAATTTATATATGATGAGTTGAACAAGACTATTAGAACAGCCATCACTTCCACTGTCCCAAAGGTGCTTTTCCAAAAGGCAACTGGATTTATTTGGGGTTTTTTTCCTTGAAAAGGTTTCACTTCTCATCCAAGAAGCTTCTTGGATGAGAAGCGCTACATTTTCAAGGAAGAAAAACAAGTAAGTCCAGTTGCCTTTTGGAAAAGCACCTTTGGGACAACCATGACCTGGATGATTGAGAATCTCTATGAAGATAATTTCCACTGGCAATGTTGGTGATGATACAATGGGCACTCCCTCTCCTTCTCCAGGACTTTGCCTTCCATGGCCATTTCAAATTGGGCAGTACAAAAGGCCAGACGTGTCGTGTCTATAGAGACATCTACTCAAATAATGCACGATCAGAACTTCAAAAAGTACTCATAAGGCGTTATGTGGCTTCTTATATGCAGGGATGTACCATTCTTCTAACTCAGGGGTAGGCAACCTTGGCTCTTTTATGACTCGTGGACTTCAACTCCCAGAATTCCTGAGCCAGCATGGCTGGCTCAGGAATTCTGGGATTTGAAGTCCACGAGTCATAAAAGAGTCAAGGTTGCTAATCTAACTCATATTAGATTTGTTTTTAAATAAAGGTTTAGCACACTTTTGAAATCATGCTGGGCCTGTAGTTTAATTGGCAGCTTTTTTTCTTCAGACAGCTGGTTTTGTGCTGCATAAGAAATTGATTTAAATTGGAAAAGAGAACCCACTTCTCTGACCTATCCCATCTAAGTACATTCCAGGTTTCAGTTGCTTCTGTCCACAAGGATTTTGCCTGAAAATACTCCTTACAGTTTTTATTACCTATCAGAGAGTATTTTGTCTAATTCTACACCATTTTGGGGGTTTTTAAATAATGTTTATTATTAAAACAAAACAAATAAAACAGAATAAAATAAAACAAATTTAAAATAAAATAAAACAGAATAACAGAATAAAACAAAACAAATTTTGGACTGAAGATGAGAAAAAAGGGGAAAATAATGAGAAAGTGAAAAAGAAATAAAGAAAAAGAAATAGAAGAGAATGAAAAAGAAAGGAAAGGAAAAAGTAATACATAGTAATAAATAGTAATAAAGCAGCTTTCAAATCTTCTTAACAGCAGTTATAAGTACATTTATACTCCCACACACACACTTAAGGTTACATTATAATTTACTTCTTTCCATAATCTACCCTGTCTAATTATCAAATCCATAAACCGTCAGTTCATTTTTTTCTTTTTTTCAGCAAAAATTCCACAACCTAATTCTACATCATTTTGCATTTCCCGAAGGCTGCTTCCCATAGAATAGAGGAGGATCTAGCAGTCTTTCAGAAGAGCCCTTAACCTATGTATCTATATATCTATATTCAGAAATAGCCCCAGGGACAAATATCCAGCCCAGAACCAAAAAACATTCAGATTATTTCAGAAGTAACCAACCCAACCACCCACACGCCATCCCAAATATCTGCACAAATTCAAGCAACCCCACCCCGTGACATTTGGGAGAGCAATTGGTGATTGTTTTTCCTGCTGATGGGAGGGATAAACAGTCAGGGAATCCACCAATCTCTCTCCTTGCTTGTCCTGAGCCAATACCAGCCCCATTAGTGTACCAGATTACAGATCAGCCATCGGGACAATGCAATTTATGTTAACATAGTTTCGTCCTGACTGGAGGATTGGAGAGTTCAAGCAGCTGTGAGGGGGAACCTTAGACATATCAATGTTATCCACCATGCTAGAAACGGGGATGGTGAAGTGACTGATCAGAGGAACATAAATTAAGGGGATTCTTTAAAATCAAGATGATGAATAACTAATACAGTTCATTGCATGCAAATTGATTTTTAAAGTTAAACATATGTTATAGAAAAAATATAAAGTATATCCTGGAATATAATTGCTTATGTACCTGATCACCTGCTGTACTCAATAAGGTTTTTTCGCTTCATCGGAATTTGCTTTATTGGATGAAATTTAAATATATATATATATATTCTTATACTTGAAGACAAACAAAACTTGTCAGTTTAAGTCCAGAAGCAAATTGCAAAAGCAGAGTTCTGTCTTGGAAATAGATTCTGAAGTATGCAAGGCTGCAGGAAGTAGAAGCAAGTTTTAGAAATTGCTGCCGTTGGGGACAGAATGTTTTTCTTTTAATTGATCTTGCCAGCAGCTGTTGCTATGAACTGAGAAAATGATATATTCTTCAGGCAGGATAAAAATGTAAACTTGTTAGTCTGTTCACAAGTAAATTAAAATATTTGCTTTATATAAAACAAAAGTAATCAGTCTTTCTAAATGTTCTTTATTTGTTTATTGATTTTTTTTATTTTTATAAAACTTTTAAATCATAAAAAAAAAAATCTTGCCCCGCAGTGTTATTTTCGATTCCATCTCATACTAATGAAAAAAGCCTATTTGCTTTCTCAATCGATAAAGCCCAAATGTAAATACTTACAAAGAAATCTTTAAACTTTTCTAATTATAATTCGTTGCACAGCCAGCCAGATGTTTAGACTGTTTTTTATCCACCTATCGAGTCCTTGCCAAGGATCTGGGATAGGAAGATTTTGTTTGATGATGTTAAAAGTATTGTTGCAAAATGTAAGCTGTTCAAATAATGCTGCTTTTTGCACTTGACTAAGGGGTTTTTTTTTACGAGTGTCAATGCTCCAGCTGTTTTGGGATTGCACTCAAGGTGCCTATTACTGTTGGTACTACCTTTGCCTTCTTTTGTCACAGTCGTTCCACTTCTATTTGCAGGTCTTTCTATTTTGTGATATTTCTTCAGTTCTTTCTCTTTTATCCTACTGTCTACATGTACTGCCATGTCCACTATACAGTGGTGTATTTTGTCTACAATTGTTAAGTTTGGGGTGTTGTATGGCAGGTGTTTACTTGAATTCTCAACTCTTTGAGCACTTTAGCTTCTTTATTTTCTATTACTTTGTCTGTATTGTGGTCTCATCAGTTCTTCTTGCAGACAAATAATATTTCTTGCAGATATTCCAAACCACCACTGTTGCTACTTTGTCCTGTTGTTTCTCGTAGTCATTCTGTGCAATCTTCTTGAAAAATAATTAGGTGGTCCACTGTTTCTTCAGCTTATTATTATTATTATTACCAGAAACAGCTGAACAAAGGAATAATGTTTTCCCAAACTTTAAATTCATAAGCAAACAAGATGCTCATGTCTTTAGCAGCAAAGCAGATATAGCCACAGTTCTATAGGAATAGGAAATAGTGTTAAATACTGTACATGCTATATTTTTGTATAAAAACATTGTAGCACAGTGGCTCAGTGGTTAAGATGCTGGGCTTGTTGGCTGGCAGTCTGGGATCGAGACCCGAGTGTCATGGAATGGGGTGAACTCCTGTCCTCGCCCCAGCTCCTGCCAACCTAGCATGTAAATGCAAGTAGATAAATAGGTACCACTTCAGTGGGAAGGTAACAGTGCTCCATGACATCATGCTGGCCACATGACCATGGAAATGTCTTCAGACATGCTGGCTTAATGGCCTTGAAACAGAAATGATAATCACCCCCATATAGTCAGCAATAACTAGTGGAGTAAAATCCGCTGAGACTCCTTTTGTAATGTAGGCAAAACAAAACATTTTTGGCTCTAAACATTTTCTTTCCTCCCCTGCTTCACAGAATCATATGAAGCGTTCTCTAACTTTCTATTACTGCTTCCTCAGCTGGTCAGTTTCCTTGTCATCAGATGGTAAACATACAGTACATAGCGACTCCATTTTTACAATACCTATGTATAAATGTCGGTATTTTTAATATTTTCCAAATTCCTTTTCTTCAACATTATTGTCTCTTGGAATAGCTACATCAGTCTACCAAACATGGTTCTTTTCAATAACAACAACATCTGGCACGCTATGTTCTATAAAGTTTTTGTTTTATCATTTTCAGTGTCTTTACCTATAATTTTATGTTGTCATTTTTATGCTTCTTACGTAAATGCCAGTGTAATATCTTCCTAACTCAGTCATGTCTTCTTTCTTCTAGTCAACTGTATAATAAATTTGCTATACCCAATTCTCATATGGTAAACTGTTTCTTATCTTGGATAAGTTTTTATTATCTAGACTGGTCTTTTCTGTTTTGCTTTGATGACATGGTATGTGGTGCTTTTTCTTTGCCAGCAAAAAGGATTCCTTCTGACTCTTTTCTTAATGCACCATTCTTAAATCCCTGCCATGTTAAACAGAATACATGGGAGCAAAATATAATTTCTTCGCTCTGTGAGCTTAAGGGAAGGCTGACTGTATATGCCAGTGTTTTCAAAGTTGTCAACTTTAAGATGTGTGGACTTCAACTTCCAGAATTCCCTAGCTATAATACATGGGAAAATTGGTATATACCATTCTGATAGCTTCTAGATATCCCTTCCAACAACTACTGAGCATGTTAGCTCCTAAAGCAAATGAGCTGTATGTAATCATCTAAAGTGCAAATGTCTGCAAGTTCAATACTCAGTAAAAAGTCTGAGCCCCATAGAATAATATCTGGCTACCCCATGTCAAAGGATTCCCAATAAAGATGAAACTGGCAAGGAAACTATGTAAATGCTGAGTCTTAATTTAAAGTAGCTTATTCCATATCTTTATCTAATAAGAAGCTAAGGAATAGTTGGGGATAACAAGAGTGAAGGAAAGGCCAAAAATTATTGTCCAGTAAACCCCAGCCAGCTTAGTTGCTCATCATCCCTTAATTCAGCAGTAAAGTCCAGAATATTACGAAGGGCTGTATTTTCTCATTACATCCTGGACCATTTTCTAAAGAAAGATACTGTAGAGTCACTGTGAAAGTTTGGTGTTCCTAAGTATCCGCCTCACTTTTTCTGTGCCTTTGGAATTCCCCAAATACATCTGTACCCACTTATTTTATGTGCCTCCAGCAAATAATTACACAAGTTTGTTCACAAAGAAGTTCTTATTTGTTCCATGGGATTTCTCCCAAGTGAACTATATACAGGATAGTAGTTTATTCATTTGACAAAATGATGGGCCCAGCAGTCCTGTGTTAGTTGGAAAGCTCTGAACACGGAAGCTTCAAATTTTCCAAGTCTTGTGCCAGCAAGTCATCAGCAGGAAGGGGCATATTTGCTGCTTTTGCTAGTCTTGTTTTTTCTCCCCCCACAGTTAAGTAATGGGAAGAAATGCATTTAGACCAGCGGGATTAAATATACTCAATGTTTGGTTCAATGGTGGGGAGCCAAAGAAGAATCAGTTCTGCCCGATAGAAATCCGCAATGTTTTTTTCCGGGTCTTTCAGGGATAGGGGTGTGTTTGAGAGAGGAATTCAAGGCTGAATTGCATCCTCAAAACTCTGGCATATTTTTCCAAGCACAAGAGAAAAAAAACACCCATTTTATGGTCACACTCATCCACTTCATTAGTTTACTTTTTTAAATAAGACTTTATAAAGTTTCCATAGAAAATCAAATACAAGGAAACAGAAAGGAACAAAATATTTTTTTTGTTTGTTCTTTTTCCTTAGCTACTCCGTTTATTCGCTCAACTACCTGATCGCTTGTTTTATTGGATGAGAGTTATTTGCCTAATGGCATGTTGAATCAGTCGGTTTAATCACAACGGGTTTCCTTTTTTTAAAATAAGTCATTGTCTCAGTTCATCTCTTCATCATAAAACCATGCGGGCAGGAAATGAATTGACTCAGCTTATTCAGGATTCAGGTAGTTCTTCAGCTGAAGCCATTTTGCACAAGTCTCTCCCTAATTCATTGCATCTTCCAGATACAAGTGTTCTCAGAAATAGGCTATTTATCTTCCTACACTGCAGATACTGTATATCCCACCAAACTTTTCTGGAACTTTTTTTCAGTAAAGACAAGTGATTAAAGGAAACCAACACCGAATTCAAGGTGATTGCCTCCTGCTCAAAAGTTAATAGAAGGAAAATCTCCATTACCATCACCTCAGAAAATCTAAGATGTCCCTTCTGTTTTAAAGTTAAATTATTGGGAGGCATGGAGAGAATCAGCATTTCTGTTGGGTACATAGAATCGTATTATTTTTAAGCACGAAGATTGAAAATATGGACTTTTGAAAACTGCACCTCAGGTCATAATTTCTCTCAACAGTCTTGCAATACAGATAGGTCTCGATAACGGGGATAATGAATCCCATGAAATGGTTGCCTTTCAGGTAGTCCTCGACTTACAAGAATTCATTTAGTGACCGTTCAAACTTACAACAGCACTAAAAAAGTGCCTCATGACCATTTTTCACACTTACGACCACTGCAGCGTCCCCATAGTCACATGATCAAAATTCAGATGCTTGGCAACTGATTCATATTTATGACAGTTGCAGTGTCCTGGGGTCATGTGAATAGCTTTTGTGACTTTCTGGGGAAGCCAGATTCACTTAAAAAACCGCCTTACTAACCTGACTGCCGTGATTCACTTGCCAACTGTGGCAAGAAAGGTCGTAAAATGGGGCAAAGCTCACTTAACAAATGTCTCACTTAGCAACATAAATTTGGGGCTCGATTGTGGTCGTAAGTCGAGGATTACCTGTATTCAGATTTCTATTACTCACGGTGATATTCTATGGAAAATAGGGTTAATTGATTCCAGCTTCACGGAAATAGCCAGTAAAAAATAATTAAATAGAATTTTTATATTTATATTACAGCATGGGATAAAAAGGATATAATTTAAATATATGGTTAACCATGCATAACAGAATAGTTCTAGAAAGCAAAATAAAAACAAGCAATTCTAAATATTCCTAAAAGTATGCTCATAGTGGTGAAAACATCTTTACAGTCTTTCAAAATGTTTAGCAGTGCATGCTCAACTGTTTTCTCTTGCTTTATATCTTCTTGCATATTCGGGTAAATGCAGAGTGTTAAATCTACATCTTGGTGAATTTGCATGCTTTAATCCAGGTTAAGGCCAGCATCCATTATTTTTGCTTCGCAACCTCTACCAATATGCCAAAAGATGTAGCCGAGAGTGAACTACTTCCACTTGCACCTAGCTGTTTTCCTCTGACAAAAATCTTCCTTTTCTCCATTTTGCACACACACCAAGATTAACAGCATCTAAAATCCCAATGGCAACTGTGCCTGGCCTAAACATCAACTGCACATGTGCTGGCCTCACATTTAACTGAATTTGGGTTTTCATTAAAGGCAATCCGGTTTTAATTTACAACTTGCACTAAATCGATTATCTGTTCATTGGAACTTGCACTAATCACAATCTAACCCTACTACCTTAACTTGAGCTTTGTATAGCATATAAACAACTTCTCAGGGGTTTATTTTTTCCCCTCTGCAATATTCTTTTCTGAGATATGGTAACCTAAGCCCTACAGAGGATACTATGGCTTCCACATTACAGGGTTGTTGTTTTTTGTCACAATATGAACAGTTAAATTTTCGAAACCTTTCGTGATCATCCTTTTTTTTATAGCTGCCACACAGGGAGTTAAGGCTGAGCTCCTGATTGTGGCCAAGACTCCTTTCTCCTACTAAGCTACATCCCTGGCCATAGTTTCTTGGCATATCCACACTTATCATTTAAACTGCTTATATCCTGTGCTTATCCCAGCTTTATTTTAAAAAGAAAAAAAGGATCTTGAGAAAATCATATCCTAGCCAATGCCTTCTAGTACTCTGGCCTCCCACCTTTGTGTGGCCAATCGTTTTCTTTCCTGTGTGTGTGTTTTCATGACATTAACACTTTTGTGTGTGTGTGTGTGTGTGTAAAACAGTTAATTTACATAATCAGTTAAAATACTAAAATGCACGTGCACGCAGACAAAACCAGCAGCTTTTTTTTTTAAATTTCCTACTGCTCTGTTTCTTTTTAATACGTTTTATAAGTATTCCTTCTATGCATGTTCTAATAGCATAATGGCTATAACTTTTGTCTTGTAAATAAAAGTTTTCTGCTTTGAAACCCAGCAGAAACATTTCTTCTTTAAATTAATGTTTTTTCCTCTCCAAATTTCCCTTTTCCCCCCACCCCCCTGTGCTCTCTTTTTAACAAACCATGCTCTGCATCTGTGGGCTTATCTGGGTGCTGAAGGTGAAAACTTTATACTTCAAATGACTAAAAAAATAATGAAATCCTAAAATTTATTGTAAGAAAAGAAGAAAAGAGAAAGTTAAAAGCTGAAGGAAAGAGCATGAGTTTAAATAAATAAATAAATACACACAGTACAGTTAGTCCTTAAGAAAAATATACAATTGGAACCAAGAACTTGGTTGTTAAGCAAAGCAGTCACTAAATGAAACAATGATTGTGCTTAAAATTTTATTTTATCTTTCCTTTACTTTATAGACTTATGGAGCTCATAAATATAAGGATCAGTTGCAATCTTCACCATTGTGCAAACAGCCGCTAAATGAGGCAGTCACTAACAAGGACTATCTGCATTCCTGCTTACTTCATTAAACTTTGAACTTCTTTAAAATTGCAAACAGGTTTCGAACGGCTTTGTTTTCTAAGAGTAAGAAACATCAGACTTTTTTAAAAAAAATAATAAAAAAACAATAATTAATCTTACAAAGAAGAAACTTTTTAAAAGTTAAAGATACAAATTAGGAAGGGGGAAAAAATCTATCTCCTATTTTACACTTATAGTCACTGGTTTACCAGTGAATTCATTGCAAAAAGAGGAGAGAGAGAGAGAGAGATAGAAACATAAGGCCCTTACTACATTCATGGCAAAAAGTAGCAACTTTGAAAAGTTTTCAAGAGCATGGTTAAGTATTGAGTCAGTTCAAGGAGCAATGCTGCTTTGGCAATAAACTCCAATAAACTATTGCGGTTACCTTGCAACAAATTGAAATATGCTATCCCAACAGACAGAAAGCAACATACTGTGGAAACATGTACTCTGAAACTGAAGCAGAAAAAATGCTCTAGAGTTACTTTGACACTATGGGAAACTAACAGAGGGTAATAACATCCATTAGTGATCATTTAAGCTTTGGGACAACTGTGCTGTATGGATAAGTCAGCAGACTAAAAATCCACATTTGTCCCTATATATTTAATTTAAATTCCCCCTAATGAAGTGAACAGCAGTTTCAGAGAATGTGATTATTTTATTGGAGGGGGGGAAATGGTGTGAAAAGAAAGAGCTAGCTTGTCTTGTCATCTTGGACCACTACAACTTTTTTTTTTTTACAATATTTTGTAATAGATAGGGAGGTCACTCATACACTCAGCCATTTGTCTGAAATAGTATAGGGTTTCCTGCCTGAGCAGGGGGTTGGACTAGATGACCTCCAAGGTCCCTTCCAACATTATTGTTATTGTTATTAATGCCTTGCTTGTTTGGATTTTATTTGATTACACTTCCCTGTTGTTTCTATTGCAGGCAAATAATCTATTTAAACCCTCCCCTAAAATGTGCACAAAAGACGCATATTTTAACATTTTTTGTTAAACAGTGCATTTTACCGTTTACTATTTTATTGCCCATGTGAGCCCTGAACATTATATTGTAACCTATGGGTTGGATTGGAACAATGCATTCAATTAATCTTAACAAATTATATTTCTTAACTTCCCATCTGGCCCGAAAGAATAAATTACACAGATTGAACTGTAACTTTTCTCCATAGATACTCGGGTCCTGACATTTAAGAAAGGTGCCAGTGTGAGGTTCATTTCACAGTTGCACACCTGTCCAGGAGCTACTGCAGTGAGCTCAGCCCCTAACAAAGACCACAAAACAGTTGCCAAGCTTTGAGTTGCAAACAAAACTTCAGCCAAGTCAATGCAGTGACCTCGACACAAGTGTTCTGTCTTTTTATAGCCATCTCAAACTTCTGAATTGTTCTTTGTGCAGTTGACAATGAAACATAACTCCCCTATGAAGGTATGAAGTTCCACTGTGCTGGGCAAATCATTTGTCGTTGTTCAAATCATTCACCTTCCTGAATCCTCCAAGTGGTTACTGATGGCTTTTCTCCAGGGCAGAAATGGGAATAATATACTTTTCTAGAAGATGCTTCCCATCATCTCTGATTTTCGGACATTGAAATGGAAACGAGTAAACCACTGGTTCCTTATCTAACTACTAAAGTACAGATGGTCCCCTTCCAGTGCTGCCAAGCACCATGCTAAAAATAATCTAGGGCTTTTTTTAGGGGGGGGGATAAAACCAGAATAAAAATGCATCAATCAATCAACCAATTAACCAGTTTTGCAAAGTAATCCAGTATTGTTTGAAAAGGCCACTGTTTTTATCATTCTCGTATATATTTTAAATAAAAATAACATAAGAAAAGAAGTTTAGTGGGAGAACAGGTTTTTTTTAAAATTATTTACAGGTAGTCCTCGAGTTACGACCACAATTGAGCCCAAAATTTGTGTTGCTAAGTTAAGTGAGTTTTGCCCCATTTTATGACCTTCCTTGACACAGTCGTTAAGTGAATCACTGCAGTTGTTGTTAGTAACGCGGTTGTTAAGTGAATCTGGCTTCCCCGTTGACTTTGCTTGTCAGAAGGTTGCAAAAACTGATCACATGATCGCGGGACACTACGACCGTCTTAAATATGAACCAGTTCCCAAGCGTCTGCATTTTGATCACGTGACCATGGGGGGAGAATGCTGCAATGGTCGTAAACTGTGAAAAATGGTCATAACTCACATTTTTCAGTGGCGTTGTAATTTTGAACGGTCACTAAATAAACTGTTCTAAGTCGAGGACTAACTGTATTAGATTTTTGTTCTACCTTTGTTTTAGATCAAGGTGGAATATATGCCTAACGTTGCGGTTTCTCCCCAACAACAATGCTATGAGATGGGTCAGGCCGAGAGAAAATGACTGGGCCAAAGGCACCCAGCTAGCTTTCATGCCCAAGAAATAACTAGAATTCATAATCCTCTGATTTCTAGCCTAGCCCCTTAGCCCCCTACACCAAAGTGGCTCCCATGCAAGTAAGCTAAGATAGATTCTCCCACCCTTTTGTCACATAGGCCAGAGGTCCCCAATCTTTTGGGTACCAGGGACCGGTTCCTTGGAGATAGGTTTTTCCGCGGACCGGAGGGTGCGTGGTTTTTGTGCTGCCTGCATCTTGCGGGCTTTGCTTGTTTGTGCGGACTGATTGCTGGCATGCTGCAGCCCGGTACTGGTCCATTGACTGCGGGTTGGGGACCCCTGACATAGACCTTGGAGCTAAGTCAATGTAACACAAGCACTCAGAATTTAATGCTTTGGAACAAATATTCCATAGCTGCATACATTTATAGATTATATGGTAGTTTTGCTCCCTCCATCCTGGAAGCTTGCAAAAGACTGTTTTTCCATTAGGTTAAAGCTCATCGTAGCCAGATAGCTCCAGTACAGTAGTATTCAGGTTGGATTCATATGGTCCAAACATTCTGCAACAAACCAAAATTCTGATAAAGGGTTTTCCAAGCCCTGTTAATAATGATCTTAACAGGAATGCCTTCAACATTTAGCTATAAGTAGGAAGCCTACTTAATACTTCTTGCTTACACCATCACACTATTTTCTAAATAGGGATTGGAAATTTGGTGTCTTCCAAGTAGTTTGAGCTATATCTCCTATATATCCTTTGCTCTTTGGCTATAATGCCTGAGATAGGGCACAGTCAAAATATCCAGAGCAAAGTTGATTGCGTATTCCTGCTCCAGAGTTTACTTGAAAACACTTTACAATAAATAATAATCCAATGTAGATAGATAGATAACCTTTATTGTCATTTTTTACTATGGGCACAATGGCACACATTAAAAATGAAAGTTAGTTGCTTGCTCTCAAAGTATACACATACATAATACACATTTAAACATACTATATACAACATATGTATAGACCTACATCCTTACATATAAGTAACATATAAATATTAATCACTGTAATAAACATAATTCTATTTTAATAAATATAATTCAGTTTTCACAACTCCTACAATATTAACATTTTCTCCTAAGAGTTAATTCTTTAAATAGCATGTTATCTGTTTTAGCCACTCTTCTTGTGGAACGATAAATGAAAATCTTGTAGCAACATCACCACCTGCTGGCTGATTTTTCAATTCCAAAAATATTTGCATCAAAAAGAAATCTTTGGGGATCTCAGCACAAGAAATATTTTATAAATGAGAAATAATAGGCCAACACAAATGGCTAACTGATTTCGAGATATTTGAATTTTGTCAAGGGAATGTAAAATAAAATCAAAAGAACTGATAACAGAGATAAATAGTTGTTAATGATTCCCTTGTTTACAATTATTAGAAAGATTTAAACAATGATTTTGAACAGTGTAAGACTGAGTTCGAAACAGAACTGTGTACATGTAATTGCTAAAATATATAAACTTGTTGAAATTTGAAATTTGAAGAACAAGTGAAAGGATGTATGATGAAGTGGTCTAAAGATTTTGGTTATAATACACAGATGCGACAATTGGAAATATGTAGCTGAAAGGACTGCATTTACATTCATAATTTTAAAGATATTTTTTTTTAAATTATGTCATTTGTTTTTTTGCATGATAACTGCAGTGACGTTATTGCATGCGCAATTTGGCATTAGCCACAATGGAAAAATATCTCTAGATTGACTTGTTTGATCAGAGAAAAGACAATATTTATTTATATTTTATGTTAATTTTATGTTATTTATTATATTTATTTTATTGCTGACTGGAAACGTCTTATAGATTTTTTGTGTAGAAATGTCAGGCACGGAAGAATAATGATCACATGTTAAGTTTCAGTTAAGAAGATTTATTGCTCAAGAAAGATTTCAGCCCTAAATTGGTGCTAGTTAAGAGTTAATGGAAACTGGACTTGCTTGTGGAAACATAACTACTCCAGATTGATTCCTCTCTTGACTCCGCCTCCAGGATCTGCCTTTTCTTCTGCTACATCAACAGAAAAAACTGAACTTGATATTTATAGGTTTGATGATTTGACAAGATAGATTATTGAAAGATTATTATGTTGTAACCATAAAGTAAGAAGTAAATTTATAATTGTAACTGTTGTAAAGAAGATTGGAACTACGTCTTTGTATCTTTTTCATTTATGTTTTTTTCTTCCTTGCACTTTTAGCTTTCTTTTTATTTATTTTCTTTATTTATTTTTTGTTACTTTACATTAGTCTGTGTTTGTTTTTATTTTCCTTTTTAAAAAAATATTGAATGCAATTATATATTTTAAAAAATTACATAAAAATGAACAACCATCTCAAATGCTATTGTTGATAAAAGACTCAATTTATTCTGACTACAGTATTTGTCTAATATGCCCCCAGAGAAAAAAAAACCTGTGGCAGGTCTTACTATGATAATGGGAGACATGGGATTTTCTGCAATAAATTACCAAGTGAAAATTTGGATTGTGTTGTAGCCATTCACTGTCTTTAATCATGAACTAAGTGCTGAAAGTTTTTAATTAACTTGTTGATTGATATTATAACTGAGCATATCATCAGCTGTTTTTCTTCTATGTGTATTTCTCTTTTCTGATAGCAATGGGTGGTCTGTAATGGACTCACATAAAGTTTGGATGCCTTATCAGTCAAGTGACATATGAACACACCCAAAAGCAAAATATTTATTATGGAGATTGGCCATCCATAAACTGATATAGATTAATACAATGTCCAAATCTTGAAAGTCTGAACTAACTGCATGAAAGTATTTAGAAAACTTACTGACTAAAATTAGTAAAATTAATTGAAGTAATGTATTTGCTCCCTAGCTTCTAATTAAAGAAAATAATTCCATAGATGACCTTTTCTCCTCAAAATGCTCACTCAAATATCCGTCATGTAATTCAGGGGTTCCTCAACGCCTGGGATGCGGCCCGTTCAGAATTGAGCTGCAGAAGTGGTAGGCGAGTGTGTGTGCACGTGCAACTCCATTTGTGCAAGCAGTGGGCATCTGTGCCCGCCAATGGTGCAAATGGAGCTCCATTTGCATGGAACCATCCACTCCCCCCCCCCGATTCACAAAGCTGGAAAGGTTGGAGATCACTGATGTAATTGCTATCACAATTTGATATATATTCAAATGATATATATTGTCATTTAATGAAAAGAAGGACGAGGGGGGACATGATAGCAGTGTTCCAATATCTCAGGGGCTGCCACAAAGAAGAGGGAGTCAAGCTATTCCCCAAAGCACCTGAAAGCAGGACAAGAAGCAACGGATGGAAACTAATCAAGGAGAGAAGTTGTTGTTCTTTCCAGAACTGGGACATTTGTTTCAAATATCCTCTTCTTGTTGGACTTGATCTGTAATGAAAGATCATTATTTCATTGTTTTTAATGTCTGCATATTCACGATGGGTAAATACTTTTTCTTCCAGTAATTCTGCAGCTGCTCACCTTGGTTGCTCAGTCAACAGTCCTGAGTCATTTTTTCCACCAGTTGTTTAGGAACTCCAATACCTAGCATGGTCCTTGTCGACTCAGACAACAACTGAACTGATATGGGTTTTTGTAATTTATGCCTCACCATATTGTCCTATCCAGTACAGTTGAACCTCTGGCATAGCTCTTATCTTCCTCAGTTACCACAAGTCCCACAACCACGTCAAGGTAGTACTTGATTGGGGGGGGGGAGAAATTTTATTAAGGTGGTGGTGACTGATTGGCTTTCCCTTCACTAGAAAACTCTGCAAAGTCTCAGTGTAAATGGAAGATCATGACCTATTTCTTCCTCTTTTTTGGCAGTTAAAGTTGAAGGTATGTTTGCCAGAGGGTTGTTGCAATAGGGAGGCAACAAACATAATGGTACCAATGAACCAGACAGTGTGAGGGTCACAAGCCACTCCAAACCCAAAACAATGGGGAGGGGAGGTGCAGAAACTAAATAAAATTCAATCTCTCCACAGTGAATCTCCAGCTGCATCTGTAATTTCCCTGTTGTCCAAGTCACAGATCCAGATGACAAAGTGCAATCAACAATGATCTCCAGAAACAGGGTTATTTGAATGCAATCTTGGCAAAGCTACTGGTCCTTGGCAAATTTAAGACCTGTAAAATTAGTAGTAGCCCCAGAATCAATCATGGCTCAGGTTTCCAAAACAGGCTTCCCAGGTAACTTCAATGACACTGGACTTCCAGGTCTTCAGATGAAGTGGCATGTGGACTTTGGGCTTGTGGTTCTAGAACTTGACTTTAGTTTAGCAGCACACCTACATCAAAACGGTTCTGTTTCCTGAAAGGGCTGAGTCCAATTTCTTGGCAAGGCATTTGGCTGCTATATGTCCTTGATCCCCACAACACAAACACAGCCACTCTCTATGCCACCATGCTTTTTCCACCTCTGTCAGTCAGGGATGTACACCCCCAATCTGCATGGGTTCTCCTGGTTTTCTCAAAGCTAGATGAGGGCAGAGAAGCCAGTTCAGGGTTGTCAGTCAATCCAAAAGATAGAGGTTCAAGATTTCTTACTCAAACAGGGATGTTATATAAGAGCTAGAGTTCAGCAACGAGACCATGACTCAGAGCTGCTTCTTAAATCAGGCTGCAGCCAGCTGTCATCAATGACAGATTTACTCTCTTTCTCAGAGAGACCCCTAATAATAGAAGATGTTACTCAGTCTTTACTCATGGGGTGCAGGAGCTAGGAGGTCTGATGTCATCAAAAACAATTAACCGCTGCAGCCTCATTCTTGGCTTTGTGTCTTCTGAGGCTAACATGCCTCGGTTCTGATGGAATCTTTTCCTCAAGGTCTGAGTGGTTTGAATCCTGGGCCATAACTGGAACACAGTTAATGTTTTAATAATAATAAAAACAACAAATACGCAAAGAACAAAAAAAATAATAAAACTCAGCAACCTAATTAATATTAAAAATTACCATGCTCCCAATTTTCTTTCTTTATAGCCTTCGAGGTCAACCATCCCAACCTAAAAACCTAAAGCAGGAAATCCAAATCAACAGAAGAAACCATATCCAAATAACTTAAGGAGGGCCCAATATCTCTCCCTTCAACCAGGCCCTGTTTTCCTTTGGACAAATCATTGATCCATTCACTTTTTGCAGCCTACAAGGTGAAGAGTTCATACACTCACTGCCACACCTGGGGTGTTCTGCACAATATAATTTCATATCTTTAATTAAGATAATCAAGGAACATAAAATGAAGAAAGCCTGCCAACCAAATTAATTCAAACAATTACCAAATATGATATCAGTGTGGAGGAAAGTATGTACAATATTCTTTTTTTATAAATGTTTTATTAATTTCAAGTTTTACAATCATAAGTAATAAACAACTCGGGGTCTGGGTTCCTTTATCATTCAGTGGTACATATTAACTTTCACTCAAAATATCCAATACTACACCATCCAGTATTTCCCTGGTCCTCTCTTCTTCCAATAATAATAGTTTTTCCACACTATGCAAATATAATTCTTACTATTAATACCTATACAATTAAATATAAACATCTTCATCACATGTTTCTAATATTATACATAGTGTCAATAATATCAATTTATAATTTCTTCTCTAGCTAAAACATATCTCAAATGTATTTGCAATCAAAGTTCCCTTATTCAATCCGTATCCTGTTTTTTCTCTTTTTTAAAATTTTAATTTCCCATCAATATTCAAAATAATTTTATCAATTATCATTTTTCTCATAATTAATTACATTTGGGTAACTAAAAGCTTCCCTTACTGACCCTCTTAGTATTTTCATATTTCCCACCTTATAGAAAATTATGTTATCCTAGTTACAAATCACATCCTTCTAATTTATAATGGTCCTTTTATTTCTAACAATTGGCTATTCTTTTAATCATATTCAAATATCCATTAGATGGTATAATTAATATCTCAACTAATTAGACAGGACATGGCTTACTCCTCAGCCAGCTCCAAGGCCCAACAGCATCCAACTTACCTTTCTGTTTTTTGCAAAAACTCCCAACTGATGCGATGCGATGTGAAGCTTAGCTTTCTTAAGGTACAGAGGCAGGCTGCCTGCCTCATGGCAACTTTGTGCTATTCTGCAAGCAGGTAGTATTCTCATGAGTCCATTAGTTAAGACTCCAGAGACTCCACCAATAAATAAATGGAGCCTTCTTAAAAACAAAACAAAAGCGAGCCCCCTACAGGCTGGCAAGAATACTGCACATACTGGGTGCAGGTAGCTTCTCCTACCCAGCTTTAGGTAGGGTGGCTGGATGGAAAGTAAGACGAGACCTAAAGGCCTTAATAGCATTAGGCCTCCCAGGGCCTCCCCTATCCATGAGGCACTCGTGCTCTGCTTAACAACTCACACATTTATTTAACAACCTCATCAGAGAGAGCAGGGGGTGGGGGTCATTAAGCAAGTCTGTCTCGCTTAACAGTCATCATGATATGCAACCATAATGGGCAGGCCCCATTACAGTCGTATCTCAAGAACTATTTGTATGGTTTAGATCCAGTTATATTTATTTGACAGATATTATATACATATAGAACATATAAATATGTAAATTATATTCTATGTGTCTTATTCATTGAAAACTATGACATTTGCTGGCAAAAAAAAACCCCAAAACAAGCAAGACTCACTGATTGCCCTGATTTATTTTATGATACAAGCAAATTTCACCACAAAACTCTGACAGGCACCTAGGCATTTGGACATCCAATTACATCGATCACCTGTCTCCATGGTATGTATTCTCTATTGTCAAAATTGTATGCTCAGTGGGTAAAGCCAATGTCTTGATAAACTTTAAAATGTAGTGACTGAAAAACATGATGTTTGTCAAAGATTTAACATGACAAGAGTCAATGTTGGTATCATAGTTTTATTGTGTGGGCATTTGCATCAAACTACCATTAGAGGGAAGCATGGAGCTTTGCTCTTCTTACAATGCTATATTTGAATTTTTCTTACAATGTTATTAGTGAACAGTTTCAAAGGAATTTAGATGTTAAGAATGCATGTTTCCTAATTAAGATTTATGGAAATTGGAATTTAATTTAGTCCCACTGTGTACCAGGGGTTCTGTTCCTTATAAATTTGCAATGGCTTGTAATCCCAAAGCTATTTTTTAAACTTTAATGTTCTAAAATTTAGTGTTGAAACAACTTGGCTAGTTCCTACGCCACCCAGTCATTCATCATAAGAGATGAAGTCCCATCCAGGAACTAAAATCCAGATGACCACTAGAGAGCAGCAAAGAGATAAACAAAACTCTAAACTGTGCTGTTCCCAGTTATTTATTTGTTATTTATTAAACAAATGGATATGGCCGCCCACCTCACACATGGTGATTCCAGACAGCTTACAACATTAAAAATCCACAATCTAAAACTCTTACTTCCCCTCCCCCCACGGCAGCAACAAATGCAATCAAACCAGCCACTTGATCAGCTCTGTATCAACCTATTATATGATTAATTAAATCATGTCAAATAAAGAAATGCACAAAAATCACTATTTGTCAGGCCAATTCCGGGCAAAATCAGAGCTCATTGATTTATGCAAATGACTGGGAATTTATGAGCGTTGTAATGGGTGAAGTTTGCTTTTAGAGACTCTTTATTGTTTTCATAAAGCAAACACGAAGGGGTTTTTTTTCCCCAATGGAAGTTGTCAGCATGATTTTTATTCCCTTAGGCCGTGAACTGTATTTCTCATTCATGCATGTTAATTCACTAAACTGCATAACTTTTCACTGCATTATACGTGGTTGAAACTGGCAGATAATCCTACAGGGCCTGACCGCTGATACAGGCAATTAACAGGACATCTTTGCCATTCAATCCGCAAATCTCTAGCTGTTCATCTCCTGCGATGTAGCAGAGAATGCTGACATCTCTGTGAACTTTGCCAAAAGCATTTCATGTGGGATCAAAAGGGGATTGGGGTTGGCTTTATTTCTTCTGGTCAACAACTGATGATAGAAAAAAATATTCTAGTGGATTGCGAGAATTAACAACTGGACTATTGGAAGGTTTGTACTCATCTTGACTGTTTCTAGGGGACAAGACTTTCTGGCCTACCAGGCAAAAAGCCCATGAAGCACATGCAGGAGATACTCACATGGTCATGAGTATCATTTTTATTTGAGGGAATGAGTTGCCTTGAAAAGGTGGCTGGGAGTGTACAGTGCATGCAATATGCCATTTCTGCTGCTTGTAACACCCCTGTGGACAAGCTGGATTTTCAAGACCCCAAGGATCTGCAACTCTCATTCCTGAGATGAGGATTGTGCATCAGAAGGAGAGATCCGTCAGTATGTTCCCCTTCCTTGAAAGTGGCAAGCTCCCAGCAACAACAAC
Organism: Azemiops feae; assembly: GCA_023970755.1. NCBI lineage: Eukaryota > Metazoa > Chordata > Lepidosauria > Squamata > Viperidae > Azemiops > Azemiops feae. The sequence goes on from JALGBA010000035.1 coordinate 2,271,930, forward strand.
AACAACAACAATAATAAGTTGGAAGGGACCTTAGAGGTCATCTAGTCCAACCCCCTGCTCAGGCAGGAAACCCTATACCATTTCAGACAAATGGCTGTCCAGTCTCTTCTTAAAAACTTCCAATGTTGGAGCATTCACAACTTCTGGAGGCAGTAATCCTACTCTTCTTTCCCCCCAACTCAGCCTTGACCAGGAATATTTTCTGCCATCTCACACCAGATACAATTCACCTAACTAGCTCTAGAGTAGAGCTTTTCCAGCTGTGTTCCACAGAACTTTGGTAAGGTTCCTTGGGAAACTAAAGAGGGGAGGGGATCACTAGAATGCAGCCAATTTTCTGTCATCAATTTTCTATCTATTTTTTAAAAAAGTTTTCTCCGACTGAAAAGGTTTAAAAAGGCCTGTCCTAAAGCCATGTTAAAAAAAATCCTTCATTTGTCTAATAGAGCATGACAATGGTACCAAACTCACACCAAAAATAGAAGAATAAAGGATGTTTTTCAAAGTTTTCACTAGACATTTCATTTTAATTATTTATTAAGCAGATTTAGACATCTTGATAAAGATAACTACATTTCTGAATAATGCTAGCAAGTACAGGAGAATACCATGTAGTAATTCAATTAATTTTAAAAAGGAGGGCACTGCAATCTAAAACAGCTACAGAACCTCAGATGGCTTATTGTGCTCTGCATTGTTTCAGTTATAGACTGATGTAAAGGGTTTTTTTATGTAAAAACTGGGCAAAAGAAAGAGTTAATCCTGGGTTATATTTCCAAGAGCAAACAAAAAATAAATAAAATGCTGTCACAATAATTATTTAATGATTTCTAAAAATAACCCTCCCGAAGTTCAAAAATGTTTGTATAACCAGATTTATTTTACTCAAATTGCACAATAAATTATAACATTGCACAACAAACACGTTTGAGAAAATTAAGTTAAGATCTGTTTTTTTAACCATTCTTATCCATTTACTGGTCTTTACAGTAATTATATGTATGTTGAGAGTATAATAGAATAACTCAGTCATTCAGACAAATAAAATCAAAATTCAGTACCATCTAATTTGAAAACAAATTTCAAACCAGTTGAAATAATTCTCAATGGGAAAAAACATATAAAATAGCATAAGTAGAAGCTTTATATTAGACATCTGACCAATTAATGAATAATTATGTCATGCCCTAACCACTTTTCTGCAACATGGGGCAGATTTTGAATTAAGTTACAGAAGGCTGACAAGTCTATGTATCGTTTAAAAAAATTATATTTTTTTAAAAAGCACATTGAGTTAAATGGAGTCATTTTCCAAATTACTATAGTTTCTGTGGGTGCAATGAATTGAGTACCGTATTGTCCTTTAGCATATATATATATATATATATACTGAACACACTTCAAATTAGAATTTCTGAAAGTTTCTGGAAATATAGACCATTAACTAAACTTTCAAAAAGGAAAATCATTCAATTAAACAAATCTTATTCTTCTTACCTTTTCCTCTTTAAGGGAGTTTGAGAACATTTGGGAACAAATAAGATAATTATTATGGTTATATTGGTTAAAACTAAATTGCTTATTCCCATCCCCATGCAGAAAATAAAAGAAATATACGTACCATTTGAAATATTATGTGCCCCATGCAATAATAACAATTCTTAGCAGAAGCAATCTGGAGGAGATTGTTGTTCCATTGAAATCTTTAAGGGGCTAGACAAAGTCCCATTTTTAGATATGAATCAGCCTATTTTCCATTAACACTTTGGCAGACATATTTCACTTATAAATATACACAGACCCACAATTGATAACTACACTCAACATATTATGAGTTAAACATTGCATGCTTAAATGGGACAGTTTTCAGCCCCAGAACATGTAGTTAGGAGAGACTGTGGCAGCAAGAAGGCTCTCATCTCTTAACTTTTGGGGCTGACAGACAATGAGTAAATGTTGCATATTTATATAATGAGGCTGTAGTGGAGTACCTGGTGGATCCCCATAATCACTGGGATTCACTGCTCTAATTGCATGGTTCTACTTGTATTTCTAACCTACAGGTCTCAGGTTAGCCTTGCTACTGTGTTTCCCTGAAAATAAGACCGGGTCTTTTTTTTTTTTTGCCTCGAAAAGAGGCACCAGGTCTTATTTTCAGGGTAGGCCTTACCTCACCTCAGCACCAACAGCCCCACCCAGCCGGTTCACTTCTTCTGGGGCCGAAGTTCTGCAGCTGCATTCGGGCTTGCATTTTGCAGTCAGGCTTTTCCAGAAGGGCTAAGCAACCGAGTACTGAGCTATGGATTCAATCTATAGCTTGGTGCTCGGCTGCTGAGGTCTTGCAGAACCGAGCTATGGATTGAATCCATAGCTCGGTTCTTGACTGCACAGGCCTTCCAGAAAGCCCTGTGACTGAGAAATGCAGGAGAGGCCTCAGAAGAAGAAGTGGACCGGCAAGGAGAGGCCTGGCTGCAAGGTAAATGGGTGCGGGGTGGGTGGGGCAGCCCAACCCCCCACCCCAGCTTGATTTTTAGGTGTGTGCCTCACCCCAAAACTAGGGCTTATTTTTGGGGTAGGGCTTATATTAGGCCCACCCCAAAAAATCAAGCTAGGGCTTATTGTTGGTGTAGGCCTTACTTTCAGGGAAACACGGTACTTGTCCTCCACTGCAAGTATAGTTGTATTCCTGCCTTGGTTTGCACTATCAATGGACATTTAATGAAAAAATGAGGCTAGACATTATCAAAAACAAGAACAGCAACAAAAAAAGGGACTTACCTTCTCTGTGGGTTGTTTCTTTTGCAGAAGTAGTAAACAAATCTGCATCTATATTATGTCACTTCACACTGCAGGTGGGGTAAATGTATGCTTTAAAGTATCTCTACAGACAAGAGCCTGGTGTATAAAACTCAAGAACATAAAGAGAGTGTGCAAAGGATTGAACTTGATGACCTCCTATTGTAGATCTCCTCCAATTCTATGATTCTATGAAAGGCCACCAGAAATTCCTAAACATTAGGTTAGACTAGGAAGTCAAGAAAACATTGAAGAAGACAATGAGAAATTATTTCCATCTTACTACCGGGGGGGGGGGGATGATATGGATGTGTCCATATAGTTATCAGGAAACAAGGAAACTCCGCTCCATAAAATCTTCACCTTTTGCAATCCTATGCAATTGGGATAATAGAATCTATAGCCTTGGGGATCAGGGGGACAGTGTGGCAGAAAGAAAAGTGTCATAATGATAACCTACCTCTGAAATTCATTTTTGAAATATTATTACAGTGACTCAGAAGACGAAACTCCTTAAGCTGCAGTTGGTAATGAAGGAAAGAAAATCTTGGCCTGGCGACATGCAGCCCAAATCAAACACCAAACAGATTACATAGCAACAACAAAAGCAGCTGCAGACTTATTTTGCAAAGGTTTTTGTTTGGTTTTAAGAAACATAAAAATAAACCTGAGGAGAGAAAAGACAGGAAAGTGACCATATTACAAACATAAATCAGGATAGTTCTAGTGATTATTTTACACATGAGGGAAAATGCATTCATTTGTTCTTGTTTATCAACACGACAATCAGGCTCAGCTCAGACATTGGAGCAAATCCTGGGGCTTTCGGGTCTTTGTGGGGCCATATCTGCTAATGGTGGCCTCGTTTATTATTTACATTTTAAAAACCATAGTTTTTAGGCTCCAATGCTGTGGTGAAAACCTGAGTATTTTGAAGCTGGGGCCAGGATTCCATATAGCCCTCTGAAACTTTGTATGGGAAACACAGAGACTTCCAAAATTTTCACCCAAAATGTAATTTTTAATGTGATATAAGGAAATCTATTTAAATGTGTGACTGGAGTGTCATCACATGAAAGATGTGTAAAACCAATCAGTTCTTCCTGCAGAACATGCCTGGCAGCTCCAGGGGAGGGTCAACCATTTCACATCAATTAATCTTTCAAACTGGGAATGATGTGTGATGTTCTGAATGTGGTGTTTGGGGCCAGAGTGTGTTCAGAACACCACAAATACTTCTGAATTGGAGAATGAACTTCTGGAAAATCACCAGACCACCCCAAAACAGTGAGATCAGCATGATCTGAAACAGGAAAAAAGCTTTCCAGAATTCCCTGAAAGCCTTGATCCTCTTACATATATTGATCTGTATTCTATGGAATGTCTGTTCCTAGAATCTTTTGTTTTTCTACATTTCTAATGTTAACTTAATGAAATTAAATCAAATGTAGTTGCTATCTTGCTCTATTCTTTATATTTCAAATGTGGCCCTTGAAACTCCACCCAAAAGCCTTGTACCAGAAAAGGACAGATATATTCACATCTGAATGGGGTTGGAAGTTTCCTGTCTCTGTTCTTGCACAGTATTCTATAAGCCTTCCATGACAACTAATAAAAATAAGCTCTTGTGAATCCCTCAAGAAACAAATGGGGCTGATTTCTGAACTTTTCTCACCAAAATCCTTTTACCTGACTTTTGCACAATGACTGAATTTCAGTCACTTCAAAAAATACAGTCTGGTAAAACAAGGAGAGATAGCAACTCATGCTTTACATTTGTATCTGGGATTGATGGAAGAGAAACTGAGGCAAACCTCTACTGGAATTCTCCTGCAATGGAAAGAAACGGTCCACGGAAATGGGTAGGTGACCAAAGACAAAGAGTAAAGGAGTCTCTGTGGATTTAACTCTTTCTAGTCATTGCCAGCTATGGGGGATGGTGCTCATCTCCGTTTCAAGGCCATTGAATCAGCGCTCCCCATGCAAAGTCATGGGGCAAGGTCCAGAGTCAAGGTCCACAGGGCAAGGCAAGTCCATGAGACAAAGGCACAAAGCAAGGCACAGGCAGAAGCACAAGGCAAGGCTGAGTTTTTTCAAGGCCAGGGGAGTGCATGCCAAAGCAAATAATTATTCCCGACAAAGAGAATCTCTCCCGGCCTCTGCTTAAGTCAACTCAAGCCAGGTGTTCCTTGTGAGGAGGAGCAGGGTGACTTTCTCCGAGCAGCCTCGCAGACCTCCTTTGAGCTTGCCTCCGCTCTATTCTACGTGCTGTCAGATTGAGTGGGGGAGGCAGCTGTTTCTCATCACGGGATCTGCTGCCTCTCATCACCACTGCCTGTCTGCAGCCAATCCTCCCCCCGTGTCTGCAAGGGCAGGCAGTTCCCCATCTGGTCTACCACCTCCCTTAATGCCTGAGGGGCCTGGGACATCGTCCTCAGCCCCTGGGCTCTCCAAACATTCCAGGGAAGATGTACCATCCCTGTCAGATGGTCCCAGTTCCAACTCCTCCTCCTCCGAACTGGGATCCAATGGAGCTATAACAAAAGCTGGGACAGGGATGGGAGCTCACCACATTGTGTGGCTCTCGGCTCTCAAACCTGGGCTGCCAGTTTTTCAGCTGATAAGCCCAGCATCCTAACCACTGAACCACCGCACCACCAAATGATGAACAAAGGGCATTGTTAAATTTCAATTTTGTTCCCTTAACTTAAAAAAAAAAAAGACAAAGGGAGAAATGGATAGGTTTGGCCAGCAAAAGCTAAGGGTAGGAATTAATCCTGCAGTCAAACTCCTAGGCCAGACAATTTACATGGGTATCAAAAAAGAACCCTAACAGCAAGCCCCATATTTCTGCTCTTAAAACAAACTCTTGTCTGGGTACTGGTTAGATGTCTTAGTGGAAATGGAAATGGGAAAGGAGGAGGAGAAAGATAACCATGTAGTTTTTCTTCTAATCACACAGTAACTTTAACTGTAGGCCATGTCTTCAAATTCAGAGGAGCATATGTCATTGTATAATATTCTTTTGATGCCCAAATCCCTTGGTTCATAACTAGCATGATGAAGAAAAATTAATTAAGAATCAATGAATACCAGTATCTCTCAACAGAATTAGTGTTTTAAGATATTGTAAATGCAAATTAAATTTTGCTTTCTTTGTATGGGCATGCATGATTTAACTTAAAATAATTTATTCTTATTAATGAATTAAATATGGAGCCTTTTTTTCTCCCAGGGAGTTTAGGTTGAAATCATTAGCTATTATAATAATTTTTACTGATATGGGCTTCCGGTTCCGGATCGCGACACCAGCAGTCGCACGGAGAGATCTCTCTCTCCCACCGGCTGGTTTCCCTGCGTCGGTAGACCCTTAATCGGGTCGAAAGTCGCCCCGTAGAGGCGACCACCGCTAGAGGAGGCTCCTGCTCGACTGGGGAAGAGCGGCGGCTCTCCCCAGTTCGAACTTTCTCCTTAGGGCCGTCGGAGGAAAAGATCGCCCTTCAAAATGGACGATCACTTCGTCGCACCAGCTGAAAGCCAGAAGAACATCTAAGCGAAAGAACCCCCGTGGAGAATCCGGGTGAGACCTTTCCTACCCCCTTTTTTTTTCCCTAACTACTTTCCTGTTAAAAGCTTTCTTTGAACTATTTCCCTGTCGTGAGGAAGCAGCGTTTGAGCAATGGGGAAAAACAGCGTTGGAAAAAAAAATATATAAATAAAAACCAGTTAATTTCGATACTATTTAAATTTTGGAATACTGAGGGGACCTGAAAACATTCTATTCTTGACTATTATTGTTACAACTACGTATTCATTATTTTTGAACCCTTTCTTCATCTCTTTCAACACGAAAAATAAAAAATCTATTATTTGGAAAGAAAAAAAAAAAGGATTTTCTGGTTTGCTGAGGACATCTTGTGTCGAAAAGTGGTACTGCAATTATATTTCTTTATGGCTGGGAATGGCTATGACCCTGAAAGAGTGATAAGATAACGATGCAGCTGGCCTATTGAAAACTGAAGGTGAATGCTTGCTTGATTCTTATGAAGCAGAGCCTTCCTTAAAGATTAAAGATTAAAAAGCCTTATTACTATCGATATGGAACTTAATACACAACTGGACTATGATCTTATATTGGAAACAATTCTAGAAGCTGCAAAGGATGTGAGCTCCTTTTTTCAATCTCTTTTCCCTACACTGAGAGAAACTGTGGAAACCACAAAACAAACTAATTTTATTCAACTTCCAACACAACCTATCGAGAAGTCTGATGACTATACAACAACTTCAACAGAGATGTCTGAAACACCAATACCAACATCAACAGAGACTGACACTCAGATACAACCTATTGAAAATCGAGAAAAGGTGGATAAACAATTGGCAAATATAACATGGAATAAAACAGCTTTTACCATCCAAAGGCTATTAGAAGAAAGGAAAGAGAACTTTGACCAATTTGAAGCGTTAAAGAATATGGACCCCTTAATAGTGTGGTTTGATTATGTAGGAACCTCACTATGGCAACCATTATGGCACAGAAAGAAGCCTAGAGTTAGATTTAAAAATGTATTTTAAAGTCTTATCTAATGGGATTAAAAAGGCTTTGATTTCTTGACTGACTTAACAACTAATGGAATACGTGAAATTTTTAAGAGGATACCCTTTGTAATATTACTTTGTCTTAGATATGATATATATTGGAGAAGTAAACTTTATCTACTGGTTTAAAAAGATTTTTATAGATATAGAGGCATTGATAGAATATATATTTAAATTAGATAGAAATTTATTTGTTGGCCTGATATTTTTATTTTAAGAGAATTATTTAGAAATAAAAGGAGAATAAGAGGGATGGGTGATAAGAGAAAAAAAATGGTATCAATGAAGAAGATATGGGAATGTTGTTGTAAGAACAATATACCAGATATAATTACGTAAAAAAAAAAAAAAAGGGCACCCGAAGTGTTAATAACATGTCTATTTAAGGCTAATTGAAATATAGTAATTGTAAGTTAGTAAAGCTTAAAAACAGGATTGGGATTTTTTAGAATTGAAATGTAATTGATATTTGATAGGACCGTTTGAAACTTATATAGAACTCATTAATGTGAATATGTAAAATTAAATGAGGGAATTAGAGAGGGAAGCTTGAGTTGAGCTATATATCTGTGATTGTCTTCCTTTTTTTGGATGTTTAATATACCCACCTCCATGGTGGTTCCTAAGCACCTTAATGTTACCCCTGTACCCCTATAAAATCTAATAAAATATATTTAAAAAAAAAAAATAATAATTTTTACTGATATGTTTGTCATAGGGACTAAATCCACTATTATTGAAATATTTTCTTGGCTGAATGACAATGAAATTTGACAATATGTATTTCATCACATTGTTTTTCTTGTTGACTCCCATTGATTTCAAATGTTAAGCCTAATATCACATTACCGTGCTAAATGTGGAATTACCCCCTCCTTTTTGTCTTATTCGGTGTGGATCTGTGTTAAGAACTTACAAAATAATTGTATAAATGTTATTTTAAAGGCACAGCAGCTGTTCTCTTCCACGTTGATGACCTAGGGCAGTGGTGGTGAACCTATGGCACGGGTGCCAGAGGCGGCACTCAGAGCCCTCTCTGTGGGCACACGCGCCGTTGCCCCAGTCCTAGGCCTTCAGCTGGGTTTTATAAAACCTTTTCCCTTTAGGCCTCCGCCGCCAAAAAAAAAAAAAAGGTCCAATCAGTCAATTTCAACTTCTCGCGGGGAAAAAAAATCTTGCAAAGTTGGAATTGATTGATTGAACTTTTTAGTCCCACCCAGTCTGCCGTTACCACCGCAGCCACGCCCAGCCAATGGGCCATGCCCACCCGGCACCCGACGATGCATAAGTGGGTTTTGGGTTGCAGTTTGGGCACTCGGTCTCTAAAAGGTTCGCTATCACTGACCTAGGGTTTATTGACTTCTTTCTAAAAGAAGTGCATCTGGGGGTAAGCTACAAGCTAAATTTATGCCTATTTTTAGCCAGGATTTCCCTCTGTAGTAGCTGTAATAGACAAAATGAATACCTTTCCTTATGTTGTGCTGATTCTAGATTAGAGATTAAATTATGCATAAAATCAATGAATTTAACCCCTGGAAGGACCCATGGAGATCATCTAATCCAAGGGTCCCCAACCCCTGGTCCGTGGACCGGTACCGGTACCGGGCCGCACAAACAAGCAAAGCCCCATCCGTGGGATGCAGGCAGCACACGAAACCACGCCCCCTCTGATCCGTGGAAAAACCTCTCTCCACATAACCAGTCCCTGGTGCCCAAAAGGTTGAGGACCTCTGATCTAATCCAACCCACTTCCCAGTGGAGGAATCTCCCCACTATAGTGCATTAGTTAGCAAAAGAAAGTATAGCATACAAACTGAGAATGCATAAAACTTCTACATTTTTTAACAATTGAGTGACAGTGTCCAAGGAGATTTTGAATAGCATGGACATCATTGTCATATTCAAGGTAGGTCTAATGGCTCTCTGATAGCTGAACAGCCTCAACAGATACATACATTCCTAACTAACTTCACAACACAGGAGCTCTGCAGCACTGGAGTTCTGCAGCTGGGTTGACTGATTATTCTTTGCAAACTCTCTCATTTCATTTTCCTCCCATCTGCTCTGCACTCTCAGTCTCCTGCTGAAGCCACAACGCTTGCCTCCACTTCATATGTTTTTAAAAGTAGATTTTTTTCCCCATCCCTTGAATAATAAATCCAGCAAAGCACAACAAGAACCCGGGAATGGCAAGAATGATCAGTTTTGCTCTCCCCCATGGTGCTCCTGGAGGGAACCCAAGTTAGCGAACATCAGTGCTATGAAGATAGCAATAACAGTAAGGATACTTACAAGTCAGTGCAAAAATGCTTCTTGGAATCGAGAGGGGAATAAAGCTGGCAGCTGTGTGGAACTGACCCAAATCTTCCTGTCCTGGATGCTTTTGGGCCAAGCAGCTGGAAGGAATGGTGATGTTTATTTTTCCCTTGAGTTTCTGGTTGGCCACAATTGGAAACAGAATGCAACTCCATCTTCCAAACCTCCAATTTTGATGAATTTCGGTGCCATGATCCATGGCTGATGGACCGTGAGATTGTTAAAGTAAGTCCAACAACTTTAGAATTCAATAGACTGGATATGCTAGACTTAATGACATCTTGGTCTCCTCCAGCAGGTATGTTCTTGCGTAATTTAGATACAGTATTTAGCTACACTTTCAGTGTACAGCATACACTATATGGCACTCTATGAAGTCTTCTAGCCAAAAACAGACAGATTCCTATCCTCAAAGAGCTTGGAACATGAAGATCCTTGGGGAAAACTAAAGCAACTTGAACTAGCTTTAGTCAGCCTGCCCCTTGTGAAATAAAGGAATAATACTAATAATAAATACATTAAACTAACCTAGGGGCTGTGTTCTCCTGCTCATCCTATTTCTCATCACTAGGGACTTATCACCATAGTTAATGGAATGTATGGATGACCTTGGAAAGAGAGGAAGGGATGCAGCCTGGGAAACAGTTGACGAGAGAAGCAGGAGCCCCCAAAGGCTTAATGCTTAGAGAGAGAAATTTGGGAAGGATCCGTCTTAATGGATCAAACAGTTAAAAATGGTGGAACAGGAAGTTTGTACTTTCAGATGTGCAAGATTCTCTTTATGTAGTCTTGCAATAAGGTAGTTCATTTTCTAGTTAACTTGGAAGGGCTGCATTGACTGGAGTGAAAGAATTAGAAAATGAAAAACAATCTAGCATTTTTACAATCCTCCCATAGTTAAAATTCAAGATTCTTCTCTTGGTTATTTTTTTTTTCCCTTCAACATTTCAGACTCTATTCGGGAAGTGAGAATATGCTCTAGGGCTTCCTGCCTGAGCAGAGAGTTGGACTAAAAGACCTCAAAGGTGCCTTCCAACTCTGTTATTCTGTTAATATTTTACATCAGTCTTGCAAATCTGAAAGTACAAATTTCCCACTGCCACTGCTTGATCCATTAGGATGTATCCTTCCTAAATTTCTTTCTCTTCCCCTCATTCCCAAAGGTCATCCACACATCCCATTACATATAGCCTCCGTGCCCTGACTCTGAGACGGCCTCTTACCTTTTACAGTCCTCAACCAGAACAGCCATACACCACCTATGGCCCACTAAGCAGCCTTCTGCATCCCTGTGGCAAAGAATCTAATGCCACAAAACTGTGCCAAGAAAGATCCATTGCTGCTGCTGTTGCTGGCCTCTGGGTTTCTGCAGCCACTTCCATCCTGAAAGACTGAGGCCTCCTTTCCTTATGGATACTGCCAGCTCCATTACTGCCACCATAATGCTGACTGCTAGAGATCTGATTGGCTGCCAGTTATTCCTTTGCATCCCATGTTTAATTTTAAGGTATCAATCTGGCTCTTTCTCCGTCTCTTAAGTTGTGCACTGGAGCCTCTATCTCATTGCCAGTAGAAAGCTGAAGCTATCCCTGATGATTTAGGAGAAAAGTGTTGTTTTCCACGCAAAATGCAATACAACCTTTATGTGGATATTTTGTGTCACGTGGAGGTGGAGCCTAACAACCATGAGGGTTTCATATGGTCTGCTGCAGGATTCTCATCTGGCCATGGGACTCTGTTCTTCTGCCCTGGCTGCTGGGGAGAGCAGAGTCTTTGTCAATGCAGCCATTTCACATAGAATTTGCTTCTTCTAGGTCGGGGAAAAAAAGTATGGAATCATCTCTCCTACTTTTCCCCACCCCAGAACAAGCATGTGCTTCACATGGACTTCTTTCCGTGCAGGCAATAATTTTGCCAATCTTGCTGCCAGAGGCTCAGTAGAAAGAGCACTATTTGGGGCTGCAGTTACGGAAGCTCTGTGCTTCTCATCTCAAGGAGGAAGTCAGTTGGTGTGTTTGAAGAAGCCCATGTGAAGACAAAGCAAGGACTCGCTCAGCCGTGATCCAACCACAAAATGGGCTGCTTACTCTTTGTGGGGGATGTGTCCTCATAGCACTGTCTCCATCTCAGAGTCAGCCTGCTGCTGACTGAGGCTGAAGTTGGATCAGAATCATCCAGCAAGAAATTAAGAGTTTTCCAATAAAAACTAAGCAAACCCTTCTCTGTTAAATAAATAGGGACCTATAGTGCTTTAGTGGCCCAATGCAGGACCACTCACTGCCATCTGGCCATAGGGCTCTGTGCCATTAGAACAACTGGACCACCTTTCTCCACCACAACCAAAATTTTTGTTTTGCCAGGAGAAGACTGACCTTGTAGAGCTTTGTATGTTTCATCAGTAAACCAGAAAAAATGGCTCATTCTTTGTCCTAGCTTTGGCATCCTAAGTTGTTACCCTTTTTGTCTCTTTGCCTTGCATCAACACTGCTGCTTCTCTGAGCAGCTACTGTGATCCTCCAGAAATACCTTCTTGTCTTCCAGATCTTCCAAGTGCCTCCTGGTGCCTTAGCACCACAAGCTGCTGGCCAAGGCCCTGTGGGGGGACAGAAAAGAGTGGGGGGGCAGCCGGAGCTGCAGCCACAGTAGCACCAAGCCGCCCAGGAAATGGAGAATCAGTCAGCTGCCACTAAGGAAGCTTATGGCTGACACCCAACGCCATTAAAGTCTCTCGTGGGGGGACAGTAAAAAGAATTTTTATGGGGGGAATGCTTTCATATGTTCTTCCTGTGTCAAGGAGGGAGAAGAGCCCATTGCCAGGAGTGTGGGAAGGAGCCCCAATTTCTGGGGAAACCCGGATCAAAAATAAAACAATAGCAAGTTTATAATATGGCTTTAAGGGAGTAGCATATGATTATAGAAATACTTGAGGACCAAGCTATTTCTTTCTTTCTTTATTTTTAAGAAGGGAAGGATGAGTATGCTATATAAAATGCCACTAAAATATATATATAAGGAGTCTACGGTAAACGGATTTGAAACCATTTACAAAGCAAGTCCAATCATAAACATATGAGGGGAAATGGAAGCCAAATCCCCACATTTGGCACCAAGAATGTTTAAACTATGTCAAGTGGTATGCAGGCATGCTCCTGCTCCATTTTAAGAGTAATAAGAACACACTGTTAAAATTCATTTGCGGTTGAACAGCGTGACTCAAGGCCACTTCTAAGGTTGTTTATCTCAAGATGCCCCATAAAGAAGATTATGTGGTGTATCTTTGTCAGACCAAACTTATGTCCTTGGCAAAAAAAGTTAGTTCTAAACAAAAGTCATGCTGGAAATAAATAAACACCAAGATGAATTCTGGCTGTAATTTTAACCTTGCATATCAAGTTGGGTTATGCAGCTCCATTGTTCTCCATCCCAAAGTGGCTTCCATTTTTCTGTTTATTTGCTCTGTTTTGAAATTGCCTTTTATAGCTCCAAGTACAATCTAAATGGATATGGTTTAAAAATATCACTAGGAAAAGTCATGAATTAAACAGGTTGAACCTTACAGCACTTTCTAAAATAGGGCAAGAAAACCTATAACCTTCCCCCTCCAGATGTTGTTTCTGGCAATTAGCTACGGCACTGGATTTGGAAAAGTTGTAAATGGGAAATTCTCCATCTACAGTCTACAAGCTGTGTGTAGGCCACTGTAAAAAAGGCAGACCAATTTAACAGGAAAACTGACTTTTACTATGAACTTAAAGCCCATTCATTTCACGATTCTAAACTGAAGAGCAATCATCTTCTGGCTAATAAGTCCTCCTGGTAGGGGAGCAGAGATGAAATTTGTTTAAATTTTAACCATGAGATTACAGTACATATTTCATTGCCTATCTATTAGTGCCCAAGCATCATTCCCACAGAAACTTCAAAAGGACACAGTAATATACTTTTTTTAATTGAAGGAACTTATTATAAGATTCCCCCATAATCACATCAAGGAGAATCCTTAGTCACATTGCATTATTTATCTCTGTCTCTGTTGGAGAGACTCTGTTTGAAAAATGAGAGTGGAACAAAAAGTATATAAATAACATTAAAATAAATGAAATATCTTGACATTCATTCATACTGCTGAAACCACCATATAACTATATTTTAAAGCAACCAATATCTAATAAATCATTGCAATTAAAGTTAGAATAGAATAGAATAGAAACTTTATTGTCACCTTAAATGTACACTAATCAGCAAACATTAAAATGAAATTTTGTTGCATTCAGCTCTCAAAAAAATACCATCATGCATGTACCCACATACATACACATATATGACACAAAGAAGTATCACAGTCTAGTTCGAATGTATACATATACATGGCAAAAAAAAAAAGAATCCTGAGAATTTACAAGATGGATAGCATAAGGAACAAAGCTGTTACAGAATCTAGTAGTCCTGCTATAAATACTTCAAAACCTCCTCCCAGAGGGGAGCATCAGAAACAGACCATGAAATGGGTGTGTGGGGTCTCTAACAATGCTTAGAGCTCTACATATATAGAGCTTATAAGCAGTATCCTGAATCACGGGAAGTGAGCTTCCTATAATCTCCTCAGCTATCCTTACCACTCTCTGTATGGACTGTGACTCTGCTACCACCGAACCAAACAGTGATATAATTTGTTAAAACACTCTCAACCGTGCCTCTGTAAAAAGTGGCCAGGACAGAAGGAAAAAGATGTGCTCTCCTCATCCTCATTACAGGCTATGATGGTAATTGTTATGAACATTTTGGTTATAACCATCTAACACTTCTGATTGCACAGGCTCAACTTGTAAAAGACATTGAGTGTCAACAAAAGATTACTAACAAAAAAGCAGTTTTTGATGGGTAGTAGTACGGATCATGTCCCTGGTAAATATTACAAGACATTTCTGAATGGCTGTTTTTGTATACACCTGCCTTTCCTTTTTTAATCTCAACAAATGCAATGACATGCATTTATCCAATGAAGAACTCATTAGCTTGCAGATACAAATCACAACACTTGATACCAGAATTGTATAATTTTTCATATAGAAGAACAGGAAAAATGAGAAACAGATAGGAACTTATAGAAGAGAATATTTGTAACTCAACGTTGAACTGTGGGGCCCTTGGTGTTTTCTGAACTGGGTTGTTTTCTTGCAAATTTTTCATTACCCAACTATGTATTTGCTCTCTGTTTATATACAAGTGGTTTGTTACTTGTCCTGTCAATGTTGGTGTGTTTGGGTGGTTCCGGGTAAAAACTCCACCAACATTGACAGGGCAAATTACTAGTATATAAAAACAGACCAAATCCACTCCCTTCTAGCACTGGTGAAGTTACCTAGTAGGGTAATGAAACATCTGCAAGAAACAACCTCGCTCAGAGAGCACCAAGGATTCCACAAACTTTTAATTAATAGAAGAGAATATTTGTAACTCAGGGTTGAACTGTGGGGTTTTTGGTGGTCTCTGAGTTTCGTGGCTTTCTTGCAAATATTTCATTACCAAACAGTAACATCGTCAGGGCTAGGATAGGAACCTGATAGAATCATTCTTCATACAGCTGCAAACTTACAATTTGCAGTCCACATCCAATGTCCACATATATTAGACATAAACCAGGTATGCGGCTTTATTGCTGCAGAGATAATGAATACCAGGATTACACTTCATTTGGCCTAGTACTATCCACCTTTTCCTTAGAAAACTATAGAAAATTAAAAGCAGCTATGGAATGACTGATAGAAATATTCATTGAGAATGGATCTCCAAATTCATTCCTTGTGATTTCCTCTTCAATTTCCCTTACACTATTATTTCTATGACAACAAGGATAGCAGAGATTTCAGAATAGCAGAAATGGTCCTGTTTTCAGAAGGCCAAGACTATTTTACAAATTCATATTGGTCAATATTTTTACATTTTTTTCTCTACAAGGGTATATTTCAGGATCATCATGAAATCTCTCTGCAAGCACTTATTGACAATACAAAAACCTGGATGCTAAAGATGAAGATATGAAAAGCAACCCTTGTAATTCTAAAACTTTGGAAGCAAATTACAAACTCATTATGGAAATCACACTGAATAATAATATCTCTTGGGTGTTATTAACGGGTCCAAGATTGTCTTTTTAACCAAGCCCCATTTAAGGTATAGGTAGTCCTTGGCTTATCACCATTCATTTAACAACACTTCAAAGTTACAGCAGCTTCAGAAAAAGTGACTTATGACCTGTCCTCAAAATCATTGTACCACCACTGTGATCATGTAATCAAAATTTGGATGCTTGGCAACTGGCTTGCATTTTTACAGGGGCTGTGGCATCGTGTAACTTTCCCATCTGCCTTCCAACAAGCAAAGTCAATGGAGGAATCTAGATTCACTTAACAACCGCATGATTCACTGAAGAACTGTGGTAAAAAATTAACGTAAAATTGGTTCTGGTTACGTGATGATTTGCTTAATGACCTTATTGCTTAGTGACTGAAATTCCCTTTTTAGTCAAGGATTACCTATGTTAGTCAAGGATTAACTTTAGAGGCAGCTCCCAACATAAAGATCTGTATGCTTACCTTTAGTTAATTCAGTCACTTGTTTAATTACTTTAAATTTAAAAATAAAAAATAAAAAAATTATTCAAAAAACATTATTTGCCTATAGGTTCTGTTGAAGTCCTGGCCTTGAAAAAGACATACAAGCTTTTTTTGTTGTCTATCCCAATCAAGGTTTATAAAGACCAACATGGACACCAGATGTGTTACATAATTTGCTATAGTTGTCAAAGTGTTGGACCTGAAGTGGGGGGAGGGGGATTCTTGTATCTGGAAGGCAGCCATTTTGAGATAGGCTATACACTAAAATATTCATATTAGTGACCTTCCCATTCCAGGATCAAAAGTACTTCTGCTAAGAAGCCATAATTCAAGTCTTTTATGGTCTGAAGCTTCTCAGATTATCCTAGGTCTACAGGAAGTACCAGCTCAGCATTACGTCTCAGATTTCTGGTATTAATATAGGAATGCATGCTTACAACCTGTCAAGCTCTGGCATGCGGCCAAGATTAATGCTGTCCTCTTATGTTTCAGTCATAAACATTTACAACTGGCACAAGTCCCATTAACTCTACTAAAATTTGATTCCAAGCAAGTAAGCTTAGATGTAGTTTTAAGATTACTTCCAACTAAAGGATTTCTATGATTTCACAATAACTGAATAATTATAGCAACCAACATACGCAAGAAAGTCTAACATTATGAATTCAGGAGCACGGCAATAGGCAGATGTATTATGCAATGTAGAGTCAGAAAACAAAATATTAAGGCTCTTTTATTTAAATGTGTTGTTTAGTGGACTTTAGTTGTAAATAACTTTGTCATATCAATTTTCTTCTCCTGCAGGCATTTCTTCCCAGTATGTGTAAGGCCAGAAAAAAATGGTATAAGAATCTGCTATTACAAGTTGTCCTCAACTTACGAACACAACCGAGACCCAAAATTTCTATTACTAAGTGAAACATTTGTTAAGTGGCTTTTGTCTCATTTTACAACCTTTCTTGCCACGGTTGTTAAGTGAATCACTGAAGTTGTTCAGTTAGTAACACGGTTGTTATGTGAACCTGGCTTCACCACGGACTTTGTCAGAAGGTTGAAAAGGTGATCACATGACTCCGGGACACTGCGAAAGTCATAAATATGAGTCCGTTGCCAAGTGTCTGCATTTTGATCACGTGACCACGGGGATGCTGCAATGGTCGTTAAGTGTGAAAATGGACATGTCACTTTTTTCAGTGCTATTGTAACTTTAAGCCGTCACTAAATGAACTGTTGTAAGTTGAGGATTATCTGTATGTAGTTGTATGTTTCAGTCTTATCCATATTTGATACTACTGCTTAAAGAACACAAGGCCCATGTTGGCTGAGGAGAAGAAAACTTGCCTCCCAACCCAATCAGGGGTCAGGAAATGGGAGAGGTGACCTCTTCAAAAAGAATCCAGAGATGATTCAGTCCCCTTTGGCATTTTCTATGCCCTTTAAGTGAAATACTCCCCCTTTTAGCTATTTTGAGTATTAGGTATACAATGACATTGCATGGACACTAATTACAAATAAAATTTATTTGAAATAAAGATGATCAACAAGCTTATTTTCACAGAAAACAAAACTGGCCATAGTTCCTATTTTTCATAATACACACCAGTAATTCAGTTCTGATGTTTTCTTAATTTCACAGCCATGTTCTTGTGATACACACTGTGTCGGTCTTAATGGAATTCCTCATTCTCACTTCCTTCAGAATCATACGCCCTATTTTACAATTCGCTCCTATTTCAAAAACCGCATGTGCTCCAACTAATAGTATGTATACATATAGATCTTATTTTATCATGTGGCTTGCTGAGCCATCAGCTTTTTGACATTGAATACTACTGGTTTAACCATGAAGAGCTGAATGATAGTAGGATCAGCAAGATGGGAATTCTGTCATTCAGCAAATGTGAATATTCATTAATCTCTGTATGAGAAGGATTAATATATAATTGCTTCTTAGATGTCCAACTTCACACATGCAGGGAGGCTGCTAAGATTAAAATAAACTGCTGCACTTTCATCGTTAGTGGATGTTCAGTATTAGCTTGTCATGATGTGACAGTAAGTAACTGTGAAACATGGAGCTATAATCTGCAGAACTGTTTAATGGTATAGTAGGCCATATATTTTATCTGACTAATAAATGGTCCAATTGACTAGCCACTCTATTGTGCAGCTACCAAAAATGAATAGATGTTAAAGAAATGTATAGTGAAGTGGAGTCCAAATTATAGTATTTCAGAAATCAATACAGTTGTATTCTTTGAGTTGTCACTGCAGTACACTTTTTTCGGGGTGGGGGGGGTGTAACCTGCTACTAAAGTTAGATTAAATTCTGTCCTTTGTGTTTGCAAACTTCTCACCATCTGCAACAGGAGCGTTTTTTTCTTCCTATTTCATATTGATTAGAGCATTTCTGTAAAAGGATTAAGAAGGGGAACTTGCTTCATCTGTCTTGAACAGCAGGTGAGTATTTCCTAGAAAGAATTTACAAGCAAAGAATTACAAACCACAATGAGAATGTGTGTGGTGTGTGGGTTTAAAAAAGGAAAGATAAGTTTCACCAGCCTCTTCTAATGTAAGGGAACCTCCACTTCCTCTTTGCAAATCTGATCTCCCTCTCATTTCTGTTCATGAATAGGGTGAATGAAGATAGGATCTTACAATATTTAAATTGCTACAGGTATCCTAGGTTTGTAGGTTTTATTATTAAATTAAACTGAAAAATAGGCTGTGTTGGATATATGTGCTTTTTTGGTGCATTTAACTGCAAATATTTCTAGCAAAGTTTGAAAAAAAGGTTAGCTATGTTGGAAAACAGTAATTTCTGGAGAGTTACAGGCTATTTAATGTGAAAAGTTCAAGGTATATATGCTCATGCAGTCATCTTATAGTTCCAAAATAACCAAGATATTTCACAAATGATAGCAGCACTAAATTGCATCCTAAATACAAGCAAGCTACCTAAGGTAGGGGAAAGGACTGAAAAGCTAGAGCAGGGGTCTTCAAACTTGGCCCTTTTATGACTTGTGGACTTCAACTCTCAGAATTCTTCAGTCAGCACGCCTGGCTGAGGAATTCTGGGAGTTGAAGTCCACAAGTCATAAAAGGGCCAAGTTTGAAGACCCCTGAGTTAGAGGTTATGAGGCCTACTCCTCAGTTGCAGCTTATATCATGCACTGACAACCTCTTGATCACACAACGCTGGCTTCAACTTTTCTCCAGCCCATGAGTTAAACAGCCTTATGCCACCATTTTGGGTACCAAAATACATGTGTATGGGTAATCTTTTCCCCCTGAATCTGATATTGTTTCCAAACAGCTTTGCATTGTGTTAAATCTGCAAGGCTTTCTCACCCATTATCTTGATGTAGTGAGCCATTTTCCTCCCAGTTTTCCCTCTGCCCTCTTGGCACTTTATTTATTGAATTCCTTTCATATCCATCACCTCCTTTCCTCTCTCTTCTGACATCAACTTCTTTCTCTCTCTAACAAGGTAGGGACAGAGACAGAACACAGCAGATTTCCACAATTGCATTTGGGGAAGAAAAGGGGCCCTGCCACTTTCTATGTATTTGTCAGTTTCAATTGGTCTAGCTAGCTTGTGAGTTTCAATTAGCCAGATCTACAGGATATGGCTAGGTTCGTACGGCATGGATTTACAGTATCTCCCTTCATTCTGGGATATTTCTACCCTGTTATTTTTCCTTATCTTTATCTCACTTCTGTGTTAATGGAGGAAGAGGTGTCCCATAGGGATCAAAAAAAGGCAAAATGGTGTCAGCAATCATGAAATCAAACGGCCAATCTTTTTTATCGGCATCAAGAAAGTCAAGGTGGCTGCCACAGCTATGCAACTGAAGTCCTACCCATTTCATGTGCATTGATACTCATAAAAAAATGTAGCAGGCCTCGACTGCAGGGTTGTAGCTGTCATCTTGACTTTTTTGACCCTCTGCCCCTGCCAACACTCATGAAAGTGCTCACATGGGATCCAGAAGAAAGCAAGAAAAATCAGCCTAAAGAATACAGGCAGAGGCAGAGCCCTGAAGTGAGATCCATGTATTCCTGCCACAATGTCCAGACTGGCAGATATTTTACCACTGACTGGTGATGAGCTGAACGGAAAACAAAATCAGTCACCTTCAGTAGTGATTTTGAAGAAGCAGGACATGGATTAGTATTATATTAGAAATATAGCAAATGTTATATTTCATTATGTACAATCTTCTAGGAGAGTCCACTCAAGGAGACGTAGACAGCACTGCTTGTTTATGGAAGTTGATGAACTAACTTCCCAAGTCTTTAAATGTGCAGTATGATACTACAGGCAGTCCTCCATTTATGGCTAAAATTTTGTTCGTAAGATGTGGCAATCGTTAAGTGGGTCACCACGTGCCTGCGCCCAATTTTATGATCTTTTTTGTTGCAATTGTTTACAGAACACCACAGTTGTTAAGCGAACCCACTGTTCAATATGGGACATTGTTTGCCGGAAATCAAAAGTAAATGGTAGTTTCTGGCAAAAATGTCATAAACTGAAGTCACATGACTATGAGAGACTACAAACCGTCATAAATGCAGGCCAGTTACCAAGTGCCCAAAATGCGGTCACATAACCATGGGAAAGAGGACCTGGCCATTGGAACTTCTAATCCACGTTGTAAGTCCCTTTCCTGGGTCCATCTTAATTTCAGTCACTAAATGACCCGGTCATAAGTCAAAAAGTACTTATAGTACCACACTGTCTGCTGTGGTTGTCATGTAGTTCCTTCTCCAATACTGATCTCTGTCAGTACAGGTTCCAGAGCTAACATTGTCTGGAAACTCCTCCAAAAGTTGCAAGAGGAGGCAGCAGCAATAGGGAGGCACATACTTTTGTCCATTTTCTTTTCTGTGGCAGGTTCTGGCTAATGTACTAAGAATGAATAGCTGATGTGCAGATAAGCCTCTAAATTCAGGTAAGAGAAGATATCCTAAAATGCTGTCAGCCTGGGCTGTTAGTCTCCTTGAAGTACTGAATTGACCTGGTATTCCTCTTGGTGCAGATAAGAAAGTTAACATTCCATTCTTCTGTTTCCTTACAATAAAGAGACATCGGAAAGCAACCGAGGCTTCCCGAAAGCAACCCCCCCCCCGCTTTTCCCTTAACCCAAGCACGCCCCCCCTCCCCTCCCGCTTCTCCCTACGTCTCCCGCGGCGCGTTATTGTTGCACAAAGTGTTTCCAATTACCGTGGCCCTCCTGGTATCTGGATCCATCCATCCATCCTCTTTTCCGAGTCACGGGCCCTCCTCTCCCGCCGCCCACCCCCCCGCGTTCCCTCCCCTCCCTTTCTCCGTCCGGTGCTGTCTGCCAGACATATGGGATCAATCAGAGCTTAAGCCTCGGTGCCGATGTGTTTGCGTTGGGAATGTTGACAGCCTGGCAGACACCGGCGGGGCTCTGGTGACAAGGAATCTCAGGCAGCAACAACTTCGGCAAGAGCGAGAAAGAGGACGGGGGAGAAGCGGAGAGAAGGGAGGGGAAAGAGACACCCGTATCTGGACCGGGGCTGCCTTTGCCTTTCGAGCCCTGCGGGGAAGGGCTTGTGAGGGGGCGGCGGCGGCGAAAGAAGAGTAATTTCTAGCAGGGCAGCGCCAAACGGAGACAAACGCGCGCAGCCCTCGCCACGTGCGCGCGTTTTAAGACTTAAACCCAGCCGTCGGAAAAGGGCCGGGCCGGGCCGGGCGTGAGAGGAAGGAACAAACTCGAGAAAAGGACTGAAATCGCGGACGGGCGGACGAGCCCGGAGGGATGTGGCTCGCGGGCGTGTACTTGTGGGTCGGCGGGGCGCTGGCTTGGGCGCCCGTGCAGCCCCGCAGCCTGCATCGCCCCTTCAACCTGAGCTCTCTAGTGGCGCTCTCGGCTCCATTCAAGCCGGCCTCCCCCGGCACGTTGTTGCCGGAGCCGCCCGTGGCGACGACGGGGAATAAAGTGGAGAAACTCGGGCGGGCTTTCAAGCGGCAGGTGAGGCAGCTGCGGGAGAAGAGCGACCGCTTGGAGCTGGTCTTCCTGGTGGACGAGTCGTCGAGCGTGGGCCAGGCTAACTTTCTCAGCGAGCTGCGCTTCGTCAAGAAGCTGCTCTCCGACTTCCCGGTGGTGCCCACGGCCACGCGGGTGGCCATCGTTACCTTCTCCTCCAAGAACCACGTGGTGCCACGCGTGGACTACATCTCGCCTCCGACTCGGGCGCAGCAGCACAAGTGCGCCCTCCTCAGCCGCGAAATCCCGGCCATCGGCTACCGAGGGGGCGGCACTTACACCAAGGGGGCTTTCCAGCAAGCCGCGGTAAGTTGGCTGGGGTTGATCTGGAATTCGCTTCCTAACTCCGGATTAAAAACTCGCAGTTAGTTATTCAGGCATGTATTAGAGACCTGTTCCGGTGCTGGACTAGAATCTACGGAGACTTGGGTTCAAATGACTGCCAGGTTCTGATTACAGGTAGTTCTCGACTTATGACCACAATTGAGCCCAAACTTTCTGTTGCTGAGTGAGATTTTGTCAAGTGAATTTTGCCCCATTTTACCACCTTTCTTGCCACAGTTGTTAAGCGAATCACTGCAGTTGTTAAGTTAGTAACAGGGTTGTTAAGTGAATCAGGCTTCCCCATTGACTTTGCTTGTCAGAAGGTCGTAAAAGGGGATCACGTGACCCTGGGACATTGTAACCATCATAAATATGAACCGGTTGCCCAGCATCCAAATTTTGATCACATGACCATGGGGATGCTACTATGGTCGTGTGAAAAATGGTCATAAGTCACTTTTTTCAGTGATGTTGTAACTGAACGGTCACTAAATGAAGTGGTGTAAGTCGAGGACTACCTGTACTCCTTTTGTGGCCTTGATCAAGTCAGCTTGACGTAATAACTAAAATGATAAAGTCATGTTCTCTTAAAACTGCAGATTGACAGTTTCCATGTGACTCTGATTCTTGCTAATCAAATAGTTTGAAAGAATGGAGTGGGCTTACCTTTTTGGCTGCCACTTCTGAATGCTTTGTGCTCAAAAAACTGTGCAGGGCTACATCAAGCATGAACTTTCTTTAGCAGCTTTCTTCTCCATGCTTGAGAAATCCACTAAATTTCCACACAGCATGATCAATACTTGGGAATTCTGACAGTGTATTCTCCGATCTAGAAGGTACCAGTTTGGAGAAAATGGTCATTCTAGGATATTTATTTGTAACTTGAACATTTAACATATTTTGGAATATTGAATCAGAAAAGTCCATCTTTAGAGACGCTAGTGAGATGGATAAAGATGGCCAAGCGATTGATCCCCATGCGGCTTCCTGACAAGCAGAACCATTAAGGGATGACTTGAACATTTGAACGGGGCATTCCAGATAACAATACAAAACTTCTATACATTTTTACATTTGTAAGACTGTCATGTTTTTCCAGGAGAACTTGAGTAGAACAAGCTGTGACATTGGCAGTTCATAGTTTTTCAATGTCTTTCTTTTCTTTTTAATGAAAAAATGATGGTGGATTGGGTGGTGATTTTTAATGATGTCATACAGAATTCCTATCATACAAGAAAAGAGACAATATAATAAATACTCTCTCCACTCATCTTCCCTAATTAGAATCTCCTATATGCTATTAAGTATGGAATCTCCTATATGCTATTAAGCAAATACAGTGGCAGCTTAAAAACTAATAAATATATTATCAAATAAGTTGTCACAAATCCCTATTTCATCACAGATGCTCTACTGAAAAAATGTACAATAAAGGCATCCATATTTTTCTTCTGATTGACTAATAATAATGTTTGAGGGGGAGATCAGTTTTTATTACCAAAAATTGGTAAGGAAAAACACCTCTTTCTCCCAACACTCACAGAAAAAACCCTAATCTAAATCAAGCTTCTCACAGATGTTTTTAGTCCCAGAGAATTATCCTGGAAGCTCTGATCTCAGATATCCCACAAAATATAAAATTTGACCCTAATGTCATATGTTCAGAGCCAAACCACATAACTACATTTATTTTCTCCACAGCATAATGTAACAGAATGTCTCTCCCATTCCATCACAGCTGTTCTTCACAAAAATGTATTCCCGAAATGTTTCTTCCATCAAGTTTCAGACCAATATGAGTGAAATACACATGGATATAGAAGGGATACTGGAGTGTATATAAAGTGGATAAAAAGACTTTAAAGGGGAAAAAAAGTTGTCAAGAGAGGTTTTGAGTACGTGTTTCTTCACTGCCAAGTGCTGAACTGCTTTGTATATGGTCAATGCATTCTGAAGTGCTTTGCATACAGTATTATCTTTGGCAGGATAAACCATATATTGTCCTACAGATATTTAGCTTCCATCAGCTTAGCTAGCACAATCAGTTGTGAGAAATCATGGGAATTCAGCAACTTTTGGAGGACTATAGTTTGTCCAAATATAGATGCTGATCGACTATTCTTATTTAAACTACAAGCTGTGTGTGTTGACCTCATACATCAAGCATAAAAAAATAAAGACATCAAATAGCAAACAGGAATCTCTGTAAATTAAAGTCTGAAATTCAGTGTTTGAACTGGACTCAGAGTCAAATGATAAATAAAGGTCCCTGATCATGAAGGGGAAATTGATTAAGGGATTAATAATATGTTCCATGAACAAATTCAAAAAGATATATATTTTATATAAACATTATCAATCCAGGAAAGAATACAGAACTAGTTTTAAAATTTTCAGATTTTTCAGATTAGGGAAAGTTAACATATTTAAGCCTTATTCATATTTTATGGGAGGATGCCATCTATACTAGAAAGAACACAGAAGGCTTTTTCAGAAAGCAAGTATGTCCATGCAGTTTGAATTTCCTCATCCTAACAAATGAAATTTTGTAGCTTGGATAATGACAAAAGAAATATATTGGGCAGGAAAGTATGATGATAGTAATTCTTTGTTTTCTTAATGGTGTTATATATTGATTGCCCTGTTTTAGGCATTGGAAAGTAGCAGGTATGCTGCTTGCATTCTTTTGGCAGAGGGAATTGCAGAACAAAATCAAAAAGTACAGTAGTATTATTTTCAAACTAGGTTTTGAGGAGAGGAAGAAGCCAAGGATCCCAATTCAAAAGTAACTTTATTATCCTCATTTATCATAACATACTGATGTGCTCAGTTTGTACAGAGAGATGTAACATTATTAATAGCATATTGCAATAATTAAGGTAATACTGATGTTTTGTAAAATCTGCTGACCAAAGAATACTATTATTATTCTAAAATTACTGAGGAAATGAAGGAACTTGCACTTTAATAACCATCTTTATTTTCTTCCTATGAAGAATTGCACCATTACCTTCTATTTTCAAGCTCTGTTATATTACATTTATCTTTTTGATGGGAGAGATTCCACTGTTTTTCTAGCCAAATAAGACTGATTATTTTTTGCAGGCCAGATTACAGCTTTAGTCTTTTACAGATTCCTGAGAAAAATGCACTTGCTTTTTATGTGTCACTTTAAAGCCAAAACTCCTTTAATGAGTTGACTCATGTAAAATAGCTGCTTTTTTCTCAGTCACTCAGGTATGAAGAACCATGTCTTCCAAAGAATGTTCAAAGCATGTGCAGCTCTAAGTATTATAGGTATTATAAATACTTTTGTAGAGAAGAAAGAAGTTCACATAGCAGTGTTCCTTTAGTTAAAATTTATACAAAAGATGAAAGAAAGGATAATGTTATTTGGATATGTGAATGACCTCAGTCAAAATTTGTCAGAAAACACAAAGGGGCTAAGATAATTTATTACTGATTACATATATACATTTGCTGCAGAGTTGTGATTTATGATATCACTATGATCAGTCATCCACCCTTGCTCTAAATACAGCTTTAATTTGTAGATTGATTGGTTTTTGCTTTTTAAGAAATGTGTCTTTAGAGACCAAGGAGAGCCCTGAGTTGTTTTAGCAGTTCCTTCCTGGAAAGTATAATTACCTTCTACAATAAAAGAAACAAAGGCACTGATTTTATTATTGCTCAGTGGTCAAGCTAAAGATAACTGCAATTAGTTATCTTTTTAACTAGAAAGAAAAATACTTCCCTTTTTCCACTTTGGGTTAAGAGAAATATTTACTGAAAAAACAGACTTTGTCCTGACAAGTTAATCAATTACATGATGATAGAGGAACTTAATTGCACAGTTAATTAATTGTAAAAGAGAAGACTGTCTAAGAAGAATTTTGAAGGAAATTTTAAACATTGCTTCAGATTTTTAAGTACCTTATTCATCAGAAAGAAATAAAACTGTAAATTTAAAATGGTCCTACCAAAAAGGAAAATCAGATAAAGAAAAAAGTACAAATGCCCATAATTTTTTTTTTTGCAGTAACCAAATTTCCCCTTATCAATGTAAATGGCCAACTCCAGTTGAAACCCTTACTGAAGTCCCCCCCCCAACTCACTGTTTATGTGAGGTACCTGTAAACATGCATGTCTATAAATATGTGTATATATACCTAGCAAACAAATTTTTATTGGCTTGCTGAGAGCTGTAGTGAGCAAGATTGTTCAACAAACAGGATACTGATCAGTAACCATAATAATACCACTATTCTTATCTTTCCTCCCCTTTGCAACTCTCCTTACAACCCCAGATAGCTTCTATGGGACTGAAAGCCTTCGGCCATAGAGGATATAGTGCATGAGCAAAAATTCATAGGAATTATTTAAGTTACTTATTTGTTGTCCCAAAGGTGTTTTTTCACCAGGCACCTGGACTTTCTTTTTTCTCTTTGAAGATGTTTCGCTTCTCATCCAAGAAGCTTCTTCAACTCTGACTGGTTGATGGGGAATGGAAGGATTTATACTCCTTGCAGACAGCTGGTCATTTGCATTCTTTTAGAGAGCCGTTGATGTCACCTGGAGGCTTATCTGTGTTGTCAGGATCACCTGGGTAGTACAAATGGGTGTGGAGCCTTCTTGGAATCGTTTCCTTTCAGAAAAAGGAAAGGAGTAGACCATCACAGTGCTGGGAAAAAAAGCTTTCACCAATATCTGAAAGGCATCATTCCATTCTGTATTTTCCTCTGTCTACCTCACATAGAAGTGTTGATTTTACAGTGGTCCTTCAGAAACTAAATTGTATAAGAAAAGAGAGTGAATGCTGGTAGAAGAACTCATGAGCAGGTCACCAACTTGATAATTCTGCTTAATTTTTCTTTCTTTCTTTCTTTTTTTAGCAAATACTGGTTCACTCCCGTGTAAATGCTACCAAAGTAATATTTTTGATTACGGATGGCTATTCCAATGGAGGGGATCCTCGTCCCATTGCAGCATCCTTGCGTGATTTTGGAGTAGAAATCTTCACATTTGGGATATGGCAAGGCAATATCAGAGAGCTGAATGACATGGCTTCTCACCCAAAGGAGGAACACTGCTACTTGCTCCACAGTTTTGCAGAGTTTGAAGCTTTAGCACGCCGAGCTCTTCATGAAGGTATTGGATCTAGGTCTGCTTTGATTATCTCTGTGTTTTCAAGGTCAGGGAAGATATACGATCTGAATTTGAAATACTGTATATGGCTGTTACTCCAGTACAGGTAGTCCTCGACTTTATGACCACAATTGAGCCCAAAATTTCTGTTGCTCAGCAAGACACTTGTTAAATCAATTTTGCCCCATTTTATGACCTTTCTTGCCACAGCTGTTAAGCAAATCACTGCAGTTGTTAAATTAGTAACATGGTTGTTAAGTGAATCTGGCTTCCCTATTGACTTTGCATGTCAGAAGATAGCAAAAGGTGATTACATGACCCCGGAACAATGCAACCGTCATAATATGAACCAAGTGTCAAGCATCCGAATTTTGATCACGGGGCAGCGGGGATGCTGCAGTGGTTATAAGAGTGAAGAAAGGTCATAAGTCACTTTTTCAGTGTCATTGTTACTTTGAACGGTCACTAAATGAACTGTTATAAGTTGAGGATTACCTGTAATAAATTAACTGGAAGATAATTCATTATGCAAGCATAATGTACTAGAAAGAGTGCAGAGAAGAGCAACAAAGATGATTAGGGGACTGGAGGCTAAAACATATAAGGAACGGTTGCTGGAATTGGGTATGTCTAGTTTAATGAAGAGAAGGACGAGGGGGGACATGATAGCAGTGTTCCAATATCTCAGGGGCTGCCACAAAGAAGAGGGAGTCAAGCTATTCTCCAAAGCGCCTGAAGGCAGGACAAGAAGCAATGGATGGAAACTAACCAAGGAGAGAAGCAACTTAGAACTAAGGAGAAACTTCCTGACAGTTAGAACAATTAATCAGTGGAACAACCTGTCTCCAGAAGCTGTGAATGCTCCAACACTGGAAGTTTTTAAGAAGAGAGTGGACAGCCATTTGTCTGAAATGGTATAAGGTTTCCTGCCTGAGCAGGGGGTTGGACTAGATGACCTCCAAGGTCCCTTCCAACTTTATTATTATTATAACATTGTCAAACTCAACCTCATCCTTCGCCCAAATGCTATTATACTTATTTTCAAAGTAGATTTTTTTTTAAAGAAAATTCTGGATAGCCCCCTGTCTAATGGTATAGGGTTTCCTGCTTGAACAGGGGGTTGGACTAGAAGACTTCCAAGGTCCCTTCCAGCTCTATTCTGATTGATTGATATTCCATTTGATTTTAAAAGAATTCTTCTGATTATGATTTCATGTCTTTCGTTACACATGGAAATATAATGTATGTGTGGCAGGTTCAGAGGTATATTGTGACCAATGACCCCAATCTCCATATAGTAAAAAAATGCAGTTTTTAGGACACCTTATTTTTGTAGTTCTAAATAATCCATTCACTTTATTTTTGCCTCTAGGTTTTACACTTATATAGAGACTTAAGCAGCATATTGAATCCTGCTTCCTCCTCTACTTAATATATAATATTTCTGCATTGAATAAGCAAAGTATACCAGATTTGCTTTTAAACTTGTGTAGGTTTTCAGAATTGTAAAAAAATTGAATTGCATTTTATAAATGCAAAAACTAAAAATTGAGTTGTATTTTATACAAAGTCAGAGATTTTTTTGGAATTTTTTATTTTAATCTCTTGATTACAGAATAAACATTTGTATTAAAGCCTACAGAACTCATTTTTAAACGTATGTTCAAGAGACATTACCTGATTAATTTACTGGGTAATGTTGTCAGATAAAATTGGAAATATTAAAATGTATAGTTTAATGAATGAATACATGGTTTTTGCAGGACACAATAATTAAAATGCCTCAAATATTTTCCATCTTTTAAGAATAGAACAATGCTTTTTAGATAGATATACCTTACTTGGCACCAGTTTTGACAAGTCACGTCATAGGTCCCTTTAAGCATCTTAGCAGGGATCTTAACCCTCATTCATCTCTTTAGAAAAGCTTTATCAAAATCAGAGTGCAGTTTCTGAGAATTATTTTTTACCTTCCTTAGAGGGTTCAACTCTATTCTCAACCATGATGGAGAAGAAAACTTTGGGCAGTCACTATGTCTCAGCTGAACCTACCTCAGAGGGTTTTATTAAGAAGAAAAACTGAAGAAGAGCGTGCCGCATATATTGATAGATAGATAGATAGATAGATAGATAGATAGATAGATAGATAGATAGATAGATAGATAGATAGATAGATAGATAGATAGATAGATAGATAGATAGATCCATATTATATTGTTAAATCAGTGAAACCTTAAAGAAAGGGTAGAACTTACTTTAGAATACCAAACAATAATGTTTCACACAAACAGAATGAAAGAGGATTAAACCTAGTGTGGTATAGACTTCTGCAGCTCAGTTTTATTATAATAAAGTTTGCATAGAAGAATTATTCAATACATTGTATCCATGGAAATTAATTGGCAGATGCAGATTTCCAAGTATTAACGAAACGGAGCAGAACTGTCATTGAAAATTAACTGATTTCCCATTTTCATCAAATATCTGCTTGAACAGGAAAGATAAATGAATTTTAAAATAATTACCATTATTTTAATAAGTATAACAATTAGGATTTAGCTTGCTTTTTGCATTTAATTGAAATTTATACTTTAAAAAATTCTATCTAGATGAGTAGATGTCTCTAACTATTTATTTGCTTATTTATTTGGAACCCCTATCGTGTCCTTCCAAATATCCTAATTACAGATTTGCCTTCTGGAAGTTACATTCAGGAAGATATAGCGTATTGCTCCTACCTTTGTGAGGGGACTGAAAATTGCTGTGATGCCATGGCGAGCTGCAAATGTGGTACCCACACAGGACACTTTGAGTGTATTTGTGAAAAGGGGTACTACGGCAAAGGACTACAGCATGAATGTACAGGTTAGTAACTTTTCTTCTATTATATTTGTACTAGGCTTGGCTTTGGGCAAGGTTGTTCAAGGTTGTTCCCAGCACTGTACTTATGTATCAACAGATTGAATGGTTTTACAGAATTTATAACACGTTCAAAAGATGTCTGTAACAGCCAAAGTCCAAACCTGAATATTTAGCCAGCCAAATGGCTCATAGCTCCTTGTTTTTGTATTCTCAAGTATGCAATTTCCGTGCTTAAGAGTTTTGATACGTTAAATTTGACGTCACAAGAGTCATGTAACGCATATAGCCCTCCCAGAAAAACCATTTATACTCATGATATAAAGATCCATCAAAGAATTTGTCTGTACTGTAGTGTCCAGTGAGTATGTTCTTGATGGAAAACATGGGTTTCTTATTTGTGTAAACTGTGAGACATTTTCATCTTTCAGGTACCCCATCTTGGATGTCAGTAGACCCAAACCATCATTCAGATTCAGTTTTTGATTTAGCTAGCTATATAATAGTTAGTGTTAAATAATACACATTTTCTTGTAAATATTGTCAGTATTTAATTGGATATATCTTGAGAGTCAATACATTTCATGGACTTCCTAGCTGGTTAGATACCAGCACCTATATATTGCCTCGCAAAGTTCTCTCCACAGTAGAGATCTTAGCTTACATAATATAGTATAATCATACTTGGGGCAAAAGTGGACTGATTGTGCTTCTAGTTAAAATGTGTGATGTGACAAGTAATGTGGTTTTATCTAGGTTGTTATGGGTATGTATGAAAGTAGAAATCCATAGGTAAGAAAAAGTTACATGATATGCTCCACTGAATTGTGATAATGGCAGAATCAAAAAGGAGTTCTGGGAAAAATTGTCCAGTATTCTGAATGAATGCAGTCCAGGAGAGAAAGTGTTTTCCTAGGTTATCTGAATCAAGGGCAAGATAGGAGTAAGAAAAAATAAAATGTGATGGCCCATTCTGAAAGCCAAAAATGAGTGAAAATGCTGGCTCTTTGGTGACTGTCTACTTAAGGAAAATATTGTTTCAAACAAGTGTATTAAGCTATATTTGTTCAGGCAGACACCATGGAAAAGAGATATATTAAAAAGCATGATGGATCTCATTATTCATAATAAAAGATTGAACAAATGAGCAAAGGATACAAAAGAAATGAGAAATTCTAGATTTGAGTCTTTTTTTTGGCAGCATGGATCTTGAGAAAAAATGAACACGGAAAGAAAGGAAAGAAGTGATATAAAATAGAATGCAAATAAAATGACTGCAGAAAAAGAATGTAGGAATCTTATATGAAAACGAAGAAGACAGAGTTATCTCCCAACGAAGTTGGGAAGAAGATCTAAAGAAAGACAGTGTGGAAAATGTTGGAAACACAGTGGAAAGAATTATGTAACAGAGCATGTGGAGGGTATGTGTAATTATATGAAAAAGGATGCTTGGTAAAATGACGAAGTGAAAGATGCTGTAGATAGGGGAAAATGCATAGAACAGAATGAATGCTTCCAAATCTGAGAAAGTTTTGTATAAAACTAAGACAATGTACAGAGAGAGCAAGGAATGGTTAAGATGAAAAGAAGTAGAGAAAATGCAGGGGCATGTTGATGGAATTAAACAATTGTTTTGGAAATGGTGATGATTGCTAAATAAAGAGTCCGCAGGAGAGTGAATGGAATTAAAATAAAAGTGATCAAATTATTTGGAATGAAATTGAAATGAGGAGATGCTGGAAGTATTTGTTTAAAGTATTGATATCAGTTGTATATGGAAAAATGGAATTGAAACAAATGCTACATTAATCTCTGTCTGGAGATTGTGTGTGTGTGTGTGTGTGTGTGTGTGTCTGTGTGTGAGAATAAAAAGGATGGTATGAATGCTGTGAGGGATTTGGGAAATGGTTAAGGCTGCTATTATAGATGGTACAACTAGAAAAATTATTATATGTTTATTTAACAATTAGTTGTGCAACTTTTTTGACATCTGTGAAGGTTGCACTTGTAGCTGAATATTGGGGAAATCTGATTATTATTCCCCTACAAAGAGAAAGGTAGCAAGAGGAAATGCAAAAACTACCAGATGATTCATTTTTAAGTGTGCCTGGAAAGTTTTGCAATAAAAATAATTCTAATTGAAAGAGATAATGCTGGCCAAGACTTTTATGCTGAGCAAAGGGTAGACAGACTGCATTTTTGCTCATCAGCAGGTTGATAAGAAATACATGCTGAATTAGAGAAAGAAAACAATTAAGTGAACAGGTTTAATCTATTTAACTGAACATGATGTTGAAGATGGGTTGCTGGATGCACTGAGAACATTAAATGATAAAAGTAGGGTGAGATAAATAGAATGGTTAGCAAATAGTTCAACACCTGAGCAAGGATTAAAACAAAGATGTATAATGTCCCTATAATAATGGATTTATGGATAAATAAAATAAATGTTTGTGATGATGGCAGAGGTATGTGATTAAGGATATAACATACTTGTAGTTTTGTATGTAGATGATGCCATGTTGTTGGCTGAGAACAGGTGGCAGTAAGAAGTAGGTGTTTGAAAATTCATATATCAAAAATGAAGGTATTTGTATTTGTTAGCGGAAAGAAGTAAGAAGATTGTAGATGTATAAATGGCAAAGCTAGAGCAAGTAGATGAATTTAGGCTAGTAGAATGTTCATTAAAAAAGAAAAATGTAGAAATTTTAAGACGCGGAATTGCTAGTAGAAACTTTGTTTTGAGGAATAAATATTTGTCGAAAGAAGCAACAATGGTTGCAATAAAGAGTGTACTTCTGCCACTTTGCTACGTGGAAGGAGAGCTGAGCATGACAGAAGAAACATAAAAATAAATTGAATACAGTAGGAATGAGCTACTTAAGTGTGTGTGGTAAAATAAGAGAACAAACAATCATAAATACATCGTTGAATACTTATGGAGAGACAGTACAAAAGAAGTACATGTTGGGATGTCATAAAGAAAGACTGAATGAAATTGCAAAATAAATGTATGAAGGAACAGAGAATGGAATTGAAAGTGAGTGGGAAACTGAGAAAATTGCTGTTTAACCTGTTAAAAGGTAATGTATGAAGAGTTAGATGGACGTGGTGGAAGCAAAGATGTTTTGCAAGGAAAAAATTGTGGCAAAAGTATAGTGGACATTGGTATAAACTTCATTTATTCATTCATTTATTCATTCAATTTGTATGACTGCTTGTCTCAGCAACAATCTTAAATTAAAAACAAATTTAGCTTTATTTTTTTTCTTATATTTTTGTCTTAAAATTTGTGTCTTAAATTTCTTTTTGCTTACTGTTGCTTCCTCTGTTTCTGTTTGTGCGTAATACTGCTTATCCCCAAAGGAAGGAGCAAGTATGTATAACTTAGTTATTTTTCAATTTCAATTGAGCAATTTTTACTATAGTTTAGTGGCAAAGCACATGTTAGACATTCAGCAATCCTACTTTACATGTAAGACTTCGCCACTTAAAATGATTCTCAGGATAACATGAAACAATGCTGTTTGAGTTGCAAGCTATAATAGAGGAAGAATGGTCTAACCAAACTAAAAGCCTCAATAAGATGAAATTTACTAAAGGAAGAAAGGGATCTACATATTAATGTTTACTTGAAGACAATTAGGAAAGGAAACTGATGCTGTTAACACTACTTCTCCATCTAGTTTATTGTCAGTACATAATACTTGTTGTTGTTGTTAGTTGCGAAGTCGTGTCCGACCCATCGCGACCCCATGGACAACGTTCCTCCAGGCCTTCCTGTCCTTTACGATCTTCTGGAGTCCATTTAAGCTCACGCTTACTACTTCAGTGACTCCATCCAGCCACCTCATTCTCTGTCGTCCCCTTCTTCTATTGCCCTCAATCTTTCCCAGCATTAGGCTCTTCTCCAGTGAGTCCTTCCTTCTCATTAGGTGGCCAAAGTACTTGAGTTTCAACTTCAGTATCTGGCCTTCTAAGGAGCAGTCAGGGTTGATCTCATCTAGGACTGACCGGTTTGATCGCCTTGCAGTCCAAGGGACTCGCAGGAGTCTTCTCCAGCACCATAGTTCAAAGTCATAATACTAGAATTCCTCAAAAGCTTCTAGTATATTGGGCATGTAGGACCTACAGTGTTTACAGAAATACGAATATACAGGTAATCTTCAACTTATGACCACAATTGAGCCCAAAATTTTTGTTGTTAAGGGAGAAATTTGTTAAGTGAGTTTTGCCCTATTTTACAACTTTCCTTGCCACAGTTGTTAAGTGAATCACTGCAGTTGTTAAATTAGTAACACGGTTGTTAAGTGAATCTGGCTTCCCCATTGACCTTGCTTGTCAGAAGGTCACAAAAGGTGATCACGTGACTCTGGGATACTGCAACCGTCATATATGTGAGTCAGTTGTCCCAGCATCCGAAGGAAAATCACGTGACTAGGCGGATGCTTCAACAGTCACAAGTATGAAAAATGGTCATAAGTCACTTTTTTCAGTGCCGTTGTAACTTGGAATGGTCACTAAATGAACTGTTGTAAGTCGAGGACTACCTGCAATCTCTCAGAGTCGCTTTTCAGATTGAGATGGGCAACATGTAAATTCAATAAATAAATAAATAAATAAATACCTATGAAGGCATGCGAAAATATCAAGATGGCATCTGTGATTCTGTGATTGAAGCCCTGCCTCTTTACCTGGCTGATGGCAGCTGCCGTCTGGACTTTTTTTCAATCCCCCTTCTCAGCAGATGTTCCTGTGAATGCATTCTTCAGCTCCTCTTAGTATAATTTATTTTCTGTGGTTCATTTTGGCATTTTACTTAGTTATTTTCACTAATTGTAATAACAGCAACAGATATCTAGCTTAAATGACGCTGTTGACTGAAGGTATCGTAGTGTGAAATGTGTCCGTTTGTCAGAGTTTACAGGTAGAACCTGGGGGATGTAATAGGCAAAACAAATAATCCTTATGTTTACCACAATCTGCATATACTATTACTGTTTGTTTTTGAAAATGTACATGTAAATTTTTTATTAATTGTTCCTGGCAGTGTACATTTCTGGATTTATTTTTGTATGAACATCTGTCATACTTCAGCAAATAGAAGATTTTTAAGGATGGCATGCATTATATTAACATATTTTGCCATCTGCTTTGTATTTGAGGGACTGGAGCTGAAGTTGTATACACAAATAACATTTGGCCTAAGGAATTTATTGTTTATTATTTATTAAATTTATTGGCCACAGGGTAGTTTTGGGCGGCTTATGATATTTGACAGATACAACTATGTAAATAAAGTATTATAGTACTACAAAAATACAAAATACAATCCATAGACCTAGCTAAAAGACGGGGAGGGAGGGAGTAGGACAAGCATGTGGGGGGGGAGGCAGTGGCATGCCTCTTCTGCCAGCATACAGTAGGTAGGGCGGGCCAATCCCAGTGGGATAAATCCCTCAAGTAGTCTGACAGAACAGAACAGCATAACAGAGTTAGAAGGGACCTTGTAGGTTATCTAGTCCACCCCTCTCCTCAAGCAGGAGACCCTGGCCTATACCATTGCTGACAAGTGGCTGTCCAGTCTCTTCTTGAAAGCCTCCAGCGATGAAGCACCCACAATTTCTGAAGCCAAGCCATTCCATTGGTTGATTGTTCTCACTGTCAGAAAATTTCTCCTTATTTCTAGATTGAATCTCTCCTTGATCAGTTTCCATTCATTGTTCCTTGTCTGGCCTTCAGGTGCTTTGGAAAACAGGTTGCCCCCCTCCTCTCTGTGACAGCCCCTCAAATATTGAAACACTGTTAACTGGTCCTTCTCTTTACTAGACTAGCCATGCCCAGTTCCTGCAACGGTTCTTCACATGTTTTAGCCTTCAGCCCCCTAATCATCTTTGTTGCTCTTCTCTGCATTCTTTCCAGAGTCTCAACATCTTTTTTGTAGTGTGGTGACCAAAACTGGATGCAGTATTCCATGAAGGGCTTTAAAGGTGATTGCCAACACTTTGAATTGCACCCAAAAGCAAACGGGCAACCAGCGCAGCTTGCAGAGAAGTGGTGTTACATGGGCCACCCTTGAGGCCCCAAGAACTGCCTGCGCCACTGCACTCTGCACCAGCTCTAGCTTTCAAATGCTCTTCGAGGGTCGCCCCATGTAGAGCGCATTGCAGTAGTCCAACCACGAGATGACTAGGGCTTGAATGGCTGAGCGCAGGGACTCCTGATCCAGAAGAGGCCGCAACTGGGGCACAACCCAAAGTTGTGCAAAGGCTCTCCTAGCTGCGACTGCCACCTGTGTTTCTTGTAAACAGCACAGTCTTTCTCCAGTCTTGCTACAGTTCCTTAAAAAAAACAAAAAACAGAAGGCCACCTGTGATCCTTAGTAGGGAAGAAAATAGAAAACTGCTTGGAAGTCTTCTAATGAATGGGTGATGCTGCAAGCAATGTTAAGCAAAGAATTGAATGACTTATTAAGGTGCTGCTATCATACTGCTTTGGATTTTCACATATAAAACACCCTATTGTTGCAAAGCATATTAATCGAGTATGGCTGAATCCAAAAAGATGGACTTCAAAATCTCCATTAAAACTAGGTGTTTCTGGCACTAGTAAGATATAAAATAGAATATAGGTGGTTCTCGACTTACAACAGTTCATTTAGTGAACGAAGTTAGAACAGCACTGAAAAAAGTTAAGTTTTTCACACAAGCATTGCAGCATTCCCCCCCCCAGTCACGTGATCAAAATTCTGATGCTTGACAACTGGTTTATATTTATGATGGTTGCAGTGTCCTGGGGTCATGTGATCACCTTTTGCAACCTCCTGACATGCAAACTCAAGGGGGAAGCCAGATTCACTTAACAACCATGTTACTAACTTAACAATTGCAGCGATTCACTTAACAACCGTGGCAAGAAAAGTCATAAAATGGGACAAAACTCATTTAACAAATGTCTCATTCAGCAACAGAAATTTTGAGCTCAATTGTGGTCGTAAATTGAAGATTACCTGTATGTGGATCAGCTTAGTACATCAAGGAATTAGGCTGACTCTTTGTGCCTAAAATATGTTTGCATCTTCCAAATGCAGAGGCTGTGGTGGCTCATTCAAGGCTAGGTTTGTGGGGGGTTGTCTGGGGAAGACTTGAACAATGTGGTGGTACATATTTTAGGAATCATCTCAACGGACTTTTTCTGCATGTTCTGTCAAGCTATGTTGAGGTCTATTGTATAGAAAAATGAGAAACGGATCTAGCAAAATTATAAACAACAGTTTATTTTTAAGAAAGATTTGGGTGAAGTCTCTTTTAGCAGCTTTTTATATATATATTCTAGCAGCTGCTCTAAATTTTGTACTCTTTGGGATAAAGGGAAAATCTTCTATATCCTTTCATAATTTTTGGACATTTTACTTTCTCTCATTATGTCTTGAAATGTTATACTTTACTTCATCTGATAACACAAGAAACTTAACTACCAAAAAAAGAAGAAATAAAAACCCAACGAAAACAAAGCCAAAAGCAATCCACCAAAAATTCTATACTACATTAAACTGAATAATCTAATCTCAAAATAGAACTAAAAATCAAGATGTTTTTGCAAATAGAAACAAAATAAACCTTCCATTGACCTTAGCAGCTAAAATCAAGTGTATACATTAAAAGTTGCTAAATATAGAAAATCTCCCATATAAAAAGAAGTTCTACGGTTTGAAAGCTATTACTGTACCACAGAGGTAACATTGAAAACTGTTACAGCTAATTGATGGCTTTAGACCATGGGTGTCAAACTCGCCGCATCACGGGAAGTGTCACGATGTATCGCGACATTTTTTGCATTGCTGGAGCTGGGGTGGGTGCAGTTTTCATATGATGTAAGCGGCCCGCGGGCCGGCAGTTTGACACCCCTGCTTTAGACCATTAGCAAGGTACCAGGATTCCTCTACTCGTCCTAAACAGATTTTATTTATTTATTTAGAAAATTTATATAGCCGCTTACTCGCTCACAGCGACTCTAGGTGGCTTACAACAGGGCTTTTCAACCAGTGGTACGGGTACCACCTGTAGTACATTGGCACCTGGCAGGTGGTACGTGACCATCCTAGAAAAGTGGTAGCGGGGGAGGGGAATGAGCTGAACCGGTGGCAGCACCGCACAAGCCTGAGCGAGAGATGGCTGGAGCTGCAGGGCTGTCAGGGCTCAGCGGAAGCGCCAGGATCAGCGCCAGGCTCCAGCTGGAGCTCGGCGCTGATCCTGGCGCTTCTGCTAAGCCCAGAAGAAGCGCCGATCAGCTGGAATGTTGCAGCATCTCCAGGGTCTTGTGATTTATATTCAGATGCTTGGCAACTGATTCACATTTATGACGGTCACAGTGTCCCAGAGTCATGTGAAGTGACCAAAACCTGCTGCAACCACCCAGCAGATGGGGGGAATAAAAACCAAACACCCCCCACCCCATGCCTGCTGCCAATCCTCAACAGAAATGCTCACAACAATGAAAACCTCGGACAGGAGGAAGAGCGCCGCCAGGTGGGCAGGCAGGTGTCTTGCTTGGCTGTGGCTTGGGGGGGCACTTTTTTCAGTGCCATTGTAACTTCGAACAGTCACTCGGCGAACTGTTGTAAGTCGAGGACTACCTGTACTTTATCACTTTTTTTCCTTTTTGGGGGGGGGGGTCATCAAGTTTTTGATGACTGGTGGTACTCGGGTGTTGCCATATCCTACAATGGGTGAAAAGGTTGAAAAGCCCTGGCTTACAAACAATAAAAACACAATATAGGTTAGAATAACAATGACAACAATAATAACAACAACTCCCCACTCACCCACTCACCCACAGCGGCAAGACAGATTTTAAACCTGTGAGCTAGTATAAACTGAAGCTCAGGTGAGGAAATCCTTTTTTCTTCAGTTTCTTTATTATCCACTCTTACTGATTAGATAAGTGTAGGTATCCTCTACTCTTTAGGACATTCTTTACCTCTTAATCAGAGGCATTTGTTGTCATGGTAAAGGTCTTGTATAATGGAAGGATCAATACACAGCAGTACATAATATTGATCAAACATTGGCTAATGTTTTTCTATTCACTTTACCAAGTTCATTTTTGCACCTGGATACTCTCTAGTCAGGTACAGAATTCTAATAATGTGTAGACAATGCCAAAATAATCACATTAAATGGTTGATCTTACCAACAGGAGTGTACAATGGCATCCACTTTTGGTTTCTGAGGAGAAACACTACATTGCCCAACTAAATAAGAATCTGATTTTAACCTGTCTGTTATAAGAATATCCCATCTCTTTATAACATACTTTAGTAAAATTAACAGATATGATCTTCTCAGTATCAGGAGAAAAAACACAATGTTTTCTTTAAAAATCAGAAAGTATGTCTGCTTCTCCCAGCCAAGCAACTGCCTCAGGGCCTCCACATAAAAATACATTGTTTTTTTCTGAAATGCTTATTAGATAATAGTTTCATAATATCCATCACAAGTCTCTGGAATCACAATCCTCACTATTGTTGGAAAAGTGTGTTAATCTTATCCCAGTTAACCTGCACCTGTTAATTAATATATCATGATTTTGAAACATTAATCAGATCTTGCCCCCATCCTCCCCAATTAAAATTCCGACTCCATCTCTAATCCTTTCCATCACTGCACGTTCATAGGTATTGGTAACATTGGTAACAACCTTTAATAGTGTCGTGTTTTTGTTTTCATAATAATTAAAATCCCAAAATGAGGTGGGACAATACTGAAATTACACACAGCTGAGTTTGCCTTTCAGTAATATAGACCAGGGGTGGGGAACTATGGCCCCAGGCTGCTCAGGGATTCTGGGAATTGAAGTCCTCTGGTCATAAAGGGGCCATAGTTGCCCACTCTTATATAGACTGTGCCACTAGTGCTTTTAGTTAGAGCAGGAGTGTCAAACTGGCGGTCCACAGGCCGGATGCGTCACGTGCAGGCCACGCTCACCCCAGCTCCGTAAAGGCAAAAAAGTCACAATACGTCATGATACATCATGTGACGCGATCGAGTTTGACACCTGTGAGTTAGAGGGAATGCTGGACCTGGAAAAATATTTTGTAATAAATAAGTATACCAGATGTACTGCAGTTTGGCTGTGTGTGTATGTACTCTGGAAGCCTAGATCATTGGTATTTAGACTGCAAAACAGCACATATTTTATGGTGAACACAAATTTTGTTGATACATTTTGTCATAAGTATAAAAAGATTACTGATAGGAAATGCGAAAGGAGGCATTTTACCACTTTACATATTATTTTCAGAAAACATACATACATCTGCATAATTTCTTGCATATACACTGGCTTGATGCCAGCTTTTTAGCAGTGTTTTGAATCTTTAGAATTGTTAAAATAATAATACTT
This sequence comes from Azemiops feae, assembly GCA_023970755.1. Lineage (NCBI taxonomy): Eukaryota > Metazoa > Chordata > Lepidosauria > Squamata > Viperidae > Azemiops > Azemiops feae. The sequence goes on from JALGBA010000035.1 coordinate 2,313,010, forward strand.
CTTTAAAAATCTGAAGGATGAGTCCATGTTACTGGATGGAAACCAATAATTGTCTTTGCTTGAACTTTTGATGACTTTTATAACTGCCTTTTGTTATAATATGGCAAGACATATCAAATAATATTTCTGTATCTTATCCAAAGAGTGTAATCATTCAACTGCCTAGAAATTGTTTTTCTCTCTTCTTTTCTTTTTTCAAGACTTAATGTAGTAAATTAGCCTACTGCCTTCCAGATGTGCCTGATTACAACCCCCATCATCCCCAGACAGCTAAATTAAAGGAGCTGAAGTTTTAAGAAGAGTTTTTAGAATGCTTCTGTTTGTAAAACAAGACTTAAAAGTAAATCATTTGACATTTTATTTTGGACTTCAGTTGTCAGTCATATCACTTGCCAATAGCCAACTGCTAAAAAGCCCTTAATAAATATAAATGTTTAAGGATTGTTATCTACAGAGTCCAAGCAATGGACCTCTCTGTGTTATAGCTCCAGTTCTTTGGATTACCTCATTCTCAGAGATAAAACTATTGCTGATCTTACTATATTTTTAGGAGGCATGTTAAAACCTGGCTTTTTAAGAAAGCTATACTAGGAGAACTAACATAAGCTAGAATGCCCATCCAAGTTATGGTTATAAATGTTGTTCACAATGGTATTAGTTTCTTTTTTAGTAATGTTGCTATTATTTTATATTTTTCCCATTTTATTATATCAATTTTATATTTCAATCCTTTTACTGTAGTCAGGGTAAGTAAAACACTCAAATTCCTCCTTATGTGAGTTCCATATAAGCCCAGTAGATAAATGTATTTCTCTTCAAGCTGCATGATCCTGATTTCGTATATGCAAATAGAGATAAGATAATGCTGGCAGTTTCCATGAGTTATTGTAAAAAGAACCAACCAACTAAATCAGGATTAGGCTAAAGTGGCTATTTTTGGCAGGAGAGATAAAATACAGTTTTTGTAAAATTGCTCATCAGAAAATTGAGCAGCATTTGCTTTCAAATTGCTCACAGTCAGCACTGGAAAACTGGCATTCCCAAACCCTCATTCTCAGTCTGCATAAGCAAAAGTTGTTAACAATATTCATAATTGTTTGGAGTGTGGTTTGGGCAACATGTCTTTGTATCATTCACTAAAAAAGTTAATGTTCTGCTGGTAATGTAGTTATGGTATGCAAATATCCTACAATTCTCACAGTGCTGCCTAATGTCTATGTGTACCCATGTATTGTGGCCATAGTATTATTATTCATCCTTCTTATTATCTTATTATCTTCTTTACTCCTCTCTTTTATTCTGTTGCTTTGCATGTACACTGAGAGCTTCTATACCAGAGACAAATTTCTTGTGTGTCTAATCATAGTTGGCCAAATAAAGTATTCAGTTCAGTTACTGGGAATAAAATAATTGTCCTTCCAAATCTAGAGCTAGAATTTTAGTGTTTGGAAAGTGAAGGTGTCTTTAACCAATGCTTAGGTGTACTGTATTTTATCTGCTCCTAACAGCACTTCTATCCAGCTAGGTGGCAGCACCCAGCTGATCTTGGCTGAACTCAAAAGCTAAATTACCATAGATAAATCAGGTTTAGTTAAAATTTGGACCAGATGATCACCTAGCAATATCAGGACTGTAGGGTTGATTGGGAAGTCAAAAATAAAAAAAATACTTTTCATTCTTTTGCCAAAAAACTATGTGTGCATTGACTATGAAGTCACCAGGAGTTGAGTCTGAGTTCAAGACAGACTTTATTTGTTAAGAATACTTTCTCCCTCTTGTCTTTCAGCATATGGCTTCTAGTAACTGAGAACGTACACTTGTATATTTTTAGCTACTGGATATTTTATATTGGGAGAAATTGCAATCCATGTAGACCAAAAGGCTCCAGAGAATATGCATGCATGCTGGAGGAAACATCTGTAATGGATACCCTCTCACTTTGAGTAATTATACATCAGGATGTACATATGAGCCTTGTCACAGCTGTTTTGTCAAAATATTTAGCAGATAGTAGGTGAGAATAGCAAGGGAATTTATATGGTTGAATGTAATCAGTGTTTTACAGTTTACAAAAGAATTATTTCTCTTGACCTTTTTTTTAGATGTAAAACAAAGATTCAGTTGTTTTGAATTGTTATTATCTTCATACAGCAGAATGGAATGAAGATTATTAGAATGAAATGATAGCAAATTTGGGGTTGCAGAAATAAATACCCATGCTTTATTGAATTTCTACAAAAAGAGAAACATCCAGATCAAAACTGTATTATTCTTCCTCTAACCTTCAATCTTTGCTGTTATCCTTCCCTCTTCATTTCTTATACAGATATTCTTCCTGGGAGGCAGGAAAATAGCCCCTTCATGATGGAAAAACTGTGGATGGTACTGAATGTCTATAGATCATTATATATGTGAAGTATGTCCAGAAAAAGAAGAAACTAAAATTACTTGCCTATGAAGTTTCCTTCATAGAAGCCACCACCAAGGCTGGTGGATGAAAACGGTCTCATTTGTAAGCGTTTAGCTCTCCAATTCAGAAGCTGGATCTATTCTCAGGGTGATCCAGGACACTTCTGCTTTTTCTGTTGCATTGCTGCACGCTTGCAGTTTACAGAATAGGAAGCAAAGACTTATGGAAGGGGCCTGGTCACCATCAGTTAAATTAGAACTAGTATAATACATAGGCAAATTCCAATGATATGGTTGAGACAGCTCTGACATTTGCAAATTTAAGATCACTATACCATGAAGTTACGGTTTCTGCTGCATGCTAAAAATTGTATAAAATATAATTGGTTTTGTTTATAGGTTCCATCTCTAACTTTTTTCTAACCAGGAGAATATTTGGTTCATATGAAATCTTAAAGTAAATGGATGGTTTGTAGCTGTACAGCTCAGGAGGAGCCAACATTTTAACAAATTGTGCTATGACCATTTGAGCTAAATGCATTTATGTGTGCTTAGGATGAAATTCAGCACTTAAGTTGCAACTCAATGACTAAATGGAAGCTTATTAGGAATAGTTCTTCCTTTTTAGCAATCCAGATAAGCCAATACATTTGACTCTTGCTCTTAATCATAGGCTGTATTGTACAATTAAGTACTGGCTTAATCTTAAACAACAGATAAACCCTTGATTACATTCTAATAGTTACTCTGCTTTGATCGCTCTCTTTTCTTTGATTTGTGATGAATAGCTTGGATAAAAATTAAGTAATATGCCTGCTAGAACTCTCACATTGACATTTTCTTGGTGTAAGTGAAGCTTATCCAGCTTTTATGAGAGTAGTAAGATTTAGATAAAAGTTTTCCAAATTTTTGATAGTAAAAACATGTTTTCCCCCAGAATTAAAAGTAGAAGTATAGCCCATCAGTTTTACACAAATGTGTCTAAAATTACTATGCTTTATTGCCAACTATAGGTGACAATGACATGCATTAGGGACTCTCTGGACAAACTATAGCTGCACCTGGGTTTGATAAAATTACGTTGTTCCATTACAATTCAGTTGTAATAAAGTTTTATTTTTGAGCAGGATACAGAAAGAACCTCGGTTGTTTTTTTGTTTGTGTGTGGCATTATTTTTTCCCTATAGCTGGTACAGGACAATGCTAGCAAAGTGCAACTAACATCGGTATTGTTGTCTTTTAAAGGAATATAGAGCAAAGATTACGGTTCTTCTCCCCGAACACAGAATGTCTCTTTGAGCAAGAGCATTGAATACAGAAGGGGCCATTTTAATAACCAAGTCTAACTCTTGCAGAAATCAAAACTGAAGCATCCTTGACAAATGTAGCCTGTCCTTGAACATATCCAGTGACTGATATATTGCCTCATCTTTTTTTTGGATTGGTTTACATTGTTAGGAAGTTGTTTCTAAAATGTTGTCAAAACTTCCCTTTCTGCAATAGTGGTGAATATCTGTAGCTCGGGTGTAGGATGAGGGTGAAGATTCGTTCTCCGAACGTTTTGTTGCCAGGCTAGGTAACATCTTCAGCAGAGTTCAGGGGATGTCAGTGTCAGTGTTCTTCTGTTTATAAGAATTTCAGTGAGGGTCTTGTGATAGATCTTGTGATGGGTCAGGTTGAGCCATCAGTGAGAGTCTTGTGATCGGTCTTATGAATGGGAAGTTACCTCAGGTCAGGGTCATTGGGAGGTGAACTGCTGGTGGGGGAGGGGCTTGCGTGGGTTGTTTGAGGGTCGGTGCTGTCTCTGGTTGGCTGTGTGGTTGATTTGGATTCTGCGGGGCTCCTAGGCTGGTTGTAGGTCAATGTGTCTGTTGATGGAATTGCTTCTGGTGTGCCAGGCTTCGATGAACTGACGAGCTTGGTGGGTGGTAGCATGGCCGATGATTTTTGTGTTGCTCCAATCGAACTGATGCTGCTTGGGGTCAGTGTGGATAGAGATTAAGGATTTGGGATTGTGGCATTTGACTGCCAGCCTGTGTTTGTGGAAACTGGTTTTTAATTGATGTGATGTTTGTCCCACATAGAATTAGTTGCAATGGTTACAGTTGATTTTGTAGATTACATTGTTTCTTTCATCCTTCTGTATCTTGTCTTCGGTTCTGGATAATTCTTGGTGGAGTGTGGCTGTGGGTTTGTGGACTATTGCTATTCCTAGGGGTTGGTACTTTCCTTCTGTAACTTGAATTCCTTATTATGTGTCCTGCACTCTAGAGCAAGAGAAAGCAGGTTTCTTCTTTGTCAATATTTCCTCAGTGTTCTTTACCCAGGGCTAAACATTCCCAACCTCTTGAGTCTCTCTACATGCTGTAAAATTGCCGACTTCTATTACTTCATTTTCATTTTTATTAGACCACCAATGGAATAAAAGACTAGTATCCTTCCTCCTCTTTATGCTCCTCCTCCTTCCCCTCTTTCTCCTAGCTGAGTGCAACCTCTGCAAGTAGAGGGGGAAATTGTTAATGGCTTTCTCTTAAATACACTGTAAGGTGCAAAAGACCAGATCCACAGTGAAGATTCAATTAAACTGATTTATTGCTAATAGCCTAGGTACAGAAATCTTCTCAACTAACCTTGGGCACCTGCTTAGAGTTATATAAGGGTCAACAGCAATCAAGAAAGGTTGTACTTAGTTTTCATGTGGCTTCGGTTACTTGATGTCTGGCTCGTGATTATGACATTGCAGTAAACTGCAGTCGTTTTACCATCATTTCCAACATTCCCTGCCATCATCTCACAAAGTCAATGGGGAAGTTGGCTGGAAAACTGAATTCACTCCTGTTTCTGCCACTTTTCCACCCACCCACACTCCATAGCACTTGCCCACGGCATCTCTATTCCCCCACGGCAGTTGTGTTTCTGTTTGCACTTCATAGTGCCTGCTTGCAGCACCCACCTGTAGCACCTGTCCATGGCATCCTCCACAATACCCGCACACCTGTCCATGCTCTAGTTCCTGTTTGTGGCACTTCGAGGTAGCACCTGTGTACCTGCCAACTTGCTTGCCTGGGTCTCCCACCTCCTCTGCTTAATAACCTGTGTGGTTTTAGGGTTACAGCTGTAACCAGGACTGCAGGATTGCCATCACCAAGCACTGTGATCATGTGATGTAAAGCTTTATAACTGTATCACTTAGCAACATAAATTCTGATCCCAATTGCCACCATAAAGTGAGGACTACCTGTTTGCAAGCAAATTTTTGTCACCTAGATTTAAGTTCTAACTCAAATCAGCATACTAAATTAACTGCACATCTACAAGCAGAAATGAAGCACTTGAGCAATCCAGAAATTTCAGCTAAGGAATATTTAAAGAAACTATATATAGAAATAATGTTCATATCTCTTTGTGCTTCATTTTTCAATCTAAAGGACTATTGTACTTCATCCCTGTTTTGAATGAGCTGTTCTTGTCTCCATCTATCCTTTGTTTTTGTAATAGTCAGATTTGCTGGGGTTTTTTGTTTTTTTGTTTGCTTTTTGCTGATTGTGTGAGACTTAACCTCTACAATATTCAGTAAAGCAATAGAAGGATTTCAGTTTAGAGTTAAAATTCATATTTGGGAATGAAGTAAGAACACCAAAGAACAAAATGGTGCAAGCTGAAGTAATTAACAAAGTTTACATGACTCATTTCAGTGCTTTTTCACAAGTATAATTATACAAGCCTCATATGTATTTAATAGTGGAAAATCTACACATCAGTTAAATGTGAGCACTTGTATTTAAGTTACATGTGCCCATGAAGTATTTTAATACATATATACCATCTTAATTTGTTTCTGCATTGGATTATCACTTACTTAAATATTCTCACATTTATAATTTATTGTAAACAGTATTGTGGAGATTTTGCCTCATCTAAATCAGCAGAATTTCTTTCTGAGTAAAATGTGGTGATATTTATTATTCAATTCTTTAAGTGTTCATTCTGAAGTGTGTTCTATCGTGCAGTATATTTTATGTATATGTTAAGTGTGAAAAGGACTGAAATCAGTGGTGGGATTCAAATACCTGAACATCCGGTTCTCTGCATGGATGCAGGCCTGGGCCTCCAAGGCCTAGAATGGACTTCTGGAAGTGACATCCATGCACTTCCTATGGGCTGTTCTAGGCCTGGGAGGCCTCCTCCAGGCCTAGAACAGACTTCCGGAAGTGACATCAACGCACTTCGGGCGGGCCGTTCTAGGCCTGGGAGACTTCCACCAGGCCTAGAATTGACTTCCAGAAGTGACATCCACACACTTCCTGTGGGCCATTCTAGGCCGTTCTAGGCCTGGGAGGCTTCCACCAGGCCTAGAACTGACTTCCGGACGTGACATCCACACACTTCCTGTGGGCCATTCTAGGCCTGGGAAACCTCCAGGCCTCCGAGCCTAGAACGGACTTCCAGAAGCAACATGGGTTCAGCCAGTTCTCCGAACTCAACAAAATTTAGCTACCGGTTCTACTGAACCGGTGTGAACCGGCTGAATCTCACCACTGACTAAAATCTTTAAATGTTAAATAAGGAAGCATGCTTGTTTTCTTTGATGAATTAAAATCTGATTACAGTAAATCCTATTCATTTCTACAAGCTGCTTATTTCATTTGTTTTCTCTCTAAATCAACCTAAGTAATACTACTACATGGAACACAGAGAAATCATAAGAAAAAATAAGCTACAGAAATTAAAGGCATACTTTATTTAACAAACTATCTTTGTTTCAATACATATATCATTTCATACATTTTTCTTCATTCTTTAAGTTTGTATCTGTTTCTCAGGAACTTGTAAACTTATAAAAGGCTTTCTCAGTCTTCCCCTTTTAGTCTTAAATGTATTCCTTCACCATGAATAATGAATACATTTATGCTTAAATTACATTTCCAAACAAAATTACCATTCTTGTTGGTTCTTTACTTTCCTAATGGCCCAATAACTTCTTTAACCTTCTTGTTGCGTTTCATGTCAACTAGTATTTATTTATAATGTATACTTTTTCATAAGAATCTCTCCATTATCCCCATTCATTGTAATATAACATGAAATTATTACCAGCCTATGACTTCCGTTCTTAATCTACATTCATAGCAACCTACATGAGATCCTTCCATATATTTATATATTTTTACCACATTATACTTTTCATCCCGTTTTCATTACTAAACTAACATCTTCAATTTCCTGCATGTATTCATCAATTATACATGACAAGATCAATCACTTTCATTCAGACTGCAATATCTCTATCCTTCCCCCTTCACTTAGTTTCACAGTTATGCTGCATACCTAAAGTATTTTGCTTGCTTTTTTTTTTGCATTTGTTAATTCATGAGTTTTGGCCATTTATTCCTGTCAAATCCCAAGTAACAGTCTTCAGTATGCTCCTGTCATCACAATAGGGACTTATGGATATTGACTTCTACTGTTGATCTTAGTTGTTGTCAATCAAGATAATACCACTAAAATAAAGTGCAGACTATATTACTATCTTTGGTCACATTCATGCCTCAAGCTTATGTGGTGCCGGTTTTAAAATTTTCAGACTGGATACTGAAGAGGTGTTCACAGGAAAAAAGCCAGGACAATTATAATTAATTAATTGATTAACGAAGTCTCATAACATCACAGATATCCTATCCCAGTCAGCCACAGTGAGCTGGAGTAGCAGCAAGGAAGGAATTCCATGGAATCAACTTACAAAAAATTGCCCTTCAAACTCCCCTCCCCATTGCTTATTTTAGAAAGGGAAGGTTACATATTAATGAGGATTACCTATATTTTTAGGTTTCTAACAGTTATTAGTTGCCTAGTTAAGAAAAAGTGGGAAATGATTATTTAATTGCAGTTAGAATGGGAACTTTGTTATCTGACAGTTTGTGAGAGTAAATAGGGAAGTTTGTCTAGGCAGCTCTTTTCCTTGTGTTATGTGAAACATTCAGGTCATTCACAGGACATTGTGCTGACGTTAAGAACAGTACCAGAGTAGAGTAGAGTATAATAATAATAATAATAATAATAATAATAATAATAATAATAATAATAATAATAATAATAATAATAATAATAATAATAATAAAGTTAGAAGGGACCTTGGAGGTCATCTAGTCCAACACCCTGCTCAGGCAGGAAACCCTATATCATTTCAGACAAATGGCTGTCCAGTCTCTTCTTAAAAACTTCCAGTGTTGGAGCATTCACCGCTTCTGGAGGCAGGTTGTTCCACTGATTAATTGTTCTAATTGTCAGGAAGTTTCTCCTTAGTTCTAGGTTGCTTCTCTCCTTGATTAGTTTCCATCCGTTGCTTCTTGTCCTGCCTTCAGGCGCCTTGGAAAATAGCTTGACTCCCTCTTCTTTGTGGCAGCCTCTGAGATATTGGAACACTGCTATCATGTCCCCCCTCGTCCTTCTCTTCATTAAACTAGACATACCCAATTCCAGCAGCCGTTCCTTATATACTTTAGCCTCCAGTCCCCTAATCATCTTTGTTGCTCTTCTCTGTACTCTTTCTAGAGTCTCAATGTCTTTTTTACATCCTGGTGACCAAAACTGGATGCAGTATTCCAAGTGTGGCCTTACCAAGGCATTGTAAAGTGGTATTAATACTTCACGCGATCTTGACTCTATCCCTCTGTTAATCCAGCCTAGCACTGTGTTGGCCTTTTTGGCAGCTGCAACACACTGCTGGCTCATATTTAAGTGATTGTCCACTAGGACTCCGAGGTCCCTCTCACAGTTACTACTATTGAGCAAGGTACCCCCTATACTATACCTGTACATTTGGTTTTTCTTGCCTAAATGTAGAACCTTACTTTTTTCACCATTGAATTTCATTTTATTAGATAGTGCCCAGTGTTCAAGTCTGTCCAGATCCTCCTGTATCTTAAGCCTGTCTTCTGGAGTGTTGGCTATTCCTGCCAGCTTGGTGTCGTCTGCAAATTTGATGGTTTCCCCATCTATCCCCTCGTCCAAATCATTGATGAAGATGTTGAAGAGCACTGGGCCCAGAACAGAGCCCTGGGGCACCCCACTATACACTTCCCTCCGTGTAGATGCGGTTCCATTGAGGACCACACGCTGAGTACAGCTGGTCAGCCAGCTACGGATCCATCTGGTGGTGATGCTGTCTAACCCACATTTTTATCTTATCAAGTAGTAGGTTGTGATCTACTTTATCAAATGCCTTACTGAAGAGTAAGAGTAGAGTAGAGTAGAATAGAATAGAATAGAATAGAATAGAATAGAATAGAATAGAATAGAATAGAATAGAATAGAATAGAATAGAATAGAATAGAATAGAATAGAATAGAATAGAATAGAATAGAATAGAATAGAATAGAATAGAATAGAATAGAATAGAATAGAATAGAATACTTTATTGGCCAAGTGTGATTAGACACACAAGGAATTTGTCTCCGATGCAGAAACTCTCACTGTACATTCAAAGCAACAGAGTATTAATAATCATAATTCCAATACCAATAAGAGGGGGTAGTAAAGAAGATGAGAAGGATAATAATAATAATAAGCCATACAATGTGGGTACATATACTTAGACATGAGACAATACTGTGAGGATTTGGTGTTCAGCAGAGTGATGACACAAGGGAAAAAACTGTTCCTGTGTCTAGTTGTTTTGGCATGTAATGCCCTATAGGGGCATCCTGAGGGGAAGAGTTGAAACAGTTTAAATCCAGGATGTATTGTAAGGGGTCTGTAGATATTTTCTCTATAGATTTTTTTAATGTGTTCTAGCACATTTTGTCCAGTATGCTTACAAGATCAACCTTACCAGTTTTGCATAGATAATATAGCAACTAAAATAAACAGAAAAACCCTTTTAAAGCAAAATCTTAAGTTTATTTTTCGTAATCAGTAGTTTAATCATTATTTTGGCTCTTCTGGCATGCTGCCTTTATTTAAATCATGTCTAGAATTAGAAATTTTGGCATGGTTTCAGTGTCAGCTTTAGGCCATTCATAATCATAAGAAAAAATCTATTTTTATCATTAACTCAGAGGTCTTTAGCTTCAGTTTTGTCCCAAAGGGCATAACAGTATGCTGGAAAAATGGTATATTTATAACATAAAATTAATTGAAAAGTAATACTTTCATGAGCCCTGCTGACTGAAAGCAGATATTTTTAAAAACCTTTGAAGGAGGTTGTGCACTCAGTTAGGAAATTACAGTCCTGATTAAAAGAAACAATTGAATTATCAGTTTAAGAAATGCATTATGAATTATGCAATAAGTGCTGTGATGTTTACTCTTCTGCTCCAACAAATAGGTTTCTTGGGAAAAATAAAAACCTTCTAGGACTAGGTTCACTACCTTAAAATGTTTCAAACAAAAGGAGATTTGATACTATATCATAGTACAATTTATTTATTTTTTCTTTGTTTCTGTAAGAAGAAATAAAGCTCATCCAATGGCAGAATATAGGCAATGTAATAAATATGAGCAAGATTGTCTTCATTATTGTAGTTGATAGTCCAACAATACCTGAAGTAATAGAGAGTTCTCCGAGATGTCCTCCATTTCTCTTTGTTAGGGAGACCTTCTGATAACACGTGCACTGCTCCCATTCTACAATTATCTATAGTTAATTATGTTCTTGTGCAATTAGCTGCAAATTAATTAAAACCAAAGTTTATTAGACTTCTCTGTATCCATATCTTTCTCAAATGCTAATCAAAATTCTCTGGCTTGGTGGTCCAGTTAGTTTTATTAATTTAGGTTATCCGTTTAAAAGACTCACTGATGTAAATTTTATTATTTATTTATTAAATTTGTATGCTGTCCATCTCACCTAGAGGCGACTCAAAATGGCTTACAATCAATAAAACACCATGATGAAACATTAAAACAATCAATAGCAATAGCAATAGCACTTAGACTTATATACCGCTTCACAGTGCTTTTACAGCCCTCTCTAAGCGGTTTACAGAGTCAGCCTATTGCCCCCAACAATATGGGTCCTTATTTTACCAACCTTGAAAGGATGGAAGGCTGAGTCAACCATGAGCCCGTAAGACTCGAACTGCCAAACTGCAGGCAGCCGGCAGTCAGCAGAAGTAGGCTGCAGTGCTGCCTTCTAACCACTGCGCCACCACGGCTCAAATTTAGTAACATTAAAATTGGCAAAGATGGGGAAGAAGGGAGCAAGATGCACATGGGGAGGAAGTGGGGTCTTACCTTAATCCATTAACCACCTCCATAATGACACCCCCCCCCCATTGTGGCCCCAGGTCAATTGGCAGAGCCAGGTCTTCAAGTCCTTTCAGAAGGCCAAAAGGTTGGGAATAAATCTTACCTTGGGATGTCCAATGTTCCAGAGGGTGGGCTCCACAGCAGAAAAGGCTCTTTTTCTGAGCCCACCAATTGGAATTCCTTAACCAGTGGGGTCCACTGCATGCCCCTTCTGCCTCTGAGGGTGAGGCACCCCAATCCCATTGGGGTAGGATGGCTTCTCAGATAACCTGAACTTATGTCATTGAACTTATGTTAGATAACCTGAACTTGTGTCATTATGTCATTAAAAGTAAGAATCAACACCTTGAATTGGATATCTTTGATTTTCTGTTAAATTAACCTTTTCTGAATTACTCCTAAATACAGAGTCTTATGCTGTTGTCCCTTTATTTTCTACTAACTTCCTTTGAAGAGTCTAAAATATTACTATTTTAATGTTTTTCTACAGGAGGCTTTAATTCTATTTGGCACAGCCTGTTTTTTTGACATCTTTCAGGTTCCATGCCACACCTGAGATTTTTAAAGTATCTCCGGTATGCATGATGGGCTTGCTTGGTAAAAGCTACAACAAGGGCAGATTTTGTTAGAAATGCCAGCCCTTTCCATGACCCCTAGTCATTAGTTGTACTGTGTCCAGATATGATAAGCTCTCCTTCCATCTCCTTTCCCCTGGCCTAGAAAATGTCTCAGATGTTAAAAGCTACAACTCAAAAGGGCTATAAAGACAGATAATACTTTGTCTATCCTACAGAGTTCATTTAATGCTGCCATAGGTATCATTGCATGAATACGCAATGCCCTTCATGGCAACCAAACTTTCCCATAGCTTCAGTATTGTAACTTCTCTTGATTTCATAAATAAGCTTTTCAACAAGTGTATATGTTGCTTTGAATCAGTCTCTAGAGACATAGACTTGCAAATGTTTATAGACATGTGCCATTTAAAATGTTTATTTTCTTAGCCGTCACAGGTTAGATGATTTAATTGAGCTTGAGGAATATGCTTCCAGGACACAGAAATAAGCCTTTTTGTCACATGTTATGATATTTTTTTCATTGTGTCTTTATGTGATGTATCAGTCTTACTTTATAATTTACTTTACAAATTCATATTAAATATTAGTGTAATTGAGAAAGTGTGTATATGAAGATCAAAATTCTAAAATAATATTCTGTACACATAGACAGTATGAATATTTCCATAGGGAAATTTGAAGTAATCCTAGTTAGAACCTTTCAGTTCGTTCACTGTAATGAGTGATATTTAATCCATCATACATTCATAGAAAAAAATCCTATTAAAACTACTGTAAATAGAGGATGATGCTCAAAATCCAAAAGGGCAAGTAAAGTTCAAGGAAATTGCAACTCTGAGCTTTCTATCCAGATGGTAGAGGAAAAGAGAAGAAAGAAATACTCAGACAAGGAGAGACATATTGAGAGATACTTTCCTCCAGTCCTTGAAGTAGCAGGAAAGTTAACCCAGTATACTTGGCACCGTCTCTTTTGCTGGTCTTTTCATGGTACCCAACTTTTTTGGCACCAGGGACCAGTTTCATGGAAGACAATTTTTCCTTGGACCGGGAAGGGTTTGGTTTCAGTTTTGCTTACTTGTCCAGCTGTGTGCTCATCTCCAGCTGTGTGGCCTAGTTCCTAACCGGCCATAGATTGGTACTGGTCCGTGGCCTGGGGGTTGAGGACCCCATTTTTAAATGGTCACAATTTACATTATGAATGAATGCATGGAAATGCTAGCTAATTAGACCTGTTTAATTTTTTTCCTCATGAATATATTATCTACTTTTAGAAAGACTACTGAAACGTCTTCTCTATACAGATTGACACTATTTTAAAAAAAATGAGTGCACTTCAAAGCAAAGGAATGATAGAACATAAGCCCCTTCTTTCATTTGGTAATTTACAATTGAAGTCATTATGCTACTAAAAGATTTTGCTCTTTCGCTTATTGCTATTGCTGAATCCAGGCAATGTGTGATTATTCAGCATATGGCAGAACTGTTTCTGAACCTTCTTAGCTTCTTAGCAGAAGTCAAAGCTAAATAACCAACCCTGTAGAATCAAGAGAAGGTTAGATTAAAGTTACAAAACATCTGGTCACAGCCGGTATCATTCACAACCCAGCCAAGGAGCTATGTCTCAGGAATGGGATATCAGAACTGTTTGATTATGATAATTGTAATGGCAAAATGTTCTATGTATGTTTGGGTTTATGTAGCCAAAACTGCATCATTTGGGAAATATATTGAAAGGGTGAAATAGGATGAAACTTTGTAAAAAAAAAAAGGAAATTGATCTGACTGTAACTACTGTATTGTAAAATAGGCATGAATGTAATAAATCATCCACTACTACGCAGCATCTGTTTTTGCTAATGTGCTCACTCCAGAAACTGATGATATTCAAATTTTGGATTAATTCATTTGGAATCAACTCTACCATTTTATATTAAGCTTATTGTATATAAATTGTATTGGCATTCTAATGTAACATTTATTTTTAAATCTAAGCATAGCACCAAGCCGACAAACATAATCCTAATTTACATTCTGCTAAAATGTTATTAAATAAATTGTAATTTTTATAGATACCATTAAAGGATTTGTAAACAACTTGGTATATACTGCAAGAACCTGGATAACAAAAATATTGACTTGGGTAAATCTGTCTTAATGCAAAGATTGTGGCCATGATTTGTGTAGGCTTGCGAAACAACAGCCTCCATTTTGTGCAAGTGCACCACACAATCTAACATGGAAAACATCAGTTTATTCATAAATTCCTGGAACAGAACTCTTCTACAACTGCCTGAATTACCATATTTGGTAGCAGTGCTTAGTTAGTCCTAAATTGTGGTCAAATGTTTGTGAAGAAATTGGGAAAATCATCCAACAAACATTCATAATGAAAACTTATTTTGCTAAGTTGTTATCATCTCTTTAAGGGCGCACGATGCCTCAGCAGTTAAAGACTGAGCTTGTCAGCTGGAAAACTGACAGTCCTAGTTCAAGACCTGAGTACTGTGAGATGGGGTGAATTTCCCTTATTTGCCTCAGCTCCTGCCCACCTAGCAGTTGAAAAGCATGCAAATGCGAGTAGATAAATAGGTACCTCTTTGGTTGGGAAGTAACATGAGCCTCGGCGTTTAGTCATGCTGGCCACATGACCAGGAAAAATGCCTTCAGACAACCCTGGCTCCCTCAGCTAAGAAATAGAGATGAGCACCACCCCCTAGAATTGGACATGGCTGGAGAGGAGAAACCTTTACATTTATCTTTTATCATCCCTTCACAAAAATGTAGCATTTTTTTAAAAAAAATCCAAGTCCTAGGTTCACTATTACAAAACATTTTATTATAATGGGAGGCATTATAATGGGAAATTTGCTAATACAATAGCAAGCAAGTATAATTTATTGAAAATGCTCATCATTTCCTAACTATATTTCATCTATTATATTGCAACCATTTTTTTTTCAAATTCTATTTTTTTTTTATCTTTTTTTCTTCGTTTTCAGAAAAAAAAAACTATTCCAAAGCCGATGGTAAAATAAGTTAGGCTTCACTCTCATTGGGAAATTTTAATATTTCATTACGTTATTTTATATAGGTAGTTTTTTAATTTTCTTGATTCAACCTTAATGTTGGAATTTATTAATGAAATTTTCCTTTGATCTCCTTTTCTGCTTTTTCTATCTGTGTGTGTGTGTGTGTGCGGGCGCGCACGCACCCGCACAGTGAATTTGCTGATTGGTCTAAGCAGTTAAATAATTTTTTTTCCTTTGAAATTCTCCACCAGCTGATAGAGTAAATCTCTTCACCTTTTTGATGTAGGAATTCCGCTTTGCGAAAGAGAAGCATGGTGCAAAAGAAAACATAATAGGCTCTTAACAATCTACAGC
Source organism: Azemiops feae (assembly GCA_023970755.1). Lineage (NCBI taxonomy): Eukaryota > Metazoa > Chordata > Lepidosauria > Squamata > Viperidae > Azemiops > Azemiops feae. The sequence continues at coordinate 2,328,629 of JALGBA010000035.1, forward strand.
AAAGCGAAGGAGATACAAAAGTCTGTAATTAGCATATGGAGGAAAATGACATATAAGGATTATTTCTCCCTGTTAACTGAGTTCCCTAAATATAAGCATTTTTAATATGTCACCTCTTAAATATGTTCTCTTTATATCGATTTTCCCTTCACATGGAAATTGGTTTTAAAAATGAAACTGAGGAAGAGTTAAGATATAATCATCCATTGGGACCAGAGGAAGAAGATGAAATAAAGAAATATAAGTTATTAATTTGAAGCATAAAATCTAAAAGCACAAAAGATTTTGTATAATACAGACTTCCTACCTACATGTTACTGTTTCTTCTCCCAAAGAATGACTGACTTGATTTTGATAGAAAGGTGTAGCCTACACATTGATGTAGGCTGTGAATAAAATGCATAGGGTCCTCTGTCATCAGTTTTGGAAGTTAGGGAGTAAAACTGCAGGTATTGCATAACTGTTATGTTTTACAAGCCTAATCCTGGCTTGCCTTTATTATATACATTTTGCTTTATAGCCTGTCCATCTGGAACTTACAAGCCTGAAGGATCACCAGGTGGAATAAGCACCTGCATCTCATGTCCTGATGAGAGTCACACTTCTCCACCAGGAAGTACTTCTATGGAGGACTGTATATGCAAGGAAGGTTATCGTCCTAGAGGTAAATCCTGTGAAGGTAAGCTATTTCTTAAAGAAACGGTTCAGTTAAAAATTAACATCATGAGCAATGCTTCTTGCTTGAATTTGTCCTCCTGGAATGCAATATGTATTTCCATGGAATCTATAAAGATACATTTTCCTTCGTATCAGAAGTGCATATGGCAAACCACAGTAACACCAAATAGTAACACGTATGTGATGATCATATAAATGCCCCCCTTGCTTCTGAATATCTGGCCCAAGGATGTACATCACATCATTACACACTTTCCTCAAGTGTGTGTTGTATTGCCAATTTGCATCTCCCTTGTCCCTTGCAAATGCTCATAGTTTCCGATGTCCATGGCTATACATTGTACAGAAGGAGCGGACAAAAATTATTTTAGGCAGTTTTCTTTTCATTTGTTGCACCTTCAGGAGCTTTCCAAGAACTTCAAGATTTTAGGCACACGCTTTCAATGCCCTTTGAAATGCAAAAAGACAGGAATGAAATAGAAGTAATATGACATGCACAATCAATGGATATTGATTGTAAGATAGTACAAAGAAATTTTTTTTCAATTTTTGTTTTCTATAATCAGTTTAGGAATAACGTGAAGGACAATAAAGTTACAGTCTTTAAGTTAAGTGAATATCTTAAAATAGATATTTAATATCTGGAAGAAATGCCTATTGAACTCACTGCAGTTCTGAAGTTCTGAATACAGGTAGTCCTCGACCTACAACAGTTCGTTTAGTGACTGTTCAAAGTTACAACAGCACTGAAAAAAGTGACTTATGACCATTTTTTACACTTATGACCCTTGCAGCATCCCCATGGTGATGTAATCAAAATTTAGATGCTTGGCAACTGACTCATATTTATGACGGTTACAGTATCCCAGGGTCATGTGATCACCTTTTGTGACCTCCTGACAAGCAAAGTCAATGGGGAATCCAGATTCACTTAACAACCGTGTGACTAACTTAACAACTGCGATGATTCACTTAATAACTGGCAAGAAAGATAGTAAAAATTCATTTAATAAATGTCTCACTTAGCAACAGAAACTTTGGGCTCAATTGTGGTCGTAAGTTGAGGACTACCTGTACAATATTGTGTTGTGTTGTGAATCGTTATAACCATTTCCTTACTGTTGTGTATATCCTAATTAGTGGTCCACTGCCCTGAGCTGCACCCTCCAGAAAATGGCTATTTTATCCAGAATGTCTGCAATAATTACTTCAATGCTGCTTGTGGAATCCGATGTAAAACAGGATTTGATCTCGTTGGAAGTAGCATACGACTTTGCCAGCCAAATGGTGCATGGTCTGGTTCAGAGACAACTTGCAGGGGTAGGAAATTTTATCCTGGAAAAACAGTTGCCTCTCTGTTGTTGGGTTGGCCTTTTAAAAAACTTTAAAAACTTTCTAGTTAGGAAGAAGATGCTGTTTTCTGTCTTATTTGCTTAGTATATTACTTCATTCATGCATGCAGTAGAATTGATATGGAATATAAAATATCAAGTTTCATTCATATGCCATGCATCGCATTTGGATTACTACTTTTTATGCATATATTTTATGCACATGATGTTTGAATACAACTTTAAAGTTATATCAACAAGTGACCAGGGAAAAATTCTGGACAGCTTAGGAAATATCTTATGTGATTGGTTACTTCTCCCCAAAGGACTGCTTCAGAGGGAAATACTAACCAGTTATCTTAACTGCACTAGGACTAGAATCAGGATCATTAATCTTCTACACTTTGTAAGGGTAGGGTAATATTGTACATCCATTTTCACATCTCTCAATATATTTGAAGTATGAAGAATTTTGGAAAAAAAGTTTTAGTGTATTTGTACAGAAGGGCTTGCTTGTCTGTGCCCCAACTTATATTAATTTTACATTGAGCTCTGGGCAAGGAAATTGCCTACTATGATTTAAACGAAGGAGCATATTTGTTCATTTTTATTTTTTTGACATATGAATTAATCAGAGTGTAAACATTCAATAGGAAATTGAAAATACTGCTTGTGCCAATAATCCTCCCTCCATATATTGTAACCAATACTTCCGAAATCTGAATATATACAAAACATTAATCAACAAATATAGGCAGTTGTCATTCTTTTAGAAGTAGATTCAGCGGTACAAAGACAGCAATTGCACAGAGAACTCAAGACAGGGACTTATATTCTTCTTTACTGGCTATAGCAAAACTATTTTCAGAAGGTATTTACAAGATCCTGGCTTGTACCCAGTGTTGTGTTTCTTCTTCAGTCTCTCTCCTAGAGACAATTTCCCTCTAACTCTCCTTCACTTCCTCCCTCTTCACTTCTTCTCCCTCCTCCATTTCCAAGATTACCAAGAGAGAATAAAAGGAAAGAGCATGCCGGATTTACCAATGAGTGTGCTCAGTGCTGCTCATCTCCTTTCCTTGGATTCACTCAGCCAATCATTGTCTATGTTTTCCTTTGTTGGGAGGGGGGGGAAGAAGAAAACCTCTCTTTGGAAGTCTTCTGCCCAAACCTTTCCCAGAGGCCAGGGCTTCACCAAAGAGGTATGATCCATACTAGCTCTTCTCCTTCTTTCCCATCTTGGGTCTTGGATAAAGATGACCTTGCTGGGATTTTGCTTCTCTATGTCTTCAGGGAAGACATCCATTGACTTTTCTTCTGTCTCCAACCAGGAACCAATCACTGCTTCACGTACTCACATTGACTCTACTGTCCAGCATTTCTCTACAAGCATTCCCTTCTACAATAGTCTTTGTACTTCTCATTTTTTTCCTCATTTCTCCTCTGGTTTTTTTTTCTCCTCTGTCTCCATTTTTGGGTAGACTGAAAACTGTAAACCTCAAAACCTATACACAAGGATAGACCAATGGGAATGCTGTCTGCCTCTGCCCCACAACAGTACTGACTAGTAATCAGGTCAATCAGGTCACTGGCCTTTGTGACAGTCAAGGCTCGAATTGAGCTGCTTCTCCCTTTCTTCTCTCTCAGTTTGCTGACTCACAGCAGCACAACACAGGCCATGAAAAAACATCTGCCGCAACATCCTTATTAAAAATATAAACTTTATGGAAATCATTGTCAATAATTACCATTGCAGTGTTTTTGTATATTACTGATTCTTCCTCTATTAACTTTAATAGGAGGGATTTCTCCCAAACTATCATGTTTAATGATTTACTAAATAATAGACCTATCAATAAAACAATGTGCAGTATATTTACAAGTAAATAGGGATATACACAACTATTTAGAGGTCTATTAACATTATATTGTAATAAATAATGGATTCAGACAAAATTGCAATCAATACTGACTTGGTCTATCTTACGTTTTTTTGGTAATGCCTTTAAGTCAGTCTTGATTCCTAACAACTGCCTGGACTAGTCTCTGAGGTTTGTTGGTGACATTTTCGGAAGTAGTTTGCCATTGCTTTCTTCCTGGGACTGAGAGAAAATGGCTGGTTCAAAGTCACCCAGCTGGCTTTATGCCTAAAACAGAACTTGCAATCTCCTGGTTTCTAGCCCAGTGCTTTTAACCACTACTGTACTCCAAACTGGGTATACCTTACCTTACTTTCTGAGGTTTATAGGATGTTCCAAACGTAAGCTACCCTGATGCTCACATTCCATACTATAATTCAATTGAAATCTAATACAGGATAGAACTAATACTAGTACATAATGTCACGGGGACCATATCTCAAGATAATCTAATCCCCATCCCATCCCCCAAGGCCTTTCAGAAGAGCCAGGTCTTTATGGCCTTTTGGAATCCTAGCAGAATTGGAACTATTTTGATATCTTATGATATGCTGCTCTGGGTGGGGAAGGGCTAGAGCAGAGAAGGTCCCTTCCTGTAGTCCCCTGATAATAGTGTTCCTTTGAGACCGGTCCCTGTGGCAAGACTTCCCTTCCAGATCTTATTAGGCAGACAGATTCAGTTCGGTTTTGTAGCTACCCAAGTGTATCCATTAAACTGCTTTTCACTTCGCTATTTCTGTAGAAACTGTATTTTCTTCTCATTTGTTGTTTGAGTTAATGGAAATGAGTTGGTAAAAGATGTCATATGTTTTGGCTTTAACATCTAGCGCCTAATGCTCTTGCTTCTTTATTCCATTAATTGCCTTGGCAGAGTCTGAAAGATAACCAGTTTTATCCTCTCTGATCTTGGTTTTCCAACAGTACGTACAGTTTTTAGTACTGTTATTCTCAACTTTAGAATGTGGCTCTTCTCCACTTATACATTAATAGAGCATGTTTTGAGCAAATGGGATATCAAAGGAATAGTTTATAGACCATGACATTAATCTCAACAAAAGCCTTTGTCCCAGATTTTGATCATGTACGTTATGAAAGGAAACAGAAAAACACAAATTTCTTCAGGCAATACTAGACTGCTTTGTTGAATTTATATAATTTCATTTTGTATGCTCTTTTAGCAAAATATGGCACACGTATGTCACTAAGCACTACTTAGCATGCAGCTAAAGAACACACAACAAAGGCCAGGCAAAACTCTGACCAAGAAGTTAGCAACTGGTCATTGTTTTACACATGCACTTACTCATTGCATTGTGGAAATACTTCAGAAAAGATGCTTTGTAGAACATGGATGCATGATGCACTTCTTTCTGAAGCTTTAAAGCAGCCATGTGTTTTCCCAGGCTGCTGCAGTTGTTCAGAGCCATCCCTGTATACTCAAAGTGAAATGGCTGAGTGTGCATATGCACTCAGAGATAATTGGGAACACAGCAACCATCTGATCCTGGGAAGATGATTTAAGCAAATTCACAGTGAGGCGCCTACGTTTTTGCTGTATGTGTACATGTGCAAATGCTATAACCCTGCTTGTATTACATACCTGAAATGCTGATGTGGATATGCTATAAGCAGAATACCCACTATAGTGAAAGTAAGTTAACTAGGATAATAAGATTCACAATACAGAAAATAGATGGAAGAGCATGGAAATTATTTTAAGAGTCCTTTGTGTATTGTGAAATCCACAAGGTGGTTTTCATTTAGTTTCTCTGGGAAGATGATTCTTTGACAAATGAGGTAGAGTTCCAATCACTGCTGAAGCCAGGTGTGGAAGTTGTAGAGAGCCATTGTACTTTCAAATATTGAGCATCTGCCTGTATTTCATGCCTACTTGCTTTTGTTAGTGCTCTGTCATTGACACATCTTTGACCTGTCACTAGTTCATTTACTGTAAAGCTGATTGCAAGTTTGGCACATGGAGGTTCTTTCTGCTCACTTTGGCAGTTCTCAAAAAAACGAAGAAAAACAAATTCCTCTGTTTCTTTCTTAACAATTTTTGTAACATTTTGTCTCTGTTGCAACATGGTAGAAAATTATGCATCGTCATCTTACATCAGATTTTTCTTAAATCCTGATTTCTGAAACCCCTTATTCCTATGAAAAAAAACCATTCTGTTTTGAAATAATAGTGAAAAAAGTACATCTGTTAAGAAGTCAGTAATGAGTGATTTCCCAGAAAAATCTTTATAAAGTATTTCAGGACATTCTTCAGCCATTTGGGGGTGGGGAGAGAATAAACTGCATTGATGCTTTAAGCAGGTATTCTTGAGCTGAGGTTTGGCTTGTTGCTGCTTATGTTCCTTGCACTATGAGGCTCCTTTTTTATTTGATGTATATTAAAATAAAATTGCCTGGTTTCTAAACTCTTAGATTTTTTTTAAAAAGAAGCTTGAAGTTTGCTTTTTATGACATTTCTTGGACCTAGGGACTGACTCTACTTCGAAGAGGCAGGATATGGGTTTTGAACCGTCCTCTTTCATTTCAGAATTAAAAGATGCCTCTTTCAAAAGTATATGAGAGAACATTTGCCACAAATTTATATGAGACAAAAGTCAGTTTAATGCACTATTTTTATCATTTCCCCAAAGAATGAAGTGCCAAGTACTGTAGAAGGAAGGCTAATTAAAAAAAAAACTTAAGATAGCAGAGCTAGAGAGAGAGAGAGAAAAAAGAAAGGATGTGAGTAAAAATAGGTAAAAGAGTTTGCATTTCCCCCCTAATATTCCAGTATAGATGGAGATAGTTAAAGAGGAAACATAGTGGGAAAAAGGGTGAAGATTTGTTCTCACTGTCCAGGATCTTAGGTGTGAGAATAATACTCCAAGGTAAGATACTTGTCCTGCAAGACAGTCTGATATTTCCAGGATAATATATAGCTAAAATTCTCTATTGCAGTTGTTATCCTGTGAATATCTCCCAAGATTAGAGATCTATTGGAGTTGAAGATACAATATTCCAATCTGCACTCTACATCTGTTGCAGATAGTTTAATTGAAGTGTGTGTGTATATTTACACAAAAGATGGACATGATACGTATATCTTACTCAGTTTACTCTTAGTATCACTTACTCTTACTAAAAATGCTTACACATGTATTTTAACCTCTGCAGTTCGCACGTGCCCCAAACTCTCAACCCCTCAAAATGGCCATATTAATTGCTCATTAAGTGAGATCTCTTATAAGACGGTGTGCTTATTCACTTGCAACGAAGGCTACGAACTGGAAGGCCACACCAAACTTACCTGTCAAGGCAACTCTCAGTGGGATGGGAAGGAACCAAAATGTGTTGGTATGTTTCAAACGCACAATGTATATCTTTAGTTCCCTTTATTTTTTTTAACAAAATTTGTTTGGTTGCTGTTTCCATAAAATTTACCATACAGCCTTCAGCAGCCTTCCTTTATGTCCTTCCACATCACTTTTAAAAAATGTATTACATAGGGTACATGTTGGTATGAGAGAACTGTGGATGCTTGTTATACTGTACAATTTCAGAATGGGAAAAAAATCTGATTTTAAGCTTCCAGTACCCCAGAGAGGAACTTTCAAGACATAATTGCTGGTTATTGTATGTGATAAAAACATAAAAATTATAACAAGTTAGAATAATCAATGTTGATTTTCTCTTACACTTCATATGCAACATTTACTCAAGTTTTCATATAAATATTTGCATTTGTAAGAGGGCCCAATGCTGATGCTGAGCTTGTCAGCTGGAAAGCTGACAGCCTGGGTTCAATACCCGAGCACTGCACGACAGGGTGAGCTCCTGTTATTTGCCCCAGCTCCTGCCCACCTAGCAGTTATAAAGCATGCAAATGCGAGTAGATTAATAGGTACCACTTTGGTGGGAAGGTTCCGTGCGCCTTGGCATATAGTCTTGCTGGCCACCTGAACTGTCTTCAGACAATGCTGGCTCCTTCTGCTAAGAAACTGAGATGAGCACCACCCCCTAGACATGCCTGGACAGGGGAACCCTTAGCTATTTGCATTTGTATATGAAATGTGTTTTCAATTTGTGCATGTTGACAAAATGCACTTCCTTTTTCTAGAGTTGCGTTGTCCTGCCTTCCAAAAACCAAAAGGTGTTATTGTTCACCCTTATATTTGTGGGCTTGAACAATCAAAATATGGAACGATGTGCAGGCTCAGTTGTCCAAATGGATTCCTTTTGTCTGGTGTAACAGAAGAACTGAGGTGTTTACACACTGGAAAATGGAGTGAAAATGTGCAGCTAGCTTTTTGTAAAGGTATGGATTTTGATCATAATTTGCTCTGGTTAAAAGAGAAGAGTTTTAAAAATGTCCTGAAGAAAGGTATAATAATAATGTCAAGATTAGAGAAGCCAAGACTGAGGTAATTAGCAATAGTACAGTATTACCAATAAAAAAATCTTTTTTTGTGTACATGTTAAGGGAATGGAGGATATGCAAATAGTTTGAACATTTCATAGCCTATATTTTGGTTCTTATTTCAGATACCTTTGTTTTTATTATGTTGGTGGTTTGAAATGAACTTACATTGTTATTTGAGGGAGAGAAAACTAAACTGGATAAAGCCAGATACAATAGAAGTAAAACTTTTATCTGCATACAGTATAAATATTGGCCTGAAATTATAGCTTTGTAGTAGCACTGTTTATTTCAGCTAAAAGCTAACACAAATTTATGAGACCTACGTCTGACATGTAACAGAAATGATATTTTTCAATGCCTCAGTTACAGGATGAATGATGTGACTTCCATCTTCCCTTTTTAGCCTTAGCTGTGCTAAAATGTTACATTTGTAATAGGCTTAATCCTAGACATCATTACTCTTTTGGCCCATTTGAAATAGCATTTCGCAGGTATTAACACAAAATCACAATTAAGTTTGAATGCACTAACTTCTGTGATGGCTGTGGCCTTGCAGAATTGCAGAGAAATTTAATACAGGTGTTATATATTAATTAAAATCCACAGTAGTGGAATAATTAATGGACTTACTTGACTTAAGGCAGTTATATAATCTAGACCTTATCTATTCTGCACAAGTCTTCATTACCCAGTGGTTTCCTGGCAGGTGGCATGTTGCTACTTATTTATTTGCCCAGTTTCTTGAGCCTTTTAGAGAGGTGTTTTTCAACCTTGGCAACTGTAAGATGTGCGGACTTCAACTCCCAGAATTCCCCAGCCAGCACTTGAAGTCCTTACATCTTAAAGTTACCCAATATAAAAAAAAACATTATTTTACAGCATGATCCATTCTTCATCTTACAGAACTGTAACAGTTCTTCATAGCTCTCTGTTGGCTTCCATTTCTTCTTCACATTCCCCTATATGACTAGAGATTTTCATTATATTCTAACCCTGGGTTCCTTTGGTGTTAATTTTATTTTGTTTAGTCTTTCTTCAGTATTCTGTGCTTCCTGGCCCTTTACAGCAGTGGTCTCCAACCTTTCTGGCACCAGGGACCAGATTCATGGAAGACAATTTTTCCACAAACGGGGAGGGAAGGTTTCACGCACAACCTAGATCCTGTGCGTGTGTGGATGAAGTTTTGCTCGCTCGCCCACCTCTTACATAGCCCAATTCCTAACAGGCCACAGACTGAGAATGGTCTGGAGCCCATGTGTTAGTATTGCTTTGCAGTACCTTCTCGTCTCTCAGAATTTCATCCCAGTTCTTTATCATTTGATATTTGGGTTAAACAGCATCCATTTTAAACAGACAACCTGAATCGGGACAAATGTTCTTGAGGCAATTTAAGAATGAAGGAAAATCAAAGAAGTTAAGCCATTTATCAACATTTTTGCCAAAGCACAATGCAGTTTCAATTAAATTGATGTTTTTCTTTTTTTGACTAGAGAAATTATGAATTCTGCTACATATTTGATCCTATCTGTATTGTGATGCAATTGGATTTTAGAACTGTATTGAATTATGTGATTACTGTGTGTTCTTGCCTAATTGAAATGGAGATCATTAATATAATAATAGCAAATTTTTAAATGAATGCCAGGGAGATAAAGACTTTGTTTAATGGCTGATAATATTGTTGATGTGTTCTAAAATTTAAAAAGTAATCCCAAACAAAATCTGGTTATTTCTAATTACTGTAAGGTGATCTTACATCTTAAAACTTAAAATGCAAATCCTATACCTATTTTTGTAGATATCTTAGATCGTAGGATTTATTTGTTTATTTATTTATTTTAGAAAATTTATATAGCCGCCTACTCACTCATAGTTACTCTAGGCAGATACTTGTTGTTTGTCATGAAATTGATAATTTATAAACAATTGTTGCTTGTAGATGTAATTCTCTCTTCTGTAAGCAGACAAAATGTTATTGACATATGATTAAAAAGAGTACAAGGACTGCTCTTACGTTAAAATAAAAAATAACGGATCTGAATTTCAGAAAGCTCTGTTCAGGTTATGAATAATTAGCTCAGTATAATATGTGTAGAATTTTAAAATTCTTTCATTTCAAGTTTCATTTCAATGCCTTTTAATAGATCATTTTTTTCTAAAATAATTGAAAATGCTTTTTAATGCACATGCTGAAATTTGTCCTATGTATTGTATGCAGACATTGAGCCTCCACATATTAGCTGTCCAAATGATATTGAAACATCAACTCTGGAAAACCAGAATTCAGCAAATATTAGCTGGCAGATTCCAGATGCAGTTGATAATTCTAGAGACGAGGTAAGCAAACATTAGAATTCAAACTATGTTTTGCATCAGCATACTTGTTAGTCATTATTGAAATAACGCAAGTAAGCTTTGCACTTTCAGAAATTGCTACATTAATTTCAAATGATGATGGAGATGATTAAGCCAACATTTTCCTTTTTTTGCTCTTGATTTGAGTCATTTGTGAATTGTATAATTCATCAGTACAGGAGGATAATGAAAGAACAAGAGAATTGTTTTATTTTTTTGTTGAAAAAGTGTTTTTGTGTGTGTGTGTTTGTTGCTAAATAAAATAGCTGCATGGATTTGCTTCACCAGTGTAGATGGGTTTTTTTCATCAGGGCAAGTAGTTTGCTTCCATCCTTCTTAAATGCAAGTTGCATGTATTTTATATGGCATTCAAATTGATTTTTAATCAACATGCTACAGTTTTTCATGGAGTATTGCAACATTGTCACCAAAGATCATCTTTGAATTAAGGAGGACCTGCAAGGAGGAAATTCATGCTTAATCTTAATTTCTTCTTGTTTGACAACAGAGATCACTAGTTCCTGATATTTAAGTTTAGTCTTTGCTAAGAATTTACCAGAATTTCATCTAAGACTGATTCTGTTACAGGTGCTAGTTCAGGTTACTCCAGCCTTTATACCACCCTACCTTTTCCCAATTGGAGAAGTTGACATTACATATACAGCAATTGACAGAGCTGGCAATGAGGCAAGCTGCTCTTTCAAGATCAAAGTGATTGGTGAGTGCTATTGAGAAACTATATATACAGCTTAGTATCTTAGATTAAATTTGATGGCCCCCTCCCCACCCTAGCACTGATTAAATCAGGGGTGTCAAACTCGTGACGTATCACAACTTTTTTCCCATTGCCAGCAATGGGCTGGGCATGGTTTCGCCATGATGCATCCAGCCTGCAGGCCTGCAGTTTGACACCCCTGGATTAAATAGCCATACATATACCTGAAAACAGCCCACTCTTGCATTTTGTTGCATCTGTAAGGAAATAAACTTCCCGTTTTGTAAGCATCCTGTCAGTATGCAAAACTACCTTATGTTGAAAGCTGTTATTAATATACTCATGGAAAAGTATCTTCCCTTTTAAGAACAGTGAAGCTAAAAATCTTTCTTTAGAAAGAGTCTTTAAACTGGTTCAAATACAGCAGCCAGGTGCCAATTAAACAATGTAACTCTGATCTTCTTTCAATTGAATTAGTTAACTTTAAAAAAAAAATCCAGGTGTGTTTCTTACTTTAAGAAAATCTTGGTTTCATATAAATAAGCCCTGACTTTAGAATTGCTGCAGGAGCTCTGCATATTATGTTATATGCATATTTTACAAGTAGTCCTTGACTTGCAACTATTCATTTATCAACCGTTTGAAGTTATAACAGCACTAAAAAAAGTGACACATGAGCATGGGGTCAAAATTCAGCCATTTGGCAACTAGCATGTACAGTATTTACGACAGTCGCAGCATCCTGAGGTTATATGATTGTCATTTGTGACTTCCCAGCTGGCTTCTGACAAGCAAAGTAAATGGGGAAGCTGGATTCACTGAACAACTACATAGTTCATTTAGCAATGGCAGTGATTTGCTTAGCAACTGTAGTGAAAGAGGTCATACAATTCAGTCATGACTCACTTATGCTTGCTTAAGAAATTCTTCTCCCGACTGTCATCGTAAGTCAAGGTTTACCTCTATTATATTCTTGGACCATGAGGAAGGTTAAGAATTATAGACAGGTCTGCCTTGGGCATAAGGTCAAAATTTGCATTTTGATAAAACAACGATGGATAACTTTTTGGTAGGACCTCCCCCACTTGTTTAGAAACTTGATGAACTTTAATGATTAAGAAGATTATGTTAAATCAAATGCTGGCCTTGCACATGTAAGCGTAAAGTAGCACTTTCATTATATTGGTGCTTACACTATTGTCTCAAAATGGCAGGAAATCGTGCTGCTGATTTTCTGCAGTTGTAATTGACTTTATAGTTCCCAGAGTGTGGGGGTTCTCTTGTGCCTCAGATTTTTTTACGGTTACAGCAGATATTTAATATATATTCCTTTTGCTATTTTAAAGATATTACCATATCTGATAATTTATACTTTTATCATTTATTTTGTATTTACTTAAGCCCCAGGCCCCTGCAGTTCTCAGTCCTCTTTTGTTTAGGGTAAAGCAGTTATGTCTTTTTTTTTTTTAGGTTTTTATGAATAAGTCCTTTAAAATAATAGTGGGACATCTATGGGCTGTTGAACCTCCTATAGGAAAAGTATTCTGGCCATGTTTTATCTGCAGTACAGCTCCATAATTGCACACTATTAAAGCACTATACTGATTCTTATCAGGCGAATAGTGCTATTGAATACATATGTCTGAAGTTAAAAGCTTGCCTCTGCAAACATCCATTAACTTCATGGAGCTTCTTTCCAGGGTACATATGCTTAAGATCAACCGTGGTCTGCATAGTGTCTGATGGTTGAGGGCTTGTGGAGAACAGATAAATATCTGTTATGATGGAAGCTGCATAGCAAGCTCTTTAAATGTTTTAACACAGTCTTAAACATGATCTAAATATCCATGCTGCATACATACTGATATGAAAATGTTTATGTTCTACTCAAGTCTAAACGGAGAAACTATTTCAAACTTGTATGGAAAATCAATTTGACTTTCTTTCTTTCTTTCTTTTTCTTTCTTTCTTTTTCTTTCTTTCTTTCTTTCTTTCTTTCTTTCTTTCTTTCTTTCTTTCTTTCTTTCTTTCTTTCTTTCTTTCTTTCTTTCCTAATTTCTGATTCAATATTCTTTATAATTTCAAATATTCAGACATTGAACCCCCAGTAATCGATCAATGCAGATCTCCACCACCAGTTCAAATCACTGAGAAGGAGCACAAAGTAATGTGGGATGAGCCACAGTTTTCAGACAATTCGGGTGAGTGACTCTTTTTTCATAGGTTTGGGGTTTTTTACCTATTTGGGGGATTTGGATTCCATTTGGATGAATTTTGACAATCAGTTTGAAGTGTTCCAATAGGAAATGCTATCATCTTAGGATGACGCTAAGAAATTGCATCTTTTTAAAACTTGTATCCTACCTAGTGTGAATTAAAATAGAACATTCAGGATATTTTAAGTACAAATGTTTAAAGTGCATTAATGTTTGAAACACATTAAAGGATTGCCAAGTAACATTAATAAAGAATAATAAGATTTTCCATTACTTTACTATTTAGAGCTTATTTAAAATATTTATATAGAGTTTATTAAAAATATTTAATATTTTTCTTGCGAAACTCAATCATTTATTATGCTCTGCAAAATGCAATGTACATTTAGAATGTAGAAGACTAGAACAAGTTGTTTCATTCATTGTCTTGTCCTGGTAAATAAAAACAATTTGAGGACTGATTAAATCATATTAAGGCTGAGATATACAAAGGCGTTAATACCTAATAGAATGAATGATATAAAATCAGATTGCATAGTCTGTAAACTATATTTCAGATACTTAAGGCTCAGAACCATTATTTGAGGTTCCACATTATATATGCGAAGCATGTAGTTTTGAAGAATATTGGAAATGAAATGACATCTTTTCCCTGTTTGTTTCTGACTATTTCAGGATCTGCCTTAATAATAACTAAAACTCACTCACCTGGAGATCTCTTTCCCAAAGGAGAAACACTGGTTCAGTATACAGCCACTGACTTGGCTGGAAACAACAGGACCTGTGAGATTAACATTGTCATAAGAGGTTTGTTTTTGAAGTGTTTATACTTCAAATGATTTCTGTTATTGAAGAGCACTAAAGAATACTCCTCCTCTGAATTCTGATTTTGGAATTCCAAATTATCCAATCTTACATCCAGAGAAGATCCAATTAATTTACAAGTTCTCCATTACACCAGCTTTATTCTTTTTTTTAAAGAAAACTTAATTTTATACAGAGTATTCTGTATATATAAATACAACAGTTTTTGGTTTCTTAGATTTTGTAATGTCAGCATAGGTGCAAATTGAGCAAAAAATTTGTTTTTTTTTTTTTAATGGAGTGACTTATAAATGAGACAGACTGGAAAAATACACTCACCTCTAGTACGCCGTAGGTTCACTATGCGGCAGGAGGAGGAACCGTGCAAACTTTAATCTGAACATCTTATTTTTCAGGTTCTCCTTGTGAAATTCCCTTTACTCCGCTGAATGGTGGTTTTAAATGCACTGAAAATGAGTCAGGAGTTAATTGCACATTATTTTGCATGGAGGGCTATGATTTCACAACAGGTTCCAATGAAAATTATTACTGTGCCTATGCAGATGGTATCTGGAATCCTCCCTACTCTAATCAGTGGCCTGACTGTTCTTGTAAGGTTTATCTATTATTCTTTCCTAAAGACTTAATTTTATGTAGAGTATTCTGTAGATAAAACATTCAAATGTTTTTCAGTTGATTCATATGTTTTGTCCTCCTAGTAGTAATGAGAACTAAAAACAATATAATCAAACTAATAAGAATTGGATCATACACACACATAGACAAAAATAGCCAGCTTTACACCATAGTCCTATTTCTGCCCACACTGTTATCTCTTTGGTCATTGTTGCAATCATTATGCACCCGTCCATCACCCATTTGTGTGTTGGTGATTCACATCTGCCTGTAACATGTCTATATTTTAATGTTTTGAGTGATCTCAGAAATCATTATTTTGCTGGGAGGTAGGGAAATGCAAACTACCCTGAACTTTAGTCTGGGACCTAAGTTGCTTTTTTTCTGAAGTCTTTCTAAGGTGTTGTCCTACAGATGTGAATGGCACTAATTGAGGGCATTTGTTTTAATGACACTTAGTTCTAGTTAACCTGGTTTATGGTGCTAGTTCCTGAGATGGAATTATTTCGATTTGAATAACTGCATTGGGGCGGTTATTAAATGGAGATTGAGGGGATTCTCCCATCCCTAGAACCATCCTTTGCCCTTCTTACTAACATCTCCAAAAACAGGTCCAGGCACAAATCTGGATCTTTAACTATAAAGAAATATTGAAATGTCCACAAATCAGTTAAAGAAATAAATATTTTGCTACATAGTTTGTTTATCTGGAAAAATGTCATATTGACTTGGATACATTTTAAAAGCAACACATATTTTGGCACTTGAGTACCGTTAGGATTTCATTGTATGATAGGATAGGATAGGATAGGATATATGATATGGGTAGTCCTCATTTGGCATCCAAAGTTGAGACAGGCGACTCAGTTGTTAAGCAAAGCAGTCATTAAATGAAACTGCAGCTATGCTTAGGATCTTACTTTATTTGCTTTACAGATCCACCAAGGTTATAATTACAAGGATTGGTCTTATTCATCACCATTATAACTGAATGGTCACTAAATGAAGCAGTCAGTAAACAGGGACTACCTATATTGTGCCATATATTATCTGGTACCCACATTGTGATTGCGATAGTCCTAGTTTGTTAATTTTTTTTCTTTATGCAAAAGAAACTAAAAGTAGCTTTCACTTTAACATAATGTTTAAATTAACATAATTTAGTACAATTCCACCTGTACATTTTGGTAACCGTATACTAATAATAATATACTGTTTTTCAGTGAATCGTTTGGCAAATCATGGTTTTAAATCCTTTGAAATGTTGTATAAAGCAACACGATGTGATGACAAGGATCTTCTTAAAAATTTTGTGGAAGTTTTTCAAAGTGCACTTGGTAAAATGGTGAGTTTCTGGTAAATCATTATAAGATCCTAATGTGACAAAAACACAAAGTGTGAACAGTAGAGGCTGTGGCATACTTAGTATATTTGAAAACTGGAGAGGATATTTTTAGCAACCTTTGCCCTTCATTGCTGAAAACCAGGTTGGTGCAGTGACTAAGACATCAGACTAGGAACCAGGAGACTCTTGAGTTCTAGTCCTCTTTAGCCACAATGCTAGTTGGAGTGATCTTGGGCCAATCATTTCTGTCAGCCATAAGAAGAAAGAACTGGCAAGCCACTTCTGAAAAACGCTTCCAAGAAAACTGCACAGGCTTGTCCAGGGGGTTTTCAGGATATAAAATTAATTGAAAGCACATTTTTTCCCCCTTCTGTCTCTGCTATACCTCTGCCAAAAGCCAAGCAGCTGATTGTGCAACCCAACTTCATATCCACCAGTTGCCTCCTAGGGTCTTCAGCAGCAGCCTTCTGATTGCCACATCTGGGGCAGACCACACCCCATCTGCCCCTTGGTAGACCCCCTCAGTAAAAAAAAGACCCAATGTCTCTGATTACAGAATTAAATAATCTGTTACTAATTTAAATAGAGAACTTCTTAATGTATTAATTCATGTTCCTTGAATTATGTACTGTTTTTCCTAGTCAAACGTTCTTTATTACCTTACAGTTTGTAAAGAATATTGAAACAAGGATATCTATTTCAGAAGTGAGTTAGACCATTTAAGTTAGACAAATGGCAGGAAGGTTGTGTTTTTAATTAACGTATAGAAATATGAATAGTCCTCAACTTACAAGAATTCATTTAGTCACCTTCAAAGTTACACTAGCACTGAAAAAAGTGACTTGTGACCATTTTTCACACAGTCATCCCCACGGTCACATGATCAGAATTCAGACGCTTGGCAACTGACTCATATTTATGACAGCTGCAGTGTCCCGGGGTCATGTGTGATCACCTTTTGCGACCTTCTGACAAGCAAAGTCAACGGGGAAGCCAGTATTCACTTGACAACCGCGTTACTAACTTAACAACTGCAGTGATTCGCTTAACCACCGTGGCAAGAAAATGGGGCAAAATCCACTTAACAATTACAGTATCTTGCTGAACAACAGAAATTTTGGGCTCAACTGTGGTCGTACGTCGAGGCCTACCTGTACAGATTGGAGAGGCTCCTACTCTTTCAGCCTTCCGGAAGGCCACGAAGACCTGGCTTCTCCTCCAGTGTTGGGCTAGGTTAGGTTTGAGTCAGGAGGTTCATAGTCTGGCACCTGGGGGGGGGGAACAATTGTGATTTTTATTCTGTGTTTATTGGTACTTGTGAGCTGCCCAACATCACTATATGAGATAGATAGCCATAAAAATTGTTTAAATAAATAAATTAAACAGGTATATGGAAAGAAATATATTTTTTCCATGAGAAAAGGTGAATTATTGTGTACAGGTAGCCCTCTACTTACAACCATATATTTAGCAACCATTCAAAGTTACAATGGCACTGAAATTATCGCCAGTCTTCACACTTATGACCATTGCAGCATCCCCAAGGTCGCAGGAACAAAATTCAGGTGCTTGGCAACCAGAATGTATTTATGACCTTGCAGCATCCCCGGGGTCATGTGATCACCTTTTGTGACCGCCGCACCCTCCCCCTTCAAACTCGGCTCCTAACAAGCAAAGTCAGTGGGGGAAGCCAGATATGCTTAACGACCATTTGATTCATTCATTTAACAGCTGCAGTGATTCGCTTAGAAAACCGTGACAAAAATGGTCGTGAAACTGGGCATAAGTCATTTAACAGCCGCCTCGCTTAGCAATGGAAATTCTGGTCCCAACAGTAGTCATAAATTGAGAACTACCTGTAATCTTATTATGCCAACTAGAGAGTTACAAAAAACTTGTGGTAGCCTTTGATTTTTTTCAAAAAAAAAACAAAACCAAAAAAACCAAAACCTAGAGATGGGGAAGATGTAGAACAGGGGTAGGCAACCTTGGCTCTTTTATGACTCGTTGCCTACCCCTGATGTAGAAAAAGCCAAAGTGTATGCCATATGTTTTAGCATCAGCCTAAAGATAGGAGATTGCAGACTGATCACTGTCACTGTTTTGGGTGTCAGATTACTTCTAGCATTCTGAGGCAACAGTGGAGAAGGGGGAAATCCTAGAGATTCCTGAGTGTCAACTCTGCCAAAATAGGCAAAGCACACAGATACAACGAAAACAACGCAGGGAAAAGAAAGAGAAACAATCTATCCACAATAAATTTGATTTCCAGCTTTGTGGATAGAAAGATTGTGTCATATTGAGACGAGAAAGGAAGTTAAGCCAAATTGTGTAGTGTTACCCAGTTGTGAATTAATTATTTTTATTACTGCTCTTTCCTTGTGGGTTATAGGTTCCATCATTTTGCAGTGATGTTGATGACATTGATTGCAGACTTGAGGATTTGCCACAGAAACATTGCTTAGAATATAATTACGACTATGAAAATGGCTTTGCAATTGGTAAGTGAAGCGATTTGCCCTCTATCATTTATACACTCCGGAGAAAGAAATATTCAGCTCATTCCCTACAGTAATTCTGAATACAGGTAGTCCTCGACTTACGACAACAATTGAGCCCAAAATTTATGTTGTTAAATGAGGCATTTGTTAAGTGAGTTTTGCCCCATTTTATGACCTTTCTTGCCACACTTGTTAAGTGAATCACTGCAGTTGATAAGTTAGTAACCTGGTTGTTAAATGAATCTGGCTTCCCCATTGACTTTTGCTTGTCAGAAGGTCACAAAAGGTGGGTGACATGGCCTTGGGACACAGCAATGGTTATAAGTATGAACCAGTTGCCAAGCATCTGAAATTTGATCACATGAGCATGGGTATGCTGCAAAGGTCGTAACTGTGAAAAACGGTCATAAGTCACTTTTTTCATTGCCGTTGTAACTTTCAACTGTTACTAAGTGAATTGTTGTAAGTCGAGGACTGCCTGTATGTACTAAAGGGGGGGAAAATGACCAGGGGAAAAAAAGAGTTAAACAGTTAACACAGCCTTTCATCATTTATTTCTTTGCTCCCTTCCCGCTGTGTTTCCTTTCTTAGAAACAGCAGTGTCAGGTCTATATTTCATTCATTTGTGTGTAATACATACTTTACCTCTCTCCTTAACCTTTGAGGTAGGAGTTGACCTTTCATGTCTGCATCTCATTCTCAAATTGTCAAGTCAGCAGCTGCTACTTATCCCTTACTCTTCTCCTAAAAAATGCAATTGTGCTTGAACAACTGGCTACCATTCATAAGTGTTATTTGTTTCTCTTCGGATATTTCTTTTCTCTCTCTCTCTCTCTTTCTATTACCAAAGGTCCTGGTGGCTGGGGTGCCATAAATCGGCTGGATTACTCTTACGATGATTTCGTTGAAGTAGATTCTGAAGAGCAGCAACCTAAATTAGCGTCTGATTCTATGGATGAGGCAAACTCCCGGGTCAAAAGACACAAAAAAATGAATATGCCCATGTCAGACCACAAAATAAAGTTAATCTTTAATATCACTGGTACGAGAATCTTTTTGTCTCTTTTGTTGTTAGGGAAAATGGAGTACACCTTTTTAAAATGGGGCCTATTTTGAGTGTTTTGTAAATAGAACATCCGTAGGAATTATGTTGAACGCAGGTTGAAGAATTTTTCTATTCTTCTAAATAGAAGAGCATTATGCTAATTAACTCTGTAAATGCCTCTTTCTTTGCATAAGATGATTGTTTGTTTTTTAATCCTAGCTACTGTACCACTGCCTGACAAACGCAATGATTCTCTGGAAGTCGAAAACCAGCAGCGCCTTCTAAAAACACTAGAGAAGATCACAAATCGATTGAAAAGGACTCTCAACAAGCATCCCATGTATTCTTTTCAATTGTCTTCCGAATTGCTTATAGCTGACACGAATTCTCTAGAAGCTGAAAAGGCTTTTCTCTTCTGCAAACCGGGCTCTGTTCTACGGGGGCGAATGTGCGGTAGGTAATTTTACTCTCAGTCAATTTAATGTAAGTTACTATGTTTCGAAGGCTATCAGGTTAGAGTCATTGCATTGTGTCTACTTTCAAGGAGGAATCAAAGGAATCATATAATGTCAATCTTAAATTCACTGTGTATGCTATCTTATTTACAGTATTTTCACTTTGGAAAAGTTTGGCTCCTCAACTAATTTCCTACCTCTTAGGGAAGGCTTCCTTCAACAGGAAGGGGGAGGGGGTGGGAACATGTTTTTCTACGATACTAATAAATTCTTGTACCGCATGAAGTTCCATAAATCCTCCAGAATAGCTTTGGTGGAGCCTAGAGTGATTTATATGAAGGAAGAAGAGTTACTCAGAATTTGCTTCTTTCTCCTTCACCGGTAAAAATATTTCATCAGTAGCACACAACTATTTGGATTTCAGCAGTTATGAATATGTTAACACATTTTTAGGTAATCTGTAAATTATCTGTTCAATCATTCATGTAGCTCATATAGTTTTTCCACATGTAGAAACTGTGTCTGATGATGATGTAGATACAGATTACATTGCCCTCTGCAGTTTGAGAATTAAGTCAGACATTAAACAATCATTGTTCTACAGCCAACATTTTATTCATATTTTATCTAATTAAATTCCAGTTAACTGTCCTTTGGGTACTTACTATTCTCTGGAACATCATGCATGTGAAAGTTGCTGGATTGGATCATATCAAGATGAGGAAGGACAGCTAGAATGTAAAAATTGTCCATCGAACACCTATACTGAATATCTCCATTCCAGAAGCGTGTCAGAATGCAAAGGTAGGAAATTGGGAATCATATAATATTTCACAAATGGAGGCGAAGTCCGAAAGCTCGGAAGACAAAACCTCTGGTCCCACTGGCCAACCCAGATTGAATCCTGCATTTATTTATTTAGCTACTGAGGGAACCAGTGTTTTTATTTATTTGTTTGTTTGTTTGTTTATTTCAATATGAAAACAAATGTTTATGCTTGTTTAAATTAGGTTTATTCTAGATGTTTAAAAAGAAAATTTAAATTTACACTAAAGAATGTTCTGCTTTTATAAAAACGACTCTTATTTGTTTATAAAATACCACAACTTTATAGAAAGATGTGTCTGTGTTTGTGTGTGTTGTATGTGTGTGTGTGAGAGAGAGAGAGAGAGAAAGTGCACTGGGTCTGATCACCGTATCTAATCTGTTTTTTTTTTTTTTCAAAAGTAGCCAGTGAGATTATCTCTGTTTCACACAAAGCACTTCAAGTTATACAGGTAGTCCTCAGCTTACAACTATTCGTTTAGCAACCATTTGAAGTTACAAAAGCACTGAAAAAAAGTGACTTATAACCAGTCCTTGCACTTATGACCATCTCAGTATCCCCACAGTCACATAATCAAAGTTTGGGTACTTGGCCACTGGCATTATTTACAACAGTTGCAGCATTCTGGAGTCGTGTGATCACAATTTGGAACCTTCTGGATGGTTTCTGACAAGTAAAGTCACCTGGAAGAAGCCAAATTTGCTTAACAACTGGATGATTCACCTAACTACAATGGTTGGCTTAACAACAGTGGCAAGAAAAGTTGTAAAATTGGGCACAGCTGATTTAACAATGACCTTGCTTAGCAAAAGAAATTCTAGTCTCAATAGTGGTCAAACGTTGAGGTCTGCCTGTAGGCTACAGAGAGTAAAACGCCCTTGTAACAAATACCCAATTTCTCTGAAGAATACAAAATGGAAGCAGTATATCAGATATTATCAAATAGAGCAGCAGCCCCCCAATCTTTTGGGTACCAGGGACCGGTTCCATGGGGAGAGGTTTATCCGCGGACAGGAGGGGGCGTGGTTTCGCGTGCTGGCTGCATCCCATGGATGGGGTTTTTGCTTGTTTGTGCAGACCAGTTTCTGGCTCACCGTGGACTGATATTGGTCCATGGACCGAGGGTTGGGGACTCCTGAAATAGAATAAAACATCATTAAGAGTAAATAGACTGACAATTTCTGGAAAGGAAAGCTGCAGTGGAAAGGAAAGCAATTCTTTTATTGTGGTTCTATAATAAATTGCACTAGAATACATAAATTCCTGCATAAATACCTTTTATTTAAATAAATATTTTTACAGAAATGGCTCCCAAAACAGTTCAGGACAATAAAATTACCAATTGAAACACAACAGCTTCAAATATGAGTGAAATTATTAAATGAGGAAGTTAGAACGACAGACTAAAACAATAAGATCCTAATAATAATTTGCATGCTTTTCACAGTTTTTTATAATTTATACTTTTTCTTCTTTTTTACCACAGTAATTATGTGGTCTTTTCAGTGGAGTTAATATATCAGTTTAATACCAATCATCAAAAAAGCTTCTTTATTCTTTGGGCTTCGGATTTTTATGGTAGAGTGGTTTATGGTTTCAATGGAGTGTTCTAAACAAAACACCCAGCTTCTGTAATAAACATATCCATATTTGTGGCAGATCTTCTTTGCAAATTGTATTTTGCAAGTTAATATGCTTAGCTTGCTCTAAGCTTCTAAATCACCAGTTACACCTCATTGCAGATGCAGTTGTTCTGCATTAAATTGCTGGGTTTATTTTTGCTCTTATTTTTTAGCTGCTTGGAATTGATGTGTATTTTTTTAAAATGAGAAATTCTTAATTACGTTGTACTGTTCTCACATACTCAGCTCAGTGCAAGCCGGGAACCTCCTCTCCAAACGGCCTTGAGATCTGTGAATCATGTCCCCTTGGCAAATATCAGCCTACCACTGGAACTAAGCACTGCATTTCTTGTCCAGAAAATATGTCAACAGTCAAAAGAGGAGCTGTGGATATATCAGCATGTGGAGGTTTGTGACATCTAAATTCCAGGAAACAGCATGTTGCTAAATACTGTGCAGTATCTATCACTCCCGTTCCCTGATCTCTGCATAACTGAAATATTTTTAAATAGTAGCGTGCATTATGTCTGTAGTCTATCTTATTTATCTAGTGGACCTTAATTTTCTGCACAAAAGGATTTGAACTGTAGCCATACTTTAAAGAAACAACCTCCTGAGACCTCTGTTTAGGCAGAGTACTTGTTTATGTTAGCAAATATTAGTTTGTAGTTTCCAGCAGTGTGCTGGTAACAACAGCAGATTATTTCCATATGTTATTAGTGCTTTTATTTGTTTCTTGCATAATATAAACTTGGGGAAAAGTAATATTAATTTTTGCCAATTTCTGGCCAAAACTGAAAATAGTTTTGCTTGTCCTCTGAGAAATAAATCTGTTTCTTTTGCCAATGCAGAATTAGAAATATGAGGAAGAGTGGGTATAAATCTAACACATAAACAAACAGGCCACATTATTTGGCAAATATCAAGTATTTGACATTTGGTGCCGTTTTTGAGGTCATATATCTATGGAGATTCTCAATCATCCAGATCTTGGTTGTCCCAAACGTGCTTTTTTCCCAAAAGGCAATTGGATTTTCTTGGGTTTTTTTCCTTTGAAAACGTTTCACTTCTCATTCAAGAAGGAGAACTGAAGAAGCTTCTTGGATGAGAAGTGAAATGTTTTTAAAGTAAAAAAAAAAGAAAGTCCAATTGCCTTTGGGAAAAAGCATTTTTGGAGTCATAGTCTGTAACTTCAAGGTATGCAAAACATATAAAAACATGTCTATTCTCTTTTTCTGATATTTTGTCCTTCTGAAAACTAAGACTGTGGCTGTAAGATAAGAAATTTGAAACTCCCAGAGTACAAATAGATACTTGTTTGATTGTCTTTTTATACGATCTGTTGATTTCATTTTAGGCTAATCTTGCATTGTGTTGCAAACCTAGCGACATTTCTGAATAAATGTATGTGTGTAAGATTGGGATTTGGGAAATGTTATCTAGAGGTGACAGAGATTTGGTACAATAATCTGGGTCTGGAACAATTTAAATCCACTTGGTTGGAGCTTTCCATTGATTGAAACAGGTCTTCTTCTTTGGTGAAATAATGTTAAGATGTTATATCAGTGCATAAAGAAGATTCTGTTATGTGCTTTGCAGTTCCTTGCCCAGCTGGAGAATTCTCACGTTCTGGTTTAATGCCGTGCCATCCTTGTCCCAGAGACTATTACCAACCTGAACCAGGAAAGTCCTACTGCTTATCTTGCCCATTTTATGGAACAACAACCATCATTGGAGCCAGATCTATAGCAGACTGCTCAAGTAGGTTATGTCCTTTAAATGGTATGAAAATGATCAACAGTAAACATAAGGGTAGGAAGAGCTTGACTCTGCATGTATTTACAAATGGATGTCTCGTGCTTAAAGAGAAGTTAGATTGTGCCTTTGCTAAGAGAATATAGACAGAAAACAACTGTCGAGATACCGTTACACAGTTCATATGAAACAAAAATAAAAAGGAAAGGGACTTCAGTGAACGGAACAAAGACTCTTTATATCACAATAGTACTTTGGGAGAGCCAAACCATCCTGTGATTAATAGCCCCGCCTCTCAGATGAATCCCGAGCAATTCTCCTCATAGTCTTACACACAGATCTTCTAGAAGTGATGATCCGTGCACAAGCTGCACTGCTACATATTGTGTCATGTCTGTAGCTCTCCTTTGGTTTCCCATGTTTCCTCAATAGGTTCATAACGGGGTTTTTTTTGGCTTCAATGTAGGTGATTTAATATATGAAATTCGGCAATGGCATGAGAACGTAAGAAATTGTGGGTTCCACCACTGACATTTTAATCTTGATAGCCAGTTCTAGAGTTAGACGATGACATTATTCTGTTTTGCTTTGTTTGTTTGTTTTTCTGTTTTGTATTTTACTTTTTATGATAAAACAATAAATATTTTTTAAAAATACATTATTCTGTTCCCGACACTGCCAGAGATTCTGGTTAGCACAAGATCAATAAATCTGATTTGAGCTTTCATGGATGAAGTATGCTGGCAGCTGAGATACTCAGATTTTATACCAAAATGCTGAAGAGCCAAACTGGTTCTGATGATGGCAGGATGTGTGACAGAAAGAGTACTGTACCTCATCAGTAGTAGAAACTGGAGTCTATCTGAAGTAATATAACCCAGAGCTCCCCAATCTTTTGTGCACCAGGGACCGATTCCGTGCAGAGAGGTTTTTCCGTGGACCGGAGGGTGCGTGGTTTTGTGTACTGCCTGCATCTTGCAGATGGGACTTTGCTTGTTTGTGCAGACCGGTTGCTGGCATGCCGCGGACCGGTACTGGTCCACGGACCGGGGGTTGGGGACCCCTGACATAACCCATCTGGATATTCATACTTTAAATGAATATGTAATTGTTTTTGAAAGGTTAGATCTCTCCCTCAACAACTATATTCCCTTTTCAGTTATTGCAACATGAATTGTATTGGAATCTTGACTTAGAGAGGATTTCGCCAGTGGGATTTTGACAGTTGCTTTCATATCAATCCCATTTAGGTTTTGGCTCTACTTTTTCTGCAGCGGAGGAGAGTGTAATGCTTCCAGTTGCTCCAGAAAACATCAGCAAGGACCCCAAAGTCAGCAGCCAGGCAAGAACAGCCATCGTGGTTTCCCAGAATGTGCAATTACATAGAAAGTAGAAAGCTGGGTGGGAAAAAAAAATCATTGAAAACGATTTGTTTGAAAGTTAAAGGGTTGCTGCCTCTCACAATGCGTTCTTTATTTTATTTGTACCCCATGCAGCAGAGTCTGCGGGAGTGAATGGTGAAAACAAGATCATGGCATTGCACTGTAAATTTCACCCCTCCTTGGGATGGGTGCAAATGGCCTGGTGCATGTGGACAAGGGATGGGTCCTGTCGGAGGTGGGATTCAGCCAGTTTGCACCACTTCAGCAGAACCGGTAGCTAATTTTTTGTTGGCCAGGCCCAGAATGGACTTCCGGAAGTGGCATCCACACAGAGAACTGGTTGTTCACCTATTTCAGGGGTAGGCAACCTTGGCTTTTTATGACTTGTGGACTTCAACTCCCAGAATTCCTGAGCCAGCATGGCTGGCTCAAGAATTCTGGGAGTTGAAGTCCACGAGTCATAAAAGAGCCAAGGTTGCCTACCCCTGACCTATTTGAATCCCACCACTGGGTCCTGTGCTATAATGCCCTCCTAATTCATCACTCTTCCCCTCTCCACCCACTGCAGATGCTGGCGATCCCGCATGGGTAGTCCTCGATTTATGACCACAAGACAAGAACTTCACATTGCTAAGCAAGGTGGTTGTTAGGTGAATCAGGCCTGACCTTACGACTGTGGGTTTTTTTTTTTGGCCACGGTTGCTAAGCGAATCGGTTGCAGTTCTACACTGAATCGCATATTCGTTAAGGCCGACTTCCTTCATTGACGTTGCTCGTCAGAAGCCAACTTGGAAGGTCACAGATGGGGATCAGATGACACCCCTCCCCCAAGGATGCTGAAAAAAGTGACTGACAACTGGTCCTTGCACTTATGCCAGTCACAGCATTTCCATAGTTGCGTCATCAAAATTTGGGTGCTTGGCGACTGGCACGTATTTACAATGGTTGCAGCATCAACCATTGTAAATACGTGCCAGTCGCCAAGCACCCGAATTTTGATGACGCAACCATGGGAATGCTGTGACTGGCATAAGTGCGAGGACCAGTTGTCAGTCACTTTTTTCAGTGCCATTGTCACTTCGGACAGTCGCTAAACAAATGGTTGTAAATCAAGGACTGTATTTGATTTAACATGGTGTACATTCCTTCCCCTATACAGTATTTGAGTCCATTATGCGTTCATATCATCTATTAAGACTTAACGTTTAGAGTCCGGATAGGAAGTCTGAGCTGCTATTTGCTATCGAACAGGTAATATATATTTTTGTTTTGTCTTTTTCCCATTGACAACAGACATTCCACGAATGTTTTCTGCAGCCATGCCATAACAGCGGAACTTGCAAGCAGGTTGGAAGTGGTTACATTTGCATATGCCCACCAGGATATGCAGGTAAGTATTAGTGTTACAATTCTCCCTAAATATCATGGTTTGACTGACATATTGCCTGGGAAGAAAAAGAAATATATTAAGAAGTATTCCGTGAATATTCAAACAAAAGATAGAAACATTTTTTGAAATTACAGGCCCACTTTTTTCTATGTGAGGTTAAAACCTAAAATAATGTGAATAAACAAAATGTTGGTTGCAGCCTAAAAAAAAAAATCAAAAGGCTTGGGGAGGTAACCTGTAAACGCATTAAAATGTCTCTGACTTTGACGTTACACTACATGACGTGATCTTTCATCAAGTCAAAAATAGCCTTTCTGTGAATGAAAGATATTTTTTTTAAGAGAATTGTTAACTTCTTGTTACTACTCCAAAGGCTTGCTTTTTAACTTTTGTTTTGTAGCAATACTTATCTGAGTTTTTTCCCTTCGTTTAAATATATCTTTTTATTGCAGCATGGTAATTTTCATATCATTTTTATGCTATTAGTCTTCTTTAGTTACAAAAAAGATCAGTTCAGTTATAAATGAACCATTTGTGTAGATCTAAGCAGGTTAGCATCATTTACACTAAATAAATATGAAGTTTGCAGTGATTAAAACTAGTTATATTAGACCCTCTGGATATTTTCTTTTTTAAACTGGTACCTCTCATGGACCCTACAAAAAGTTTGTAACTTAACTGTAGTGAAAATAGTAGAACTTGCTAAGTCATGGTCTCCCAGTTCCAAGTATAGACTGATCCTGTACATATTCAAACATGGGCCCTTACAAACACTGCATATAATTTAATAAAAGTGTATGGAATTATTAACTTGATCCGTACTCATGTGTCAAGAATAGGCGAACAAAACAGAATCTAGCTATCACTGCCTTTTTATAGGAGACCTAACAGTTTAGCAAAATGTTTCAGTTTCCTGTTATTTAAAAATGTATCAGTAAAAGGACCTTGAATATTGTAAAAATTAGCTGCAAATAAATACATGGATTTTTATAGTAAAAGGCTATGTGCTGGGAATAAGGTAGAAACAGAGGGTTGAAAGAAAACAAAGGCAAAGGAGAGCAAACAGATTTGTTCATCCAGGGACAGATTTTAGACATTTGGTCCTTAAAAGTCTATGTTTGAATGTTTGTATATCCAGACATATTTCTGGTGCTTAAATTAGATTTGCCAATCTACTCATTTAACAGTAAAATGAGAAGCAAGTACAGGTTTAACCATACTCTTCTCATGTGAAAAATTTGACAATAGAGATGGATGCAAATTTCACTGAGTTTATCTTTCACCAAAAATTACACAATTACAGAGGAAAAACAGAGGAAAAACTCAAGATTTTTAAAGAGTAACCCAGCATCACTGGTAGATTTGTCTGTTTTATCATGAACTCAATTTTGTTTTAGTACTCAGATCAGTCGGGGAAGGGAGAGTGTCCTAGAATATTTAATTGAAACAGAATGTCTTTTGAGCTTTTAACTAAACAAAATTAAATTAATTAATTTAATTTAATTAATTAATTAAACAAAAGCCTATCAACCAACTCAGTAGCAACTAGAACCAAATAGGCTCTGAGATCAATTAGCGGTGTGTTTTTCATATAGCCCAGTTTCATTTGTTTCTAACCTAGATGTAAATAGATTTAAATTCCCCCCCCCCAAAAAAAAATAATCACATTTTATTTTTCTATTACTTGATATTTATTTGATGTGTTTTGCACTTTTGGCCTATCCCGATTTATTTTTCTTTTGTGTTCTTTTGGGTTGTGTTCTAGGATTAAAATGTGAAAAAGAGATTGATGAATGCAAGTCATCTCCCTGTCTCAACAAAGGGATTTGCGAGGATGGCACTGCAGCATTCATTTGCCAGTGTCAACCAGGCTACTCAGGTGACAAATGAACTAAAGCAGTAAAGCATCATCTCCAGGTTGCAAACTTTAAAAAAAAAGTTACGGCTCATATTTATTGAGCTTGTGAAATATCTTGCCTTCTATATTTTGCTGATTTCATAGTGTGAATTATTTTGGCGAACTGGCGAGAAACAGTTCAACATAAATTTTATTGCTGTAGTATGCTGGGCATATATAAAAATATCTGCATAAAGGTTTCTTAAATGGCTGCATTCCGAAGATACTTATGTCACCACCTCCAGAATGCAGCATATTAGTTAAAACATAGAATAATAGAATTGGAAGGGACCTTGAGGTCTTTTAGTCCAACCCCCTGCTTGAGCAGGAGACCCTATATCGTTTCAGACAAATGGTTGTCCAGTCTCTTTTTAAAAGCCTCCTATGATGGAACACCCATAACTTCTGATGGCAAGTTCTTTATGGGTTGCCTTCATATTAGGGAATGGGTAAGAGTAGGCTGTCATTGGCTGTCCTATTTCCCCCTTACAATATGGGGGAAATTGGATCTTGTTGCAAAGTAGCAATCCATCTGGCTAAGCTTTTGTAGCTGAAGTTGAATGGAAAGTCACTGAGGAGTCTATGAGTGGAAGGAAATGGATAAATGGGATTCAGCCGGTTTGCACCACTTCGGCAGAACCGGTAGCTAATTTTTTATTGCCCAGACCCAGAATAAACTTCTGGAAGTGGCATCCACACAGAGAACCGGTTGTTCACATATTTGAATCCCACCACTGGATAAATGTCATCATTTGATCATATTGGGATTGTGTGGGTCTTCTCCTACAATGTTTGTTGAATTCAGTAGACAAAATGTAATTATTATGCACCTGGGGAAAGATGGTGGTTTACCATTAAAAAGAAAAAGGAAATGAAATAAACCTCTCAATTAGAGGAAGCTTGGTACAGATTGTTTTTAAGGTGACTAGCTGGATTCTTTCATCTATTTGTTTGGAATTTTTGCTGCAGTAATAAACCATAGTTCTGGATTGTGTCCACACTTGGTAAATGAGTCTATGTCCTCTTGAGGAAAGCTGAAGGACATGGTCCATTAAAATCTATATTATTTCATTCAATACAGAAATCCTGTAATTGACAACAATACCAGCTTCTGCTTGCAATTTTCCTAATTAGAAAAGTTTATAATGTAGATAGGATGGTGGACTCTTTATTTCCAAATTAGTAACATGAATGGAAAGAGCTGTTTGTTTATTTAGTTATTGAATTTATAGGCCCCTCCGATCTTTTTATGATTGGGCAACTTGCAAAATACAACAATAAAGAAGCAAAGATTCAAACAAAAAATTCCATTGTCCAAACCAAAAAAAAAGTCTGGAAAAATACAACCATCACTCAGGAAACCCAAATTTCACACAAGGGATCTATTAACCACTCTGGCCCTAGGCCAGGTTTTTAGGGATCGTTTAAGTAGGGCCCGGGTGGGAGCCATATGAATTTGGGGAGGAGTGGGTAACGATGTTCCAAAGGTCAGGTGCCATGAAAGAAATGGAACTGCAGCTAGAGCACAGAAAGAAAAATGTTTATGTCTAATGAATAAGGTTGAAAATTTATTATTAACCTGCTGTGCTGGAAATTTATAACCTCGCTGTTTTTAGGATTGTATCTTCCATGTGAACTTGTAAATCTGCATGGGTACACTATTAATGTTCTCTGTAATCTATTACTTGAAGGCTTACTGTGTGAAGAAGATGTAAATGAATGCAATTCAAATCCTTGTCTGAATAAAGCGGTCTGTGTTGATGATATTAACTCTTACCGTTGCTTGTGTCCAGAAGGCTTCACAGGTTGGTCTGTTTTATTGACGACCCTCTTCTAATATTTCATATAGCTCTCACGATGTTTTGTATTGCTTGCAAGATCTTCAAAAAAAGAGGAAAGTTTAACTTTCCAGTTAAAAAAAGGATCACATAGTTAGGTGTTATCATGTGTGACTTTCCTGATCAGGATAAATGAGAAGTTTGTGACATTGAAAAAAAAGGACAATATTTTTCAGTAATTAGTCTAATATATTAACAAAGTTGATACTTCCATCTCCAGCAAATTTATTGTATTGAATACCTACATTAAGTTTTGTTAAAAAAATGTATTTGACTTATTAACTTTTTTTTTATCTTCATTCTTTTTAATGTTCCCAGAGTCTATAAAGTTCAGAAATTACCTGATGCTGATAACATCTTTATTCCTTTCTTCTTTCTCAGGTACTCACTGTGAAGCAGAGGTAAATGAATGTCTTTCAAATCCCTGCTTCAACAAAGCTACCTGTGAAGATCAGGTTGCAGGTTTCCATTGCAAGTGCTTGCCTGGATTTATTGGTGCTCTGTGTGAAAAAAACATTAATGAATGTCTCAGTAGGCCTTGTAAAAATGGAGCCACATGCAAAGATGGAATCAATGGTTATAGGTAAAGAGATGTATGTATATAGCTTTGAAAATATATAAAGGCTTAATAATGCAAATACTGTGTATTTATTTGTTTTTTCACTTGATTGCTTGCTAAAGAACCAAAATAGCAATCCCTTAAGGCCCAAAATATAACAGAATCACTGCTTTTAGAATCTTACCTCTCTCCTTTAATCTCCATACATGAACTTTTCCTTTTGTCTTATAAGTATCTACTTCTATAAGTGGACATATCTATAACACTGTCCAGTGCCTTAATCCACTGATGGAGCTATGGTCTCTACTGACTATGGTCTACATTCTTTTTTCCATCATCCAATCTTTTTGGCACTCTAGGTTATTGTATTTTCACTTTTTATTTATTTACTCTAGCTTACATGTCATGCCAGTCACAGATTACTTCCATATACAGTAATTGGGTTAAAAAGTCTAACTGCTGCCTAACTGTCTCTTCCCCAGAAATGCATTTGGAGGTTTTATTATGGATTTTTTTTCTCTCTCCATAGTCCTTGGCTGGGGGTTCAGCCATTTTTAACTCAGTCTTTCTTTTGCCAGCTTTTTCTCCACATCATATTTGGTTCAATTCTGTTTTGCTTTCAGAGAGTTATCCTGCTGACAGACAGATAGGCAAGACAGCTCCTCGGCTGCTTTGTGCAATGTCTTTCCAACATTCTTTAGGGTTGCAAAAATAAACAACATCCAGAATTTCCAGAACTTGTAAGCATTTCAAATTCAGACTGCACAATTGATCTTTTTTTTTTCAACTTCTTACATACTTAGGCTTTCCACATACCCTCGTATTAGTTCTTCATTTCACTTAAGTAACTGACTCTGTATTTAAGACAGCTAGAATGTAATTGTTCAAACTGTAGTAAAGAGAACTCTTTCATTTTCTTTTGTCTTCTCAAAGGTGTCACTGTGTTACAGGATATACAGGGCCCCAATGTGAAGTGAACATCAATGAATGTGAATCCAATCCCTGTGAAAATCAAGGAACCTGTATGGATGCCTTGAACTCGTACGTTTGTAAATGTCCTCCTGGCTTTACAGGCAGCAGGTGTGAAACAGGTACCCAGGTTCATGATATTAGCAAACAATAACAAACTTATCTTGGCAACAATTCTGCAGACTTGAACTGAAAGCAGATGACTCCCATGAATATAGACTTTGCAAACCGCAGTATACAGTACAGGTAATCCCCAGGTTCTGAGCGTTCCCTTAACAAACATTCAAAGTTATGTAATACGTGCCCCCTAGTGCTTACAAAAAAAGCCCCAAAATTACGAATGTTGCTGCACCATGGTAGTCGTTCACCTTTACGAACAGCTGCAGTAGCACTGCAAATTCACCCTGGCTATTCCCTCCCTCCCCTCTGCCCCAGGTCTCCCTAGGCCTAGGCACTAGGCCTTGGATACCTTGCGAAGAACGAGATCCTGAGTTTTCTTGGCTGCTCCAGGACTACGGTGCGTTTGCAGAGAATGGAGGCCTAAAGTAACGCAAGATCTCACGGTACTTTAGGCCTCTGTTCTCTGCAACAAAGAAAGGAACCAAAGCCAGGGTAGGCTTCTGCATGCCTCCGGAAGCCCGATCCGGGCGTCAAAGGCCTTTTTTGGGCCACTGCTGACCGGAAAGGAGGCCGGGAGAGGCTTCTGCGGACCTCCAGAGGCCCGATCCAGACATCGGAGGTCTTTTCCAGGCCGCTGCCACCCAGAAAGGAGGCCAGGGGACACTTCCGCAGACCTTCCGGACATCGGAGGCCTTTTCTGGGCTGCTGCTGCCAAGAAAGGAGGCTAGAGGATGCTTCCATGGGCCTCCGGAGGTCCGTTCTGGGCCTTGGAGGCCTCCTCCAGGCCTTGGAGGCCGTGGGCAGCAGCCACGTGCTTCCGGAGGTCTGTTCTGGGCCTCAGGGGCTTCCAGGCCTCCAAGGCCCAGAACGGAGGCCGTGGGCGGCAGCCACGTGCTTCCGGAGATCCTTTCTGGGCCTTGGAGGCTTCCCTGTGCTCTTGCCAGGAGCAGAGAAAGAAACAAAGAGGCTGGAGAGGAGACAGATCTTCACAAGGTAAATGACCCGGCGGGGGAGCAATTGTGGGGACCCCAGGGGAGGGAGCATGAGGTAACTTGGGGGGGGGCTTGGGTGATCTGAAGCAGATGACCTGTTCCATCACTAGGCCCCCGTGGCCTTCCCCACCCTGAGATCCCTCACATTCACTTAATGAGCCGTGCATTTGCCCATGCATTAAATTAGCGAATGCATGGGTGAAAGCTGGCAGTGAATTGCATTCAAGGTATGAGATTCATTCCTACAAATCCTCGAGTTACGAATGGAATGGGCAGGCTCCATTACATTTGTAACTCAATGATTACCTGTAAATAATTACAATAATTCAATAGCAATAGCACTTAGACTTATATACTGCTTCATAGTGCTTTACAGCCCTCTC
The DNA here is from genome assembly GCA_023970755.1 of Azemiops feae. Taxonomy (NCBI): domain Eukaryota; kingdom Metazoa; phylum Chordata; class Lepidosauria; order Squamata; family Viperidae; genus Azemiops; species Azemiops feae. The sequence goes on from JALGBA010000035.1 coordinate 2,362,776, forward strand.
TAAGTGGTTTACAGAGTCAGCATATTGCCCCCAACAATCTGGGTCCTCATTTTACCGACCTTGGAAGGATGGAAGGCTGAGTCAACCTTGAGCCTGTGAGAATCAAACTGCTGGCAGTCAGCAGAATTAGCATGCAATTATACTGCATTCTAACCACTGCGCCACCATGGCAAGTCAATATTGGACTTATTATTATAAATTCAATTATAAACCAATAATATATAAAAATAAGACACTGGAAAAAATATATTTTGAATGCTGTCCAAAATGCACTTGAGTTGGGTGGCCACTAAATTTGAATAAACAATAATATTTAGAATCTTACTATTCCCTAAACTTCAATTTCATTTTCTAGAAAGTTATAGAGTATTTCTTCTGTGTTCTTCAAGTACTTGTTAATCAACTGGAAAAGATTTTTTCATTCCTTGCTTTGTGCTAAAGTATTGTAGCAACTTTTGTGGCCAGTTAGCAAATTATTAAAAATAGTGTATGATTTTCAGTTTTTAAACTAAATACTTTATTGTTTACAAATATTAAAAAGTCATGCAGAAAATCAATCCATGTGGTTGTTAAGAGTCAACACTGGCTTGAGGTAGACAATCTATCAGTTGTAAACTTAATACAGTATGCCTTGGCTCTGGAGAAGAGAAGAGTTTATTGTCAATATAGTATATTTTCTCATCGCTAAACCATGTTAATTTCCTTCTGCCACTTTTAGTGGTATTTTGAATGGGTAAAGAAATCTCTAATTTGCTGTCATAAAATATTTTGTTTCATAAACGAGTTGGAATCCATTGGAATTCACAGATATGTTGATTTTAATTTAACTTAATTTTCCTTACCGAACTATAGATTCTGCCCAAGCTCTGCTTTTGTCTGTAGTAAACTGGAAGAGAGAGGTTTGCTTAACTCTTGAATACAAGATGAAGCAAATGTAAAAAAAATAAAGAGCAAGTTCAAAAATTTTAGTTGCCGGATGGTAATGCTGTGCACTAAAGAATGTTAACATCACATAACAACACTAGAGATTTGAGTGCATATGGAATGGTTTTCATCCATCAGGGTTAACTGTCCAGTTATATGGTATAGCTTCTAAGGCTCAGGATATTTTACATTGGACATTTTCTATATAAATCATTTTTAGAGAAACACGATGCTTAGTATTTTCTTAGAACCAACGTCTAAAACAGTGATGGCGAACCTTTTAGAGACCGAGTGCCCAAAAACTGGCCCCACCCCCACTCCACCCCCTGCCCCGCCCCCGCTCCACCTTCACCCCGCCCCCGCACCCCGCAGCATCAACTGTGCGCGATGGGGCATGAGGACAGAGTCTTGTCTATGCTGCCTGGCTGCCATGTCCTTGGCTGCGCTGCTCCACGTGGGCCATGCTCGGGGGCGACTCTCCTCCAGGGGGGCTGCTGGTGAGGACGGGGTCACAGGGGGAGGCAAGGCTGGGGCAATGGCACGTGTGCCTACAGAGAGGGCTCCGAGTGCCGCCTCTGGCACCTGTGCCATAGGTTCGCCACCACTGGTCTAAAAGAATCTAAGAAAAGAGGTAGGTGAATTAGATAGTTATAGGAGAGCATTAAAGGTTAGTATGTGGAAGATTATACGTTATAGCAGGGTTGGTATCTAAAAGAAGGGAGGTATAGACTTTTCCTGTGCCTCCTGGGTATTTATGCAGTAGTGGTGAGATGAAGCTACAGAATGTCTCTGCGGTAAGGGTGCTGCTGGAGAAGCACATGGTCTGTTGTTTCTTTATGTCCAGAGACACAGGGGCATTGTTTCTCCAAGTAAGAAATCTTCCTGTATCAGCACTCAAGGACAGCTGCGTTGAGAGCATAACATTGTGCAAAATAAAGGCCCTCCAATGTTAAAGTACTTTGAGTTTAATTAAGTTTAATTACCCTATAATCAGCAATGGCTAGCAGTAAAATCTGCAGGGACTCCTTTAACTTTTTAGGGGAAAGAGTACCTGTATTCACTGGCAATACAAGTTGGGTTCCTGGCTGGATCCGACTGATGTTCTGTTTCTGCTATACAGGTAATCCTCAACTTACAGCAGTTCATTTACTGACCGTTCAAAGTTACAACGGCTCTAAAAAAAAAGTGACTTATGACAATTTTCACACTTACGACAGTTGTAGCATCCCCATGGTCACGTGATCAATATTCAGACACTTGGCAAATGTTTATGACTGTTGTAGTGTCCCGGGACCACATGATCCCCTTTTATGACCTGACAAGCAAAGTCAACGGGAAAGCTGGATGCACTTAAATTAATGTAACAATTGTAGTGATTCACTTAACAACTGTGGCAAGAAAGGTCTTAAAATGGAGCAAAATTCACTCAGCAACGAAAATTTGCGGCTCCATTGTGGTTGTAAGTCAAGGACTACCTGTATGCTAGTTAATGAGCGTTTTGGCCTGATTATATCCCATGCTGAGGGCAAGATCAAGAGAGAAGCCCAAGGATGAGATTTTAGTTGCCACTGCCTCTTTCCATGAGGATTGAAAATCATCCCTCATAGTTAATGCAGCAAGACGAGGGGGGGGGGATATTTTGAGCCAGTTGTAGAGTATGATCCCCTCATTCTTGCCTCAACTTTCATGAAGCCTGTCATTAGTCTCAGGATAGCATTAGAGACAGAATTTGGGGTTTGAAGGGCTGATCTTGGAAATTTGGATTGTACACATTCTTATGGAGCAAAATTAGGGAAGGAACAGAGCCACCATAAAGGTATTGTGCTATTGATTTGTCAAAGAATTAAACATTTTTCCTGTCTGTTGCAGAGCAGTCTTCTGGATTTAATCTGGATTTCGAAGTCTCTGGAATCTATGGCTACGTTTTGCTTGATGGTGTTCTCCCCTCACTCAGTGAGATCACGTGCGCCTTTTGGATGAAATCCTCCGATACTACAAATTATGGGACTCCAATTTCTTATGCAGTGGAAAATGGAAGTGACAATGCATTCTTGATTACAGATTACAACGGGTATATGAAGTAGCTACAGCTTCCAGATCATAGGCTTGGGGAAGAGAGGCAAACTGTATTTTATTGCTTTATCAACCTAACTTCTAGAGCTTGTTTTTCCATGTATTCAATTACACAGTAGAGCATTCCACATTCTATATTCAGCAAGAAAGGAGCCTATAGATTTGTGAACTATTCCTCCAGTCCATGCCAATAGAGGGAAATCTACTGTAGTTTATAACTTACGCTACCTTGCATGGCCCATCCAAATCCCTTTGGTCTTTTTTGTTTTATTTTGCTTTTGCTTTTTCAATTGAAGTTCAGAAACTAATGCTCAGGCCAGGCATCAACTTTTGCTTGATTGTATTCACTCTGAAGCCTTTCGAGTTATTGTTTGTCTTGTCCCCGTTAGAGTATTAAATCTGGCATGCAGCTAAGCTGTTTCAAGCAGGTCGCTTCCATTTCTCTTTCTTCTCTTCTGACATAGATGGGTTCTGTATGTTAATGGGAAGGAAAGCATTACAGATTGCCCTTCTGTGAACGATGGCAATTGGCATCATATCGCTGTAACTTGGGCAAGTGCAGACGGAGCCTGGGGGGTGTACATTGATGGAAAATTGTCTGATGGAGGCAATGGCTTATCTGTGGGAACAGAAATCCCTGGTACGTCTCCCTTCATTATTTATCTGTGTTTATTTGCCATGTTATTTTGAGACTTTTGAGACATTTGACTGAAGGGATGTAAGATTCACATCCCATACAACATGGTAATATTCCAACAATATTAAGGAATCGTTTAAAAGTATATTAGTACTACTATATAGTGCCAATCATTATGTACAATAATAATAATCAGTAGCTTTATTCCTTGCATTTGTGTGAGTGAACCTGTATTAAAAATGTAGTATCTGAAATCAACTCAAACTTATCCATCGTTGGATGCAGAAGGGAGTAGCACTTGCTATCTGCCTAGACACAGATGGTTATCCCATCTTTTCTATTTCAAACTGCAACAGGTCCATTTAATTTTATATAATTATGCATGAAAGCACCCATTCCCAACTACAGATTACATCAAAATAAACAAATATATGTTGTAATGTCACAAGCTCCAGCTTTCCATTCTCATACTGCAATGACACAGGCATAAGGGGTGGAATTTGCATTACAGAATTCCATTCTTGGCCTGCTTATTCTCCCCATGGATTAAATGAATGAATTGTGAAAACTACCTCTGAATAGCTTGACATTTATATTTACGTACAGTGCCTATATTCTGCCTCTCCCCCCCCCCCCCAGCAATCTGCCTTGTGGTATGAAGTTTCTCCTAGAATGAAGGTGCTGAATTTAAGTTCTCAGTTATCAAATGCGCTAGCTCCTTATTCTGTTTTCCTTGTAAATAGGTGGAGGTGCATTAGTACTTGGACAGGAGCAAGATCAAAGAGGAGAAGGCTTCAATCCAGCTGAGTCCTTTGTTGGCTCAATTAGCCAGCTGAACATTTGGGGTTATGCTCTGCCACCTGAACAGGTAATATATTGAATCTAATTTGCTTTTACTGAAAGTTCCACTTTATTAAAGCTGTCTCCTATGGGAGGAAGAGTATTAGAGCATAGGTGCCAATAGCCAATTTTTAGCTATGTGAATTATATACCACTAAAACTAAATACAGAATAATCAGTAAACCAATTTATGAGGATTCTTCAAAGGGATGTGTTCATGGTGAACATTCTGAACAGAAAAGAACAATAATGGCCTTTTTCTTTTATTTATTTTCCTTTTCACGAAGCATTCAATTGTACATTCACTTGTGGCAGAAAATTATCTGCCAGTTTCTGTAGCTTCCAGATCAGCTGTGGCTCCTTTAACATGACCAAAAGCAATCTGTCATTGATATAGTTCTTAGCAATAAGGTGGCTTCTCATTAAATGGCATCGGAGCAATTATAATAGTCCTATTATTAAGGGGGAAATGGAAATGGAGAAGAGGGGTTTAACTAAAGCACCTTGAGCTTCTGGAAGAAAGGCAGGTATAACTCAAACAAATGAATTGAACTCAATTAAGATATGCGAGAGAAACAACATTCTTTGTAAAACATTAGAGTGATTCATGATAATATAGTTTTATATCTTTCATCTTTTTTAAAAATAATACATGCAGACTCTTAAAGCAAAGGTCATTGTAAAACCCTAAATGTGCCATTTAAAAAAATAAATTATTAAAATGAAATTAATTTTATATGTGTAGGTATCTTTACGTATATATATATATATATAAATGGGACAATCTTCCATTTTTCTTATTAAAATCTATCAGTTTATCAGGGAACTTGTTCTCAGTTTTAGAGTTTTTCAAGCATATCCGAGATTGAAAACTGCTACAAAGGTGTCTGAATGGGAAAATGTTTCTGTCTGAGCATTTTGTTTTTATTTTTTGTATTTTGCATTTGCTTCCCACTAATTGGTGACAACACAAACAAATACATGTGTATCTTATTCTTTCTTGAACTCTAAGGTGAAATCCTTGGCTTCATCTTGCCCAGAGGATCTCCAGAAAGGCAACGTATTAGCTTGGCCAGATTTTCTTTCTGGGGTTGTCGGAAGAGTGAAGATAGATCCCAGGAGCATATTCTGTGCTGGTTAGACTTTTTGTTCTCTTTCAAAGCCTTAATAGAAGTATCATACAGTTGCATTCAAATCACATTCAGAAAAACTGTGGCACTGTAATGAAAGTTACTTCTCTTGCAACAGGCAGGTATTATGAGAGAGCAAAACAACAGTGTTGATATTGCTGACTTTCTCTTGCAACAAGGAGCATACATATATTCTAGGACAGCGGTCCCCAACCTTTTTGAGGACTGGGGGAGGGGGAGAGAGGACGGTTCCGTGCAAGCGTGCATGCCCACCACTCATGCAACTCATGGAGCTGCAGACACAAGCGTGCTCGCCCTCTGCTTTCGCGGCCCGGTTCTGAACAGGCCACGACCCGGTAACGGGCCACTGCCCAGGGGTTGAGGACTCCTATTCTAGGATACGTTCTTAATTCATTAGACCATAATGAGTGGCCAATATTCCATATGGAGACAAGAAACCAGTCATGGTATACAGTAGAGAAATGGAAGAAAGAGAGAGCTGTTAAGGGCAAGAAGATTTATTAATATTTTAGAAACATACTTTAATATATGTAAGGGAACAGCTTAAAAACATTCTAAGTATTGCTAGTAACATTTTAATATAATTCGCTCCTCTGTAAAGTAATAAATGTTTAGTTGAAATAAGTTTTTTAAGTTTGTGAAATAAGCTATTTAATTTCAAATAAATTAATTAAAAGAACATAAATTATGAATATGATTTTCTATTTCATGGAAGTGTGGTTCAAGAATAAATTCTAGCATAGTAGGTTTTTATTATTCCAATTGTTCCTATTAACTATAAAATGCATCCTGAAATTCTGTCTGTCATTCCACGTTCTTATACTACACAGAGAGTTCTCAGAACAGGAGCATCAGGGAAAATAATTCCCTGATAGTACATAGAATTTTTTTAAAAAAAATTACTGGTATTAGTTCTGAGGCATGAGGCTAAAAATACAATTATCCCCATGGCCTTGCATGGATACACTTGATCATTCAATGACTGGAACATTCAGTCTTAATTCCTCAAATTCCAGTGTTGTGTAATAAGTGTTCATTGGGACCTCAAGCAAAATATTTATGGTTTCCTGCATTAAGAATGTTGAAAGCCTGAAATTTAGGACTGGGTCATAAGAGAAATATTTCTTGGCCTTCATGAAACAATAATTCAATTTTTTCTTGATTCGTCATTTGGTTTTTGTTGTTATTGGGGAGGTTTGTCATTTTTAAATATAAACATTGTTTTAACTTAGGTATTGAAATGTAAAACACTTCCTACTTTAAGAGAGCCTAGAAATACTTAGAGATTTAACCAGGTAGCTTATTTAGTACAATATGAAGAACCTGAATGAGGAGTACAGCATTGCAGGATTTAAACTTGATTTTTATTTATTTATTTATTTTTGTAAATATCCACAACTCAGCCATGCTTCCCTTTTTCTCCCTTACCACGTGGATAAAATACAATCCTCTGAATCTTCTTTCTCTAAAAAATGGAATGTAGATTTGGCAGTACAATGTACTGGCATTTCATTTTGATGGACTAATCGAAGAGGGAGTCATGAATATATATGTTAAGTAAAGATGTACATAATTGTGTCAAACGAGATCATTTGCATAGTCAGTACACAAGTTACATCACACAAATTATTATCACAGAAATTGGATCAGTTGCCTGCAAAATCCACTGTAAATAGTTCAGTTGCTCTACGGGGATACTATATATAAATTGTGCGTACATGTTGATTTGTTCACAGATTGTCAACCTTTAGAAGGATCCATTCCCCACCTGAAAACTTCATCAGCTACTTTAAAGCCAGGATCAAAAATCTCTCTCTACTGTGACTCAGGTTTCCACATAGTGGGAAATTCTGTCTTACATTGTCTAAATTTAGGACAATGGGCACAACCTCTTCCACATTGTGAAAGTAAGCAGCTATTTTTGTAACGGTTTTAACTTCAGGATATACTGCACTGTTGTTCAGAGGTTCCTGGGCATAAGCTTTAAAAAAAAAAGTACAGAATGGAAGTATTGAAATGTAAAACACTTCCTACTTTAAGAAATTAGAAATACTTAGAGATTTAACTAGATAGCATATTTAGTACAACATGAAGAACCTGAATGAGGAGTACAGAATTGCAGGATTTAAACTTGATTTTTTTTTCTGTAAATATTCACAACTCAGCCATGCTTCCCTTATTCCCCCTTACTTAGGGACACCCAAGATATTGTTTTGAATTGTTTTCATATAATCTAAATGTATTGTTAGTTTACAGAATAAATTTGCCTGTGTATGCATATACATATATGTGGGTATGCATTAGATCAGGGGTGTCAAACTGCTGGCCCGCGGGTCGGATGCGTCATGGCGAAACCGCCCCTACCCCATTGCCGGCAATGGAAAAAAAGTCACGATATGTCGTGACACGTCATGTGACGTTGCGAGTTTGACACCCCTGCATTAGATGGTGCATGAGATGAGATGTTGTATTGTTGAGTGCTTATTGGATGTGTTCTTCATGACCATTGTAGCTTTTTTAATGTTTTGTTGAGACTGTTTCCACATTCTTTTTCATGTGTTTTTAGCAGCAAATTTTGGAAGCGCTTGCTGCTTGACTACAATCGGTACAGAAGATGAAATTCCAAAAGCAAAGAAACACACACAGCACACTTTCTTCTTTAGGTTTCAGCCTAGAGTCATAGTCATTGAAGCTTGTATTATTAATATAGCTAAAAATAGAATTATATTGCCGCCAGGAACTAGGACAAGCTCATGAAAGCCATTTGAAGAAGTATTTAAATAAATATGTCTCATTCCCTAATAAGTTTATATGTATATTTATATACTGTTTGGGTACAGGAATTAGTTGTGGAGAACCTCCACCTTTAGAAAATGGATTTTACTCTGCTGAGGATTTCTTTGCTGGAAGCTCTGTAACCTACCAGTGCAACAGTGGTTATTACTTGTTGGGAGATTCAAGGATGCTATGTACGGACAATGGAAGCTGGAATATTATTTCTCCATCTTGTCTTGGTAAGTCCACATAGACCACATGGTTAATATCAAAAGCTAAATCTATGCTTTCCTGTCCAGTTCTAAGCCATTTTTGTGACTATGAGTGACCACAGGCAAGCGTCATTTCTTGTATCACGATGCCATTGTGCAAAATGGAGTACTATATATCATCTGCATCATACCATAACCCTACACAAATTATGCACTTCATGTAAGTGGTGCAGTGTTGACATGATGTATGACATGTTATTGTGACTTACACTGGTGACTCAGATGTGTAATATGTCAATTAAGCATAGAGCCAAAATCTAAAAAGGTTCTTTAGATAGCTTGAGTCCTACATGTTCCATAGGATTTATAAAAACACTTAACTTGTAAAGGAGTTTAAAGTTCAAGTTATCTGCAGTATATATATATATAGTTTTGTGGGTCTTCAGATTCTGGTAGAAAGGGGAAATCATTATTTATTAATTTATGGTCCAAAATCAAACCAACAACAATCATTAAAACATATATAGTAGTTTAACCATTTAAATGTATAAATTACCTAGAAGTCAAAAACAATCAAATCTTTCAGGAAGGCACCAGCCAGTTCCCATAGGCTAAATCTACAGGTAACAAAAATCACTTCTGCCCTACATACCAACTGCCAACCTAACAGTTCAAAAGCATGCAAAAGTGAGTAGATAAATAGGTACCATTTCGCTGGGAAGGTAAGAGCGCTCTGTGTTTCACCTCACGGTCCACTCTGCATGGTGGCCACATGACCGCGGGAACATCTTCGGACAGCATTGGCTTAATGGCCTTGGAACGGAGATGAGCACCGCCCCCTAAAGTCAGCTATGACTAGCAGACTAAAATCCATAGGGACTCCTTTACCTTTTACCTTTACCTACATACATTTGGAAATTGGTGACTTAAAAGGAAAGCAGTGATCTCCTTATCATAAGAAAAATAAAACTTTGTAATAATTAGGGTTATACATTTTAATTGTTACTGGGTGTAGAGTAGACCTTTAATAGAACATGGCGTAGAGATTCAACCTTCGTATTTGAACATAAAATTGTTATGTGTGAGGTTGAAATACAGTATCTTCCAGTTATTGCTTTGATGGGGTTGCATTGGTTCACGTCAGAGGGGGGAAAAACACCAATGATTGGGACTCTTCTGGTAAGAGAATGTATGTGGTCCATGCTTTTCTTTCACATATATAGGTTTATTTATATATGTCAATTACATTGTTGACAGAACTTGGTTAGATAACTTTCAAGAATTGCTTACAGTACAAAGAATGTCTGTTTGCATTTTTGTCATCACTCAGAATCTGCCTCAGTCAGCAGTTTCTTGTAAGTTTTATTATATCTTTATAAAGCACCATGTGTACTTTGTATAGAAGGAAAGAAAAATGCAGACATCCACATTTTTTCCACAGATTGCTTTCAACAGATCTTAAAATAATCAGCATTTTAATATTTTGTAAGGGAACAGAACTAGTCTCATTCCTAGAAAATTAATTCCTGGAAATAGAACACTAAGTTCTGGTACAGTTAGTCCTTGGCTTATGACCCCAATTGGAGTTGCAATTTTGATCACTAAGTGATGCGGTAGTTAAACAAGTATTCATATAACCAGACCCAATTTTACAGCCTATTTTAGAATGGTCATTAAGCAAATCACATGATCTTTTAAGTAAATCACATGGTCGTTAAACAGATCTGGCTTCCCCAATTGACTTTGCTCGTTGGACCAAGGGCCCCAATTGCAATCATGTAACTGTGAGATGGTTCGACAGACCTAACTTTGAGAATCAGTCATAAGTTACTTTCGGCCCTCCGACGACTGGGAAGGCTCCACCCTCCACGCTACCATGAAGGCATTCGCCCTCAGTCCCCAAAGAACAGCCCCTATGGTACAAATAAAGCCCACAGAGTAGGAGCACGCTCACAGGGCAAGATCCAAGGTTCCAGGTCCAGTCCCCAAAGCAGAGTCCAGGCACATCACAGTAGCAGCCCTCAGGGCAAAGAAAATGTCCAAGGCCACAGTGAAGCAAAAGCCAAAAGCAGCCCACAAGATTGCTTGTGGGCAAGATCCAAGACAAAAGGCGAAGAGCAATCTTCCAAGCGAGGCAAGACAAACAGCAACAGGCATGAGTCAAAGCTGAGGAAGTGTAAGCCAAAGCAAACAATTGTTCCTGAAAAGGACTAACTCCCCAGGCTTCTCCTTAAATTACTCCACTCCTGGTGTGCCTTGTGAAGAGGGGTGGGATGACCTCCTCCCGAGTAGCCTTGCAGCCCTTCTCTGGGCTTGCCTACTCTCCACTCTCCTTGCCCTTGGATCAAGTGGAGGAGGCAGCTGTTCCTCATCAGAGGAGATCTGCTGCTTATCAGCTCCACTGCCTGTCAGCAGCTGTTCCTCCCCTGAGTCTGTGCAGGCAGGCAGCTCTCCATCTGGTCAACCACCTCCCTCAATGCCTGAGGGGCCCAGGTCAGCATCGTCCTCAGCCCCTGGCCTCTCCAAACATGCCAAAGGAGATGTGCCATCTCTGTCCAACTCCTCTTCCTTCCAACCGGGCTCTGATGGGGCCATGACACCAAGATGATTGATTGAATCTAATGCCATCAACATTCATGGCATTGCAGAGAATAAGAAAAAGACAAGATAGGCCAGGATTTTAATCAGAATGGCCTAGGCCAGGGGTAGGCAACCTTGGCTCTTTTATGACTCGTGGACTTCAACTCCCAGAATTCCTGAGCCAGCATGGCTGGCTCGGGAATTCTGGGAGTTGAAGTCCACGAGTCATAAAAGAGCCATGGTTGCCTACCCCTGGCCTAGGCCCTAGAAAATTAAAATGGTGAAGAAGAAAAGGGGAAAGATAGTAATGGATGAATGGGAGCAGTCATACTCAGATGCTGTTTGGTTCAAAGGGAGAATTGGAAAAGGCAAGCTACATAGTTGGACTGAAGTTTACCGAGAGTGACAGAGAAACATTAGCAGCATTTGCTATTTTCTGTGAGTGCCAGGCTTAAGAAGCAGCAAAAGAGAATGGGAGGGAGACTTTCAGGAGATTAGAAGGATATTCCGGAGTGAAGAAAGATACAGGGGCAGTTGGAAGCAGTACAGGAAAGTGAGGGGAAAGAGGGTTACATTGTCTTAGTAACATGAAATACTATATTTGTTTCTAGATGTTGATGAATGTGCAGTTGGTTCAGACTGTGACCCCCATGCTTCTTGCCTTAACACAAATGGATCCTACACATGTACCTGCATTCACCCATATACTGGAGATGGAAAGAAATGTGCAGGTAAAGGAGCAGGAATGCAGAGCAGTTTGGATGTGTATAGGAAAAATTGCTTGCATTCTATAGAATCTTAGCTATATTTTAGTCCTCCTGTCAAAATCCATCACTGAAATTCCAGATTAGCAGCCTCCCAAAGTCTGTAGTATAATTGGCATAAGATTTGAACGGAGCTGGCTTAAAGGCTTTATTGAGTAACATCTGTATTAATAATCTTTTATTAAGACTACATTAAACCATATTTATCTTAAAATTAAATCAATTTTTTTTAAAGGATGTGGTCTATTAAATCATATTTGCAATGGGTAATGAATAACACTTGTTTCCAAGCAAATTCAGACCTGATAACTTCTCATTTGTCCCTTGGATCGGGAAAATTGTCATAAATTTAAGATAGATAGCTATCACTATAACCCAGAATTGGCAAAAAGGCAAAAAAAACACAAAAAAAAAACGCAAGAGGTTCAAGATAGCTCCTCCCTAGAAGTTCTCGAAGTATATCTTTAATGATGCAAGTAGCTGCTTTAGTTTGGTAATATAGGTAAGGAACAATAAAGGAAACGGTTTAGAAATAACTGTCTTTCTTGATTTTGTAGCCTAACACTAGAATAGTGTTGAGAATAGTAAAGAAAATTTCTCATGATGTAAGGTGACCAACTTGCAGTAGTGGTATAAATCCAAATAATGAAAAATGACTCAAAGGTTGATCTAAACTGTTCTTCAAAGATTTGATGAGCATTCCCATGCTTTTTGTCTGGGCTTTTACCCTGCCAAGTTGCCTACTTCAATGTTGCGTGATTTGTTTTCATTTTTAAGCACATGAGCCACACCTGATGTCAGTAAGCTCTGTTTTACCTTGTATCTGATTCCAAAGAACCAGTAAAATGCAAACACCCAGGAGATCCTGAACATGGACGGTCGCACGGGGTCAGCTACACTGTTGGTAGCGAAATCAGGTTTTCATGTGAAAAGGGCTACCAGCTAAAAGGAGTGAGTCAAGTTACATGTTTGGAATCTGGGGAATGGAGCCATCTGATACCGTTCTGTGAAGGTATGTTTTGAATACTTATTATGATTGTATAGATAAAGATCGTGACAGCCTGGGGTAGGGAGTTCAGCATATTATTTACAAGAATTGCTTATTCAGAAAAAAAATGTTCCTAAACATGATACTTAAGAGTTCATAGATTTCCTTCCGTAGGTACCAGTACAGGGGTTTGTAACTTAAATAGATGTTGTTACTGATAGAGACTTCCAGTGCTGTTTTCAATTGTGACTATTTAGTTGCAGATGTATCAGTAATTCACACTTAAGATGGCTGTACAGCCATTGCTTCTCATAAAGGAAAGGGAAATATTCTTAGGTCATTCAATGAAATGGTAGTGGAGCACCAGCATATCTGAAATTGTGTAAAAACCATTGGATATTGGACATCACTGTTGCATTCCAGAAATGCAATAAGAATGAAATTCTTTCTAGCTGAAGACAAGGGGACAACTATTAGAAAATGGCATAGAGCTGGAATGGTGGGCATATCTGCAAATACAATCACGATATAGGAAAGATAAAAAAGAACCCGGGATAAAATTAGAACACACAGAATTAGATAAAATCCTATTAGGAACTGAAGATAAAACGATAAAAAAGATATATCAATATTTACTAGAACAAGACATGCTAGAAGAACAAGTAAAAGATACAATGCTAATTTGGAGCAAAAACTTTGGCTATAGTATCGATTTAGACAATTGGCAATTATTATGGGACAGGAACAGGAGACTAACGTTAGCCACCACCTATAAAGAAAATTTATATAAGATGTTTTATAGGTGGCATCTTCCTCCCACAAGATTAGCAAAAAATGGACAAAAGTTCTTCGATATGTTGGAAATGTAGAAAATCACCAGGGACTTACTATCACATGTGGTGGGAATGCCCAAAAGCTCAAGAATTTTGGCACCTGATAAAAAATTGGTTGGAAGAGATATTACCATTAAAAATTGAATTAAAACCAGAAACCTTTTTATTAGGGATTATTAAGGATAAATTCAGCAAGGGGCCTTTATATTTAGTATTGCACATTCTAACCGCAGCGAGACTAGCCTATGCTCAGAAATGGAAGGGAAAAGAAACTCCCACTGAAGAAGAAGTAATAAATAAAATCCTATCCTACGCTGAAATGGATAGGTTAACATTGGAGCTCAAAAATAAAACTGAAACAGACTATTTCGAAATTTGGAATGAAGTGTATAAATGGCTAGATTTAAAGAGGCATGCTGAGATGAATGTTGATGAATAAGTTGATAATTAAGAAATTTTTATACCAGTATTTTTATATAACATAGAATTAAAAGTGATTTAACCACAATGTATAGTATTGTAAGAATGCTCACTTTGTTATAATGTAAAGAAACTTTTTTTTATTTTTTACAAGGTAATACCAATAGCATTGTTCAAACCAGGGAAGTTGTATCATGTCCAATGTGTCTTTTTTTGTTTTTAACTGTATCATGTCCAATGTGTTTTTCTTTGTCTTTAACTGTATATTCAATAAAACCTTAAAAAAAAAAAAAGAATGAAATTCTTTCTGAATTTCTGTCCCACCTACATATCTTTTTGTTCCAAATTTACCTTCTAATAATATAAGATTTTTCTGTTCTCCAGCTATTTAATACTGACATTTCCCTTTTTGGGGGTGTAGCAATGCTATAGCAATATATTTTTCATAATTTTGCATAATCCAAATGATTGTTTTAATCTTTTTTTTTCTTTAAGCTATTTCCTGTGGTATTCCACCCCTCCCTAAAAATGGTGCAATTGATGGCTCCAGATTTATATTTGCTAGTAAAGTAATGTTCAGGTAGGAGATCATTATATCTGGAACTTGTTACTTGGCAACAAATATGGAAAATATATAATAATCATTAGGAAAAAATTAATAACATATGTGATGCATTTATATTAGAAATACTACAAAGTATTTATTTATTCATATCCCACCTTTATTGTGTGTACAATTAACTCAAGGCAGGGAATATATCCAACACACCTTCCTCTCCTATTTTCTCCACAACAAATCTGTGAGGTGGATTGGGCTGCAGTACTGAAAATACTGAAGTGCATATTATTATTGGAAAAACTATCTGCTTCTCTCTGTGAAATTATCAATTTACATATTTTGCATTTTGGAAGAAGCTGGACATTAATACAAGTAGTCCTCAAGTTACGAGTGTAATGGAGCCTGCACATTCCACTCGTAACTTGAAAACTCGTAGATTGAATCTCATACGTCGAACAAGATCACGCCCTTGCTCATTAAAACGCATGCGGCTTGTTAAGTGCACATGAGGTATCTCAGGGTGGGGAAGGCCATTGAGGGGGCCCTAGTGATGGAACAGGTCCCCAAGGCCTCCCCGACCCACTAAGATACCTTATGCTTCCCCCTCGATTCTTGCCACACCGGACTCACCTTGAAAAGATCCATCTCCTCTCTGCCGCAGTTCCTGCTTTTGAGGGACAGGAGAGTCGATGGAAGCCCCTGGGTGCCGTAATATTGCGCAAGTTCAAGCCCTGATCCTCTTTCGCAGAGAATGGGTGCCTGAATTCTTGCGCTGTTTGCGGTGCCTGCCTCCTGCTTCCCCCCAACTCTGGAGCCATGTGGCTGCCGCTCCCAGAATGGAAATCAGGGGGGGCTTCTGCATGCCTCCAGAGGTTGGATCCAGGCCTCGGAGGGGTCTTCCAAGCAGTTTGCGCCAGGAATGGAGGTTGGGGGGACTTCTGCATGCCTCTGGAGTTTGGATCCAGCCCTCGGAGGACTGCTCCAAGCCGTTTGCGCCCAGAAAGGAGCTTCGATGGCTGGATCCAAGCCTCGGAGGGGTCTTCCAAGCCATTTGCGCCAGGAACGGAGGTCGGGGGGGGGGGCTTCTGCATGCCTCTGGAGGTTGGATCCAGCCATCGGAGGACTGCTCTAAGCCGTTTGCACCTAGAAAGGAGCTTAATGTAAGGAACCACTTCAATCCAAGAAAGCAGAACTCTTGGAAACAATCTCTTCCAACAGGAACTTTTATTAAGAGAAATTGATAGTAGGCATAATAGACAGGATCTGAGGGATTCCCTTATACATTGATGTTTTAAAGTGTCCCTAAGCAAACTCCTCCCCACATTCCTTCTTGCCGATTCAGGCCGGCAATTCTCCAGGTGTTAAATCCAGGAAAGATAACATCAATCCGGCCCCACGATCATTCACCAGCTCTTCAGAGTTTATTTTGACAACGGAGAAATAAACCAGATTCCGGAAGTCTGTGTCTTTTCACACACACACCCTTTTCTAGTTGCCCGGTAAGGAAGAGAAGTTCAGAGGGACATAGGATAAAAGGCAATTTGGTATATTGTAATGGATGGCAGACACAAGGCGAATAAACAAAAGGTTACTTTGTAGTGAATAGAGGAAGTGAAAGTAATAGACCCGCATGCATATTCCCCCCTCCCCCTTGGGAGTATGGCAGAATCCAGGGGAGGGTAAGAATTGGTTTTTAGATCAGAGAAGATAGAGAGAAAGGAATTATAATTGGATTCTGACACTTCCGAGGGCTGGATCCAAACCTCGGAGGGGTCTTCCAAGCCATTTGCGCCAGGAACGGTGGTTGGGGGGGGGCTTCTGCATGCCTCCGGTGGTTGGATCCAACCACTTTCAGCTTTACATTTGAGAAATTGAGCTAATACATCAGGAGAAATACTGTGAAACAGTCACGTACCAAAATATATTTATACCTATTTTTGTTTCTACCTATAGATGTGATGAAGGATACGTTTTAGTGGGTGAAGCAGAAGCAACATGTCTAGCAAACGGCAGATGGAACCATTCTTCCCCGTTTTGTGAATTAGTACAATGTCCCCTCCCAAAAGAAATAAAGAATGGAAAATATATCATGAATGGTGTGATGTACCTTTCTAATGTATCTTACACATGTGATGTGGGATACAGGTAATCAGAAAACCAGGATTTATTTGGTATATACCATGTCCTTGTTAAAATTGCAGAAGAAAAACTAACATGTATTTATGAATTGAAAAGATAATGCAAAATGTCCCATATGGAATTTGAACTGCTTTTTATTATTTGGAGCCGTATATTATTGCACATTGGAAGGTTATATGAAATTAGTCATTATTAACATTTGTTCAGAATTTAAACTTAAATTTAAAAAGTCTCACTGGGAAGTCTTGAAATGTGGATCAAAACAGTCCACGTTACCTTGAACCCCAATAAAATCTGAAAGGTTTCTTAATGCTTAGGGATTTTTTTTTCCTTCCTAGTAAAACTGATAAGATTTAACTAGATATCCATTTGAAAGGCTGGTAAGATTGTTCATTTGTTTGTTAGCATGTGTGTTCTGTTTTTTTTCAAAGACATCAGGCTGCTAACATCAGACAGTTAAAAACATGAGACTAGTAATAATATTATTAGAAACCATAAAATGAGTAATAAAAGCTCAAAAATGTTATCACCTGTATAAGCTTAAAAAAACAATTCCTTCCATTCCTCTTGATCTCCAGCTCTCCAAAGTCATCAAATCTTAGTTGCTCAGCAAAATGACAGGAATGTTCAGCGTACAGATTACTGCAAGGAAGGAGCAGCTAGCAGAGACGTGGGAGGAGTAAGGAGTCAGATTGATGGAAACAGGGTTGTGGTAGAGACAGAGTGCAGTTCAGTCAATAACCTGGAAAGCCGTATGTCCATATTTGTTCTGTCAAGCTATTCCCAAGTCAAAATCTTCTGAAGCGATCCCAATATGATGAAATATCATTAAATGCACAATGAACAATCAAACATTATACTACTAAGATTGAAAATTCTGCTTCTTGTGAGGGGAAAAAATTCACAGTTTCTGTTTAAGAGATGATGAATACAGGTAGTCCTTGGCTTACAAGTGGTCCTTTAGCAACCATTTAAAGTTACAACTGACACTCAAAAGCTATTGATGACCCATTTTTGAAGTTACAATAGACCCCTCAAAAGCTACTTAAAATCCATGTTTAAGTTATGATAGATGCGTGTATACACACATACACATGCATACAAACCCAGAGTCATGTGGTTGCAGTTTTGGTGTTTAGCAACCTGCTGACCTGTATGGCTATTTGCAGCATCCTGTGGTCATGTGACTGTGATTTGCGACTTTGTTGGTGGTTTCTGGCATTTACTTATGGTTTCCAGCAAACAAAACACCCATTGGGAAAAATTGATTTGCTTAACAACTGCTTCACTCACTTAACAACCACCACGAAATTGTCAAAAAAGTGGGCCTGGTCACCTGCTGCCTCAATGTACAACCACAATTACTTACAATTTACTTTTGGGTTGAATTACAGTCATAAGGCAAGGAGTACCTGTAGGTTAGGTGATAATTGGAGAGCTCATTGGATAATTGGATCGCTTCAGAAGATTTTGACTCTGGGAATAGCTTGACAGAACAAATATGGATGTACAGCTTTCCAGGTTATTGACTGAACTGCACTCTGACTTTCCAGCAAACCTGTTCCCATTAATCTGACTCCTTACTCCTCCCAAGTCACTGCTAATTAGACAAATGTGAATTAGACAAACAATACTCTGTTTCTAACTGATAGGGACAGCCCAAGATATTACCAAGTTGTGGGAAAAAATCCTTGTTTTATAGATTAAAATTATGAAAATATTTAATGTGATTGCAAAATCTGGTATTCTTTGACACCACGGAATCTGGGACATATTTTTTTTTCTCTTCCTATCCAGAAATCATTTTGAATAGTGAATTTTGACAACTGAATTTTGAGCTTTATAAACTCATAGGACTTTTTGAAAGTGTAAAAAGTACAACTATAGTGCTCTTTTACTATTTTATAATTTGAGGAAAAATGTTGATAAATAGCTAGCCATTCTACTGTGATGAATATCTTCATAAGATCTGCTTCTCTTTAATTTTCTTTGCCTCTTGTAAACTGAAACAAACAATGCATTTATTTTTCTGTTCTGAAGCAAACTGGTTTTTTTTACATATACAAAAAAAAATCTCTTCCAGTTTCATCAAACAAGTTTTGTGGAATGTTACTGTTAACTATTTTTGTTTTTGTTTTTATTTCATTTGTCTTACTCCCTTAGTATAGTGATTCACTTTCAAATTACGTGCTCATATTTTTTTTTTTGGCATAAAAACAGTCTTCTGTATTTTGAGATTCTGTATTTGGTGAGACACTAATCATCAAGCCTGAAGAGAGAACATAGCTGCTTTAATGAACTAACTCATTAAAGCAGCACATGTTTTCAGGTTGAAAAATAACATGGCCTTTTTAATGAGCGGCAGAGGGCGTTCTTGGCAAATGAGTTTCAAAATACTGTTTCCTAATCATTTCTGAAATGTGCACATTCTGACTGACTCAACCTGGTTATTCAAGATTTGTGTTCCAAAGGTTGTTACTTATAATTCAGAAATGGTGCACAGGTAGTCCTTGACTTACGACCACAATGGAGCCCAACATTTCTGTGGCTAAGCAAGGCAGTTATTAAGTGACTTTTGCCACATTTTACAATCTTTCTTCCCACGGTTGCTAAACGAAACACCGCAGTTGTTAAGTTAGTAATACGGTGGTTCAGTGACTCTGTCTTCCCCATTGTCTTTGCCTGTCAGAAGGTCACAAAAGAAGATCACATGAACCCAGGACACTGCAGCCATGATAAATACATGCCAGTTGCCAAGCGTCCAAATTTTAATCACATGACCATTAGGATGCTGCAATGGTCATAAATGTGAAAAATGGTCATAAGTCACTTTTTTTTCAGTGTTGTAGCGTCGAGCGGTCACTCAACGAATCGTTGTAAGTCGAGGACTACCTGTATATACCCTTGGACTGATTGTTAAATCAAAGTTGAACAATTTCAACGAATCCTCAAATAAAAAAGAATATTTGTTGGCCTACTTGAACAGAAAGACCTTTTTCCCCCCCTCTACTTTTTATCTTACCCACTATCTACTCTGTGTTGTTTATTTATTTGTTCCTTAGTCTACAAGGACCATCTGTGCTTGTATGTGAAGCTTTAGGTAACTGGAGCAGTTCACCTCCTGATTGTGAAATCATTTCTTGTGGCCTTCCTCCAGTAATCAAAGATGCTGTTGTTACTGGAAACAACTTTACCTTTGGGAATACTGTCACTTACACGTGTAAGGAAGGGTACGTAAATCAGCATTAGATTCGAACTCTAGTAGTATCGTTTGATGAAATGTTGTTAATAATATTGTGGCTTTTTTTTCTAAATCCATATTTCTGTATTAACCTAAGGCAGGTTTCTCGAGGTTTTGCACCGCTGCACATTTATTGTTTTAAGAACAATAAACAACTTTGTGTAATCCTCCATGAACCTAAATAATGATATCATTAAGGTTAGGATTGGGCAAAGAAAGAAAGAACGATATCATTTAATTTTAATAATTCATTTTAAATCCGCATATCACAGGGCTTTTCAAACTTCATGATCTCTCAGAGCAGCCAGATGCTGTGCTGGGTCAGTAAAATGGTTTGAAAAATATGAGGGAGGAAAATGTGTAGCTTTGTGTGATGCTGTAAATACATACATCAGAAATTTTCCCACTCCATAAAAGATTATTAAGGTTGTGCAGCAATCAAGATTCAAAGGGCAAAATGTAACATACTGTATATGTGGGTTTAGGCAATATTTGTTGGGAATATCTTAAAACGTTTGCATTTTTTTAGGGCTTACTCAGTACCTGGATTTCAGGTTGATGACAGATGCTACATGCATGATATCTTTCCTTTTATTCATATTTTGTTCTTTAAATCCAGATCACTGTGCCAAACTGTATGTGTTGCCAAGGTAGTTTCTAAGTAGTTGAGAAACTCGGGGGGAAATGGTCATTGTACATTCAAGAAGTAAAATTGCATTACTGCAGACTTCCACCTTTGCTCCTATTCAAAAGAATGCCCCAAACCTGGATTTCTGATTTGTTTTTTAAATGGACCATTAAACCAGGGAAGTTATTTGATTAAAGCAAGAAAGCAAGCAGGCAGAATTTTGGGAACTAACATATACAGATGGCATCAATGAATTAATTTATTGAAAATCAACTAGGATAGAAAAATGGCTACCTGTTTCTGTTTATTTCAGCTTCTAGAAGGGCAAGAGATTAGTTCTTTTTTTAAGAATGATTCATCCAATAATCAATTGCCCTCCCTCCTTGCAAACACTCAATGCTTTGATATATATATATATATATATAGATAGATAGATAGATAGATAGATAGATAGATAGATAGATAGATAGATAGATAGATATAGATAGATAGATAGATAGATAGATAGATAGATAGATAGATAGATAGATAGATAGATAGATAGATAGAGATAGATAGATAGATAGATAGATAGATAGATATAGATATATAGATATATAGATATAGATATATGTATAGATAGATAGATAGATAGATAGATAGAGAGAGAGAGAGAGAGAGAGAGAGAAAGAGAGATATGTATTCCTCTATAGATACCTCCTGCTCTCTTTCCCCCCAAAACTGCATCCAAGGAATTTTGTGGAGATATATACAGTAGACATAGTGGAGGCATATGAGAATATTCTATATCTGCAATTTTCTAGTATTACTGTAATGGTAAAAGAGAATTACCTGGAGAGAGGGGCAGGTGGGGCACAGCTTGCAGCTTCATAAAGTTCAAGGAAAGAAATTCAGGAAAAAAACCTCCATAACTTTTCAGACTCTACAAGACGGCAGGAGATTTGTACAATCCAACCTGCAAGATTCTGTCAATGTGGCCTTACAATAAAGTAGAATTAGCGCATCTGGTCATGTTTCCTGTCTGGTATACCTGAGAAGGCTGACAATTACATACAGTGCAGCTGAAGTTGTCTCCGTTCTTTAAAAAAAAAATTGAAAATGTTATATGAAATTGATTGGACTTAAAAGTGGTTAATTAAAGTTCTTGATAGTACACTTTTTTAAAAAAAAACACTCATTGGATTATTTACAATAACAATGCATTTTCACCTATTAGCCAGTTTGACAGTGACCTTGGAATGTGGCTTTCCCCCTGTAGTCTATGACTTAAAAGTGCATTTGTATAAGACAACAAAAGTTGCCTACTCAGTCCTTAGGAATCTATCCCTGCTGTTTTTTTCTTACCCATAGCTACACATTACTCGGCCCTGACACTGTGTCATGTTTGTCCGACGGCAAGTGGAACCTCAGTCAACAACAGTGTGTGGCAGTGTCCTGTGATGAACCGCCTCCTGTGGAACATGCTTCTCCAGAGAGTGGTCATCGATTATTTGGCGATATAGCCATCTACTATTGCTCGGATGGGTACAGTCTGGCTGGCAATTCCCAGTTACTTTGCAATGCCCAGGGCAAATGGATGCCCCCTGCAAACCAAGATATTCCTGAATGCATAGCTGACTTCTGCGAGAGACCAGAGTCTGTATCATACAGCATCTTGGAATCTTCAAACAAGGCCAGATTTGCAGCTGGGTCAGTTGTGAGCTTCAAGTGTACGGAAGGTTTCGTTTTAAACACATCTGCTAAAATAGAATGTGTCCGAGGTGGTCAGTGGAATCCATCTCCCTTGGCCATCCAGTGCATCCCCGTTCGTTGTGGAGAACCAGCAAGCATTGCAAATGGGTATTCCATTGGCACCAATTACAGTTTTGGAGCCATTGTGGCTTATAGCTGTGTTAGAGGCTACTATATTAAAGGAGAGAAGAAGAGAACGTGTGAAGCAACAGGAACGTGGAGTGGTGCTATGCCAACTTGTCATCCAGTGTCCTGTGGTGAGCCACTAAAACTTGCAAATGGAATGATTAAGGTATTGGTACAGTCTTGAACATAAGCAAAATAATGTTTGTGCGTTTGGTGCAGTCAACATACTGTCTGAAATCCTGAAAGCTTCTTAAAGATCCTAAGATCCTGAAAGCTTATTAAAAGTGAGCTGAAGTTTGTAATTTTGGGGATGTATTCATGTTAGGTAAAATCAGAAATGTGGTGCCATATGATAGCTGCAATACTTACCCCACTGATACTTCCAAATCTGGGAAACTTTTCAGTAGGTAAGCAAGCAGATTTGCAGTAGTGCCAGAAATATTTGGTTGTTCTGCATAAGCACTGAAAGGGAACTAAATCTATATATACATGCACATACACAGACACATTTTAAATACAGATACATATTTCATGTCTGTCAAAGCTTTGCAAACTAACACATTTCATAAACTGGCTGCCGAAAGCCTACATTGTGCCATTTTTTTGAAGTTAGCTACTGTTCTGTAAAATCAGATTGTTAAGACTTTGATCGCTTTATCAGCTATAACATTTATTTCATCCATTTTACAGAATATGACGGGACGATTCTTTGGAAGTGAAGTGACATACCAATGTAATGAAGGTTATCAGTTGACTGGAAGTTCAAGATTATTTTGCCAGTCAAACCGTCAGTGGTACAGTGAAGTACAACCTTCTTGTGTGATCCTCAATTGTGGAGAACCATCTACCTTCCAGCATGGATTCAGCAAGGGGAAAAAATTTGAAGTGGGAGCCAAAGTCAGTTTTTTTTGTGATGAAGGCTATGAATTGATTGGAGATGTTTCTTGGACCTGTCAGAAATCTGGAATGTGGAACAAAAAACAAAGCCCCCAATGTGTCCCAACCAAGTGTCCAGAGCCACCATTAACTGAGAATCAACTTGTCTTGAAAGAGATGGCTGACCAAGTAGGGATAGTGCAGTTGTCATGCAGAGAAGGCCTTATTTTGTATGGGGCTTCCATCCTGAGATGTTTGTCATCCCAACAGTGGAATGACACTTTTCCTGTCTGCAAAATGGTACTCTGTCGCAGGCCTCCTTATATTCCTTTTGGGGACCCTGTGGTGTCTTCTCTGCATTTTGGTAGCACGGTGAGCTATACATGTATGGATGGATTTTTGCTCAAGGGAACGTCTACCATTATTTGCCAAGCAGATGGTACGTGGAGTTCTCCACTTCCAGAGTGCATTCCTGTGGAGTGCCCACAGCCAGAGGAAATTCAGAATGGTATTGTAGATGTACAAGGCCTTACCTATCTCAGCACGGCACTATATAGCTGTAAACCAGGTTTTGAATTAATGGGAAACACAACAATTCTTTGTGGAGAAGATGGACGTTGGCTTGGAGGAGAGCCTTCTTGCAAACCCATTGAATGTTCCAAACCCAGGGAGATTAAGAACGGTCGGTATTCATATGTTGATCTACACTACAGACAGACAATTACCTATTCATGTGACAGAGGATTCCGGCTTGAGGGGCAGAGAGTTCTAACCTGCCTGGAAACAAGGGAGTGGGATATAAGGGCTCCATCTTGTAGAGCAATTAATTGTGATCCTCCTCAACCTATTGAGAATGGGTTTGTAGAAGGTGCAGATTACAGCTATGGTGCCATGGTTATATACAGCTGTATTCCAGGATTCCAGCTTTCTGGTCTTGCGATGCAAGTCTGTGAGGAATCAGGATGGTCTAGTGTTAGTCCAGTTTGTCTACCAACAGACTGTGGTCTTCCTCCCCATATAGACTTTGGGGGATATGTAACAATCAGCAGTGAAGAAAAACATTTTGGCCAAGAAGATGTATTCGAAGAGAGCTTGCTTATGGCTAGCCAGTCTTATTTATCTCCAAAAGAAACACAACATTCCTCAAAAGCCATTAATAGTTTGCCACTATCCAGCTATTTATATGGGACTACAGTGTTGTATAGTTGCTATTCAGGGTATGAACTCTTAGGAAATTCCGTGCTAGCGTGCCAAGAAGATGGAATGTGGAATGGTAGTGCTCCTGCCTGTGTTTCCATTCAATGTGAATTACCACTGTTCCCAGACAATGGCTTTGTACATTTTACAGAGAACACTGTTGGTAGTACAGTGAAATATACTTGTAAGCCCGGGTATAAGCTGATTGGATCCGATACAAGACACTGTATGTCTAGGAGACAGTGGAGTGATTCAGCACCAACCTGCAAGATAATATCATGTGCAGTGCCTAGCAGACCCATGAATGGCATGATAAAAGGAGAATCTTACACCTATGGCAGTGTGGTCCAATATGATTGTGATCGTGGATTTCAGCTAAATGGCTTACATAAGAGAACCTGCCAGTCTGATCAAAAATGGGATGGAAATGAGCCACTATGCATTCCCATTTCCTGTGGCCAAGCTCCCTATTTAGAGAATGGTGAAGTGAGTGGAGAAGAATACACATTCCAAAACTATATTGAATACAGCTGCAAAGAAGGTTTTCTGTTGGAAGGGGACCGGAAGAGAGTTTGTCTTGCAGATGGAAACTGGAGCGGGAACACTCCAGTGTGTAGGCCAGTCCAGTGTTCTGAACCAGTGAAATTTGTTCATGGCCAGATAATTGGATCAGAATTTGGCATTGGAAAGAGAATTAAATATTTCTGTGATGAAGGATATATATTGCGTGGCACACTCTTTCGTATCTGCCAGGCTAATGGAACATGGGATAAAGAACCTCCATTCTGTGAACCCGTTGACTGTGGGCCTCCTGAAGACATCTCTCATGGTTTCCTGAATGGTTCTGTCTTTAGTTTTGGGGAATATGTAGAGTATGTTTGCTTCCCTGGTTATGAGTTGCAAGGTAACCCAGTGAGGCAATGTCAGTCAAATGGTTTATGGAGTGGAAGACCTTCTTCTTGTCTGCTTTGTGAGTGCTCTATACCCACCATTCAGAATGGGATAATTGTAGGTAACCATTTTGGCTGTGGCAAGAAGATAGAATTTCAATGTCTAGAAGGTTTCAAACTACTAGGACCTTCAGAAATCACATGTGAAGCTATTGGCAGATGGAGTTCTGGCTTTCCACACTGTGGGCTCATTTCCTGTGGCCCTCCACCTGTGATTCCCAATGCGTTTATCAATGGAGGCAGTTCAGTGGATCAAAACACCATAATTTATAATTGTGAAATGGGTTATGTGATGCAAGGAAGCTCGGAATTGACTTGTACAGAAACAGGAGTCTGGAGTAGGCCATACCCAAATTGCACATTACTGACTTGTGGACCACCACCTACTGTGCCTCATGCAGTTACTTTTGGAGAATCAGAAGACTATGGAAGTAAAGTTCAATACAGGTAAGAAGTGTTGATAGTTTCACATTAGGATGGATAGTTGGATGGATGGATGGACGGACGGACGGACGGACGGCTAAGAGTTTCACAGAGCCTAGAGTTCTCTAATAGAGCTTATGAATACGAAATAATTTCTGAATTACATTGTCAGGAGTTCCCCACCATTAATCAGGACTTATGCATCCAAATAGGTTGTCCTCAATTGCATTGCAGTAATCAGCTTTTGAATCAATAAGATGCAATTCTGCAGAGCACTATCTGAAACAGAAGTGAGGCACAGCCAGGAAGCTTAGCAATACTCAGTCCAGCTATAAGATGAAACTCTCTATGAATGATGTAGTCAGTGTGTTACCAGCCTATAGACTAATTCTTATCAGTCATATTAATTGTCAGGAACCCTCTTGGTGGTGACTGTTACTAAGCTTGTTCTTCCACCAAACAAACATTTGCAGGAGTAGGTCCCTGAAGGTTGTTGTTTTTTTTAACTGAAATTGCCAGGGCACATAATTAAAAGTGAAGAATGATTACAACAATTCATATGGGTGACAAAATTTTACCTTGTTTCAGATGTCTGGAGGGCTATGTGATAGAGACAGAAGTGGATATATGCACCTGTCAGGAAGATGGGCACTGGTTCCCTAACACTATTTCCTGTTGTCCCAGAAAATGTCCCATGCCACCCAATGTAACCAATATTATTATTTCTGGTACTGAATTTACTGTGAATAAAAGCATTACCTTATCGTGTCCAGAAGGCTATTTTTTGATGGGTACCAGCACCTCCACTTGCCAGGTAAATATTTTTTTTTCTCCAATCCGTTTTGTTTTGTTTATAAAAAGCCCTGTCTTATAGACATATATCAATACTGAGAGTCTGCCACTAGTGTTGTGTTTATTATAAAGAACGGCACCAAAACTGTTTTCAAAATTATTCTGCCCTTTAAGCTTTTGAATGCCAATAAGGGAAAACCTGGATTCACTACAACTATTGTTTTACGAGATCTTGCAAGATATTTTGAAATGTCTCTTCAGCCAGTTAAAAATCAAGAATGCTCAGAAGGTCACATTCCTCTGACTTAGGTAGCAAAGATCATATTTACCATAAAAGAGAGACGATTTGTTTATTTTGCTTTGGGATAAAGATGGTTAAAATTGTATGGTCCTGCCCTCAGTAAAAAAATTTAATGCATTTTGTCTGTCAATGCATTTCATCCTGTGTAATGATTCTGCAGGCATCAACAAAAAAATGATTATCAGGTTTATTATTTAGGATGGAATGACCCAGGCTTCAGAATGTTCAGAATAAAATAGAATGTGATATAATAATTTAGAAGAAAAACTTGCTCCCAGTATTTGCTGCTAGTTCTTTCAATAACCTGATATTTGCAATGTTTCAAAAATAATCCAACCCAATAATAACCTTGTGTGAAATAATCTTGTGTTCTGCTGACATATACGCTATCCAGAAATCAGAAATCATACTTCCCTTTGTATTAATCTACTGTAGATCTTTGACCCCTATACATTACTGTGCTGCATATCCACAGTTCCTGAAATACCTCAACGTTCCTGTAAATATTCTTGCATGCACTCTTAATACAGTTCTGCTTTCTTTCCCTTTTCCAAACCCATCAGTGCACTTTTAATTGAAGTAACATATAAGCAATTGGCAGCAAACAAATGCCATGCTACATTGCCTATAGCTGGAGTGCAGATAGCTGGAGTATACCATTTGACATTACAACTAAGTTATGAAATTTAACAACATATATAACATGTCTTATATTTTCCCTGTCTGCCTAAAGTAGCAAGAGCACTGTTCTTCACAAAGGAAAATAAAAAGTGTTCCCTAACATTACAAGGAGTTTGTTTTGTTTGTTGTTTTTATTAGCATTTGTATTAGGTTTTTTTTCCTGCCTTTATTTTGTACGTGGGGGTGGGAGTGGGGGGATGCAATGGCTCAGCGGTTGAAGATGCTCAACTTGTCAACTGGAAAGTTAACAGCCCGGGTTCAAGACCCGGGCGCCATGTGACGAGGTGAGCTCCTGTTCCTTGCCCCAGTTCCTGTCCACCTAGCAGTTCGAAAGCATGCAAATGTGACTGATAAATAGGTACCACTTCAGTGAGAAGGTAACAGTGTTCTGTGCACCTCGGTGTATAGTCATGCTGATCACATGACCACGGAAGTGTCTTCGGACAATGCTGGCTCCCTCGGCCAAGAAACAGAATTAAGCGCACCCACCCTAGAATCAGACACAACTGGATAGGAAAACCTTTACCATTATCTTTTATTTTGTACAAGTTGAGGTTCTTAATGCTTCCATCTTCTATTTTCTCCTCAGCAGCAACTTTAGAAATTGTATTGAGCTAAGAGTATAATTGGGCCAAAATTAGCGAGCTGGTTTTCATGCCTAGGGGAGAATAGAACTTGTGATCTTATGGTTTTTAGTCCAGCATTGTAATCTCTTCGCTAATCAGGCTCTTTTATATATAATTTAACTTGTTTGTAATTATTTTCATTGGTTAACAAAGCCAAAGATACTTTCCCCTTCTTTCAGCATAATGGGACCTGGATACCATTATTTTCAAATGAGATCTGCGCTCCGGTCTCCTGTGGAAAACCTGAAGCTCCAGAATACGGGATTGTGATTGGCAACCAATACAATTACAAAGATACTGTTCTTTATAAATGCAACTTGGGTTATGAATTAGAGGTAAATCTATGGAATATTTTCTATAGTCTGCTCCTTTGTGTATCATCCATGCAATATCACGTTAGTTTTAGATCAGGAGAAAGTTCATTCATAAACCTTTTTGCTATAATTGTTTTTTGTTAGGACAGTTTCTTCCATTCTTGGGTAGAAAGTCTGAAAATAAAATACCAATTTGCTACAGGATTATGAAGGGTGCATTTAGGCTTTACTTGCTGCTTGTCTCACTAAAGAAAAAGATCAAGCCGTGTTAAAAAAATTAAATGCAAAAATTGAGATGCTGTGCGCTACATTAACAGTTAACATGAATGCATCTCCTTCAGGAGAACAGTGTTTAAAATGCTCAGGCATTGCTTACTTATGTTCAGAAGTTGGGGGAAAGAGAGACACAAGAAAGTGTTTAGCCTTGATCATAAAATATAAGAGTAAGGTGTTTCTAGATTTTGGTCATTCCTTAATTTTCATGGATTTGTTTTATTAAATAAAATCATAGTGCATCCTAAAAGGAGCAAAACAGAGATTATGTGACTAGTAAACACAGGATTCATGGATGCTAGTCAGGGAAGGATCCATTTTTTAACCAAAAAAGCAACAACCTAGTGTTACTTTCCTGTTGCATACTTGTCTGAATGGTGTTAAGTGAGTATTATTGCATAGAAATCTACCAATTAATTAATTCTGCCAAAGCAGCTTTTGCACGAAGGCTTTCAGTATTAGCAGTGGTTGTTATCAAATTCTTAGCATGTAAACATTTACTTCTAAAAATTAAAACATGTTGTTTAAAAATAGCGTACTAAAAATAGGAAAGAGTTGCATTTCATTTGGAAATTTGTCACGTATACCTGTGGTCATCCAGCCCTTTTTTCAATAAAAGAAATTAAGAAAATACCATAGGAAGAATGAAGATCAGGTTTATCTTTTTTAAAAAAAAAATTGTATTTCTCACATACAAATGCGATTCCATAATTTATTGCAATGTTTTCCTCACGTTTCTATCCAAGGACCTGCAAAGTGGTGAGTCGTATCAAGAGAAAAAAGAGTAATAAAATTATTGTTGCTGTATGGTGGGTTTAAAAAAAAGAAAGAAAAGAAAAGTAATATAGCAATGGAGTAGGGACATTGTTTTCTGAAAATGAAAAACCCTGCCCCCAATGCTTCAATAAAGCAACAAAGGTTTAGCTTGTATATCCTTTAAATCTGCTTTTTATTTATTATGATGGTGGATTCAGGAGAGAAAAGATCAAGCCTTGTAGAAGCTCAAGTTACTGCTGTATAACACCTAAGAGAAAAATGGACATTCTGTTATCAAATGTTAGCTTCTTGTCTTTATTAAATCATGCAGAATGTAAAGCAAAGGCATATCTGTTTTTTTAAAGATTGTGAGAGTATGACAATATGATGGATATATCATGGTGTTTTCTGAACCATTCTCTTGTCTGATAGGGTGATGCAGAACATATCTGTCAAGGAGATAAATTATGGAGTGGAGTAACACCAGTATGTAAAAGTAAGTGATGCATTCATTTATTTCCCCTCAGGCTTAGCTTGAATGTGATTTAAAAAAAGATAGAAAGACATTCTGTATTTGCTGATTTTGCCTGCGGAAGCTGAACAGTGTTTAACAATATTTAAAATATCACTTATTTATATGAGAATAATGTTGTAATAATAATGCTAGACAGATAAAAATGCCAAATCCAGTCTAAACATCTGGCTCCCTGTGCAATGAACTCTAATAATACTAATAATAATGGAAGAGAAAGAATTGGAGATAAATCACAAAATACAAAGAACTGCAAATAGAAGTGGCAAAGTTTTTGCCTGTGGCAAATAGCACTTAGACTTATATACTGCTTCATAGTGCTTTACAGCCCTCTCTAAGAGGTTTACAGAGTCAGCATATTGGCCCTCATCAATCTGGGTCCTTGTTTTACCAACCTCGGGAGGATGGAAGGCTGAGTCAACCCTGAACAGGTCAGGATCGAACTCCAGACTGTGGGCAGAGTTTGCCTGCAATATTGCACTCTAACCACTGCGCCACTAGGAAAGCAAAATTAGCACCAATAGGTACTATTGAACAAAGGGGGTACATTTGGAACTTATTATATTGAGTTCGATATATGTATTGAATCCACTATATAGATTGCTTATGATTTTAGTAATTACAGGTAGTCCTCACTTAACAATTGCCCCATTCAAATTTACAACAGCTGATTGAGAATAGTGTACCTCACAACTATTATCTGTTCATGATGATCACAGTGACCTGTGCTCGTGTGATTGCAATTTGCAGGCTTCACATCTAGCTTCCAATTAGCCGAATCAATGGAGAAAATGGCAGTGAAACTGTAAGTTGAGGTTACGTCTTGCTTTATGAATTGGAATTACTCAACAACCAAATGGGAAGTGATATTGTGAGTCCATCGCAATCACATAGTATCACTTAGCAATAGAATTGCAGGTCTCAATTGTGTTTGTTAAGCGAGGACTACTTGTAGACATCTGCAAATCCTTTCAGATGAATCGGTCACAGTCCCACTCTTGCCAGCAAAATAATCTATATGTTCACCTTCAGAAATATCCTGTGGTTCCCCCGAACCAATAGATAATGGATCTGTTGTTGGCAAAGACTTTTTACTTGGAGATGAAGTTCTCTACAGTTGTAATCAGGGATATGAGTTACAGGGGCCAACTCGAAGGATCTGTCATGTTAACAAGAAGTGGACGCCATTCGCTCCGACATGTGTGAGTAAGTAAAAGTCCATGCACATTGGCAAAAAAAGCATGTCCTAAGCATACAGCCAAAGAAGAAATAGAATAAGTAATAAATTTCAGAAATAAGGATTCTTTTTTTTTTTAGGCATAAGATGTGAAGCCCCTCCAACAGTAGCAAATGCATTTTCCATAGCCACAGAAAATATGTACAGAAGTAATATATCTTTTGTATGCAATTTCGGGTATCACTTACGTGGACCTGAGAACATCACCTGCTTGGCCAATGGATCCTGGAGTCAACCCCTTCCAACATGTGAAGGTGATTATGGGGTTTTGTTTGTGGGGCTTGTGGTTCTTCTAGATTTGTTGTGTCTGGAATCTATTCTGAGCCAATTTGCTAAATTTAGTACCCCAACCCTTATACTGTATGTGTTGTAATGCTCCAGAATTCCATTTCAAAAGTAATTGTAGGTCTTTGAACCCTTTTTAAACAATGTAGATTCATCCAGA
Organism: Azemiops feae; assembly: GCA_023970755.1. Lineage (NCBI taxonomy): Eukaryota > Metazoa > Chordata > Lepidosauria > Squamata > Viperidae > Azemiops > Azemiops feae. Next base: position 2,394,800 of record JALGBA010000035.1, read on the forward strand.
AAATTCTCTGATTATTATTAAGTGATTGAACAGAGAAGAGATATCTTAACTGTCATACCCCACTTTTTAGAAACCAGATGTGAAGATCCAGAATTGATTGAGAATGGAAATGTTGTCTCTGAAAATAATACAATTGGTAGCAGAACTGCATATTACTGCAATAGGGATTATAGTTTGGAAGGCGAACCTATTGCAGAATGCACAGAAGCCGGAGCATGGAGCCACCCAACACCCTTATGCAAACGTATGTTACTTTTTAATAATAGACAGTAGTCTTTACTTTAAAACTGAGTTCTGGATATTATTTTTCCCCAAAATGTTCAAATTCATGAGATAGACCTGTTTGAATTTAACAAGTTGGGAAAGTAGTTTCTGGAATATATATTTCATTATAACCATTACTCTTTTTTTATTGAAGTTTTTAATAATTATACAGGTAGTCCTTGAGTTAAAACAGTAATGGACCATCACATGACCTTGATTCGTCTTTTGTATTCCCATTTTGGTAATCTCAGTATTATTCTCTTCCACGCCTCCAAACTCTATTATGTTCAGATCAAAGATTTTAAGTTTGTTTTTCTCATAATCTTCTAAAGGTTTACCTGTTTAAACTTTTATCTGTGTCCTTCCTGAAATATAATTTATTAATATCTCAGTCCAGTTATCAACAACTCTTTTAAGATAAGAAAATGTTATAGCTGGCTTAGCCATTTTAAACTCTTTTCTACCTAATGCTTTATCTCCCTCTAGTGTCCATTTGCAGCCTTCATCAAACCTCAGTTCCACGGATTTAGTTCATTTGAGTCATTTCCCTCTAAGTATATTATTTAATTATATACTTGTTTTTACAAATCTTACAGCAAAAATAATTAATGTTCCAAGTCTCTCCTGTCTCCCAATCCATTTAAAACTTTCTTAAATCAAAATCCTAAGTTGGCTCTCTCCTTGATTAGTTTCCATCCATTTTTGGAAACTAATCAAGGAGAGAACCAACCTAGAACTAAGGAGAAATTTCCTGACAGAACATTTAATCAATGAAATGACTTGCCTCCAGAAGTTATGGTACTCCACCAGTGGAGGTTTTTAAGAAGAGATTGGACAGCCATTTTTCTGAAATGGTATAATGTTTCCTGCTTGAGCAGGGGGTTGGACTAGAGCAGGGGTCCCCAACCCCAGGGCATGGCCTGATACCGGGCTGCAGCCCATTGGGAACTGGGCTGCACAAGTGGTGGGTGAGTGCACGAAGCTTCATTTGCACATGCGCAGAATTACACTGAGCGCACAAACCCATTGCCGCCCCCACTGCTACCGTGCACCACCACTAGTCCATGAAGCAAAAAGGTTGGGGACCACTGGATTAGATGACTTCCAAGGTCCTTTTCTGCCAATTATATATTATTTAAATTATTAAGCCTTTGTTTAAAATTTCTTAAACCCAAAGAAGAACATAAAATTTACCAGGTGTCATATTAAGCTCACTGTTTAAAGGTCTCTAATATCCATAAACAGATTACACTGAACATTTCCAAATGTGATTAAAAATGATGTTGACTGGCCTCATGTCCTTATTAAAGACTCCAGTGCTCTGGCAACGATGTCCCTGGTGCTCAATCCCTGGTGCTCAATCCCACAGGAGACCATAAAACAATGGTCTCCATGCAAGGAACTGCCATTCAGAGCAATTGTAGGAGATTTCCCATTCTGTCCTCCTCCAGAGAGTATCTAAGGATCTGTCTACTCATCAGTCACAGCAGTTATCATCTCTGCTTGTTCAAGGAGATGTCCTCAGTCACCAAGACTCACAGCGGAAGTTGTAATATAACTATCAATTCTTTAGAAGACTATCACTTGTAAAGGAATTATCATTTCTGTTTCTGTAGAAGGCCATACTGATTGGCCATAGAATAATTGTCTACAGTGTACATCTATTGTCTACAGTGTACATCTATTTAAAATTTTCAACCATATTTCTGTAATATTTATTTCATCTTTGAAAGTGTTTTCTATATAACATTTGCTATAAATATCTTAATTGACCTCAAAGACTCACTGAGCCAGATTGTACAACCAAGCAAGCCATGATGTAATTTTTATCCTGTAAGACACATAACAACATTTCAACATTTAAAAACAATATTAGGTAGGAGAGGAAATGGAAATAATTTTTACCCAATATTTCTAATCAAAAATTGAGCCTTTGAGGTCTGTTCAGAAACCTCAGATGTGTGGGTGCATGCATCCAATCACATTTGTGACTTTGGTGGCATACAAACATCCATAAGGCAAACCAACAGCATTAAAAAAAAACATTTAAATAATGATTTAAAAGATCTGGGTAAAAAATGTTTGAACTCCATTTGTAAACTAAAACATTTTTTCAGTTAGAACAACAGGAACATAATCTCACTGATACTAGTGAGGGAAAAAAACTCAGGCACTCTTCTCTATGATCAAATACCATTTGAATTGCTGGAATTAAATATCAAGCCCTGAACAGTTTATAGTCTCTAAGTATTTGGGGGGGGGGGAATAACAACTTGCCTGTATATTTTGATTTATCTTTGGAGGTTTTTTTCTGGTGCTTCTGCCTTATGTAAGACAAGTAATAAATCTATTGTGGAGCTTTTCAGTGCTTTTATTCCATTTATGGAATCCCTCCTCCAGTTAATTAATTGGCTTGATTTGTATGGAGCCATAATTTTCAAGGCCTCTCAGTGGTCAACAATAGTGTTTAAAAATCCAATAAGTATAGAGCAGTAAGAATCTGAAAATGCCTTCCCCCCAAATATTTTTCAAGAAAGCCCCATTTTAACTAACTTCTGGAAAGAAAAGAAATAAGAATATAGCAAAGAAAAAGGCAAAATATGTAAATAAGTGACTTTCCCCTTCATCATAACAAATCTAAACAATTTTAGTACCGTATCAATTTCTCTTAAAATATAGCCAATGATCTCTTCCTACCATATCCCATATCTTATCTATAAACAAATGCATAAAGCCTCATCATTTTAGTCCTGATGTCAGCAAAATTCCATAAAGTGTTAACAGAAATAACAGCATATCTATTTTAACCTTGATGCAAGTAAAATAAGTTTATATTCCTTCCTTTTACTTCTAACAATCTTGATCTTTAGCCCCGTCAAATAAAGTGCTAGAACTTAATTTCTTTTCAATTTTTCTTTGTTCCTTCTCACAAAATTCTTAAAAGCTTTAATAAACCTGTTTTCTAAACACAATATTAAAAAAGTATCCAGGTCACTCTCTTGGTATGTTATTTGTATATCCCTTTTAATTAAGAGATCAGCCCGTTTCTTTTGTATGTCCAGTGTAACATCTGTCTCCATGTCATTTTTGCAGCCTATCATTTTTTAAATCCACTTTCAGATCAGTCTCAATTATGTCAACTAAAACGTGTTCTTTTACACATAGTTTTTCTGTAGAGGCATAAACTCGTAAAACTAACTTATGGGGCCATTGGTCAAAAACATTTTAACATTCTTCAGTATGTCCAATGTTAAAATATTTGCTTCATTCTGTATTCACAAGTCAAGTTTGAATGTTCTTCTTTAATTGTAATTTTTAGTTGTTTATAGTTTTTTCTAAGGTCCATTTTTTAGTCTTGTCTTATTGTGTGTTTTATAAAAGAATTAAAAAAAAAACATTTTCCCACAGGAAGGATTATTTATAATGAATTCCAGAATTTCAAATTTATCAGGAACCCTAATCCATTTGTAACTTTTTAAAATCAAAGTTTTAATCGCCTTTAATTAAAGTTTTTGCTTGGAAGAAGGATACAGGGCGAAGCAGGAAGATGTGGTCAATCATTACCAGCTAGTATTGCCTGCAAGGTAATGGCTGCATTAGCAGTGATGGCTATGACTGGCAGCACCTGAAATGAAGAGAGAGTATTGCACTGTTTCCTGCCCTACTCCCACCAGCAGAATAATAAAACAGTAAAAGGTGCATCCATGTACATTGTGCAATTCTTTAATGGTGGAAGCAGCAGAAAACCTTTAATGCACGCTTCCTAATAATTAACAGCAGGATTCCAGGCAGGATTATCTCAAGGTTTTTCCTCCACCTTTGTGTCCCCTTCAACCCACTTTTCTCTAGAAACATAAAAAGGACCATATTTTCCTATATTTTCCATCACATGATAAAAAGCAGCAGAAGGAATCTTCAATAGAAAAACAATAAAGAAGCAAATGGTTAATATATTTTTTTCTCTCTGGTAATATCTGTTGGACGTTTACAGTCTTTTTTTCTGATAAGGAAAGGCAGGGGGGGGGAAATGTGTACAGTGAATAATGAGTAAATTTCCCAGAAGTAAGGGAAGGAATGGAAATTTGTAAGTAAATAAGGACAATCAAAATGTACTTCGGTAATCTTTTAAAATCTATCTTTTCCCCCTTTCTTTGCTTTAAACAGCAAATCCGTGCCCTGTACCTATTATAATCCCAGAAAATGCCATCCTCTCAGAAACAACGTTTTATGTTGGGCAAAAGGTATATATCAAATGCAGAGAAGGCTATCGACTTCAGGGACAATCTGTGATTAGTTGTAATCCTGATGAGGTCTGGACTTCAACTAGAGCTAAGTGTGAGAGTAAGTAGTTAATGAAAAACGGCTTTCATTTTGCTGTTTTTGTTTAAAATCTTTTGTGTCATCTGACTCTTCAGGAGAGCTATGAAACAAAACTTAAGAAATATAGATTTTGCAAGTGGACACATATTCATTCCGACGTATTCAAATGCAACTTTCATACATGAGAAGGTACTAAACTGCTAAATAAATTCAAGAAAAGGCTGGGCAGCCATCAGTTGGAGATACCTTAAAATGGACAGCCTTTTAGGCTAACAAGAAAAATCCTTGAGGACAAGAGAGCAATCCTTCAGCTAGAATTGCTCAAACATATCAGATGTCATTGCTGCTGCTATAATCTTTCCTCACAAATTCTTGGCATGAAACAATTAATACAGCTATTCCTCTTTTTTCTGATTGTGGGATTTCTTTCTTGGAGCTGAGTGGTATATATTTAAGGAGATAATAAAATCTTCCCTTGCTCCAATATACCAGCCGATATTACAGAAGGTTACAGATAGCCATGCTTATATATCTAGATGTTGGAATCTATCTGCAGCTTTCTGGAATTCAGAGAGATTGCCAAAGTTCAGCTTTGCAATTATTTATTGTCTCTCACTCTGTGATGCACTATGTCGGGTTGTAAGGCAGCTTACCATTACAAATTCTTTGTTGCCATTTTATTAAGGGATCTCCTGTGGGCCACCTGCTCATGTAGAACATGCTTTGATACGTGGAACATTTTATCAATATGGAGATATGGTGACCTACTCATGCTACAGTGGATACATGCTAGAGGGCTCCCTTCGAAGTGTCTGTTTAGAGAATGGAACCTGGACAAGACCACCAGCTTGCAAAGGTACATTTGCAGTTTCAACAACTATGCAAGGGCTGTTTTCCTTACAAGAGCTACTGGGCTAATAGTATCCTCCAAAGACCATTTTCCAGAAATTTGCCAAAGTTGGCATTCAGGGTGAAATAAACAGCACATAACACTATGTATTTTTTTGATGTCCTGAACCATAATGAGCCATCTGCCAGGAAATAACTTATTTTGAACTCGTGCGTATGTTTATGTGTTTCTATTCCTTCAAAACATATCTATATTATTGTGTGCCATTATATTATTGTTATTCTTGAGGAAATGCCAAAATCTAGTAAACCTATTAAAGAAAAACTAGACAAAGAGACAGACAATAGAGAGGGCGACAGACAGACAGGCAGACAGATTAAATGTGAGCTCTGGCTTAAAACTCTGTTTACATACCAACTTCTCATTAAGCACAACCCCCAATTTGATGGGGCACTAATGTGCTAGTATATTGCTCCACTTCTGCTTTCTATAATTAGTTGGGAGTAACAACACGCAGCAAGATGAAGCCACTTGCAATCTTCAGATAGATATTATAAGGAAGAGCTTATAATATAATATAAAATCTTATAATATATAAAAGCTTGAAACATCTGACAATTCTGACCCAGTTTTATATTAAGACATTTTGGGGGACTGCCATAATATCCCTATTTCTTGTTGTCACAAATGTTTTGCATTTAGGAGCCCTTTTCTAAACTGAACTTTCGTTTCCAAATCTGCACCTTTCCTTTGCTTCCTGTTTTGAATATTGGTTGGTATTCTACTTCTACGCCTAAGGAATTATAAATTCAGGGCAAAGAGATGCAACATTCCTTTTTAGCAGCTAAAGAGACAGCTTAAAAAGAAATTTGCAGTACTCTTAAAGACTAACAAGTGCATTGCAGTATGAATTTTGTGAACTGAACCCCCTTCATAAGATACACTTAAGCTTATAATTTTTTACCCCTAATAAATGTTTTAGACTTTAATATGCTACAAGATTCACAATTGTGTTTGGTATAATAAACAGAACCAGCAGCCAGGGATTTAGCAGACTGCTAGCTGTGACTTTGAGTCTACAGCTAGTCACAGTCTTCATCCCTTGCTGCTTAACTGTCCCTTCCCAATTTTTTCAGCCAGAAAGTAAGCAGTTTGCAATGGTGGCGAATATCTGTAGCTCGGGTGTAGGATGAGGGTGAAGGCTCGTTCTCTGAGCTTGTGGGTTGGTTTCTGAACATTTCGTTACCAGGCTAGGTAACATCTTCAGCAGAGTTTAGGGCAGGGGTAGGCAACCTTGGCTCTTTTATGACTCGTGGACTTCAACTCCCAGAATTCCTGAGCCAGCATAAAAGAGCCAAGGTTGCCTACCCCTGGTTTAGGGGATGTCAGTGTTCTTCTGTTTGTTTGCAGGTGTCTTTTCTGACCCAAAGAAAGGGAAATCTGTCAATCACTGCTTGTCTTTCAACAGTGGTTTTTCTACCCCATAACTATGACTGCCTACAGCATTCTGTACTTATTAACACTGTGCACACCTCAAAGATGTGTCAGAGGAAGTGTTTAGACATCACAAGAGCCCAGTAGTTATCTGCTTTCTTTACAACATAATTACATTTTCAAGTGGTGTGTATGAGCTTAAAAAAAAGATACTGCTGCTTTTAAGCAGTCTACTCTGAATGTAACTCTTAAAATAACAGCATCTTTTTTCCAGAACCCTGAAAAGGCAACCCTGGGTTGCCTTAATGAATAGTAGAGAAGAACTGATCATGTGAGGTCCAAGCAATTTGGGAAGTAGGTATAGTCCATATTTAGCACCCACAACATGCAGGTTTCAGTTTTATTACAGAAAGAAGAAATACTCTTACTTTTTGTTTTCAGAAAACGTTGGTAGATTTCAAGTTGGTAGACCAAACAGTTTGTGGCAAAAGAACCTAGGGCAGGAGGAGGAGTGCAAACGACAGAACATGCTGGTGCAGTATTGTCCTACAAGTATCGTGATTTACATACTCATATCAAATGTCAGGATAGAAATAAGAATAGTATTTGCATAATAGTATGACTATATGTAGGTCATTTTGACCTCATCTTGGTGTGCTGTGCAGGCCACTGTCCACAGTCTGTACAATTTCCTCTTGGATGAAAAACGTTCCATTGAATTTAAAATCAATAGGACTTAGTTTTTCCAAATAATATTGAATATGTAATTAATCTATTCCCAAATAGAATAGAATTACGCAATGACAATAGTAATATAAATGTGAAGTCTTTATATTGTCACAACACTCTATTTGTGCAGTGTCTTCAGGTGTCTTATGGATTATTTATCATTAGCAAACACCACATCACGAGCAAAAAAAGATTATATTTAAATAATAACTATTTGCATTCATTCTCATCTTCCTGTCTCAAAGCGGGTGACAGAAAAGGGTAGAAGTAGCAGAAATGGCCTATATTTTCCCGATTGATGTCATAATGGACTTCTCCTTACTCATTTTTAAAAGTGTGTTATAAATAATGCAGGCTTATTGACTAACAAAAGACTTCCAGCATTTTGCTTTGAAGGGCCTACATCAGAGGCAGCATGAAAGCAGATCATGTAAATCTTTAGTATGAGCAATATTAGCAGATGTCCTGGGTTTGCGAAACTAATACGCTCTCAACCAATTACAGATATATCATTAAAGAGTATTATGTAATTATAAGCATAGATTTTGTTTTTAAGCCTTGTAATCCAGAACTGTTTCTCAGTAAACAATGAACCAGATTCAGGCTTCTGTTCATCCTATTATAGAATTTGCCCAGTAGACCCACAATTAGATATTTTCCACACAAACAATCACTTCCTTGGCTACATGAGATAACTTAACATGGAGCCCAGATGACTCCCAGCTGGCAGAAAAGAGCTTGTGGGCAGCACAGGATGGGTGCAGGGATGCCTGTAAAAGGGTTACAGGTGCAAGTTTATTACCAGAAACATTTCTATTGTGGATAGGATATTTTGGGAGAAGGGCAAGGGGCAGTCAATTCCTTAGATTCCCACAAGTGGCTGTAATTTTTCCACATCCAGAATAATATAGACATTTTTTAAAAAAAAATTGTTTGGCCAGCACTACAGGTAATCCTTGACTTACAATCAGTCGTTTAACAACTCTTTGCTGTCACAACGGCCTCGGAATAGGTGTATTACATCCTATAAAGCACTTCTTCTAGCCGTTGTAAAAGGGTCCCCAGTTACATTTTGGGCGCTTGGAAACATGTTCGCATTTATGACTGGTTGCCAGATGCCTTGAGATCGTGTGATCGCCATTTGCAATCTTCTCTGTTGACTTTCCCAGAAAGTCAGTGAGGAACCCAGCAAGGAAGGTTGAGAGTGGAAAGGACATTGGATTTGAGGCCTGTTCCCTGCATGCCAAGGGATTTTCCCTCCTCTCTGAACAGGAAGGAGAAATCTTCCTGTGGTTTGGAGGAATGGGCCACAAATATGGCAAAAGCACTCAAGAGCATCAGTCTTCTGAAAGGTTCAGGATGCTGGTTTTCACTAGGGCAGTGCTTCTCAAGCTTGACAACTTGAAGATGGGTGGACTTCAACTCCCAGAATTCCCCAGCCTGTATAGTCCACCCATCTTCAAATCACCAAGCTTGAGAAACACCGCACTAGGATTTTGCCCTGCCCTTCAGAGCCTTTCTGAGATTTCAGAGGGAAGAGGAAAATAAGATTGTTCTTCCCAACAGCCCACTTAGTGACTTGAGTGGTTGCTTAAAACTCTTAACTCAGAGAGCCAGGATTGCTGTTGTTGAGTGAAATGGTCATGTGGCATTTCACTCAATTACTGAGATTCCAGGCTTAATTGTGGTTATAAGTGGAGGACTACTTACAGCAGGGCTTTAGGCATAATGAGCAAATTGTGACTTCAGTCTGATTAGGCTTATTCTTTTTCGCAAAAAATCCCCTATCCTATTAGGTAATTCAGTTTCTACATGAAGAGCAGAATAACTTTTTTTTTCAGAGATGTGTTTCATCTTCACACACTATAAAAACAAAGACTACTTCACCTATTAGAGGTCAGTAAACTGCATAATTACAATTTAGCAAATTTCTGATTGTTCTGGGTTCTAAAAGTTCACCCTCAAACCTCATCCTCATTTTTGCACAAACATATACCAATACAGTCCTTGTTTAGCAACTGCCTCATTTAGCAATCATTCGCAGTGATGAAAAAGTGACCTTACTGCCAGTCCTTGCATTTACAACCTCCACAGGTGTATAAATCATAGGGAAGCAGAAATAAGATTGTATGCCCAGTTGCTGTTTCACTTAGTGACCACTTCACTTAACGACTGAGTTGCCAGTTGGGATTGCTCAGTGATGACAGCCTGTAAACATTGGGGGTTTTTTATGCTATGACGATGATGTTGCCTTGTCTCATCCTCGGCCCATAGCTGAGGCAATATTTCAACTATTCCAGTTTTAAAATGGATGTAATTTTGTGATGTAGTCGGGGATTAGGATCTGGCCAACCCTTATAGGCCACTCGAGGCTGCTACAGACATGGCCTCTCTGACCACTAGGCTGTCCTCTGGGGCCATTTTACCTCAGGCTGCAGGAAACATTAGAAACTGGCTTCTGCAAGGACATTTGCTCTCATAAAGCCAGGCTGATGCTTGTCAGTTCTTTTTTTTTTTTTTTTTCCTAAATATATTTTATTAGATTTTTATAGGGGTAAAAGGGTTACATCAGAGTGCTTAGGAACCACCGTGGAGGTGGGTATATTGAACATCCCAAAAAAAAAAGAAAAACAATCACAAATATATAGCCCAAATCAATTCATTTAAAATTCCCTCTCTAATTCCCTCATTTAGTCTTGCATATTCAGATTAATACATTTCTATATAAGCTTCAAACAATCCTATCAAATATCACTCACATTTCAATTCTAAAGATCCAGGTCCTGTTTTTAAGCTTTACTAACTTACAATTACCATATTCCAATTGGCCTTAGATAGACATATTATTAACACTTCGGGTATCCTTTTTTTTTTACATAGTAATTATATCTGGTATATTATTTCCGCAGTAATATTCTTATATTTTCTTCATTAATACCATTTCTTCTCTTGTCACCCATCCCTCTTATTCTCCTTCTATTTCAAAATAATTATCTTAAAGTAAAAATATCAAACCAACAAATAGATTTCTATCTAATTTAAGTATATATTCTATCAATTCATCTATATCTATGAAAATCTTTTTAAACCAGTAAATAAAGTTTACCTCTCCAGTAATTATCATGTCTAAAACAAAGTATTGTTACAAAGGGTATCCTCTTAGAAATTTCACGTGCTCCATTAGTTATTAACTCAGTCAAAAAATCAAAGCCTTTTTAAACCCATTAAATAAAACTTTAAAATACATTTTTAAATCTAACTCTAGGTTTCTTTCTGTGCCATAACGGTTTCCATAATAAAATTCCTGCATCATCAAACCACAATATTAAAAGGTCCATATTCTTTAACGCTTCAAATTGGTCAAAGTTCTCTTTCCTTTCTTCTAGTAGCCTTTGGATGGTAAAAGCCGTTTTATTCCATGTTATATTTGCCAGTTGTTTATCCACCTTTTCACAATTTTCAATAACTTGTATCTGAGTGTCAGTCTCTGTTGATGTTAATGCTTCAGACATCTCCGTTAAAGTTATTCTTTGATCATCAGGCTTCTCCATAGATTGCGTTTGGAGTTGTATAAAGTTAATTTGTTCTTTGGTTTCCACAGTTTCTCTCAGTGTAGTTTCATAGTTGAGTTGTTGACGTGGTTCCTCTTTAGGTTGTACATATTGTTCACTAATCTCTTTGGCGCCAATCTGCTTCTTCTGCGCTGTCTTTCGGTCTATAATTTGATCTGTCAAAGTTTGAAAGTAAGAGTTCATATCATCTGTGGCTTCCAGAATTTTTTCCAATATGAGCTCATAGTCCAGCTGTGTGTTAGGTTCCATATCAGTAGTAGAAAGATTTTTTAATCTTTTAGAGAAGGCTCTATTTCGTAGAACTCAAACAAATGTTCACCTCCAATTTTCAATAGACCAGCTGTTTCAGTTATCTTATGCTTATCATCTTTTGAAGGTCATAGCCATTCCCAGCCATAAAAAAATATACAGTTGCAGTACCACTTTTCGACACAAGATGTCCTCAGCAGACCATAAAATCTTTTTTTTCTTTCCAAATTAATAGATTTTTTATTTTTCGTGTTGAAAAAGATGAAGAAAGGCCTCTCCAAAGTAATAGATGCGTAGTTATAACAATAATAATCAAGAATAAAATGTTTTCAGGTCCCCTCAGTATTCCAAAATTTAAGTAGTCCATAAAAATTAACTGGTCTTTTTTTTTTTTCCAAAGCTGTTTTTCCCGAATGCCCAAACGCTGCTCCCTCACAGCAGGGAAGTAGTTCAAACACAAAAGCTTTTGACAGGAGAGTAATTAGGGAAAAAAAGGGGTAGGAAAGGTCTCACCCGGATTCTCCACGGGGGTTCTTTACGCTTAGTTGTTCTTCTGGCTTTCAACTGGTGCGGCGAAGTGATCGTCCATTTTGCTGGCCGATCTTTTCCTCCGACGGCCCTAAGGAGATAGCTCGAACTAAGGAGAGCTACCGCTCTTCCCCAGTCAAGCAGGAGCCTCCTCAAGCGGTGGTCGCCTCTACGGGGCGACTTTCGACCCGGTTAAGGGTCTACCGGCGAAGGGAAAGCAGCCGGTGGGAGAGACGGCTCTCTCTGTGCGACTGCGCGTGCCGCGATCCGGAACCGGAAGCCGTCAGTTCTTAATGTAATCTATCTAGGTATATTTCTTAGAGTTTTTTCAATATAGTAAAATTATACAAAACAAACAAAAAAAGAGATCAAAAATAACAGAAACAGAAAACAAGAAGGGGGGAGGAAACAAAATTATGCCTTCCGCAGAGTAATTACCATCTTAATATTTTCCCCATCTTTATCCCTTCTCAAATCCTAAAATCAACAATTGAATCTTTTTTCTTTTTTTTTAACAGAAAGGCCATTTTAGGTTTTCAGTCTTTTAAAAAAAAAAATTTTTTTCTCTGGTCAAACTGATCAGCTTTGCAATTTCTAATTTTATAATCCAACTTTGATTGCTTTTCCAATTATTGCATATAGTACAATAATCTTGCCATACTTAACATGTACAGGGCTTGGTGCTTTTTTTGAAGGAACAACCACCTGTATTTCAAAAATAGCCCTGTGCTGCATAGAACAGAGTTTCCCAACCTTTCTGGCTTTGTGGACCAGCCAGGGGGAGGGAGGGGATGGTTCTCTGTGAACGGCAGGCAAGTGCGCAGGCGCAAACCTCCAAACCAAAGTGCACACACACACACCTGTCGCTCAAGCAGGGATGTGTGTGTGCCACTTCAGCCCAGTTCCAAATAGCTCAAGGCCCAGTAATGGGCCGCGGCCCAGAGGTTGGGGACCTCTGGCATAGAAGATTGGTTTACACCACGGGGTGTCAAACTCGCCACATCACGTCACGTGTCGCAATGTATCGCAACTTTTTTTGCATTGCTGGAGCTGGGGTGGGCATGGCCTCTGCATGATGCAACTGGCCCACGGGCCGGCAGTTTGACACCCCTGGTTTACACTGAGAAATGAGAAATGACTGGTTAAAACTGCAAAAGTCCAGACCAAGACTAGATAGTAGCAAAAAGACATAGTAAATTCTTCTTTGCCACTGTCTAGTAGCTGTCCAGATTTTTTTCATTCCAAATCTGATAGCCATAATCACATAGCTGAAATAACATTAACTAAGGGATTTTTGCCTAGTAATTCTAATGTATTATATACCAGATGCTTTCCTTTTAATCAATAAATGTTTGTGTTTTCTTTCCTTATCAGCTTACTAGTGTTTACTTTTCTGAGGAATAATTTTTGTTCTGTAATTTCCTGTTCTAACTTGCCCTTTCTAGCTGTTTGCCGGTTCCCATGTCAGAATGGTGGCGTTTGTGAGAGGCCAAATGTTTGTTCCTGTCTTGAGGGTTGGATGGGACGCCTCTGTGAAGAGCGTACGTATCTCCCCTCTGACAATATTATATTTACTTTCATAATTGTTCTTTTGGATGACATTTTTGCAGCTTCTTATAATTCTCAAATGTTAGGCTGAGGAAAGTATTTTTTCTACACATTTGGGATTCTGGACCCTGGTTTTCCTTTAAAAATCTAGATCTAGATCAGGAGTAGGCAACCTTGGCTCTTTTATGACTCGTGGACTTCAACTCCCAGAATTCCTGAGCCAGCTGGCTCAGGAATTCTGGGAGTTGAAGTCCACGAGTCATAAAAGAGCCAAGGTTGCCTACCCCTGGTCTAGATAGATGCCATGCTAGTGGTGTGCCAAATTATTCAGTAAAAGTTATTTTGGTCATTAAGACCAATAGAAGCTTGATTTTGCTTAGTACGTACGTATATGATGAGATCGTTTTAAGACTTATAAATGTGCCTTTGATTGGAATGCCAACAATCTCAAGGAAGAATCAGTAATTATTAACTACTATTTTGTAGGTTTCCAGCCTTAATCAGCTGCTCACTTTCATGCTATTTAGTGAGGAGAGGCCAATAAGAGAGAAAGGTACATCGCTTGTCCAATTCCCTTTGGTCTCATTATCACCTGTCATACATCTTCCATGTATTAAGGAAAATGGTGTGAAAATTATCTTTTCTCTACAAGTTTAGGTCATGTACCTTGGCTGTGTTTGATTGTATTTTAAATCTTGAATATAATAGATGCATTTTGGACAAGTTCCTGTTGCATGAGTAGGAACCCCTGAACAGGGATTCATAACCACCAAAACATGTGCTTCACTATTTTAGTTAGGAATTTTGTTTAGGAAAAGGAATAATACCGGTCTGTTTGAGAACTTCTGAAGAAACCTTACAGCTTTAAGCTAGATCAGTCTAGTTAAAAACAAGCAGAAGAAGCTAAGGCAAGCCTCTTTCCTATTTTGGCTACAAATATTGCATGTAATAACCAAGAATCAAACTTGACTCTGAAGAATTTTTAATTTGGAGGGCTTTTAAGTGAAATAGAGCCAATCCTGCTGGCATTCCTGCAACAGCCTGTTCAATTATCCTCTGTTGAATATCTGTGGAAGATTATCAGTCATTCAGGTCACAGTTGTCTCAAAGTTGTTTTTTTTCTTTGAGAAAGAAGAAGATTCACTTCTCATCCAAGAAGCTGTTATTCTGGGGCCACTCCTGAGTTTTACTCTACTGATGCGAAGCTAGGAATCTCTAAGATGCATGTGAAGCAACAATGAAACAATGATGGATCCAGGCACAGAGTTTAAGAAATGCTGCTGTGTAAACCTGTTTCACAATGGGGCATAAACTGTGCTAACATAACATGTGCTGCTCCAGAAATATGCATATACACATTACCAGGTTGCAAATATCCAAAAGACCACTAAGTAGCAGCAGAGATATTGGGGGGAAAATCCTTCTTTACTGTTGTCTATGGAGATTCTGAGTCATCCAGAAGATCATGGTTGCCAAAGGTGCTTTTTCAAAAGGCAACTGGAGTTCCTTTGTTTTTCCTTGAAGACATTTCGCTTCTGATCCAAGAAGCTTTTTCAGTTCTGTCCTCTTTACTATTGTTTGTGGTCATCAGAAATTTGATTTGGAGATTGTATGCAATACGGTAGTCCAAAACATACAGTCAAAAACATTCTTCCACCTCCTGCTATGACCATGTTCAACTGAAATAGACAATAACATAAAGATGGAAGGAGTATCTGCTCCACATTATACTCATTTGCTAGTATTTTTATAGCCAGCTGAACTGCTTATACACAAAATGTAAGGGGGTTGAAAAATGTAAGCCTGAATTTACACTGCAGAGGGAGACCTGCTAGCACGCACTAAGAATTTCAGCTACAAAAGCAAAGGAAGATGACATGTTCCTCATTGTTATTTATTTTTATTATTATCTTTAAAGGTTTTGTTAGTCATATATTAGAAATGCAGTATGTCATGTTGTCTTTTATCCAGAATAATGAAACGTCTTATTGGTGGAATTCACTAGAAGAAGGAAAATAGGGTGAACTTTAAGGAAAACATTCTTTATATTCATAGACTTAACTTGAAACTCAAGGTTACTCATGTTAATTAGATCTAGAAAGATTATACAAATTTTAAAGCAGACTGCTTTCCAATCACTGTGGTCAGGAACATCTTGGTACTCTAATTATTAAAGCTTATATGTTCCAGAGTGACAGTATATTGATGAGTAATCTGAAAAGTTGTAGAACTTGATTGAAATGTTTACGAAAGTAGTCATTGTGGTATAGAAAACCGGAGATTTATTTATAAACTTAGTATCTATTATAGCCAGGCTGTACTTTCTTACTCACCCACACAGAAACCTCTGATTTATCATTTACAGAAGCAGGATGTATTTTGAGTTCCATTTTGAAGGGCGTTGCTTTAAAAATAGAATGAAAAAGAAATACATTGTTAACAAACAGAAATCGGGGCATTATTCTAATAAAAATGTGAAGATTTATGCTTTGAATGCTGAGTTTCTGTGAATGTAATTTACTAAAGGAATACTCCATTGACCGAAATCAAAAAGCCTTTTTTCTCAATTTCTTTTTCTTTTGTGCCACTTGTACCTAAAATCTATTCTGGAGTGATTAGAAATTTCAAGAATTCTATGAAATTAGACTTACTGTATGGCACGCTAACAGTTACACCTTAATAATTAGAAGACAAGTTTGAAGAAAAATCAAGTCTGTTTGAAGTGCAAATTGTGAATGTTTTATATACTTAGAATGACGATACAGGGAAGATTACAGTAAATGCTATGAATGATAATTATGAAAATTATTGCAGTATGTCAAAGACCAACACATTTATTATATTGTAGAATAAATAGATCAATTTTTAGGATGATAGGAGGCTCTTTGTGATATTTTTAATGAAGACCAACATGGCTAAGCCTTTGGAAGGCGATTCTGGGAGGGGAGAGGGGGCATAATTGTTCTAGTTTTGTGAGAAATAGAACCAGGGTTGTTTATTTGAATGAAACTTTTTTTCTTCTTCCCATTCCCACTCCCTTTTTTTTTTTTTTCCCCTTCAGCCATCTGCATCCTGCATTGTCTGAATGGAGGTCAATGTGTGGCCCCTTACCAATGTGATTGCCCAACTGGATGGACTGGCTCACGCTGCCATCAGGGTAAGCACGTTTAATTCAGAATTTCCTACAACCTCCCAATAGCACTATAGTACAAAGCAGCTTATCCAGTGAGTTCTGGGGGTGAAAAAACTAGCAAAAAGAACCAGTCAGTACAAATAGTCCTCATTTAGCGATGTTTGCAGTTACAATGATGGCAAAAAAAAAAAACCCTTTGTGAACACTTCTCAATTTAAGATCTTTGCGGGCTTGTCAATCAAACGAAAGAAGAAGTAAGATCAAAAGCACTTAGCAACCATTCACTTAACGACCAAATTACTGGTCCCAATTGTGGTCTCTGAATGAGGACTACCTTTTTACCGTGTTTCCCTGAAAATTAAGACCTGGTCTTATTTTTTATTTTTTTTTGCCTCCAAAAGAGGCACCAGGTGTTATTTTCGGGGGGTATCTTTTCCATGGTCTCACCTTGCGGCGGTGGCACTGACAGCCCTTCCCAGCCAGCCCACTTCTTCTGCGGCTGAAGGAAATGCTTCTGCAGCTGAGAATGGAGCTCCGGTCTGCATTTTGCCGTCAGAGGCCTTCCGGAAAGGCCTCTGCAGCCGAGAACCGAGCTACAGATTGCAGAGCTGCACAGCTGCAGAGGCATTTCCTTCGGCCGCAGAAGAAGTGGGCCGGCGAGGCAGGTGTCGATTCATGAGAGGCCTGGCTGCAACGGTAAGCGGGTGCAGGGCGTGTGGGGCAGCTCCATCCCCCCCACCCCCACCCTAGCTTGATTTTTTAGGCGTTCGCCTCACCCCAAAACTAGGTCTTATTTTTGGGGTAGGGCTTATATTAGGGCCACCACCAAAAATCAAGCTAGGGCTTATTTTCAGGGTAGGTTTTACTTTTGGGAAAATACGGTATCTTTACATGTCTGTTCTGGAAATGCATGTCTTTGCTACCTTTGTATTATTTGGAAGTTTGGAAGAAATAATTATCATACATTGCTCTGGTTTTCAAGCATTACATGTTTTAAGGCAGATGATTCTTTGAAATCAGTGGTTTTTAGGAGAAAGTTTTAAGCCTTTCTCTTAATAAGCTCTCTGTACAAAATGTGATTATATTCACAAACCACTCTCAGGGATATCTCCCTAGCCAAACAGGCCAAGCAACATACATTTTTCATGTAGGAGCTATTCAGAAATACTCTTTCAGTCCTAACTACCGTGTTTCCCCGAAAATAAGACCCAGTCTTATATATTTTTTGCCTCCAAAAGAGGCACCAGGTCTTATTTTCGGAGGGTGTCTTAGATTAGGACCACCACAGCCAGGTCTCCCACACCCAGACACCTGTCGTGACGCTGCTTGACTTCTGCTGCCACTTGCGTCTGGACGCCATGTGGCGCATTGCACCGTTGCCGCTGCTCGCAGCAGGACGCCGCATGGTGCTTCGGGCTGCTGCTGCTCGCGCAGCACTTCGGGCTGCTGTTGCTCGCACAGCAGAAACAGCCTGAAGCACCATGTGGCCTCCTGCCGCGAGCAGCAGAAGTGGCCCAAAGCGCTGTGCGGCTTCTTGCCATAAGCAAAAGCGGCCCGAAGCACCATGTGGTGTCCTGCCACAAGTGGCGGCAAGCGGCTGCAGAAGTCAAACAGTGGCTTGATAGGTGTCGGGGTGTGGGAGGCCTAGCTGTGGTGGTCCTACCGGTAAGTGGGTGCGGGGTGCGTGGGCCAGCTTCACCTCCCCCAGCCCCACCCTAGCTTGATTTTTAGGGGTGCACCTCACCCCAAAACTAGGGCTTAGTTTTAGTGTAGGGCTCATATTAGGCCCACCACCAAAAATCAGGCTAGGGCTTACTATCGGGCTGGGTCTTACTTTCAGGAAAACACAGTAGTTGGACAAAAAAAAGGCACTTAATACTGTAGTACAAGGTTGTCATGTAGACACCATTTTACTGCATAAGTGTAACTTTTTCTATTTGTAAAGCCAAGTAATACTGTCTGTCAGAAAAATTCCATGTTTGCCCACAATATTTATTTTGCATTCGTATTTGAAAGAACATACGTGTTTTCATGTTGTTTCTCCGAGATATTTGAAAGGCAAATACAAGGAATCTTAAAATGGAAATTTATGAAGAATTAGAATCTTTAAAAAGTACATAGCTAAGTTCAATTTCTGCAAAGGTAATTTTGTTCAGTAAAGACAGTATGGCATATTTTTCTATCTTTTTTTTAACATCCTTCATGTTCTTCAAGCTTGATTTGCATATGAAAACGTATCTGTACTCTGTTCATCTTGTATGTATCTTCCTTCAAATGAATTGCTCAAATACTTTATGTACTGTACAGCATTTAGTAGTGCCTTTTGCTATTTTGGCTCATCAGGTGAACACAAAGAGCTATGCTATTTCAGTATTAGTAGGTACTATAGTAATATATATAGTATATAAACAGTAAAAAAATTGATCTCACATTTTAGAGCAGTGGTGGCGAACCTATGGCACGCGTGCCAGAGGCGGCACTCAGAGCCCTCTCTGTGGGCACGCATGCCGTGCCCCGGAGATGGCAAGGGACTGCCCCCGCCGCCCTGGCCCCGCCCACCCAGTCTGCCGTGACCACCGTGGCCACACCCACCCGGCACCCAGTGATAAATAAGTGGGTTTTGGGTTGCAATTTGGGCACTGGGTCTCTAAAAAGTTCGCCATCACTGTTTTAGAGCATACCCTAATTGTGCTAAATGGTAATGTGTCTCTGTGATCTTTCAATGCAGCTGTTTGTTACTCTCCATGCTTAAATGGTGGGAAATGTATACGACCAAACCGATGCCATTGTACTTCACCATGGACTGGACATGACTGCTCTAGGTATACTTGACATTTTCTTGTGAGATATTTAACCTACCAGGAAATTTTTAACTCACATTTTTTTAGTGTCTTTCAATCAGTCTTGCAGGCTAACTTGCAATTTCCCACTTGAGCATTATCCCAGAATAGGACAGGACAGGACAGGACAGAATAGAACAAAGTTGGAAGGGACTTTGGAGGTCTTCTAGTCCAACCCCTTGCTCAGGCAAGAAACCCTATATACCATTTCAGACAAACGGTTGTCCAGGCTCTTTTTAAAAACTTCCAGTGTTGGAGCATTCACAACTTCTGGAGGCAAGTTGTTCCACTGATTAATTGTTAGTTAGTTAGTTAGCAGTAAAACATCTGGGAGACCTGACTGTTTATAAGGTTATGGCTATCAGCTCCAGACAATCTGTTGGCTTGAAGAAAGCCTTGAAACCAAGACGCAGAGTAGTCTAATTCAAGATATTTTCCTGAATTGTTGGCGGTACCTCATTTCAACCCGTTATTAATTCCAAAAATTAGTCCATGCTAGTCTCACTCCAATTTACATTTACAATTTACCCATATTATTAATTAATTTACAATTTACCCACAATATTAATTCCAAAAATTAGGCCATGCTAGTCCCACGCCAATTTAACTAAAGCCAGACCTCTGCTCCATTCAATATTCACTTTGAACAGAACATCTGTTGGAACTAATTGAGAATGTGCTGGGCTGCAGCTTGGTGGAAAGAGATTTTCCCTTAAAATAAGGAACTGTGTTCACAGCTCCTATTTCTATCTATGGACATCCTCAACCATCCAGGTTATGATTGTCCCAAAGGTGCTTTTCCAAAAGGCAACTGGACTTCCTTGGTTTTTTCCTTGAAAACGTTTCACTTCTCATCTAAGGAGCTTCTTCAATTTTCAGTTCAGTTCATTTCTTCAGAACTGAAGAAGCTTCTTTGATGAGAAGCGAAACGTTTTCAAGGAAAAAACTAAAAAAGTCCAGTTGCCTTTTGGTAAAGCACCTTTGGGAGCTCCTATTTCTGTTTGGGTTTCTTCACACAGGTTGTGATATACCGTTTGTGCAAAGGCTTGCTTTCAGAGGTGTTACAACAGAAACCCCCCTTATGCCGCCAACACAGATTTCTCTTTGTATTTCATAAACTGCCAAGAATAATGGACTCTTTTCCCCCCTTTTCTTTGCTGTCTACTAACCTAGGAAACGGAAATCTGGATTCCACCACTTTTAATTTAAGAGCAAAAACTATGAAGACTCTTGATTCCAATCCAATGGACTTTGGTACTACAGTCACTGTAAAATCAAATATAGTGGATTTTTAAAAAAAAACTGTTTTGAATTTATTATTATTATTATTATATTTTTCTTAACCATTTAATTTTGAATGGAAGCATTTTTATGTTTTTTTTTCTCTTGCAGAAAGATACATGCTAAAATGTTGCTGCTGTCAAACACACAAATGTACAATTTTTGTTCACTGAAAGAGAAAACTTTAGTCTTTCCTATTATGGGTGCAAAACTCTAGTCTAAGTTGTGTTCCATCGCCAAAAAGAATGCTTGCATTGGGAATGAAACTTAATTTGTCTCATATTTCCTTTTCCCCTACCACCTCATGTAAGTGATGTAACATAAGTGAAAATGTAAGTGAATACATTAGACTAAGAACTATGATCGAACCTTCTTATACTTGGTCTCTTCTCTGTTATTGGATCCACTATTGAAAGTAATTCAGAAATAGGGAGAGGAAAGGTAAGACATGGAAAAGGGGAAAATTCAGTCGCTCCATCATGATCTTTTTATATGCTAACATACCCGATACCTTTATAAGTAAATGAGATGAATAATAAATGATTGCCCTGTTAGATCTGGTTTTGGTCTAAGATACCTCCTGCAAACCATTTGTCTATTTCATTATAGTAGTTGCAAGATGGACAATATTTAATTACTGTTGTTTGATGGAACAAATTGGAATCTGAAGCTTACAGCAGGGGTCCCCAACCTGTGGGCCCTGGCCCACTATCGGGTCGCGGCTGCTTGGCCACCGGGCCGCGTGAAGGGATGGCCAGTGTATCCACACTCAACGTTAGCGCCACCCCGAGCATCCTGCCCATGCTAGCACCACCCCGCCCTGAGCATCCCACCGGTTCTAGTGCCACCCCGACCC
This sequence comes from Azemiops feae, assembly GCA_023970755.1. Classification (NCBI taxonomy): domain Eukaryota; kingdom Metazoa; phylum Chordata; class Lepidosauria; order Squamata; family Viperidae; genus Azemiops; species Azemiops feae. The sequence goes on from JALGBA010000035.1 coordinate 2,416,404, forward strand.
CGAGCGTCCCACCAGCGCTAGTGCCACCCCAAGCATCCCACTGGCGCTACCGCTGCCCCGACCCAGAGTGTCCCACCGGCACTAGTGCCGCCCATAGTGTCCTGCCAGCACTAGCGCCGCCCCATTTGTAGCACTCGTGCCCACGCAGCCCCGTTTGCATGTGCGCATGTGTTTGCATGCGGCCGTTTGCATGTGCGCACGCACTCACACGTGGCCCATTTTGCACGTGCCCACGGGGCTCATTTTTACACATGCACACATGTGGCCCATTTGCACATGCGCATGGTGCCTGCCTCCCTTTCCGGGCCGCCAAATCAAAAAGATTGGAGACCTCTGGCTTACAGCATTCCAAATGGTTTGAACTTGGTAAATAAGAATATTCTATTTTCAAAATAAATATATGAAGGCCAACAACCCCACCACTCATGCTAAGAAAATACTTCAGATATTTTTCCATGCCATGGAAAACTGTTGCTTAAAGGGAAGCTGCCAATATGGAATTATTTCAGATTTGATAGAAATAATAATAAATCAGAGGCGCAATCCATGTTTTTTTGTAGGTAGGCCAGTGAGTGGGCTATCTGAAGGAAAAAGAATGGGGGAGGAGATATGTCAGTAGAGATTCAACTGCCTATAAAAATGTGTTTCTGGCTGCTAAAATCAAGTTTACTGGGAAAGTACTTGTTATTTTATCATGGATACATATTTAAAATATATGTGGATTTGGTGAATGATTACCACTTACCAGTTGCAGACAGACAAGGAGACCTGAACTCTCTGGTAGCCTCACATTGCAATGAACAAAGACACACATTTAATTTCACAGCTACTAAGATCGTTGACCATGCAGGTACAAAGATAGTCAGGGAAATGATTGAAGCCTGGGAAATCGGCCCCTTGTCCATTAACAGGAGTGCTGATTTACCACTAGCTTATCAAGTACTAAGAGCCGAGGACTTGGCAGCAGAAGGAAACAACAGCCGATTGCTAGCCAGCAATCAGCCAATAGGAAGGCAACACATAAGCACATCTCACGGAACAGACCAAAGCACGTATTCCAGTAGAAAGAAGTCCCCTGATGATGGGTTCCAGCATGAGTCTGAAAGCTCGAAAGAGTAAATCTCTGGTCCTGGTGACCGATCCAGATTCAAGTTTGCATCATTATCCTGGGACACGTGTATTTGCCTTCATTCGTGATCACCACTTAGTTCAAAATAAGTAAAATGGTAGTTGTCTTTCCCATGACAAAAAGTGAAAATCAGATTTCGTGATGTTATTTGCCAGAATGCAACATTTGTCAAAACAGGACAAATAGCTTCCAATTTCCACTGAAATTAATAATTACCCTGGATTTAAAATGTAAGAAGTTTTTAAAATAACATTCCTCAACATACTTATTTCTCAGGAAAAGAACTGCTGAGTCCCAATTGAAAAGACAGCATGGTATCTAGAGTAATAAAAAAAGGCTGTGGTTAAATACTGTAATAATTATATCCAGAGACATCCACCAGAATAATTTACTTGCTGATAAAGTGAAAAGTAGGAAGGAGAACTAATGTGTTTTGTCCTCTTAAGTAAATCCCTTACTTTCCTTACTGCATTACCTTCCTGTAAGACAGTACATTCATATTACAATGGATGCATCTATATTAGCCCTTTTTTCACAAATGGAACCTTATATTTTCAAAGCAATTCTCTTTATCTTTCCCTGTTCAATTATAACAATTTTATTTTGGGCTTCAGATCAGGTTGAAAGTTACTCTTTCCATAAGCGAAAACTAAAGGGTGGACATAACATTAAATGTGTATCTGGGAATAGCATGACTAATTTTCTGTGGAGGAAGGTTTCCTGATAGGTTTGATAATGACAGTGTCTGAAATAATAGGTTTGAAAAGAGAATGTCTTTTTCCTCTTTTTTTTTCTCCCCTTGTATTGCATTATTTGCTATCGTGCACTTACTCGTTTCTTTTTATTCAGCATAGAGGTCTCTTGCTGATAGACACAAGACACTCCGAATTTGCAATCTATCTCTAAGGGTTGCATCAACATAATTTTTTCTTCACAACAGCGTGGAAGTGGTTTGCAATTGCCTTTTGGGATTTTGTTAGAGACTTGACATTTTTAGATGTTCTCCTATCCAAGTACTAACCATGCCCAACTCTGCTTGGGCATGGTTACACAATGTAAAAATAAATATTATGAACATTTTAAAGCAAAGCATAACTAGCCTCCAGTGAAAGACATATGTCAAATGCTGTGGGTTTTTGTGGTTTGAATGATAGGGATAGAAACAGCAGTTTGCACATACTGAGTTTTTGGGAGCCACAATTCATACTTAAATTGTTCAGATTGCACATTTTTCTATTATTTTGCAAATACTACAAACTGAAACATCTGCAGATCTTTACAGATAAAGAAAACGGGATTAATTCATATCTGTAGTATACCGCATATATTTATAAATATTATCCCACCCTAGTATAATTTGTTCTGTGGAGTGGGGCTAGCCCAATGTGTAGATTCAACACTGTAATTCCACTTCCAATTTTCTTGGGGAAGCTGCATTACAGTATAGAAATGAATAATTGTAGCTTGTATGGTGACGCTATTTGTCCGTGTTTTTCCTTTCTTGGGCATGCTTGCATATGTTTATAATTTTACATTCAAGTTCTTGTAAGAGATTTTTAGTCATTTAGAAGGAATAAGCAGACCTAACTTTTTTTCTCCTAAGCATTTTCCAAATTAAAAGGAAAAGGGAAATTGAAATGTATGATAGTTTTAACCAGAAAGCAAAACCTCTGAGAGACAGCAATTTGCTTGTTAGCAAAGCAGCAGTTAGTAAATAAACCCATCAATATTTTTTCTTATAAGAAATTGGGTTGTTTTTTTCCACTCATTCTAAGGGCATCTGTTACTAAAACTGAAATACATTCTATCTTATTCAAGCTCTTCCAGAAAATATAGCAATAACATTTTCAGTGGCTAGCTTACCTTCCCAATGAGCTTTTAAGAGGCTTCCAATTCTACATTACTTTGTAATATATGCAGCCCATTCTAAGAAATCCATTTCACCAGGCCTACTCCCAGGGGGCCAGATCCTGAGTTAACTATGTATAAGATTTCAGCTATAAGACAATCTTCATAAAATGGGGAAAGAGCTCTAAAATAAATTAACCATTGCTGTGGTATCTTTTTCTTTGCAAGATTCCTTCTTTTCCTACTTACTCATACACAGTGTGTATGAGTGGCTGTACTTTGAGCCAAAATGTTTCTGTCTGGCAAATGATAGAAGATAATGTACAATAATGAAACCATATTGCTTATTTTCAGTACTAGCAGTTCATACATTTTCCCATTTATTTGGATTAATATAGAAGGTGCAAAGTCTGACCTAAAAAGATCCACCAGATGTAGCTCTGCTGGCAGGAAGTGTGATGCCTGAAAGGAAAAAGGCCGGAGAGTCAAAATTAGGTTGTTGTTCTTATTACATCCGTAGAAGAATCATCACTGCTTTTTTAAATTATGGTTTAAACACATAAAATATATTGTAATTTATGTTACCACTTGTCTTGTGTTTCAACAATTTCTATGTGATGCACTTTACATTGTAAATAAAGTTGCACCCCGTTTAGTACCTGTAATCTAATTTGTGTTTCTTCTTTGGGTAGCTACTTTCTGGTACTGGGATAAAAAGCTTATTTGGTAGCATGGGAGAAAGTCCTGGACCTTTCTAATCCTCCCTCTTAGCTAGCCGCTGCTGCTGCTGTTAGAACTGAACAAAGCTTCACAGGAGTGCTTTGAAGCAACCTTCAAAGTGTAAGAGCTGGGTGTCTGTGAGGTAAAAAGTCCATAGCTGTTCCCAAAATAATCAACCTATGCAGTCTGCCCCCTCTTCACAAAAAAAACCCAAGCTTCTCCTATTTACACTAGGACAGTGGTCCTCAACTTTTACGGTTTGGCGGCCCGGGAGGGAGGCGGATTGGCCCGCCGCTCGCACAACTCAAGCTGTGCCAGCTGCCGCTCGCACAAGTTGAGCTACTCATGCGTCCCGGTTCCAAATGGGCTGTGGGCCACGGCCCAGGAGAATCCAAGAATTTGCCCATATGTATATGTTTCTCATTTGAAAATACTATAGAATGCTTGCTGGAATTCATGTTTTGTTCCTTTAACTTTCTTCTTCATAAATCTTGCTTATCAGAGACAGGAGAAAGAGACTTGTTCTTGGGATTAACCACTTCCAGTCCAAGATGCTACCAGAAGCTCGACCATAAAACTGCTTTGTGAACCAGAGTGCCCCCCCCTATTCAAAAGTGAAGCAGCCAAGTTGCTTCACTGGACATTCCTTCAGTGGTGGTTTTAGTAGTTCAAAAATGCTCTTGTGCTCGCCTCAGCTACCGGACCTGCCAAACCAGAGCCTTGATATGACCCAGAGCATCTTGTAGAGCAGACACAAGTCACCACCAGGATTTGAAAGGACAAGATGAATCGCTATGTTTCCGTGGGGAAAAACGCCTTGTTGGTTCTGAGCCATTTTGTACAGGCCCAGGCATTGCTGGTTATTAGAGCCTGAAAACTGCAGCACAAGACTAACATAACCAGCCTGCCAAAAAGGTGTAAAGGATGACTGGTTAACATTAATTGCTCTTGGGGCAACAGGTGTGTCCCAAGTAGCAGTACAGTACTTTGTGTGTGTGTGCACCTAATTCCTGCTAATTGCATGGACGAGTCCCTGCAATTTTCTCAGCAAGATTTTCAGAAATGATTTACCATTGTCAGCTTTCTCCTCGGGTTGAGAATGAGTGGCAGGCCCCAAATGACCCAGCTGGCTTTATGCCCAAGGCAGGACTAGAACTTAAGTTTCCTGGTTTCTATCTGGGTTCCTTTAATCCCTAAGTATTGTACAACTATTAAAGAAAGCACAAGTTAGTTTGTGTTAAGAGTACAAATCCCATATACTCAACAGCAAACCTGTTCAGCAAGTCAGGAACATTGTGCAGACAAATTAGCACTCATAAATAGAAGAAATGGTATTATTAGCCAGCGAAATGCCATTGTTTGCCAAAACTCATGAAACCTTTAGGTAAAAAAAAAAATGAAAGAGCATGTGGTGCAGACGGAGCCTTCTCAGTAGCCGATCAATTATTGAGGGGAAAATAATGGAGACCTAGGAAAGGATGAGTAGAACAGAGTCAGCAAGGCTACACTGAATAGTGGGGAGTGCAGCACTCTTGGAAAGAGTTACAACAGGACAGAGCTCTGTAACTCGCACAGCAATAAACAAATTTAGGATGGGGTGCATCCATCATGTGCCCATGTAACGTCCTGAATTGTGCTATGCCATCCATCTGACCTGCTGCACAAAGTTCAGTGGCTACATTACAGGTAGTCCTCAACTTACAACCGCAGCTGAGCCCAAAATTTCTGTTGCTAATCCAGACAGTGAAGTAAATTTTGCTCCATTTTACGACCTACCTTGCCACAGTTATTAAGGGAATCGCTGCAGTTGTCAAGTTAGTAATACAGTTGTTAAGTGAATCTGGCTTCCCCATTGACTTTGCTCCTCAGAGGTTTGCAAAAGATGATCACATGACCCCGGGACATTGCTACCGTCATAAATATGAATCAGTTGCCAAGCATTTGAATTTTGACCATGTGACCAAGGGGCACTGCTGCAGTGGCCGTGTGAAAAATGGTCATAAGTCACTTTTTTTCAATACCATTGTCACTTCAAACAGTCACTAAATGAACTGTTGTAAGTCGAGGACTATCTGTATGGAAGGGCCGCCCTTGAGTGGACAACCTGCGGTAGCCATAATCCAAAGGAAATTCCCAAAGGTGGAAAGATGTGAGAAGCTAGGCCTGGGTTTTCAAATGCTCTGATCCAGAAGAAGGGAGAAGCCTGCAGGCAGTAATGTAAATGAACCAGCTAGCAGCTGGAAATGGTCTGATATAATGAGAAAAAGGTGTGGGGAGGAACGGTACTCAAGAGAGGAGCAAAAGGGAGCCGAAGAAAGGAAATTGCAGCTGGGTTTGGAAAAATGTGGTCAGTGGAGAAGAAGGTAATTGGCCTTTAGGCTGACAAGAGCTACAAAAAGCAACAGAAAGGATTGGGGAAGCCTGTGTGGTAAGTTAGAAAATGAAAATGAATGAGAAAAGAGAAAAGCTGCATAAATGGAAGAGAAACGAATGGATCTACTCTGGAGTGTGAGGTAGAAAACAGGGAATATTCTATTTGTGAGATGATAATCCTGAAAAAGAAGTACAGAAAAATAATCTGTGCGCTGAAGTTTGGGTTTTGCCAGTTTTACATAGATTTGGAAGTGAAGTGAATTGTTAACTATAACAATTACTTCATTTGGTCAATTAAAATCATTTATGTGTTATTGATATTTTCCTGCGGTATTGTTCCAAATGGCTTTGAGTGGTAATCATTTGCCTCAGTTTGTCATTTAGATAAGTTGAGTTATCTATAATTCTGTATCACTGTACAAATGATATAAATGGATACAAATGATGTAAACAATCTCAATTGTCCAGACTTCTTAAAAACAAGAGTTACTGCTGGGGATAATGTCTGAACAAAAATGTTGTCTCTGGCATATAAAGTATGAGAATTGAGTTTTTAATTGAATTAAAGTTTACTTTTTTTTTCTGGATTCCGAATCTCTGGCAAGAAAATACCATCTTTCAGCATCAACCATTGTTCTGAAGTGGATGTGTTGTGATGGGCCACACCCATCACAGCGGTCATCTTGTGAAGGCCCCCATAATACTCAAAATGTTAACGTTCCTATGTGGCCTACAAATATTAACCGTATTGTTTGTTTCCAGTAGTCTCATAATTTTTAAAAAACCTTACTGAGACAAACTGCCCAGAGTCATAGTATAGGGGAGATGGGTATAAAAATGTAATAAATAATAATTTTCACTTTCTAGTTTTGAATGTGGCAGATATAAATTACATGGCAGTAAGCAAAGGTGAGTTAAAATTCAGAGACCTATAGGAGAGTGTAAACATCAGAAAAAATAATAACGGGTGTATATACAGGTAGTCCTCGACTTACAACAATTCATTTTATGACCGTTCAAAATTACAACGGCACTGAAAATGATTTATGACCATTTTTCACACTTATAACTGATGCAGCATCCCCATGGTCACGTGATCAAAATTCAGATGCTTGGTAACTAACCCATATTTATGATTGTTACAGTGCTCAAGGGTCATGTGACCCCTCCTTTTGCGACCTTCTGACAAGCAAAGTCAATGGAGAAGCCAAATTCACTTAACAACTGGGTTATTAACTTAAAACAGTTGCAGTGATTCATTTAACAAATGTGGCAGAAAAGGTCGTAAAATGGGACAAAAATCACTTAACAAATGTCTTACTTATGAATAAAAATGTGGGGCTCCGTTGAGGTCGTAAGTTGAGGACTACTTTTATTATGATTTTGGCTGAGCAGCTTACTCAGATTAATTGATATGGAGCCTGTTTTTATTTCTTCTATTCCCCCATTGCACACATCCACATAATAGCCTGTAAAGACATGCTACACTCTGCAAGCTACAGCTTTTGTCCAAAAAAGATCAAAAATTTTGCTTCAAATTTAAAACATTACCTTGGGGCATTTGCTCATGACAGCTATAGTAAGATGACAATTCCAAATTTTAGCTTCTCCAACAGTAGAGGATTAATTGATGAAAACATGAAACAAGATGTAATTTCTCTCTTCTTTCAAATATTGCCAGAATGTTGATGAATTTATATTACAAGAGTGAAATGCCCCGTGAAATATTCCAAATTGATTTTGTTCCATCGGGCCAAATTTCACAGTCTGGATTGGAGCATTGGAGAGACCAGCCTAACTTCCAGCTTCCTGCCACCTTTTCTTAGAGATTCTTCTGGTGTGTGGCTACTGTAAACTTTTTTGTGTTCAAGGGCTGTTCCTTCCATAATGAAACAATGCTTTAACTCGAGGGTCGCCAAACATGGCCATTTTAAGATTTGTGGACTTCAACTCCCAGAATTCCTCAGCCAGCCAGCATGGCTGGATGAGGAATTCTGGGAGTTGAAGTCCACAAGTCTTAAAGTTGCCAGGTTTGGAGATCTCTGCATGATCTACTACAGCATATTTCCATAGAAAAACTATATCTACTGACCAGCAAATGGAAAAGTGGAAGCAGTCTTCAATACCTATGTTTGCAACCCAGACATCTAGAATCACCTCGGAATGCCAGATCCAACCTCCAATCTAACCCAAGCAAATTGGTGACAAGAGCCCACCAGCCTCTATCTCTGAACTGTGCTGCCTCCCCCTCCCCACACACACACACACCTGCTGTCCCACTCCTGTCTCAGTCAGTAGCAGTGGAAGAAATGGAGCCAGCCCCATCTTGAGAAATGTGTGAGAGAAGCATTCACATTCAGATTAATAAACTAACATGGTAATCGCAGCCCTCAGAACAGCTGGATCAATCTAAATAGTGCTGCTTAAACAGTCTTGTTTTGTTTGGAGAATTGGGAGGAGGAAAAAAAACCAGGCCTTTTTGGTGCTGAGCTCAAAACACACACCATATAAGCACATTTTGATTTCAGCGTGGAACATTCCAAAATTGAAACCTGACTGAATTCCTCTGCCACAGGCAAAGTGATTGAATCCCAAACTTAGGAACTGGGGGGTGGGGGGGAATACCAGGACATGCTTCCGTTCCATGCAGACTCTAGTTTTCCTGTGGAAACAGCTAGAAAGCAAACTAGACGAACCTCAGTTATGACTGGGTAGTGGACTAGATAGATGGACCTCAAAAATCAACAAGGGGTCTGAAAAACTGCAAAGGAAAAGGCATTTGGTGGGGGAGGGGATAGAATTGTAGCATGGAAAAATCTGGGTGAATTGTAGGATGGATTTTGGGAGGCTGCAGGGACCACAGATATGAGGCAGGGAAGATCCATGCGAGTAATCACTTACTCCAATACCTTACTTACTACAGACCTGCAGTATAATCAGAGCCACATTTAAAATGACAAATGGGGAGGGGGAGCTGATAATTATCAAAGAAGCAGGAGGCACAGAGAAATAAATAACCTTTTCCTGCCTCGTTATAGGCCTGAGGAAAATCCCTTTTTGAAGCTGCTGTTGCATTTGGCTCTCATTTTAGTCTCTAAAGAAAATTCTGGTTTCCTGTGAGGCCTGTTAAGTTCCACCATATCCAGCCAATAATAATACCACTTGACCTGACATCAATGCTTTTGAAAACTCATAAACATATAAAGCAAAATGATATTCTTGGATAGATTTCATACTGAATTGCAATCTGATTGCAAATTGTATTTTCCTAATCCTATTTGTATGCCATGAAGAGGGTATAGGTATAGTGGCTAAGGCACCAGGCCAAAAACTGGGAGATGGTAAGTTCTAGTCCTGCCTTGGGCAGGAAGCCAGCTGGGTGACCTGGGGCCAATCCCTCCCTCTCAGCCCTAGGAAGGAAACGAGGGCAAATCATTTCTAAAAACCTTCCAAAAAACCTGTTGGGACTAGTCCAGGCAGTTAACATTGACTTAAAGGACCGTGCACGCATACAGACATGATTGTATAGTGCACCTTCAAGACTGAAAAATTGACTAGCTGGCTATATTTATTTATTCAATTTGTATAGCTGCACATCTCAAACCAGTGATTCTGGGCAATGAACAATCATCAAAACAATTCAGTTAAAAAAATACAAACAATTAATATAAATAGCCAAAAGATATTATAACCCATTGCATTTATTTTAAATTTGTGTTATTTGAGTAATTTTCAGCATTACATCACCAGGAACTAGCATCATGTGGATTATACATAAAAGCAGTGATTATATTGTAGTCTGTCCACTCAGAACTGAGCTTGTACATTTTCTACTTTTTACTTAATGTTCTTCTGTTTAATTTATTTCTAGGCTTTCTGGCTTGCAAAATATGAAGATTATGACAAAGAATGCTTCATACCAAGATCATGATTGTTTAGGACAAATTAATTGCAAAAATTATAGATTTCTTCTCTGTGCCATTTGGTATTATTTCTATGGGTCATAACTTGCTTCCAAACCTAATGGGAAGGGAGAAAGGAAGTCAGTCTTTCAATGACATGTTGGATGGAATTGAAATGAGGATATAAAAAAAAATACAGCCATATTACTTTTGTGTAATCATCCATTGAATTAAAAGGAAACACCTGTAGGAGGACAGCACCTCCCCCCAGAAAGAAATATTTGGGGGAATATTAAAAAGCAGAATATTATATTTCCCAAAGGAATACAGTAATGAAGAAAGAAAATCTTAAAAGACAGAAGCCAGCCCCCCAGAAACCAGCCCCAGCCCCTCTCCCCTAGGCAGAGGCCAACTCTGTAGAAATGCAGATTTGATCATCCTATTCAGAAAGGTTGGGGCCAGGAAGCTTGGAGCTGATGAGATTAGAAAGACAAAGACCCCTAAAATCTACATACCCCACCAAAACTCTAAAGACATAACTTTTAGGACATAATAGGATTAACCCGCCAATTCCAAAAAAGAATACACTCAAAAGCTCAGATCAAAGTTCAAGCCACAGGAACGGGAAACAACTCCAAACACAAAAGCCCAAGAAGGTATAAAAACCCACCACTCCCAGCTACATGTGGCCAGCTTTCCCAGAGCCACATTTCTGTCTTGTAGTTCTGCTCTTCAATAAACTACAACCTTTCTAAAGCAGTCTCCATTTTGTTTATTCCCAGCTTGGACTGGATCCTGATAAAAGTTTTTCTTTCAACACACCTTTAGAGGAACTCCCAATTTGCAGAAGCAATTATCTTCTAGGTTGGCTTGAAATGAAATGGAAGAGTCAATTATCTCTTAAACCTCCACCCTTTCAGCATATTATCTCTCAATCTCATTAAAATTAAGCTTCAGTTCTGAGCCAGACTTCACAGTCAAGCAAACTCCTTTGGTGTAGCTTTTCTGATCTTTCAGAATTCATGAAAGGGAAGCCATGGCTGAATTCTAATACAGAAATACCCATTACTCTATTTTAGAGGCAAACAAAAAAATAGAAAGTAGTAGCCAAAATAATTTAAATGCAAAACATGGAAGGAATTACAGTTATACTGTATCTAGTACCATTACTATATCTGTATAATTTACTGTTGCTTCCCATTCCTTTTTATCTTTGCAAATCCTACTTTTGAACTTTAATTTAATCAAGTACAGTTGTGCTTTTAGATTTAGTCCATATGAATAGGCTGATGTTTAAATTCCATTGCTGAAAGACAGCCCATATTAGCTCCATTTTCAGCTTATCCAGTGCTTACTGCCTCAAAAGAAAGTGTTGACATGCAAGAAAACAAGTATTCAAAATCCTAACTTGTTATTAGGCATGATAGTTGTTGCTTTAGAATGATGAATACACTTCTGTCTAGCCTGTTTGGTGGAAATTAAAATCTCTTACATGAGTATGCAGGTATCCTTGACAGATAGGCAGGGAATTCACATAAGGGCCATCTCAAATGAACAGAAAACCAAGTATCTTGATGAAATTGAGACACTTTTCCAGAGCAGATGCATCAAAAGCTTGGTTCTTATCAAACCAGTAAGCCTGTTGTGTTGAATCACTTCAGAGTGTTGGAAACCAAGTCCATATGTACCTCCAAAATGAGCAAACCAAAAAGACATTCCACATAGAAGCAGAGCTATAGAAGTTTTGTATTTAGTCTCCCTTTAATTTTAACATTTGGAGAAGGGGGAGGAGCTCCTTTTCGGTTAACTAAGCAGCATAAAAATCACACAAACTGTTACTTGCTGTTGGTAGTAGAAGAATCCTTGCATGTTTTAACTATGACCATGATATCTAAGCCAAGCCAGCTTACTTCACCCTATAGTGAAGTAAGGAAGGAATATAGGAAGGAATCCTATGTACATTGAGAGCCTAAGGGAAAGGTCAGGTTGAGAGGCTTGATGCTGGTCAGTCCTAGCTAGCCACCTACTAGTGCTATTAACTAGTGACAATAATCCAAAACTGGATCAGAAGTATGTTTGAGTTATGTACCATATCTCTACGTACCTCTTCCCTTTAAAGTTTGTCTCGGAAACTCAACTAAATCTATCCCTAAGCATCATCTCTTTGTCTAAATCAGCATGTCTCAACCTTGGCAACTTTAAGGTGTGTGGACTGCAACTCCCAAAATTCCAAGTTGCCAAGATTGAGAAACCTTGCTCTAAATATTGCAAATTTAGTTTTTTGTTTTGAACTTAGCTCTTTCACAGTTATGTTTCTTCAATTTTATACCTAGATATGTTCAAGACATGGAAAGTCAAATGCTATGCAATGATACACTATCTTAACATCAAAACACTTGGCAATTTAATCCTACTATCTAATTCGGCATTATGGTGTAACCTCTGATTTCTCAGGCGTTACCTTCCCAATTTAACAACGATTAGTACATCAGACTAGTAAAAAAGCCTAATGTAACTTGTATGCCTTTCTTTCTTTATATATGATTAGATATCATCAATTGCTGATAATCCTGAAGTCCTTTTCTCTTCCTTTGCTATTTTTACTATAAGTAATAGAATCAGGAGAATTCTGAGAAATCCTGACTAATATCTACATGCAATCTTCAGTCTGGGTACCAAGAATTACATTTATATAAGCCCTTTCTTTCAAACACCATGATGAATTATGATGTCCTCTGATGATTTTTCAAGGAAGTATCTAATTGTATGCAGTTATGTCTATAAACTGAACCCTAATAAGATGGAATAGCTCTGGATTTGGGGTGCTTTGGTCTTTGGAAAATTGCCATCTTTGGTCTTGGATAGGTTGCACTGTCCCAGACAGACCTGGTGCATAACAAGTCCTCCTTGAGGAGCAGGTGGCAGTTGTAGTTTGTGTAATTATGGGTTGTGCATCAATTATATCCTTTCCTGGACCAATAAGCCCTGCTCACAGTCACCGATTGCCTAGTCACCTCCTGTTTTGACCAATACAAAGCACTCTACATGGGACTGCCTTGAAAAGTATCCAGAAGCTTCAATTGATTCAAACTGTGGCACCCTGCATGATTTAGTGCAAATCTAGATTTGCATACATGTCACTTGTCTTGCGAGAGCTGCATTGGTTGCCCATTTGTTTCCGAATCCAATTTTGAGTGCTAATTATCTCCTTTAAAGCCCTACATGGCTTGGAGGCAGGTTATTTGAAGGATAATCTTTTCCCGGTTATATCTACCTAACCCACAGGGTGGGAAGGCAGAGCTTGTTACAAGTCCCCTCTATTAAGGAGGTCCATCTAGTGGAACCAAGAAGGTGGTCCTTCTCTAAGGTGGCTCCCTTCCCTGTGGGGCGTCATCCCTGCAGAGATAGGATTGCCCCCCTCACCTTGATACTCTTCCAAAAGATCCTGAAGACATGGTTCTTCCAGTGGGCTTGGGTGATATGGAGCCCATCAGTGGTTTGGTTGATTGTTGTTGCTAGGGGGAATGGGAGTTTATTGGGTTTTGTATTTGGGATTTACTTCTGTAAGCCATCCAGACTCACTGTGAATGAATTGCAAAGCCATGTACATTTTCTTAATTAATTAATTAATATGGGAACATACACTTAATTTTAAAGATAGACATGCATCTGAACTATTTGTACTTATTATTTTTTAGCCATCAGATTTGCCAAAGTGTAATTTGAGTTATTCAGCCTATTAACTTGTAAATTATAAAAACTGATACTGAAAGCCCAGGAAGGCCCTGGAAATACCTCTTGGTATGCTTCCGGATGAGGTCTAATGCCAAGCACGATATCCCTGAAGAATTGAGTTTGGCACAGCAGCAGATTTCCCTGCTGACATCTGGGCAACTGCTCTTTGTGAGGAGACTGCCGGAATCTTGTTTTTGCGCTTAACTTGTGAGGTAAACGATTGGGAGTCGAAGGGTTTCAATCATGCTCACAAATGCAATACCCTATGTAATGCACATAAGATTTGCAAAAGTCTTGTTTTCTTAAACATTATGACTATACAGTAATAAGCAGTTTCAGGTGTCAAAGTTAAATAGTAGGCACTAACAAGAAAATTAATATTTCCGTGGAAATTAAAAGTTAACTAATTATAAGGCAGATAAAAAGAAAAGCTCCTCACATTATTCAGGAAATATTAATCAGTAGTTATTTGTGTGTCAAAAGGTCTTGTCATAACCTTAGTTATGAGCAAGCAACTTACTGGTGTATTCTGTTCAATCATCTCAACTTTTCTCTTTCTGAGAGCAAAACTCTTTCTGTGATTTGTTTATCTTCACAACCAATTCGGGGAAATTGAATTTTCAAACAAGTCAGGAATCAAACAACAAAATTCATGGTTTCTCCTTTTGACTGACCAGAGTCAAGTAATAAAGAAACCAGCTTAGCCTAAGTTGGCAGGGAAAGCCACATGAGGTAACTGAGAGGCATGTAGGGTTCCAGTGCTTTTCCAGAGTAAACAGTAAACCTGCTATACAGATAGTCCTCAACTTACAACCTTTTGTTTAATGATAAAGTTACAACATCACTGAAAAAAGTGACTTATGAGCAATTTTCAGCAGCATCCCCATTATCAAATGATCAAAATTCAGACGCTTGGCAACTGAAATGTATTTATGATGGTTGCAGTGTCCTGGAGTCACCTTTTGTGACCTTCTGACAAGCAAAGTCAGATTCACTTTACAACCGTGTTACTAACTGGCAAAGCACTGGCCGCCCAATTCATTACGAGCCAGAATCTCTTTCTTGCCCATACTTGCTATTTATGCCTTTAATTGTCAATAGGTTAAATGTGTAAAGATGTCAGCTACTCCTTCCAAACAGATCAGGCTTGTGAAGATTATGATGGCAAAAAAGATTTAGTATTTTCTGGAGCGCTTTGTTCCAGCAGTTGTCATGACTTTTCCAACCCAGATATGATAGCCCTATACTAGCATTTATGCTAATAATTGTGTTTGTTGATCAGTTGAATCTTCTATCATAGTATTTGATTGTTCCACTTCTTCTATTATATTCTGTGTAGTTGATTCTTTAGTTGTAATCAATGTTTGGGTTCGTATATCTAGGCTGACATCATGTTCTTTTCTGTAGCTTCTTATTTCATCAGAAGCTATAAGAATAGTTTCATATATTGCTTTCAACATAGAGAGAATCTGTTCCTGATCTTCATCCATGTTCTCTTAGTGGTATGTTAAGTTAAAAGCTTTACAATTTTGTCACTGAGTATAGAACACTTTATATATATATATATATATAAAGTCCAAATTTTTTATAATCCTTTTTCCAATTTTACTTCTTTTTTGTAAGTAAGAACCCAAATCTTCAATAAGAATAAGAAATCTTTTAATCCCCAAATTTTGGAAAGATAGAAATCCAGTTAAAATTAGGTTATTCTTTCAACGTTTTCAACTCCCCTGGATAGTCAGTCGCCGCTGTTTTTAGAGACTGGGATAGAATTTCTCTTCCCTCTCTCCACAGGGGGGAAAATACTTTGGGTAGCTTATACAGGTAGAAAAAATAGGATTGGAGAGAGGTAGATCTCACCCAGTCTCATCCGCGCTGCTTTGTAGGTGCCTGGTGGTAAATTTGACTTTGGCTGCCTGCAGCCTAGTGACAGGTCATATTTCTATGGCCGGTCTTTCGTCCACCGGTTTGGAGGGCTGCCCCGGATCGAGCAGAAGGGCTACCACCCTCCCGTGATCAAGCGGAGGTCCCCTCCTTGCTTGTCGCCCCTACAGGGCGACTTTCAACCCTTTCCAGGGTCTCCCAGCGGTGCGAAATCGGAAGTGAAAGACGGAGCTCGCCTTCCAAGCGTCCGCGGAAGCTGCGGTGGCAAACCAGAAGTCTGCATTGGATTTTTTTTGTATATATGAAAAAAAGATAGTGTTTTAATCGTTTGTCAAATTTGGCAGTTGTGCTATTTTAATTAAGACTAGAAATTATGACAGAGTTGTTGTGAGCACTTGACTAAAAGTTTTGGTTTGGTGCATTACTATGGGTATTTTTGGAAGTTATGAAACTGCTCTTTAGAATTGTATTCTGGTGGTTTGTGGTTTCTTTCCTTATCTTGAACCTGTCATTGAATTTTTCCTGTATTAAATTTGTTTGCCTCCTGATTTCTTTATGTCTTTGGGCGTAGTGACACCCATTGTTGCTTAATGGTTTTTTCTTTTTCTTTAATGTAAGTGCACATTCTTTTATGCATTCTTTGTGTTTTTGTAGTTGTGCCCGCCCTTTAGTTAATAGTGAACACTGCCTTTCCCATAAATAAGGGTCAGCTTGTTTGCTGGGATAATGTGTTCCATTACTCAACTACTCAACTCATTTTTTGCAGAACTACTCAACTCATTTTTTGCATCCGTATTTACACAAAGGGAAAAAACAGTCCAACCTATCAAAAACAGTACCATAAAAAACAGATTAGAAACACAAGTTAAGATAAGCAAGAAAATGGTAAGTGAGCACCTGTCCACCTTAGATGAGTTCAAATCATCAGGACCAGATGGACTACACCCCAAGGTTCTGAAGGAACTGGCAGATGTGATCTCAGAACCACTGAATTATATCTTTCAAAGATCCTGGAGCACTGGGGAACTACCAGAGGACTGGAAAAGAGCTGATGTAGTTCCCATCTTCAAAAAAGGTGAAAAAATGGATCCAGGAAACTACAGACCTATTAGCCTGATCTCAATACCTGGGAAGATCTTGGAAAAGATAATCAAGCAATGAATCAGTGAACACCTAGAGGCAAATAAAGTCATCACCAAAAGCCAACATGGGTTTGTCAAAAACAGATCATGCCAGACAAATCTTATTGCATTCTTTGACCAGGTGACAAAATTAGTGGACCAGAGAAATGCTGTGGATATAATTTACTTGGACTTCAGTAAGGCATTTGATAAAGTAGACCACAACTTACTACTTGATAAGATAGAAAAATGTGGGTTAGACAGCATCACCAGATAGATTCGTAGCTGGCTGACCGGCTGTACTCAGCGTGTGGTCCTCAATGGAACTGCATCTATATGTAGGGAAGTGTGTAGAGGGGTGCCCCAAGGCTCTGTTCTGGGCCCAGTGGTCTTCAACATCTTCATCAATGATTTGGATGAGGGGAAAGATGGGGAACTCATCAAATTTGCAGACGACACTAAGCTGGCAGGAATAGCCAACACTCCAGAAGATAGGCTTAAGATACAGAAGGCTCTTGAGAGACTTGAACATAGGGCGCTATCTAATAAAATGAAATTCAATGGTGAAAAAAATAAGGTTCTACATTTAGGCAAGAAAAACCAAATGTACAGGTATAGCATAGGTGGTACCTTGCTCAATAGTAGCAATTGTGAGAGGGATCTCGGAGTTCTAGTGGACAATCACTTAAATATGGGCCAGCAGTGTGCTGCAGCTGCCAAAAAAGCCAACACAGTGCTAGGCTGCATTAACAGAGGGATAGAATCAAGATCACATGAAGTGTTAATACCACTTTACAATGCCTTGGTAAGGCCACACTTGGATTACTGCATGCAGTTTTGGTCACCACGATGTAAAAAAGATGTTGAGACTCTAGAAAGAGTACAGAGAAGAGCAACAAAGATGATCAGGGGACTGGAGGCTAAAACATATAAGGAACGGTTGCTGGAATTGGGAATGTCTAGTGAGTCTAATGAAGAGAAGGACGAGGGGGGATATGATAGCAGTGTTCCAATATCTCAGGGGCTGCCACAAAGAAGAGGGAGTCAAGCTATTCTCCAAAGCATCTGAAGGCAGGACAAGAAGCAACAGATGGAAACTAACCAAAGAGAGAAGCAACCTAGAACTAAGGAGTAATTTCCTGACAGTTAGAACAATTAGCCTACTACAGTCCATGAATATTATCCAAGAACATGAGGATAGAGTTCTTGTAAAGCTTCACTTGGATTTCAAGTTCCTCTCTAATAGGCATGTAGTTTGGCAAACTCCACAGCTATCTGAATATTGAAAGGGCCATGAATGACATACTTTACTATGTCACAATAGCATCCTGTCAACCTGATTTTACTTGAATCATTCTGAGATGAATAGCAGTGAGAAAAGAAAAGAGGTATTCAGTGAACTTTTTGGAGACACTCACAATGTTGCCAAAAATGCACAATAAGGCAAGTATTTCAATATAGATCGCTATAGATTCAGTTTGATACTGGGTAGCAATCTAAGCTCATCAATACCTGGAGAAGTTTTCTAACTTGGCTGCATCTTTCTGAAGCTATGAGCTGATTGAGGATGCTCTTGACTCACACCAATTTGCAGAGAACACTCAAATTCTCAGATAAACCAAGAAAAGATTTTAAATTGAGATGGCTACTAAACATGAGCAATACAATCCCCAAAGTTTCCATGTAGGAATGGGAAAACTTCCACTTGAAACATTAATTCAGCATTAACTGAATTGTGAACTAGATGAGCTAAGGAGTTGCATCCTTAAGAGGGACATGGTTGGATAAAGCAGCTTTAAATAATTCTAATTTTCTTAAACAAATAAGAACCACTGATTTTATAAATAGCTCATATTTACAGCTGTATAAACAATGAGTAAAGGTAAAGATTTCCCCTGTCCAGTTGTGTCCGACTCTAGGGCGGTGGGGCTCATTTACGTTTGTTCACCAAGGGAGCCAGCATTGTCTGAAGATGCTTCCATGGTCATGTGGCTAGCATGACTATATGCCAAGGTCAATGGTGGGATTCAAATATGTGAACAACCAGTTCTCTGTGTGGATGCCGCTTCTGGAAGTCCATTCTAGGCCTGGGCAACAAAAAATTAGCTACCAGTTATGCTGAAGTGGTGCGAACTGGATGAATCCCACCACTTGCTGAGGTGCACAGGACACTGTTAACTTCCCGCCAAAGTGGTACCTATTTATCTACTCACATTTTGAACTGCTATATGGACAGGAGCTGGGGCAAGTAACAGGAGCTCACCCCATCCCACAACACTCAGGTCTCAAACCCAGGCTGTCAGCTTTCCTGCTGACAAGCTCAGCTTCTTTAACCACTGAGCCATTGCGCCCCCATAAACAATGAGATTTAATATAATATGAAAAATAATTATAAATAAAGGTATGCTTAATTGGTGAGGAAAATTGTTGTCTCAAAAAGAGTCAAACCTTTGGCATTCTTCATCTCTCATACTGTGTGAAGTTTTTAACTGCTGATTGCTTCTGCTTCCCAAACAGAAAGAATTTGCGGAATTTCTGAAGAGCGCAGGACCCCGCCTTGTTGTGGTGAACTTTACAGCAAAATGGTGTGGGCCTTGCAAAATTGTTCGTCCTTTTCTTTTTGTAAGTGAAAAGTTTTTTTTAAAATCCTGTATCATTCCTTTTCTTTCCCCTCCCATTGACATTCTAAAATGTACTTCCTACTGGTTGCTTAGATTCCTTCCTCAACCCTCTGTTCTTCCCCACAAGTTAAATGAAGCCTAAATACAACTGCATTTGCTCACATCCGTGTCTTGCTAAGTTTATTTATTTTTTTTACATACTTGATTTATTACAATTATTTAGAAACTCTCTTCAATATATAGATGCTCCCAAAGTAAATAATTGGTATCATGAGCAGTTATTTGTAAATATCAACATGATAATGGAAAAGACAATAATCCTTTTTTAGGTCAGAGCAATTGATTGAAACTGCCTTGCAAAGGGACAGTGTCTTTGCATAAGTGGTCCTGTTGAGGCAGGACTAATAAAACATGTTATGACATTGTGGCATACGTTTCATCTTTTTTGGCAACATGGTTAGGGCCATATGTCTATGCATGCTTGGCCTTCTTCCCTTTGCCGGAAATACATCCCCCAAAATATGGATTCTTATCGTCTCTCTTTGAACCTCTTAATTCATATTTCTGTCCTCCCTCACTCCCCACTCTAGCATCAGATTGTAAATTCCTTGGTCTTTTTGTATAATTGGGTACAGAAGCATTAACACGTGATGCTGTTATAGTAACAGTCTGAACAAAAATAACCCTAATGCGAGTGAATGGAAATAGTGCATATTCTCTGTACTGTAATTCAGACATTTATTTGATATGGCATGATGTAGTCAAGACCAGGGATGAGAAGGACAGTATTTTGTTCATCTGGACCATCCATTCCATACCTTTATAGAGCCCTTTTTAAAAGCTATATGGCAAAGAAAACTATTTTTTTTAATTTGGCAAAGTTACAGGAGCATGAGTGGGGATAGGGAAGAAGAGATAATTGTTTGCCTATGTGGACGCTCACCCAAATCAGTGGAAGCATATCTAGTTGGAATGATAGCAATGAAGATGTTTTTTAAAAAATCCTACAAGAAGTCAATTGCAAGCAACTTATGTGTTGTGCCAAGAAAACAACCTGGGGAAGTCCCTGTAATTTCTGGGAATCGAACTAAATTTGAGGGAGACTTTAACCTAAGGTCATTTTTAACAAATGTGCGAATGACAGCAATTCAAAAGCAGTGATTTTCCCAGCATGGGATGGGAGCTGTTCTCTTCCTTGAACTTAACAAAAGAGAAGAGGGAGATACAGGAACAGTGCAAGACTATTGCCAATGTGTACATTATCTTAGTTTCTTTTTAGCAGGATACAACTTGATGCTAAACCTCTCTTCATATCTGAGTCATAGCTATAGGTACTGAAGGATAACACTCAAGAAAAGCATCAGATTTACCTGTACCTATAGAGAGTACCTATAGAGAGTAAAAGATTAGAAATGCAACAGTGGGCTATAAGGAGAGCACCTGTAGAAGAGATGTTTTATTTTAATATATCAAAATATAAAATCCTTTGGATTATTTGGCTGAAGTATTTAAGACAAGCTGATTATCTGCTGCTTTTCCAGCAGTAAGGTGAACCAAGCAAGCCATAGATCTCTCAAGAAAGTATTAAGCCCAATACGGGATACAGAGCTGTCACAGAGTTGGCATTCTTGTAAAAGATAAAGGAGTCCCTGCAGATTTTACTCCACTAATCATAGCCAACCTTAGAAGGTGGTGCTCACCTCCATTTCTAGGCCATTGAGCCAGCACTGTCCGAATGTGGCCAACATGACATCACACCATAGCGCAGAGTGTGCAGTGAAACATGGAATGCTACCTTCCCACTAAAGTGGTACCTATTTACTTGCATTTACATGCTTTCAAACTGCTAGATTGGTAGGAGCTGAGGCAAGTGACAGGAACTCACTCCATTACATGGGGATAGGGCTTGAACAGCCAGAGAATAGACATTCTTGTACTTCTTCCATAAAACAAAGAGACCCTTGCCCATATCGTATAGAATTTATAGAATCATTTTATTCAAAGAATTAAGAGATTTAGAGATTATCCAATTTTAATAGCTTTTATTTCAACTCCTGCTACACCAACACGCAAACACAATCCCTGGCCACAAGATTCCTAGCATGACCAACAGGCCATCTAAGTGAAGGTAGTGGTGAATGCCTGAGCAAATCTATTATGCATAAGATTTTAATTTTTAAAGCTGTTTTCCTTAATCCCATATTCACTTTCAATAGTGCCTGCTTGGGACTGGACTAAGTTCTTCTTTGAAAATGATTTCAGAAGGTACTGCCAGGGAATTATTTTTCAGAGTCATGGCTGACTGCATCTTGAATTCCATCTTGTCCCCATGCTAAGACTCACAAAATATTTAGGTATATACAAGGCCTGCATTTCCAGTGATCCACAGTCATCTTCAGAAGTGTTCATGTTCTGCAGGTCATCATATTAACCAATTAAGCACTGGTCATCCAATAGGCTAAATCACAACAGCTTAAAATATTTGGAAACCCAACTAATTAATCAATAAGCATTATTTATGGCTTTTTGGTTTGTTTATACTACTTTAAAATGTTGTGCAGAGGAACTGATTCATAGTTGACGAGAGAACAATCGTATATTTATGATGTCTGATGTGTTATGGTCATGATCTGGATGAAGGGCATATATTTTTTTATCAGATTCATATCCTATCCTAATTATAAGATTCTTGGCAGCTCACCTTAATAATGGAGCACAAGAATATCAAACACAGTATTTTATAAAATATAATGTTGGGGATGAATAAAACTTAAATGGGAGGTGAATTCAGAGGGCTGGCCTCATCACAGAAAAACAACAGATTTCTAGATTTCAGCCCCTTAACCTCTCAACAATGGGGGATAGCCCTCTGGTTTTTTCAGCACAAAGTAGTCAGGCAAAGTTTCATGGGAAGATGTTATCCTGCAGTGAATAGGACACCAAAGCCATAAAGGTCTTTATGGGTTGAAATAATCACATATCTATCTTTCACCCCATGAAGCAATAATTTCATTCTAAATAAACAAAATCCTTGTTTCAATATCTTGAAATTCATTATGTCTTTCCATCCATTGTCTTTGTAACTCTTTATTTTTTCTCTCTTAGAGGTACAACTTTACATTGTAAGAGGAAGGAGAGAAAAACCAGAAGTGGAATTATATCACATTTAATATCTAAATTTTGTTCCATTTTTGTTCTGAAGGAATTGGCTGTTCGATATGAAAATGTCCTATTCTGTATTGTTGATGTGGACTTAGCAGAAGTGAGTACCTCAATCCACAAGGATTAGATGCCTCCTTGAGCAGCTTTCTGCAGTCCTAGTTAGGATGACGAAACTTCTAATCCAACTTCTTAGAAATGATAGAAAATATTTGTAGCTCGGGTGATAGACTTTGGTGGTGGTTTGTTCTCAAGGCTTGCCATTTAGCTTCCAAATGTTTCGTCACCGGGCTAGCATCCTCAGTGGGATTTCTGAGGAAGCCTACGAACCCATAAGGAGCCATATCAATCGAGAGACCAATAAACAATGGCACTGACCACTCTTCACACAACATCGCCAGCAATCACACGGCGTGTCACATGGCATGACCAGCCGATCACATGACCCACTGACCACATGAGATCAGTAAAAGTGGAGAAGAACTGAAAGAAGACACTTCAACCGAGAATAGAATAGAGTAGAGTAGAGTGGAGTGGAGTGGAGTGGAGTGGAGTAGAGTAGAGTAGAGTAGAGTAGAGTAGAGTAGAGTAGAGTAGAGTAGAGTAGAGTAGAGTAGAGTAGAGTAGAGTAGAGTAGAATAGAATAGAATAGAATAGAATAGAATAGAATAGAATAGAATAGAATAGAATAGAATAGAATAGAATAGAATAACATCCGAAGTCTAGGATGTTACCTAGCCTGGTGAAGAAACATTTGGAAGTTAAACAGCAACTTAACATCAAAGAAGAGGGAGTCAAGCTATTTTCCAAAGCACCGGAGGGCAGGACAAGAAGCAACGGATGGAAACTAATCAAGGAGAGAAGCAACCTAGAACTAAGGAGAAACTTCCTGACAGTTAGAACAATTAACCAATGGAACAACCTGCCTCCAGAAGTGGTGAATGCTCCAACACTGGAAGTTTTTAAGAAAAGACTGGACAGCCATTTGTCTGAAATGGTAAAGGGTTTCCTGCCTGAGCAGGGGGTTGGACTTGATGACCTCCAAGGTCCCTTCCAACTTTTATTATTATTATTATTATTATTATTATTATTATTATTATTATTATTATCATTATCATTATTATCATTATCATTATTATTATTATTATTATTATTATTATTATTATTATTATTATTATTATTATTATTATTATTATTATTATTATTATTATTATTATTATTATTATTATTATTATTATTATTATTAAAGTCCGGAGAACAAACCACCACCACCAACAACTTCTTGTTCTTAAAGGGCAACAGATAGAAACATCTGTATTAGAATCTTAACTGCTTGGTTATCATCAGTTATTCTAACCCAACTAAACTCTACTAACGGGAGATAATCAGCCCTTGGAACTTTGAATGAAAGCAAATCCTGAACCTGAGAGCCAGAACAGGCTTTGGTCGTCCAATTAAGGAATCCTGCAAAACACTGACCATACGGTCCTTCAGAACTGGAACCTCCTAATACTGGACAGCTCCCAGTTAGAAATGTCCTTTTGTTAACTCTTTTTATAAAATCATGTTTGCAGCAATATCAAAAAATCCTATTAACCCTAGGTTATATTGCAGAGCTGATGTCATCTAAACATACAATATTACCAACAAGCCAATCCCAACAAAGGTGTGCACTAGGCTTAGCAGAATCCTAGTCATTGAGTACACAAATGTTCAGCAGTTGCGAAGTGACTTCTTTCAATCTTAAACAACATTTTAAGCCAGAGTTTCTCAATCTTAGCAACTTTTAAGACGTGTGGACTTCAACTGGTTGGGGAATACTGGGAGCTGAAGAATAGGGATAGGGATAGGGATAGGGATAGGGATAGGGATAGGGATAGGAGCAGAGTAGAGTAGAGTAGAGTAGAGTAGAGTATATAGAGTAGAGTAAAGTAGAGGAATCGAATCGAATCGAATCGAATCGAATAGAATAGAATAGAATAGAATAGAATAGAATAGAATAGAATAGAATAGAATAGAATAGAATAGAATAGAATAGAATAGAATAGAATAGAATAGAATAGAATAGAATAGAATTTCTTTATTGGCCAAGTGTGATTGGACACACATGGAATTTATTTCCAGTGCATAAGCTCTCAGTGTACAGACATACATTTTAAAGTTCTAATGACTGAGAAACACTTTTTAAACTATTACCACCTTGGAAATATCTTATGCTGTTTCCTCATGAACTTTTCAAGTCTTTACCACCAGACGAGTGGAAGGTTTAAGAAGGAGTCATGTAACTAGTCTTCATTCCCTTGGCTGTTTCTCAAGGGATTGGGTTACCACTTCAACCCTACTTTGCCTGGTAACAATGGATGGCAATAGAAGAGCATTTCTTCCTCTTATTTCTTCTGGCAATGGTGGGCAGCAATTTGATTGGTTCAGCTCTGTTTTTACCATCTTGCTGGCATTAAAGCACAATTTTGCCCACTTAGAAGTAGTTTGGAAGCCTCCCAGGTTATGGATTAATCAATCAAACTCCCATGGACCAGCTATAACTGGTCAATGCTCATGTTAAGGGTATTCTAAAAATGCACACACACACATACACAAATTAATCCTTATGCAAATATTGATGATTTGCTGTTTATCCTCTGTCCTCTTTGTAGGATTGTGGGCTATATAAATGCATTTTAATAGTGATAAACAGAAATAAAGAGAATAAAAAAGAAATGTATGTTATAAGATGCAAGAAAAGGCAGCAAAGACCTTTAACATAGCACAAAGGCAATTATTTAGCCATATCAAATGTGATCATTCAAGCTGACCTCAACATTAGGGAATATTTTATGCAGCTCTCAAGAGGCTGTATACAATCACCTTTTTCTTTCCTGTTTTTATTATAAGATTTTTTTAAAGTAGTGGCTAACATATCTGAAAGAGTTCTAGGACTTTATGGCATATGAGTTGATCTCTCTTAAACAGGATGTAGCTGTCCTCTGCAATATTGTCGTTGTGCCAACATTTCAGTTCTTCATGAAAGGAGACAAGGTACGTGTGGCCCAAAAGCACAGTTTAGTACACTAAGCTATGTCTAAATCTCTGCGTTCAGCATTTGTTGCCCTGATCGTTCCCCTCACAACCCTGCTTATGGGAGAATATTAACTGAAAGCTAGAAATATTAAGTTCAGAGAATGAACATTCCCAATTCCACAATCAGTTGTCTAATCTAGTGTTTGAATCCAACAGTGGCAGAACACCCAATACTTTGAGACAGGTTGTGATTGTTGTTGTTCATTGGCATCATGTCCCAAAGGTGCTTTTTCAAAAGGCAACTGGACTTTCTTTGTTTTTGCTTGAAGACGTTTCATTTCTCATCCTAGAAGTTCTGAAGAAGCTTCTTGGATGAGAAACAAAACGTCTTCAAGCAAAAATCAAGGAAGTCCAGTTGCCTTTTGAAAAAGCACCTTTGGGACAACCATGACCTGGATGACTGAGAATCTCCATAGACATTGGTTTATGTAATATTTAGTTTCCCCTGAGGATTTTACTTTACTTATACTCTTGGGGGGGGGGGTGAACGTACTACTCCATTATAAACTAAACTGAGACTATTGGCATTTTATAATTGAAGATAACATCAGTAGAAAGACTTTGTATATTTTTTTGTTCTACGGTTGAATCAGCAAATGCAATCAAAAAGCATTTTTCTCTCTCTCAGTCAAGCAATACCTTTTGTTCCACTGTACACTTTGGTACAAACTAAAGAAAGTATTTCAGACATTTATGAGGAGATGTCAGAGATTTTGGCTTCAATAACTGAAGGGGGGATTTTGCACGCCTAGGCATAAGGAGGAAAAATGGTACACCTGGACTTTAGTCCTTGTCATATTTAATTATCATCTTTGCACAGTACTTGTCTGATCAACAAATTTCTTATTGTATGGATCTGGTATATTATTCCCATATTGCAGATTTAAAGATGAGTCTACAACGCAATGAGTTGCCTGCCCAACATAATGAAGGCAATAAATATGTTATAGAATTCTCCCATGGTCTCCTGGAAGGAGGAAGGGAGAGAGAGAGAGAGAGAGATTTCCAGCCTTTTATTATTATTTTTAAATAATTTAAGGTGGCAAACATACCTAATACTCCTTCTCTTTTCCCCATAACAATGGTGTTCCCATTTACCAAAACAATAAGGTGGTTTTCTAGCATTCTTTAAACTATACTGTACAGCATTGTTCAATTATCTTACAAAGAGATTTCCTCCCATCTCTGTCATCTCCTGGACTCACCTTGGAACAAAATAAAATTGTATACTATAATCTCAGAAGGCTCAGTGAACAGAAGGAATCTCTCGACAAAAGGTCCATCAGCCCAATATGTGTGCGCTAAGCTTTCTTTGAAACATAAAGAAAGCCAGAAAGTGTCACTTTAAAAAAAAATAAGTCTGAAGAATTTTTCTACAGATCTGCGTTTTTAAATAATTAGGAAAAGAAATTACATTAGAAAAGTGTCCAGATTTGCAATTCTGCTTTAGAATAGGTCCCAATAACTTTACTGGGATTTATTTTTTTAAATACAGGTAGTCCTCGATTTACGACCACAATTGAGCCCAAAATTTCTCTTGCTAAGTGAGACATTTGTTAAGGGAGTTTTGCCCCATTTTACGACTTTTCTTGCCACAGTTGTTAAGCGAATCCCTGCGGTTGTTAAGTTAGTAACATGATTGTTAAGTGAATCTGGCTTCCCCATTGACTTTGCTTATCGCAAAAGGTGATCACATGACCCCGGGACACTGCAACCGTCATAAACATGAGTCAGTTGCCAAATGTCTGAATTTTGATCACAGGACCATGGGGATGCTGCAAGGGTCATAAGTGTGAAAAATGGTCATTTTTTCAGTGCTGTTGTAACTGCGGATGGTCGCTAAATGTAGTGTTGTAAGTCGACAGCTACCTGTATACAGTAGTGGCCAAAATTGTGGAAACCTTTTGGGAAAAGGGTACAGTAGAAATGCCACCTTTGGTTAAGTTTCCATCAGTTTTTCTTCTAATTCCTTTATAACTGTAGCCTTCTTCACTTAATAATACTATTTTACACCACTTTCTGGGCAACCAGTCAACTCTTTGCACCATTACTTTAATTTTATTATGTTTTACAAGCTCATTAAATGAAAGAACACAAAAAAACCCCAACCATGTTGATAGCAATCACATAACACACTGACAAATGTCCTCCTCTCAGCTTCAATACATGACATCAATAACTGAATCCTACTGTGATCTGATTGGCTCATTGCCATAACAAGATGACACCTGATTGGCTCTCTAAACACTCATGCTCATTGGCTACAATCAGATGAAGGAAAACTACCTGATATCAACCTAAGCAAGTTGTGCTTCCTTTTTCTGGTTATTTGGCTATAACTTTTCATAGAATACAGTACAGATAATTGAACAAACTATGTTGCATTACATTCTTGATTAAATTATCTTTCCATTGATATATAATTTTATGGTACTACTCCAAAAAAAAAAAGTGGTGTTATTAGCCATCAAACCTCAAAAATACACTTTTCCCAAAAGGTTTCCACAATTTTGGCCACTACTGTAGGTATAAACTAAAACTGAATACAGGATAGAAGCAAGGTCTGAATCTGAATCAATTTCCTAACTGAACCAGCATCCGGACTTGATACATTGTTTTCCCTCACCAAATCTCTGCTTATAACAGCTGCCTCCTAACTCTAATGGCACTCCTGAGAGTTTTCTTCACTCTTTATACATCTGCATGAATATTATTAATGGAGGAGAGAAGGCAGAAAATACTTATTTAACATGAAGTTCAGCCAATTCATGCATGTTATTCAAACTGCAGTCATGGGACACGCAGAGATCTGAATGTCATTTAGGAAAACTACCTTTGTTAGTGGTTTTGGGGTATAGTCTAGGACAGGGATAGGCAACCTTGGCTCTTTTATGACTCGTGGACTTCAACTCCCAGAATTCCTGAGCCAGCATGGCTGGCTCAGGAATTCTGGGAGTTGAAGTCCACAAGTTATAAAAGAGCCAAGGTTGCATACCTCTGGTCTAGGAGGTGAATACTTTGGGGTCTGTTGAAGTGTTAAACGGCTTTCCTGCAGGAGTGCAGCTTAAAAGTTAAACCGGGTTAAGAAGAGGCAAAGAGGAATACATTTTGCCTTGCAAACACTTACATACAAGTAGTCCTCGACTTACAACGGTTCATTTAATGACCGTCCAAAGTTACACCACCACTGAAAAAAGTGACATATGACCATTTTTCACATTTGCACATCCCCATGATTCCACGATCAAAATTCAGAAGCTTGACAACTGACTCATATTTATGACGGTTGCAATGTCTCAGAGTCATGTGATCACATTTGGGCACCTTCTGACCAGCAAAGTCAACAGAGTCACTTAGGACCCAGGTGATTAACCTAATGTCTGCAGTGATTCACTTAACAACTATGGCAAGAAAGGTCGTAAAATGGGGCAAAATTCACTTAGCAACAGAAATTTAGGGCTCAGTTGTGTTGTAAGTTGAGGACTACCAGGAATATTCTGCTGGAAAGTCTGGGAAACGTAACGGCTCTGCAGGTTTCCAGCAATTTGGAATAGGTAGGGCCAGGCAACTAATTGCTCATGCTTGCATCTCTGATGTCCGTCATTTGGAGTTGCAGTGTGTGTCCCCCTTTAAAAAACATAGACCTTTATTGGAATAACTATCCGGTCCAACTCTTTTATAAAATATAAAAACCTATCAGGTGGAAGAGCAGAATCAATATTTAGTAGTGCAAGGTCTGCAGATCAAGAAGATCTAGATTGTTATCTGATCACAGCTTTTGACACAATCAATATATTACTTCCCCCCCCCCCTCCCTCTACGACTGAGTAATACCGGTAATAGCTATTCCTCAATTTGCATTTATGGCAATAAAATAACAAAGCATATTCAGAAAAAAAAAATTCTTCGAACAACCTTGTTAGGCTGAAGACCACACAATCCCTAATGCTGTTTTAATATTCTTTCACTGAGGATAAGGTGAAAAAGGAACACACACATCATACATATCCGTCTTATCAATATAATGAAAAAGTAGGTTAGCGTATTTCTTTTTTTTGAGAAAAATCTCAGTTCTCTTTTTTCCAATTTGAATCAAATTTTACAATTTGTAAGTCCTCAACTTACAACAGTTCATTTAGTGACCATTCAAAGTTACGACGGCATGGAGAAAAGTGACTTATGACTATTTTTCACACTTACAATCATTATAGCATCCCCATGGTTATGTGATCAAAATTCAGATGCTTGGCAACTGACTCATATATATGACAGTTGCAGTGTCCCGGGCTCATGTGATCACCTTTTGCCACCTTCTGAGAAGCAAAGTCAATGGGGAAACCAGATTCACTTAACAACCGTGTTACTAACTTAACAACTGCAATGATTCACTTAACAAATGTCTCACTTAGTGGCAAGAAAGGTCCTAAAATGGGGCAAAACTCACTTAACAAATGTCTCACTTAGCAACAGAAATTTTAGGCTTAATTGTGGTTGTAAGTGGAGGACTACCTGTAGTTCTTTTTTACCTCAGTTTATTAGTAGCATGATTAGCATATTTGAGTCAATTAAAAAAAAACCAAGTAGTTAAAAAAATAACAAAAAAACACAAGAGTGCAAAATATATTGCAATTGGATAAATAGTCATTTTATGTTACAGCTAAGTTATGCATGACCAGATGACCAATTGATGGCAGAAAAAATGATTTTCTAAATATTTGTTCAACTTTCTTTAGTTCCTTCTAGTGTTCAGTTTTTATAATCTTATTGTATTTTTTTTAATTCAAAACAAAAGCATTTTCCCACAGACAAGATTATTTATAATTAAATCCAAAGTCTTATTTCAAATTTTTCAGGAGCACTAGTCCATTGTAACTTTATAAAATCAACATTTTAATCCTCTTTTGCTGTTTATTAAAAAGAATTATTAAAATTCTCAAACTTGCCGTTAAATCTTTCTTTCACTAAGGATTGAAGGGAACTCATCAAAGGGTGTAAAGCTTGTTGATCCAAAAGTTCCTAATAGCTGAAAAAGCAGTTAACAAGTAATTTCCAAAAGTAATTAGAAAAGGAAGTATGCAAATATAGTGTCCTTTCAATGGCACCATCTGCGGTTTAAGCAAGATGTTTTTTCTCTCATCTCTCAGACCTTTAAACCTGCCAGAAAAAGCTATCTTGTGGTTTCCTTGCAAGGAGCAGCTTTCTGGAGCACTTGTGGGCAATCTCAAATCCTCTCCTTGCCTGGAGAAGTTCAAAGAGCTGGTCTCTTCACCGGCTCTTTGCCAATGTCCTCAGCTCTGCTTTTTGTGGAGCTGTTTTCAGTCCACTATTCCTTCCTCTGGAAATCAGAACTGTTTATACTGTTATTATTTTGACAATTATTCTGCATTTTCCCAGAGCTGTTTTTATAATTGAATCCAGTTTCTTTCCAGCTGTTTGGTATCACACTATTAAAAAGAACCAGTTTGAGAAGATACAGTCCTCCCCTGCTTTTTCTAGAAGATCTTAAGTTTCTAAAGAACCCTCAGACCAGGAGAATACTGATAGATCAATCAATACTGTAGCTTTAATGAGAATGAAATAGTGGGAAGTTCACTTTAAAAAAGCACCCAATAAAACCAAGCAGTATAGAAAATCTGTTTTTTAGAGTGAAAAAGCAGTAACTTCTTAGGCTAAGAGTAATCTTCGTAGAAACTCTCCTTAATAACTAATAAATCAAAAATATATTTTGCTGATGTGAAATAGCATTAATGGAAACATGCGGTTCTCTGGGCAAAACATTGCAGCATTGAGCTTAGTTCTCATCGATAACTGGAACTCTACAGAGGAAAGACTCCAAAAGGGATTTTAAAAGTACCCGAGGAAGCTTACATGAGAGAAGTACTTTCCTCAAATTCCTGATCTTCCATTAACTGTGTTGACTTTTGTTTAATCCTAGATTTTTGAAGTAACTGGAGCTAATACAAAAAAGCTTGAAGAGAAGATTAGAGAATTTATGTAATCTTGAAGAAAGGACCGTTGCAATTCCAAAGCAGCTATGATATTGCCTTCAAATGACAGTAAAATAACATCTCCATGGGTATGTACTAGCCTTAGTACCTGCACATTGAATGAAATTATACAGAGTCAATACAACAGTATATGGGACTATACATGGAATGAGGGCCTTCTCAATCAAGTATCAGGAAAACAAAAACAGAGATGGGGAGTTGGCCAAACAAGGGAAGATATTTCTGGTCTTCAGAAGGCAGGAAATTGGTCCTCCTTGCTCTTGATTTGCTAATAAGCATTTGGAAATATGCTAATCTGGACTGCAACTTTATACCTCAGTAGGAAGGAACGTTTGGTCCATAAGCCAACTTTGGCTAATAAATCAGCTCTGGCCTGCAGAGTGTTGATAGAGAAAACTTGCCTTCTCTAAAGTCTTCCTCAACCCTCCTGTCTCTTTCTCCGTGTACTGGAGAAGGTAGGAACTCTTATTTCCTTCTATCCATAGAGAAAGGAGAGGAGGCTTCTGTATGTAGGAAGAAATTAGGAACAATTGCTCCTGATTTCCTCCCTCAAGGAAGAAATAACCGATGTTGATTTGTATCATCTAGTTCTCAGAGCACCCCAGCAGGCCACAGCACCCCAGCTTCTCATCTTCCCCTCCCAGACACAATGGCCTCTACCCACTGTTTGTTTCTCTCACCCTTTCTCTTTCCTGCATCCATTCCACTCTTAAATTTGGTGGGGAAGATAGATCGGCGTGGAACAAAGTTGTTTGATATGTCACCCTGAATCCCTGCTTAGCGGTCCAACTATAGCAATACCATGACTTCTCCTGAGTCCCAGTGGCTTGTATGTACCTGTTTTCTCTCTCTTTGGCTAGCAAGACTAGAGAAATGGTGGTGGCAACAGCAACAGCAGATTCTTCCCTGTTTGCAAGGAGTTCCAGGTATTAGTGACAGGCTTGATGTACTGTTCCACATTCTGCTGCTTTTGGAAGACAGTTCAGGCAAGGACTGATATTGCTAGATTTTACATCAGGATAGCTTTGGCTTCTTTGCATCTGGCTTGGCAGATATCATTGTTGCTGAGAGCTGAGATGGATGGGTAAATGGATTGGAATTGCTTAGCGGTTTTGCTCCAGCTTCTCTTCATTTTATTTTATTATTCTTTGCTATGCTTTTTTATTTTAATCTTTTACACTCTATTTTATTCTTTCATTCTTTTGTGACAATGGCTTTGGTTGCAAGATTTGTTTAGTTCTATTTCATGTTTCTAAACTGCCCATCTTCCTCAAGGAGGAGCTCCATATTGTGGTACTGTCTGTGACATTCCTTTGGGGAATGGACGTTTTGTTTTCTTTTAAAACCACTCAGCCAAATATATTTTATTGCCCATTAATACACTCCTTGGATTACAGCCAAAAGCATGACCGAAATGTTATTTTTTTTAAGCAACATAGTAGATGAGAGAATCAACTTCAGCATCAACTTCACTGATAAATTATTGAAGAGCCAGACCATACAGTTCATCTGGTTCTCATTAAATCTTCACAATGCATTTAATTCAATTTGGAAGAGATGCTGAAGAGAGGGCTGCTTTAATGAGCTGCAGACAGCTGCATTCTCATCTCACGGAAGCAGCTGGTTTGTAGAACCATTCCCTATGATCCAGGAACCTGGGTGATACAATGGTTGTATATATTATTGATATGACAGGGAGAATAACTGAGCGTGTAAATGACGCTGAAACCGGATTAAGTATTGCAGTACAAGGAAAATTTTATCAGAGGAAATGGTAAAACATAGGACTTTGGGGCAGAAGTTCAAAGTCCCAACCAGTGAATGATTGGAAAGTTTTAATATTCCTTATTTTATCCTGCCTTTATTATTTTTATGAATAACACAAAGTGAGTTGGGCTGAGAGAAAGTGACTGGCTCAAAGTCATCCAGCCAGCTTTCATGCTTAATGCAGGACTAGAATTCACAGTCTCCTGGTTTCTAAACTTGGTGCCTTCGCCCCTAGACCAAACTTGCCATCTAAAGAGAGGATTTGCTACTGTGTAAACTTTAACCCCCAAATATGAATTATGTAACTGAACATCTGCCCAAAGGAGCCTTTAGAAATTAACCTTAAATGCAGGAGTTGGCATTCCCTCCAGATGTTTTGGATTTCATCTCCCATTAATCCCTGTTCTATGGGCAAGGTAGGGGGAATCCAGTGGTCAAAAACATGAAAATCACAAGACTCCTTCCTGCCATTTAAATTTTAGAATTAAAGAATTGCAGATTATAAAGTTTGGAAGTGGAGGTGTCCATAGGACCTGATGCATTTTTGTCAAAATGACAAAAGCAATGTCCTGCTGTCACTGCCAGTTTCATAAATGCATGCTGTGTCATGACACATGTACCAAAGGGGAAGAGGTTGTGCTGCAATGGCACAGCGCTGTATTCACCATATGCCTTCCTTTGATCTCCCTGCAGATGGCTCTGATCACAGACATGGGGGAGGGGAAGGAAACAAAATGTGCATTGCAACATCACAACATAAAACTCCACCTTTTTCATGCATGCCATGCAGAGTTAGATGCAAGTACATAAGGAGCTAGTACATAAGTACATAAGGGGCGATGCGGTGGCTCAGGGGTTAAGATGCTGGGTGTCAAGTTTCCGACTGACAAACCCAACCAAACAAGCACGATCAAGACGATCCGATCTCTTAATACAAAACTTTATTGAGTACATTATTTGGGCATGAATGAAGCAAAACCAGCTTTGGCTATTTCCCACGCAATCCACTATAGTTAAAACATAGAATTCTCCCTTCCCCCTCTTAGTGCAGGTCATATGGTCCAATCGAGTGTCAAGATATTGTTATGAGAAAGTGTCTCTGTGTATTTGCAAACGTCTGCTGAAACGTCCTTGGGTTACAAGGGCTGACTTCTTGTTGTCTGGAACCTGCATTCCATTTCTTCCTCCTCTCCCCCCTAGTGCATTGGCAAGCTGAGAAGCAAGAATGGTGGCAACATCATACATGCGCTTTGAACCTGACACTGGGCTTGTTGGCTGGAAAGCTGGCAGCCCAGGTTTGAGACCTGAGTGTCATGTGAAGGGGTGAGCTCCCATCCTCGCCGTAGCTCTTGCCCACCTAGCAGTTTGAAAGCCATGCAAATGCAAGTAAATAGGTACCACTTCAGTGGAAGCTAACAGCGCTCCATGACGTCATGCTGGCCACATAACCATGGAAGAGTCTTTGGACAGCACTAGTTTCAATGGCCTTGAAACAGAGATAAGCATCACCCCCTACAGTCAGCAACAAGTGGAGTAAAATCCGTGAGGACTCCTTTATCTTTTACATAAGGAGCAGAGCTTGTATCGTGACATTACTTCGTGTTTAGTTAGTTTGGAGAAATCTTAATATCCCTGCCCTTTATAAGAGGGGGAGGGAGAGCAAGGGAAGGAAAAGTAAAGACTCAAAGCGGAAGTATGGAAAAAAAATACAGTTGCATTTATTTGGACTTTGCTTAGTTTGAATCTGGATGGGAAAGTTAAGCATCAATAATATGCAAATGCAACCAAAGTAAACCAAGCGGCTCCAGCTTTTGAATTTTTGCTAGACGATAAATAAGCCAGTTATTGTTTATTTTCTAATTTCTAATATATTAAGGCAACTTTCCTTCATCTATTATTTTTGGGGAGGGAAGGCTCCAGGCCAGCGCTGAGTCCTGGCCACTGCCTACACCAGTTCTTGCGGTTGTTTTGATAGCATTTTT
The DNA here is from genome assembly GCA_023970755.1 of Azemiops feae. NCBI lineage: Eukaryota > Metazoa > Chordata > Lepidosauria > Squamata > Viperidae > Azemiops > Azemiops feae. The sequence goes on from JALGBA010000035.1 coordinate 2,451,731, forward strand.
GAAAGTGGTGGGAATAACACTCCACTTCTAGAGACTGCCAGGTCATTTTTCCTCACTGGAAAGAGGTGATGACTTCATAGCCAATGTGTACAGGTAGTCCTCAACTTACGACCATTCATTTAGTGACCGTGCAAAGTTACAATGACACTGAAAAAGTGACTTAGGACTGATTTTCACACTTACGACAGTCAGATGATCAAAATTCAGGTGCTTAGCAACTGACATATGTTTATGACAGCTGCACAGTCCCGGGGGTCATGTGATCACCATTTGTCATCTTCCCAGCTTGCTTCCAACAAGCAAAGTCAATGGAGGAAGCCAGACTTGCTTAATGAATGCAAGATTCATTTAACAACTGCAGTCATTGACGTAACAACAGTGGCAAAAAAAGGTCATAAAATGGGGTGCAATTCACTTAACAACTGCCTTGCTTAGGAATGGAATTGTGGTCATAAGTCAAGGACTACCTGTATTCAAAGATTAAGAATATGTATCTTCTTGCCTGAGCATTCTCTAAGCCCATTAAGTGCTTAGTAGTAGATCGCACTCGTTTATATTTTAAGACCCTAGTGCAGGGGTGTCAAGCTGCCGGCCCGTGGGCTGGATGCGTCATGCCAAAACCGCACCCACCCCATTGCCGGCAATGGAGAAAAAGTCATGATACGTCGCAACACGTCACGTGATGTTGCGAGTTTGACACCCCTGCCCTAGGGTATTACAGGAACAGGAAATGAAAAAAAAGAAAATGAAAAGTAAATAAAGAGAATGCTTCCTTAAGTGACTAATTTATTGGTTGAAGCTTATTGTGTTTCTGGTATTTGTGAGGAAAGTGTGATTACTTGTAACCTTAAAGGAACTCCATCAATGCACAAGAAGGATACAGTATAATATCAGCAGACCTAGAGGAATGCCAAAGTATGCCAAGGTATGGAAAAGCCAAAATCTTTAAGAAGAATATTCTTCGGGTTACTCTCTTACTCTCTACAATGACTCTTTGTGTTGACTGGCTACCACAATCAATTGGCTGATTGTCCTGATACAACTCTAGGCCATAGGCTTACAAGATGCTATGGATGTCTTCCGTAACACCCAGATACAGCAAAAAAAAAGAAAAGAAAAGAAACAAATAAAAACCCCTGGTTTTTCTGATGTGCAGCTAATAAATACTCTGAGTGGGGAGCAGCTACTCCTTTCAATCACAAACTGGCCTTCTGTGGCCAGCAGGAGTCATCTTATCTCTGAGAACCAATAAAGGAAAGAAAAAATGGGGTTCAGTCAGATTTGGGGTTGGAAGAGGCCGAGCGTCCTTGGAGTACTTGATAGAACTGCAGATGAAAGGAGTTATTTCAAGCAAGCTTGGAAGGAGCTAGACTGAAGCCCGAGCACCATCCAGTGAGCTCCAGGCTGAAAGAAGAATGCAGCAACAGAAGGAGAAAGTGAAGCCAAATGGAAAGCTAAGAAAAGAGAAAAGGAAAGAAGTAGGAAAAAAGGAGTATGTTGAGTGTGGTTTTTTTTTTAAAGTTCCAAAATTATGAATCAGGGCAAAGTTAATTTTAAAAGGTATTTGTTTATTCTCCTTCCCTTAACCGTGATTCTCTTCTTCTGATGTGATGTTTCCCATGCCAGGAGTTGAAATTCACCCGTCTTAAAAGTTGCCAGGACTGAAAAACGTTGCTGTACAATCTCAACAAATGGGTTGGTCACACTGAATATATGCCACAGTGGCTGCTGAAATTTAACAAAAGGGTACAGTATATATTTACTTGATCAAGAACTGAAGGATAAAGTATATTACCTCTGCTCCCCCAAACCGCTTCAAAAGGCAGGATATGTTTAATATTTTCCTTCCTAATGGGTGAATTAGTCCTTGGTCAATTTACAAGCAGCTGAAGATTACTTTGTCCCATCCTTATCTCAATCCACCTATAACTCTAGTTTCACACATTGAGTAAAACAGAAAGTTATTTCCTTCAGAGTTCTGATGAAGGAAATAATTCAATCATATCTCACTCTTGGGCCACATCTCTCCACATCTTCTGATCTTGCACTAATTTTTTAAGTTGTTTTATGCTCCAGCCGGTGTCAGCTTTGATGATGTCCAGCCACTGTGTTCTTTTACCACTAACTCTTCCAAACACAATTGCTTTCTCCAGTGAATTCCCTTGCATGACATGGCCAAAGCTAAGTGAGATGCACTTTTGTGATTTTTCCTTCTAGTGATGTGTCTGGTGTCATGAGCTCCATTATTTGCTTGTTAGTCAACTTTGCTGTCCAAGGAATACACGGGAGCCTTTTCCAGCACCACAGCTCAAACGCTCAATTTTCTTCCTGTCTTGCTTTTTTTCAAATCCAACCTTTACAATCAGAAATGCAGAACAATAGAACAGACTAACTTACATTGGGTTGCCAGGCTGATGTCCTTGCTTTTCCATATTCAGCTCATATTCATTATTGCTGAGTGACCCAGTGCAAGCCAGAATTTTATTTCTGTGCTGCATTCACCGCTTTGATCAATTTGCGATCCTAGCAAACTGATTTTTTCTTCACATTCTATCCCTTCACCATCAATTTCTAGTTTCATCCCTTGCAGTGTTTACGAGTTTGGTTGTTTCGTGTTCAAAAAAGAGACCAAAATTTTCACTTTCTCCTTTGATTATCTTAATCGGATGTTCAGGCCTTCTTTGGTTTCTGAGAGGATCCTTCAGGGTCACATTAGTTAATTATGATTAACAAGAATGGATTAAAGAATGTATGATTAATTGAATGGATTAATATTAACCTACCCATTATGAATTTTGGTTTACCTTAATCAGAATTCCATGGTTTTGTTTGCAAATTGAATAAAGCAAAAATATTTGCAGCCATAATATAAACTATTTGGCTTTACATTGCTGTATAGTGTGACACCAGTCATTGTGACTTGTAAATCCACATTTTAGTTTGTCTCATATTTGAAAAGAATCCCTGAATTTTAGAATGGTCTTCTCCCATTTAACAACAAGGAGTTGTAGGAAAAGGTATAGTATTTGTGGGGGAAATTGCTATAGCAACAATCCTGTGAGGTGAGTTGGGTTGAAAGAGAGTGACTGGCCAAAAATGATCCAGCCACTTTTTCATGCCTCAGACAGGACTAGAACTCATAGTCTTTTGGTTTCTAGCCAAGTCTCTTTGGTTCTTGCTGAAAATGCAAGGATACACATGTTTGGTCTAGTGGTTAAGGCACTAGGCTAAAAAGCAAGGGACCATGAGTTCAAGTTCCACCTTAGCTATGAAAGCCAGCTGGATGAGTTTGGGCCAGTCATACTCTCTAAGTCCAAACCACCTCACAGGGTTGTTGTTGTGGGGAAAATAGGAGACAGAAGGTGTGTGTTTGCCATCTTGAGTTAATTGTACGAATAAAAAAAGATGGGATACCAACAAACAAACAAATGTTCTCTAAAAGAACTGAAGTCCTGAGGTAGGATATAGTTATTTCTTTGAAGTTATGTACATTCAATAGCTAAAAAGTTGTCTTATAGTGCCAAATTTCCTGAGAACCATACAATTCAGGCTCCTTAAAATGTTCACATGGTATATTTTTATAGCTAATAGTTATAACTTGTGTAAATGAAAATGGGACTGCATTGTAAAAGGCAAAGCTGCATAGGGACCAAAACCCACTTCATCTGGAACATTTTATGCAAGGGAATGCAGTTTGGGATTGTATTCTGTGCTTGTCTTTGTTTGCCAATTACAAGCATTTTTATAAGTTGTATCTGTTTGTGACTGTGCACATTTTGATTTAATTCTCAGACTTTCATCTATAGGAGTTCAAGAGGCCACATGCCTCAATCGAACTATTTTGAAACTGAAACCCTAAGCTCACTTGCTAGGATATAAGATAAGGTGGATCTGTGTAAACATAGTCAGGTTTGAGAAATAAGGTTCCATTTTTCTGCACGCTTTTTTCAGAAACAACCTAAATTTAATACAGACATACCTTGCAATACTGCGAGTTCAATTCCAGACCACCACAATAAAGCAACAGCATTATGTCTGGAAAAAAGGACAAGTAATCCTCAACTTACAACAATTCATTTAGTGACTGTTCAAAGTTACGACACTAAAAAAAGTGACTTATGACCGGTTTTCACAGTTACGACCTTTGCAGCATCTCCATGATATGATCAAAATTCAGATGCTTGGCAACTGGTTCATACTTATGACTGTTGCTGTATCCCAAGGTCATGTAATCACTCTCTGCAACCTCCTCACAAGCAAAGTCAATGGGGACGCCAGATTCACTTAACAACCAGGTTACTATCAAGCGCAGTGATTCACTTAACAACTATGGCAAGCAAGGTTGTAAAATGGGGCAAAACTCACTTAACAATTGTTTCACTTAACAACAGAAATTTTGGGCTCAATTGTGATTGTAAGTCGAGGACTACCTGTACGTATCTTAATTTAAAAATACTTTATTGCTAACAACGTGCTTATCATCTGAACCTTTAGCAAGTTGTAATCATTTTCCTGGTGAAGAGTCTTCTAAAAAAAAAAAAGCAATATCTGCAAAGCACCATAAAATGAGGTATGCTATATTACTTTTCCTTCTGGATGTTTAGAACTGGCCAACACAAGTTTGTTGTTTTGGCACTGTGATCAAAAAAAAAAATTTTTTTTTTTAAAAGAACAAGGGGACATTTTAAAATCTGTGCACTAATGCATGCTATTTTAATTTAGTTTAGGCAGACTATGTTTTGTTCAGACAATAGCAGATGAAAAGAGGAAGGAACTTATGTGTGTGTTGTTCTTTTTTTACTCCACACATGAATTCCCAGCACTCGGTGGTTTTGAGAAAAAAAAATTACTTGGCCTCTTCATAATGGCGACATGAGATTCATCAGAAGCTTCTTAACATAATAACCCCAGTGGAATATTTTCCATGAAGACAGTTGTCAACAACGGTGCCAATAATGCAGTGAGTCAGAGGAGGCAGAGCAGGGAGGGAAACCTACGACAACCCTGGATGTGGACTGTGTGTTTGCAAAACTTCCTGCTCATCGTTACACAGCAGTTTTTCTCCCTCCTCCCTTTCTGGGAATTAGGAGCAAGGGAACCTGTAATGCAATTATAACCCAGAGCTATTTGCAGTCTGCTAGGTAGATTTCAATGCAGAGAACTTTACTTTTTTCCCTTCTTGTAAATATATTCTTGAGGGGGGAGAAATCTGCCTTTAAAAAAAACCAAACCTGTATTCTCACATCTGTTTTCAGTATTCCTAGAGGCAAAATGAATTTACATTCTAACTTGCATCATCCTCTCACATCTTTATTCAGAACTAATTGCTCTTTCTTTTCCATCTCTCCTGCTTGTTTCCTTTCTCTTAGTTTACATCACAGTCTGTTCAAAAGCAATTTCCCTACTCTCTGACTCATAATAGATCCTGCCTCAATTTCTGTGGCATAGCTAAGGGGTAAGAGATGCCAAAAAAAAAACCCATGTCCTCCAGATGTATGGTGTTTAATTCCCAGAGTTCTCATCAATTGCTGTGCCTGTGAGGAATTCTGGGAATTGAAGTCTAATATAACGGGAGAATAACCAGATTGGGAAAGGCTGGTTCCAACTACCAATGAAAATGAATTCTTAAGCAGTTCTGGGGTTTTTCCCACCCTTCTCAATGGTTTTTCTTTGGAAAATAAAGAGCAAACAAGCCACAACTAAGGGATGCGAGCATCTGGACCTCTTAAGAAAATTCCACAGTTCACGCCAGCTAGTTGCACAATAAAAAATACCGGTTGTGTTTGCACATTTGCTTGGTTTGGGCTTAGTGTGTCATCTAAACTAAGCCACTGAGTTTGTAATCACAATTCCTGGCTTAGTACAATGTAGCTTCAGATTATCATGATTAAGTAAATCATGACCTGGTGTGATATATGAATCGAACATTATCTGCAGGTCCTGTGCACTGCACTTCTTTATCATCATGGATTTCATTAAGGATACTGATAGACCCATCCAGACAGACGCTAGATCCAAGAGGCCTTAAATCTCCAGCCATTCAATTTTGTTAGGGCTAAGCAGAAATCTGTCCAGACCCACATAGCCTCCAGAAACTGGGAAAGAACCTTAACAATATCACTTGATCAGCATGAAGTAGGGAGAGAGGGAGATGGGTGACTTCTAAATGGAATGAATGAATGAATGAATGAATGAATGAATGAATGAATGAATGAATGAATGAATGAATGAATGAATGAATGAATGAATATCAGAATATTGATGGTACTTAAGCACATATTGACAGATAACCTCACCTAGTGGCTTCATGTAAACCTTATGGGAACAGAGAATGGAGAGTCCTGAGGAACCTCTCCAAGCAGTGGTTTAGTGCAGGGGTGTCCAATCTTGGCAACTTTAAGACTTGTGAACTTCAACTCCCAGAATTCCCCAGCCAGCATGGAGTTGAAGTCCACAAGTCTTAAAGTTGTCAAGGTTGAACACTCCTGGTTTAGGCTAAATTCCTCCCCCTACCACCACCAATTGACACTGGCTCCACCACTACACATAGCCCTCCACTCCTAAGCCCTGAAATTGGTCCAGGATACCATGACTGATGGAATCAAAGGCTGCTTGACGGGTCAAGGAGGATCGAGATGGATGCATCACCTCCTGCCAGAGGCCATCAAGAAGTGTAATCAAGGCCAGTACTAACATGCATCAGAGTCTCGAGAATAACCCACTTAATTTCAGAAACCCAAGAGGGTCCATGAGTGCCTGGGGCAGTGGGATTGAATAAATCCTTCCTCCATCTGACATGGAGACACTGGAGAGAACTCCAAGTCTAAGGAGAATGATCTGATCTGATCATGACAAGAGATTGATGATAGCATCCCTAACTCCACATCATTATTCCCCAAGACAAACAAATAGATCTAACGGATGACTTCCAATCAATTTGGGGAGGAATCAGGGTCATATCCATTGGCTGCCAGAGTGGCCATGAATTCCTAAGCTGCTGCCAATTAAAGCAGATTAAAGCTCCATAGTAGGATACAATAAGTCTGAGGAACTTTGCTCCGATCACTCTCCAATACATATTTCCTCTAGAAGTTTAATAGTGTGAAACAACTGATTGTGTAAATTGATTTTCTAATTCTGGGCTGCCTTTATATGTGCAGAAATACAGTGTAGGTATTTCCCGATTTGCAACCATTCATTTACTGACCACTCAAAGTTACAACGGCATTGAAAAAAGTGACTTACAACCATTTTTCACACTCATCACTGTTGCGGCATCCCTGTGATCAAAATTTGGATACTTGGGTTATATTGATGGTTGCAGTGTCCTGGGGATCATGTGATCACCTTTTGCAAACTTTTGACAAACAAAGTCAATGGGGAAGCCAGATGCACTTAACAACTAGCAATCAACTTAACAATTTCTGTGTGGCAAGAAAGGTTGTAAGCTGGGGCAAAATTCACTTAATTGTCTTGCTGAGTAGCAGAAATTTTGGTCTCATTTGGGATTGTAAGTCGAGGACTAGCCGTATGTGAAGTTAGAACTCCTGGACTTGGAGTTCTGATTACATTTTTAGTAATATTATATTACTAAAATTATATTTTGTACAGATTTAAATTCATGCTATTACCGTCCATTATCATGACTTTTGCAGCAGAGGGAGTTAAGGGCATTTTATGCTGTGCCCTCGGAAGGCAATGGGAAAAAATGTCCCTTTATACAGCAAGTGCAGCATCCAAAAGGCATCATTTATCCCCACTTTTGTTCAGTTGCTAAGTTGTGTCCGACCCTTTGCGATCCCATGGACTGTAGCACACCAGCCCCCCCTCCTTCACAGTCTCCCAGAGTTTGCCCAAATTCATGCTCATTGTGCCGATGACGCTACCTATCTCATCCTCTGCCATCCCCTTCTTCTTTTGCCAAAATGTGGAACACAATTCTGTGTTTGTGGACTGTTGACTGCAGCACCAAGGAAAAACCTGGCATGAATGAGGACCTGTGCAAGAAAAAGAACAAGCGACAGAAAAGTGCACAGGCTCTTTGGTGTAATAGAACTCAGGCTTTTAATTATTCAGGTGTTGACAGCAATTATCCTTGGCAGAAAGATGTGGAATTGTTGCTGAACAGCTGGAAGAGAGAGAGCTAGCTCTTTTTGCAAGCTTTAGCAGAGTTGGAATATACATGGGTGTTCTAGGGATGTGGTCAAAAAAGTCAGCATGGTGGAATATATAAAATGCTTTATAAAATGGGGGAAAATGGACAAATGCTGGTTCCCCCTTCCTGAAAATAGTACAGTGGAGCAGACTTGCATTAACTGAATGGATTAAACGTGAAACTTTGTTACAAAATGCAGGCACAAATCTATGTAAAAATTGAGGAAAGACAGATGTTTGGCTTACCTAATACGCTAAGTGGACATTCACAGTGACACACATATACCCCTCAAGGTTTGGATGCAGAATCCAGGGGTACTTCAAATTGTAATTTATATTTGGAAAAAAAAGAACATTATTTAACGTGTGGTTGGAGAGTAATCACATTTACTCTCCACATTTGAGAGCAGGACAAGAAGCAATGGATGGAAATTAATCAAGGAGAGAAGCAACGTAGAACTAAGAAGAAATTTCCTGAGAGTTAGAACAATTAATCAGTGGAACAACTTGCCTCCAGAAGTTGCGACTGCTGCAACACTGGAAATTTTTAAAAAGAGATTGGACAACCATTTGTTTGAAATGGTATAGGGTTTCCTGCCTGAGCAGGGGGTTGGACTAGATGACTTCCAAGGTCCCTTCCAACTCTGTTATTCTATTCTATTCTATTCTATTCTATTCTATTCTATTCTATTCTATTCTATTCTATTCTATTCTATTCTATTCTAATTTCAATTGAATTGCATTTGATCCATACCAAAACAAATCCAGATTTTTCCTGGGGCCCCCTTCAATTGCTTTTTGGACTGTGGCCATCAGCACTTTTTCAAAGGCCAAGAGATGCTGTCACTGGGGAGGGGAGGGGGAAGGTGCCTTAAAAGCCACAATCAAACCAAACAAACCACAAAATCACCCCAGTCCCTAAATCAGCCAATAAATTATTGCATTCAGCAATGTGTGAATTTGCAAAATCAGACATGGAATGCACTGGCCTAGGGCATTCTGTTCCCTTTCCAGAAACAACTTGGTGGTTTCCAATCGTAAATCCCATAAATTCAAGAGTGATTAGCTAGTTTCTAGAAATAAATCCTCCAATACAGAAGTAACATGGGGTGGTGCAGGGCTGATTCATCTCCCCAACACCAGCTGTTTCATAGCCTGGACATGTTGAATTGCTTCGGGCTTGAAAGATTTAGTTCTAAAAACTATGAACGCCCTAGAATGGCATGAGCTGGAGAAGTTGGGCATAGACCAGAGGGAGAATGGGAATCCCAGTATGGTGTCCACTCCCATAACCTCTCAAAGGTTCCTTTCCAATCTGAATCATGGTGTATTGAACTTCTATAGTGTAAGTTCAATTAACTGTAGTTGATTCAGTTAACTATAATTAAGCTTAATGTGTTTATTGCATGGAAATCCTTTTCATGATTCACTTGGTGAGATGAACTCTGATAGCCATAAATATATCTGTGGTCACATATTTATGTTAATATAGATTCTCAAATAAATATGGCTAACCTTCAATAATACCTCAATAATGACTCAATCAGTAAACACAAGAGACCATAATTAGCACTAATACTCTCAAGATCTTATACCCCATTCTTCAAAGCAATGTTTCTTTGACTGTGTTTTCAGTTTATACAACCATGGTCAACTTGAATGGCAGGTGTAATAGAATTCTCTAGTAATTATAGAGGTACATGTAGCCAAAATATATATTTGTTACATTTATATCCTGTCTTTCCTCCAGAAGCTCAAAGGATAGACTCAGCCCTTTGTGATCCTACTTTTCTTACAACAACAATGAACTAGGTTGGGTTGAGTGAACCTAACTGGTTCACAACAGTGAATCTCCATACAGACATATTTACACTGACGAGGACCTAGAAAGATATATTTACATTGAAGAGGACAGATATATTTACATTGACAAGGACCCCAGAGAGAGATTTTTGTTAGATTGTCTTAATGATAGTATGGTAGTGGTCTGGTTCACACGATGCACTGAATCTAAATAGGATTTACAATGTGTGAAGTCAACTTCTGCAGTTTGTTTATTCCAATAACAAATCATACCTTAGTGTAGGGGTTGTCCAACCTTGGCAACTTTAAGACTTGTGGACTTCAACTCCCAGAATTCCCCAGGCAGCATGGCTGCCTGGGGAATTCTGGGAATTGAAGTCCACAAGTTTTAAAGTTGCTAAGGTTGGACAACCCTGCCTTAGTGAGACAAATGAACCAAACTACTGAACGCAACAAGGCTCCCACATTTTTTTATTTCCAGATCAATACTGTGTCAATGTTTCAGTCAGATCAATAAAGAGTTCATGAAACAGTGAGCAAGCTTTTGAGTTTCCTGTAATACTTCCTTATGCTCGATATGGTATACAAATGAGCGGAAAGGACATTTGAAGAACTGATTAATGGGTAAGATAGAATTGTTTACTCAACAAATAAAATGATCCTTGTTACTGTGAGTGCAAGTGTACTCCAAGCATTCTTCTCACATTTTGTTAGATGTGTATTTATTGGAATCGATGGGTTTTAAAAACAAAAACAAAAAAACCAGCCAGGTATGTAAAGCTATTGTTTTGCATTGAATTTTGGTTTTACGGAAATAAATAGTACTAAAAAGGGCACCCTTTTGGAGCATGCCAACACTTTCCCAAGGATCTGAATTCAGTATAATGCGAATAAAAATGTATTCATGCAATGGGAATTCTAGCTTCTCTTCCTCCTTTAAGCACCCACCTATTCTCAGACCAGGTCCAGACCAATGGGGGACTCTCTGGAACAGATCTGAAGATACAAAGGAATTCTGCACATATATATTCAAAATATATTCAACTGTGGTCACTGATAACTTGTTTTTCTTAAATCTGTTTCAGAGGATCAGATACTTTTATTTAGAAATGTCCACTGATTACAATCCAGTGCTCTTCTAAGAAGGTACATCAGACCGATTATAATCACAGATAGAATTCATGCCTTATGCTAAACCCTGATGGTTAAACCATGGTTTATTCAATGTCTGAATATACACCTCATGCTATGCCAAAATTGAATAAACATGAGAGTTGAGCACGGTGTGTAAATTGTAGGCTGGGTGTGGAGTCTCAATCGCCCTTCCATTTAAAGGAAACCCTTTAAAGCAGGGAATTACCCAGTTGGCAAAGCAGAGAGAAGGGTTTGGTGGTTTGAGAAAAAGGGGGCAGGACTTCAATAACACAGTTGCTCCCACAATTTTAATTTTTATGATCTCCAGATTTTTGATAGACAAAGACAACTGGAGGGATTGTTAAAAAAAAAAAAACTTGTTTTAAGAATTTAAGATCCAAGCCCTTATTTTTCACATTGCCTTTGGAACATGAGTTTCTGCTACACCTCCTTAAACCTGGGATACATCTTTCATTCAGTGTGCTCTTCATGCTTCCTTTGAAGCTGATGTCTGTCACTTTGAATAGAGTGTGCTAGCTGTAGCCACCTTTGGTAATTGAACCAGCCGTTTTCTACCTAAAATGGCTCCATCTTTGATCCCTGCTATCATGACTGCAGGTTACTAGTTTTGCACTAGCTTGTTATCATACAATACAAGCCACTAAGCCGCAGGGGTAGGCAACCTTGGCTCTTTTATGACTCGTGGACTTCAACTCCCAGAATTCCTGAGCCAGCATGGCTGGCTCAGGAATTCTGGGAGTTGAAGTCCACAAGTCATAAAAGAGCCAAGGTTGCCTACCCCTGCACTAGGGGAAGTTTGCTTTGAAAAGAAATGGCTCACCTTTATGCTATGCACACGTTTGAATGCACCTGGATAGTTACCAAGTGTATTGCACTCTAGATGAATTTGCATTGCAATCCCTACCATATTTATAAATGTGGATTTTAAAAGAAACGAGAAGGGATTAACTATTTTTTCCTACCTTCATCAACCTCACTGAGGGGGGGAGGGGGGGAAACGATATCCAAAAGTAAGGTTAGAGACTGATATTCACTCACTTGAATGCAAACACTGTAACCGATTCCAATTATATGATTTCACAAAAGCTGGGGAGGGGGGCGAGTTGCATTCCTACCACTCTGGCATTCTTAAATTCCCGTACTTGTGAAGTTGTCTTAATTTCCACCCCCTCCCCTGCACCTGTCCCATCTTCAAAATATACGGGTTTTTTTTTCCACTACATGGAAACGTAGTTACCTTGGATCAGGGGTCTTCAAACGTGGCCCTTTTATGACTTGTGGACTTCAACTGGCTGAGGAATTCTGGGAGTTGAAGTCCACAAGTCATAAAAGGGCCATGTTTGAAGACCCCTGCCTTGGATCTTGTTACGATTCAACGCAATGAAACTCTAAAAGTGAAAGGGCTCGTGAAGAACAAAGCCAGGGAAGCACTATTGGCCGTGTCTCATTCGCTCCCAAGGGAATTGGGAAGAGGGCTTGTCTTGTCCGGGAGGCAGGATAGAAGCTCTGCAGCTGCTCTTGAATCTTTAAAGTCATTTGAAGTAAAAGGGGGGGGAAGGGGGGGAGGAAAGACGGATTTCTGAATTAACAATAATGCAGTGCCGCAGGACTACACCGCTGGAAGAAGGCCTGCAACTTGTAGCCTTCCCCTTATGGGAGTACACCTCCCCCTGTTGATCAGCCAGACTGCAGCTGCTCCAAGTTTCAGGCTTCCCCGCCTTGATATTTGTGAAAAATGAATAGTGGAAGGCGTCGAGCTCCAAATATGGTCGAAGTAGTTGCCGTTAGCATGGCCAAAGGTCTCAAAGGGTGGAAACAGAACATCTGCAAGTCCATTTCCTAAGCACGCTTCCTCCATTTAAAGTTGCAAGAAACTAACTCCCCGGGAAGTAAAGCTCACTGAGGAAAGGCACTGAAGGATGAAGTCAAATCCCGTTTTCTAGTAACGGGTAGATACAACCGATGCGCTCCACTGGACAACACGACCTCGCTTCTTCTCGCCCTCCCCCCCACCCCGATGACATCGAAAGCTACATATATATATATATATATTGGCCAAGCGTGGAAAGGCGGGGTGAGGAAAGACATGTGCGCGTGCGCAAATCGCCTCCGCCCAGCGGCGGGGCGCCTGCGCAGAACATTTTCCTGGGCTGGCGTCCGCACTACATAAGAAGATGCAGGAAGGCGGTGCTAATGAGAACGAGTCTGCAGCCATTGAGGAGAAGGAGGAGGCGGCACTACTACCAGCAGCACCAGCACCAGCAGCAGCAGCAGCCGAAGAAGCACCACCACCACCGCCACCACCACCACCACCACCAGCCGAAGCACCACCACTACCCATAGAAACAGCAGAGGCGGCACCAGAAGCAGCGGCGGCGCCAGAGGCAGAGGCAGAAGCAGAGGCGGCGGTAGCGGCGGCGGAGGATAGCGTTACAAGCGAGCAATCCGAGGCTGCCACGATGGTGAAGATCGTAGGGGACCTGGTAAGGGAGGAGGCTTCATTCATTGACTATAGTAGGCCTCTCGGTGGACGGAGGGGAGGACCCCATATTGGATAACGCGCAGAGCAGGATCGCTCTGCGCTTCCGGAATGTTTCTTCAGCCGTCCCGGAGGCCGTTCGCGGGAGGTGGCTGCACCCCGGGAGCGCCGCATGCTGACCAGTTCTCGTGGCTTTGGGAGGGCCGGCTTTGGGGAAGCCCACCCCGTCTTGATACCCGCCAGATGCGCGGAGGCTACCATGCCTCCAACGCCCCACATAGAATACAGCTGGAAGGGGACCTTAAGAGGTCTTCTAGTTCAACCCCTCTGCTCAAGCAGTACCATTTCAGACAGGTGGCTATCCAGTCTCTCCTTAAATACCTCCAGTTGATGAAGTACCCACAACTTCTGGAGGCAGGTTGTTCCACTGGTTAATTGTCCTCGCTGTTAGGAAGTTTCTCCTTAATTCCTGGTTGCTTCTCTCCTTGGTTAGTTTCCCTCCATTGTTTCTTGTCTTGCCTTCTGGTGTTCTGGAAAATGGTGCTGGGAAATGCTGGAGCCGATGTCCCGTGCATCATACAGGTTGGGCAGGGCGCGCCTCTTCCAGCTTCTCTGCCGCTTCCCGAAAATTTGCCCTGGAGGCGCCTTCTGTTGAATCCGCGTCTGGCTGAGCGCCCGCAGGCAAAGGACTCTCCTCTGGCTAGGTTTGAACGAGCTTTGCTTTCCCCGACTCGATTCCCCTTGGGGGCTCGCTTCGGCCCCCTTGTCCGGGCTGCAAGTCGGCTGCGGTGGTCGCCGGCAGGCTCTGCGCCTTTGGGGCTCGCGTTCATTTTAGGCTTTTGCGAGAGCGGGCGAGCAAGGATAGAGCGGGCAGGCTGGTTTAGCCAGAAACGACTCGCTGTTCTCAAAAAAAAAAACACCAAAAAAAAAACCCCCAACCCCAACCCGTGGGATTTTCCTTCCCTCTTTGAAAATGCAATGCTGTGAACAATGCTGCCCAACTTAAGTAAATAAGACTTAAACCTAGATAAGGTGTAGGGAGGGCAGCTTTAAATAGGAATTGGGAAATCTCAGAAATTCATATTTCATAGTTGACTTTCAACTATCGGAGCTGCTGTGTGTGTGTGTGTAGTTTTAGTTACCAAAGTTGTGCACTGTTAGCCAATTGCCTGATTGAAACCTTCCTTTCTTGCAACACACTTTTAGCCTACCCACTGCTCAGGAAGACAGATAAGGAAATTGCAAGAGAAAAGTCGCTTTTTGTAGTCGGAGATGAGTGGAACTCTACTAAGTTATAGAGGGTCTCTTGTATGTGCTTGTTGGTCTCTTGGAGATTTTTTTTTTCCCTGTCTCTTTATATCTGGTTGGGAACCTTTGGCTGTTCAGAAGTTACTGACCTATAATTCTTGGTACCCTTTTCCATTGGATGGATTTGCTTTGAAGTTCAGTGACTTTCTGTGGGGTGCAGGGTTCCTTATCCCTATTCTTAAAAACATGTACCTTGTTACTTAATATAACCCTGGCTTGCAAGATAAGTGGACTCCATTATAAAGGAACTGGATGCACCTTTGGAAGACTTGAAAGACTAGGTTAAGGAAATGGGGTTAGGTTTTCCTAGAGAAAATCTGTGTAGACATTAAGAGTCCACACCAACTAGATAGCGCATCATCTGGGTGCCTCATCTGGAGTCTGGCTTGTTTGGGCTTAGTTTGTTGTCTCTTGCAAGATTGTAGCCTCTTCCTTGTGGAAGCAAAGAAACCATGTAGGGTGCTGCTAATTGACAGGATTGCTATGTTCAACTCAAGTCATCAGAGGAAGCAGATTATTTTCAGGACTTTACCATCTTGACTAATACTGTATATGTCAGGGGTCTTCAAACTTGGCTCTTTTATGACTTGTGGACTTCCAGAATTCCTCAGCCAGGCACACTGGCTGAGGAATTCTGGGAGTTGAAGTCCACAGGTCATAAAAGGGCCAGCTTTGAAGACCCCTGGTATATGTATTTCTTTGTCTGCCTTCCTGATAACTATGACACACCTTTGCAAACTAGGAAATCACACTTGATAGCATGACTTTAATTTTAACTAGTTGGTGATCTACTTTGATTATTATAGTCTGGCAGCCATGTCTTCTTGTATATTATGATAATTCACACCTTATAAACATAGATGGATTCATGTTTAGTACTATGCCAAAACAAACCTTCATATTTTTTTGTCTTTACCCCTATTCTTCCTATTGCATCTCTGTTCCTATCCTTCTTGCCACTCCGAAATCTTAAAATCTGGTAGTGTGGCTAGCTTTGGGATTTAATTTTATTCACCAGGGGCAAAAAACTTACTATGACCTGTTTCTCCTTTCCCTCTCCCACTAATCTGTGGGATTGTTTGCCCAGCATTTGTGAATGAGTCATATTGTCATGAGAAACTTTTACTTGCTGTAAGGGTTGCTGACTAATGTAGTGTTGAAGGATTAGGGCAATGGGAGTTGGAGTTGAAAGGGAATAGGAGAAGATTAACTTTCTGCAATTTGATTTTCTCATAGGAAAATTTGTTTTACTGATTCAGAGTGTTGTGCCTGCAACACAGTATTGTTGGTGTCAACAACATTGCTTGCTTTCTTGATTTTGGGCAGGAATTTTTCTAATGCTACTTGGAAATATCCTAGAATCAAACCTGCAAGCATCAGCATTGTGTTCTGCCAGTGCACAGGTCCATGAGTATTGAATTATCTTTTCAAACAGCGTGGTCAAGAGCATAAGGTTGAGAGAGGCTGACCAAGACATTTTATCTTGCACTCTTGTTCAGAAAGATTCTTATGAAAATATTTCCAAGGGGGTACCAGCATTTATAGCTCCATCTGATGAAGGAGAAGGATTAATGAACCAGGTAAACTGGTAAGATCACCTGAGGTGACAGTAGAAGCAGGATCTTTTTGGCTTGTGTTTTTGCATTAAGCTTTCTGTAATACGTGGTGATTTAGGAATACATGCTAAATATATATGGTATCCTACAGTATTGAAATGTCAATAAGAATCCAGCCAAAAACCAAAATGTGCCATTTTCCTTAGTCGGTTGGTTCATTATCTTGATCTTTAGACTAATTTTTTTCCTCCTGAAAAGTATTGCTATTTGATTTATTCTCATAACTAGTGGACTGTTCTTGGCATCTTGAATAAACTAAAATCTGTTGAAATTTGCTGTTGTTGTTTGCTATATGGTCAGCTTAAATATATAAAAGCAGTCTTATATATTTATAGATTATATATTTATATATATGGCTTTCTCAGAGAAGGCCAATCCTGAGCAAATTTGCACAAGGTACTATCATATCAGATCTTTTTGTTTTATTCGCTAAAACAAGATTTGCAGAAGGCATCCAGTTGGATTAGATTTTCAGTGTCCCTCTATTTTGATGGAGTATTCAAGTTAACCCTTTCTGCTGTGTATTGCATTATTATTACTACATTCTGTATGTAACATGGAATGGCATCATTTCTTGTTCCTGTCAGCTTTTCAAATATGTTTGCCATCCAGAGTCTGAAAGATTAGAGTGGGATAAAAGCTGATAGATCTGTCCTGTTTGTCCATCTATTTATCTATCTTCCCACACCAGATCCTGGCCTCCACAAATATTAAGTGTGCCCCAAGAATCAAATGATTACCTGTCTCTGGTATTTAGGAATACTAGTTTGAGAAGGTTAAACTCGTGGAGCTACACTTGGTTGTATTTGATGATTACATCTTTTTGAATTCCTTCCTGTTGCAGCTAATTCTAGGAGTTACACACCCAACACGTCAGGCAACACATGCCTTCATCTGGAGGGCATCAGGTTGGAAAAAGCTTCCAATTAAGCTTTCAATAAGCTAAAATTTGCTGGGTGTTCCTGCCCCCTTCCTGTAAAATTATTATTCTGAGCATCTTATAAATTATCTTTGGGAAGGATCAGCCTAGTTACTATATTAATGCTGCACCTCCTTTCTCCTGGCTTGTTTAACGATCAGAATGGCTTGTAATTTGGGGACCAAGCTTTTATAATTATACATTTCTAAAGAGGCGTTCCCATTAGACAAACTAAAGTTGCTAATTGAAACATGTTCTGCTCTGCAAAGGACTGGCACCATGAGTTTTTGGAAACCGTTGAGCAACTTAGCAATGTGGCTAAATTTGGTGGAATTCCCCAGATCGAGAACAGCGGCACAGATGGTCAATGCATCTGGCATATGACATCTCTACTGTTATGAGTAGGGAAATGTCTCATCTTAACCACAGGTGAGATATGAGGGAGTAGTTTGTGGAACAGAAATTCCCAGAACCAGAGGGATTTGCCAGATTGAGGGAAAGTACAGTACTGCTAGCTGACCGAGCACTCAGAAATGGTAACAGGAAATGTCCATGCTGGGCATAGTCTACATCAGGAAATTCGGGTGTTGAACTTAAAAGGGAACATCTTATTCAGACAATTTGTTGGTATGGAGGGACTATGAAGTTGGGCAGTCAAGGTAAAGAGGTTTTAAATATGGTATTTATCTCCTTGGTCAGGTGTTTCTGGAGACCATCTGCTCTGTCATAGATGCACCATGTAGCCTCAGATAAGGAATTGCTGTCTTATCTGTTAAGAAGGGGGAAAGCCACATGTGGTTCTAAGAACAGTTCTAGAATCTTCATTGACTTTCCTGGCAGCTGGGAATTCTCTTTGAAAATCACATTGGCTAGGGCAGGGGTAGGCAACCTTGGCTCTTTTATGACTCGTGGACTTCAACTCCCAGAATTCCTGAGCCAGCCATGCTGGCTCAGGAATTCTGGGAGTTGGTCCACGAGTCATAAAAGAGCCAAGGTTGCCTACCCCTGAGCTAGGGAATTCTGGGAGTTGAAGTCCACGAGTCATAAAAGAGCCAAGGTTGCCTACCACTGGGCTAGGGAATTCTGGGAATTGAAGTCCACACCCATTTTAAAGTTGCCAAGGTTGCGAAGCATTGATCTAGAAGGCTACAGATCCACCACTTTTCCATTACAACATGTAATTTTTGTTTATTTAGTCAAATCTAATTCAATTCCTAAATACTGAGGCTCTTTTCCTGTAATAGATCAAGACAGTTCCTGATTGAGTCTAGAGCACAAACTTGTTGCTTACTTTAAGAAATAATGTCACCATAGTATGAAATGGCCTACCCCATATGTTGATTGTGGGATGTGTTGCAACCCCCATCTAGGTATCCCCAATCAGGACAATGGTCCTGGGTGAGAAAAGTGGAAGCTGCAAACCCGAGTGCTAAGAATCAGTTTGCCTTATTCTACACAATTGTTACAGTAGTGTATCTTGGACATAGTTACAGTTTTTTTTCCCATGCAGGTTAGAAGGACTTATTGTTAGTGTTGCTTTTTTGCCTTCTAAACTGCAGATACAAGGATACAGATATAAAAGTCAGCTTTGTATTATCATTTTGAAATGGGTATTCTTGAAACTTCTTAATAAGGGAATTAATATTTGATGCAGATACATAATGTTCAGCCAGCAACAAATGGCAGATGCCAGTGTGTACCTTCAGCTAAAATTTCATAACCCTTAATGGGAAAGTTGGCTGGGAAGACAATGTTTCCAGCCCTAAATATGAGTTTAATATGCAAAAATGATGCAGCACTCCTTTAAGCTTCTTTTTCTTCCATAATAGTTTTTTTTTAAAAAAGACAAACCCCTGCAGTTTATTTGTTCTGTTCTGTTCTCCTTATGTGACCCATTTTAATTGGGCACCACAAAACCTGGGCTGTAGAAAAAATGAAAGTCATTTTTCCAGCTGTTGATCTGAACTGTTAAGTCAGGCAGTGGTGTCAGTTTATAGAGACCATTGGCCATCTGATCTAAGACAATATTTGCAAGTGGGAAAAAGCTGAAGGGAAGGTCTTAGTTCAGGGGTCTTCAAACTTGGCCCTTTCATGACTTGTGGACTTCAACTCCCAGAATTTCTCAGCCAGGCACGCTAGCTAAGGAATTCTGGGAGTTGAAGTCCACAAGTCATAAAAGGGCCAAGTTTGAAGACCCCTGTCTTAGTTTGTGTGTTTATGCCTTGGTTTTTTTTTTGTTTGCTTGTTTTTTTTGCTCTGGCCTCAATTCAGGGTAACTTCTTGAATTCTCTCTTGCCATTTCTTGTGAATGAGGAAGCTCTCAGTCAATTGGTAAACGAACTTTCCAAGTCCATTTTGGTTATCTGTCTTGTTCATAGTTCTTAGTCTAAACATAAACACCCCATCATCCATGCAACTACAGATAGTCCTCGAGTTACGACCACAATTCCCCAAATTTCTGTTGCTAACTGAGACATTTGTTAAGTGACCTTTGCCCCATTTTACAACTTTGCTTGCCCCAGTTGTTACATGAATCACTGCAGGTGTTAAGTTAGTAACATGGTTGTTAAGTAAATCTGGCTCCTCTGTTGGCGTTGCTTGTTGAAGGTCATAAAAGGGGGTCACATGACCCCAGGACACTGCAACCGTCATAAAGATGAGTCAGTTGCCAAGTGGCTGAACGTTGATCACGTGACCATGGGGAGGCTGCAACAGTTGTAAGTGTGAAAAACAGTCATAAGTCACTTTTCCCAGTGCCGTTGTAACTTTGAATGGTCACTAAATGAACTGTTATAAATTGAGGACCACCTGTATCTGGTTTTAAGCATTGAGGTCCTGTGCTCCCAACTGGGGGGTATCACGAAGTTTGACCTAGTTTGGGAGCCAGTTCCATTTTTTCCCCCTACTGCATGGACCTTTTTATACTCTTAAGTCCAGTAAGAATATTTTTTAAAAGCATACAAGAAGTAGCAGGAAATACATTATCCATTTACCGTAAAACCAGTTCATGACCCTCATGGGTTTTTTTTTCCAAGCACAAGCTTGAAAGGTAGCACTTTAAAATGTTTCACATTCTTTCTTCTTAACAGTCCTGTTGTACTGGCCAGCAATCCTGCTGATTCAGGTTAGGAGTGAATTGTATGCTCTTGGCTTCTACCTAACCTTATGCTAGAGAAATCAGAGTAGGATGCCAGAAATCTGGAAATAGACACCTCTATTAAGCATGCATCTGAAAACTAGAAGTATCTGCAGCAAACTGTCAGGTGGGTTGGGTTGCAAAGCTGCACTGACTTGCAACACGGTAAATGGAATAAGAAATGGATTTCAGATTAATATGAAAGCACGGCAACCAATATTGGTGCTCCTTTTAAACTAGCCTATGGCTTGCTAACTCATCAGAGTAAAAGTCATGGTTTGTTTCAGTACAGGGTAATGGGCCGAAGTTCACGCAACATCTGAAGCCAAAACCAGAGTACATTACAGCTTTAACCTGATGTAAAAGCCGTTAGCTAGTCCTCTTGCGATAGATTATATTACAGGTAGTTCTCATTTACCAACTTTTCATTCAGTGATTGTTCAGAGTTAGAATGCCACTGAAAAGGGAGCCTTACGACCAGTGGTGGGATTCAGCCGGTTCGCACCACTTTGTTGCCCAGGCCCAGAATGGACCTCCGGAAGCGGCATCCACACAGAGAAACGGTTGTTCACACCACTGCTCACAGCCATTCTTTGACATTGTAGCCATTGCAGTGTCCCCGCAGTCATGTGATTGTGACTTGGGCACTTGGCAACCGATGCATGTTTACAGTCGTTGCAGTGTGCTTGGTCACATGACCACATCAAGCTTCCAGCAAGCAAGGGAGAAGCTGGCAGGAAGCCACAAACTGCAGTCATGTGACATTGCACTTAACAATGCTGGGTGATTTGCCAACAACCCGAACTGCTTTCATAAGTCAGTTCAGTCGTGTAATATTTTGCTTTATGATTGTATCACTTAGCAATGGACTTGCCAGTCCAAATTAAGCAAGAATTACCTGTATGCGCAATATCAGTCAGTGGACACACTAAATATAGGTTGGATTATTATTCCCAAGATGCTACAAAGGGCATCCTTTTATCCTTTGAATGAGAGAAGCTTGCAAATGATCTTCAGGGTGGATGAGCTGTAATGGATATGGAGATGCAAGGGGCAAACTTTTAAGTTGCAAAAGGCTTTTCGATGGGCTGCATGATATGACAATTATGTGAATAAATACTCAACCATGCTGGGCCATTTTTTTGACTATTCTCTATGGACTCAGAACCCCAACACAGCATCAAAACTAGCTATAATGCATGATAGAATGGTTTCCTAGCTTTCTACAAGTAGTCCTTTGCTTACCAACTGCTCATTCAATGACAGAAGTTACCAGGATGCTAAAAAGGTCAAGTTACAACTTAGTCCTCAAAGTTGCACCCATTGCAGCGTCCCTGAAGTCCCTTGGCAACTTTGCTACAGCCGCAGTGTCTTGTTTGCCGTTTGCGAACTTCACTGCCAGCTTCTGATGGGCTGGGGAAGTAGGCAGTAAGTCACAAGTTTTGGTCACATGATGCCACACATACCAAACCAGAGTGATTTGCTAAGTTTTTGACTGCAACAAAAAGCAATGTTGTAAGTCGGGGACAATCACAAGATGTCTCGCTCTATGACAGCATTCCTTAGTGATGGTGTTTCTGGTCCCAATTGTGGATGTTAAGTGAGGATTACTGTTTATCCTGCTGGTGATGCCAATAGAAATCTTCAGTCTTTGGGAACTGCAGAACAGGATAAGACAGACAGAAGACCAAAAGCCAGCCCAAGCAACAGCTGCTTCTTCCTAAATGAATATGATATAGATCAAACTAAAGTATTTTCACTAACGTTGATGAGTTGAATAGTTGATTTAAAAGAAAGGAGAAATTTTTGTTAAAACCACTAACCCGGATAGTGTAGGACAGGGGTCTGCAACCCTGACAACTTTAAGACTTGTGGACTTTAGCTCCCAGAATTCCTCAGCCAGCATAGCTGGCTGAGGAATTCTGGGAACTGAAGTCCACAAGTCTTAAAGTTGTCAAGGTTGCAGATCCCTGGTATAGGAAATCCAACAATGGCTTATTTGTGCCCCCTGCTGATAAATTGGCTGCTTGGGTGACTTGAAATGGCAGGCTTTCCTTCATTACAATCTTTCCTTTTTTGCCAAGGCCTGAATAATTCGAGGAAACAAAATCTTGCCAACTGAGCTGTGTGGGGACGCAGCTAGGACACGATCCACAAGGTGATAGTAATATACTAACTTAAAAGCATGTGGGAAAGCGTATAAAATGCAAAGTGCAAACACTTAGCCCTTTGAAATGCAACCACAAACATTGGTTCATCCTTGAATGTGACTTGAAAGTTACATGTTGATTTTTCAGGCAGATAAAATGGGAAATCTTGCATGCTGGCTCTCTGACTGGGTTGTATTAAGTTTCACCCAGCTGCTGATTCTACAGGGAGAATATTAAGTTAACCAACCCCAGCACTAACATAATTTTAATTGCTGTTAATAACTGCAACTTAAAAGAGCGGTTCTTCCAGCTTTCTAAAGGACCTGGAGGAGAAAAAGAACCCTTTTAAGAACCTTTTAGAAATTTCAAGATAAGGCTCAAAATGAAGGAGGTGGGTCAGTTTCAAAAAGTAGAGCAAGATGGGAAAGACTCTGAAATGGGATGTGTTCATTCTATGATTGAGAGCCAGTTTGGTCCAATGGTTAAGGCAGCAGGTTAGAAAGCAGGAGACCATGAGTTCAACTCCCATCTATCCATGAAAGCCAGTGACTTTGGGCCGGTCACATTCTCTTAGCCCAACCCACCTCACAGGGTTGTTGTTGTGGGGAAAATAGGAGGAAAGTGTGTTGGCAGGATATAAATCAATAAATGGGGAAATGAAGCTGCCCAGTCAAGCTAAGCATGCAGCAACTTGCATTTTAATCAGGTTATTTAATAATTGGGCGTCCCGGTATGCATAGGCAAAGAGCAGCGGCAATCGTTTGAACAGCAGACACTTCCAATAACCTAGTGCAGAGATTGACAGAAGGAAGAAACTGGGATACAGTAGGAAAAGAACAAAACTACATGGACCTCACCATTCTGGACATGAACCGAAAGGTGGACAGCAGAATCCGGAAGGTTCTGCCCACAGGCTACTCTTGACTACCCTCATGCTCAGAATGTTTAGTCAGATTAACTTGATGGGCAGGTTCAATCTGGAAAAGCTGGTGTGTGCGTCCAAGAAATTTGAGAGAATATTGCGAAGGCTTCCTTTCTTGAGATGCGAAGGAAACAGAAGGGGATTGGCTTGTTTGCTGAAGGTCTTAAGTTTCAGAACAAGAGTCCAGCATTTTGGCACTCTCAACTGTTGTGCAACAACTCTTGGTTCCAGTGGGGAGGGAGGGAGACGAAGTGGGGATTTCAGCAGCTCTTGCTGTTCCGCTAACATTTGTCGGAGATTTTTTTTCTCTCCCCCATTTCCAGGCTTTTGAATCATTCTGTATTTTTCTCCTTCCTCTAGGTGTCTTTCAGATTCACAGGCTTTTCCTTCTGTCCCCAGACTCCTCAGATTCCAGAACCAATCCCTAGAATAATTTCTTTCCAATTTTTCTTTATCTATTTCATATGGACAGTGTTTAGAACAGAATACAGAACAACCGAGTTGGAAGGGACCTTTGAAGCCTCCTAGAACCTGCAGCTATTGTAGAACAGTGTGCATGATGGCAGGGGAAATCCGTCTTTTACACCTGTGTTTGCGGGTCCTGTTGCGTATTGCCTGTTGGGTCCAGGTACAATCAAAGGATTGGTTTTGACATTTTAAGCCCTTAATGAGTTATCTGCTACATCCCGGCACAAGCACCTTCTCAAGTTAGAACTGACTTCTTGAGTATGATCACTGCATATGAAATGCTGTGGATTCCTTTTTAATGAGAATTGAAAGGGGGGGGCAAGTACCAAAAGGCACCTTTTCTTGGAATTTAGGTCAGCAGTTACCTTGGTGCGCTCTCTCTCTCTCCCTCTGTCTGTCTGTCTCTCTCTCTCTGTTTTGAAAGGCAGGTAACACAAAGTTATTCTAAAGGCTGTTGGGAGTTAAAGTTACTCTATTCTGATCGATAGTCTTTGATGATTAAAATGATAGTGGAAATCAACTTGATCTTTTACTGTGTTTTTATTTTTTTTTAAGGGCCATTGTTTTTCTGTATTTATGATGGTAAAGTGCTAGGAATGTTTAGATTCTAAGAGTATATAGATATGATAAATAAATAGTTCGGCAATTGGATTATTTTTCCCTTTGGGGCTATTAACTTTTCATAGATTACAAAGCTGAACTAATGCATATGCTTCAATTATGGCAGGCATATTTAACCTGCCATTTTCTAACGCTCCCTACCAGAAAAAGAGAGTCCTTTTTTCAATCCTTTGAGTCGTCCTTGATTTACAACTATTCGTTTAGTGACCGTTCAAAGTTACAACGGATCAGAAAAAAGTGACGTGTGACTGTTTTTCACACTTACGACCGTTGCGGCATCCCCATGGTCACATGATCAAAATTCAGAAACTTGGCAACTGACTCACATTTATGATGTCACGGGGTCACGTGATCACCTTTTGACAAGCCAAGTCAAGGGGGAAACCAGATTCACTTAACAGCCATGTTACTAACTTAACCACTGCAGTGATTCACTTAACAAGTGTGGCAAAAAAAAGGGTCGCAAAATGGGGTAAAACTTAACTGTCTCACTTAGGAACAAAAATTTTGGGCTCGGTTGTGTTCGTAAGTCGAGGAATACTCGCGCTTCATCTTGAATGGTGTTTAAAAAAAAAACAAAAAAAAAAACCTACGTTGACTGGGTTGTGATTGGAAGGTGACATAGAAAGACTCCCTGCAGGTTTGAAAGCCCTGAAGAGCATTATGTTAAACGCCTTTCAGGGAAGATGTAATGCGTTGAGGTAAGGAAGTATTTTATTGCTTCTTTAAAATGCTCTTGACTCTTTTCCCCCCAGACTGAATTCCGAGCTGAATTGTCAGATGCTGGGAACAAGCTGATCGTCGTCGACTTCTCTGCCACATGGTGTGGGCCGTGCAAAATGATCAAGCCCTTCTTCCATGTAAGTAATTTGGATTCCTTCAATATTCGCTTGAATGTAAAGTACGAGGAGGGCAGGATGTTATACATGGGGATTCCTTAGGAACCAAGGTTACATGGAAGAGATGCGTAAGGATTCTTGAACCTTAGAGGGGTTGAAATATTTGTGTGTCTCTGCTCAGGCTTACCTTGTGAAATTCGTCTGTGCTTTCATGAAAAGAGGGTTCTTATCTTTTCCAAGCTGTCAGTGGCAACAGCACTGATATATCGAAACAATGGCACCTATCAGTCAACAGGAAAAGTTTACTTTGTTTTGTTTTGCTTCTCAGGCTCTCGTGCCATTCCAATCGTAATTTTTCCTTAATTCAGATTAAAACCATCATCATCATCATCATTATATCCTGGGCTATTACTGTCCTATTAATGTTCTATTAAAGGTCCTATTAATGTCCCTTGGAACGATGCGAAAGATGCTGTGAATGATCAAAACCACTGGAAAACACTTCTTGCCCAATGTGCTTTGCCCAGATTAAATAAATGACGCAATAAATGACGAATCAGTAAAATATAATTTCCAGAGTAACGCCACATCTTCATTAGGGCACACCCTAAGAACATAAAAATATGTGCAAGTTTCAGATGTTTCAGTATTCGTCAAGTACTGAAGATGTTAGCAAAAATAAGTAATGGGGAAGGAACGTTCTCTTACAAAAAAAATTAAACCACATGTTACATTGCTACAGTCTTGTGACAGAGTTACAATTAACGTATGGTACAAACCACAGATTGGAAGGCTGAATGCTTTTTCTTTGATATATATATATATATATATATATATATATATATATATATATATGCAGGATTATTATACAAAATATGCACTTATGTATTAACCCTAATATTTACAAGTTATTTACTTATATGTGCCTAATGATATAAGTGACAATATTATATCTGTAAATGAGAAGTCACAATACTTAGGTTACAATAGCTTATCTCTTAGTTAAAGACAAGGCTACATCAATCAACCTTTCCCAGCAAAGGCAACCAGATATAATTATTGTATTCTTTTAACCTTTTGTCACTTCTAAAAAAGTCCTTCCAAATCTTAGCAGAGCTCTTGTATATCCAGAAGAGAAAACAAATATCCAAATAAATGTCCTCATTTAATATCTGTTCATCTTCTTTAGGGAATAAGGCATCCATCAGATCCATTTGCATTACATTGATATCCCTCTTCAAATTAATTTCATAGATGTCCATTGCAGCTCCTTTTTGTTTTACGACTTCATTAGAACATGGTCTTTCAGTTTTACCAAACATTTTATCAATTCTGTCCCAAAGCGTGGCTGAGAGGTATTTAAAAGTTTACACTATCGATTTCTGTTCCATTTTCGTCATGCCCTTGCTGCAGCATCCAGCATTCAAGCTAACCTTATTATAAAAAAAACCTAAAGCAATCTCCATTTTCCCATGAGAAAATACCTCCTAAATAATTCAGAAGTGTAATTCTGAATCCTCTGGCCCCTTAATCCATTGTAAACTTTCCAAAATCTGTGTACTAGTCATCCTTTTTCTATAGCCAAAAAACCCCCCAAAACCATGTATCTTTAAAAAAACATCAAATTTGCACCATTGTCTTTTAAGGAGGCAGAAATTGGTGTGAGAGACCTTGCCAGTTCAAAGGTCTTAAATCACTTCAATATACAATTTTAAAAATCCAAAAAAGTGATTAGGATACAAGGCATGGTTGAGCCTAATGTCCATAATGGCTGTTTTGTGAGTATGAGCTTGATGTAATCCTGACTCCCAGCCACTTCGCTCATAAGCTGACCAAAAAAATGGCATTTCCCACGGTCTGCTCATGAGCATAGCCTGTCCAGTGTCATATGGATGATCTCAGCTATCCAACATCTAGCCACGATTCCCGTTGCAAAAGCTGTCTTGCTAGCTACAAAATCCAACAAGACATCAACTCGCCGAGGTAGGAAGTCAGTATTAAGGACTGGAAATTCTGCTCCTTTTACCAGGGCTTCATGTCTGTTTACTTCACATTCAGCCCTATATTATTCTCCACTCTCCAGCCGTTCCACCTCAGTAGGTTCTGCTGTAGTTAAATTAGCCTTGCGGTTGTTCCCTTATACTGAGTTGTTTATGTTTTGTTTTGTTTTGTTTTGTTTCTCAGGCCTTATCAGTGTGTAGGAGGATTGCTCTTACAATTAACTTGTGGCTGGCTGGCTGGCTGACAACAGCTGTCTGCATTTTGGGAAGTTGTGAGACTTTGCTACTCCTTACTCAGCTGTGGTAGCTTAAATGTCTCCTTGAACAGATCCATTTAGTTTCACCTCATTCAGACACAATTGGCTGCTTCTTTAGTTCTCCAATTTAATTTATTTTCTCTCTTCCACAACCTCCACGCCCTGTGTCTTCAGAGTTTCTTTTTTTATATATATCCCTGCAGTTTAAACATGGTCCTTTACTTTCTTAAAGTCCATGAGTTCTTAAAACCATGAGAAAGGAAAACTCTCAGCAATTTTTGAGTTTCTACTTCCACAGTCTGCAGATTAATGTCAGTCTCGGAATAGAGATTATAGATTTGATGAATTAGTCAAGGGTAGATATTATCTGAGATGAGTAAGATAAAGCACATAGAGGGCAAGAGTAAGACTAACCAGCCCCACAAGTTTTAAAAACATTAGAGCTCTTAGGAATATGTCTACATACCATGTTCGGAATAAGGTGGGGACTGTGAAATGCTGGGAAAAAATGCAAGCAGCATTGCAACATCTGAAACCCTATGGAGATGAGCTTCTCTCTTGCCCATAACTCACTGTGCTCCATTGTTCTGGCTAGCAATATGAAGTGAAGAGAAAGCAAGAGGGTCTCTGTAGGTATGTTCAGTAGCATCTTTTAGGTAAGGAGCAATATCTCCTCCCTATTTTGTGTGTGTGTGTGTTTGATGCAATGCGGTAAGCTAGTTGGCTGCAAAGCTTTTTTGATTTTGCTGGCCCTACTGAAGGTAAAAATCTGCTTTGGCAGTTGATCTTAGCTGCTGCAACAATGTTGAATGGCTGCATTCCTTCTCTGGGACACAAACATCTGCAATCTGTTTCCTTTCAAAAATGAACCAATCCATAACAAGAGGCAGTGTACTTATAAGAGCAGTATAATAGAATTAATACTTGATGGTCTCTTTCATATCCTGCTTGTGGATAGAGATGGATACTTTCTCCTGAGGTGGAAATGTACACAATGGCCAACAGTAAGATACGTTGGATGAGAAGTTCAGGAACATCTAGTAAAGCTCAGAGATATGTATTAATCAATTGTGGTTTAAAATGTAAGCTCTATGTGCCTAATAAGGAATAATATTATTAAGTGCTAATTGAGATCAGCAAGCATACTTTTTGTTCAACAGATTTTTTTTTCTTTAACAACAGAGCATGGTTGAAAAATATCCAGATGTAGTCTTCATTGAAATTGATGTGGATGATGCTCAGGTAAGTTCTAGAGTAGCGCTCTCAACTTTGGACAAAGACAATGCAGTATATATATTCTCATAAAATCCTTGAATTCATATGACTTGTAGTTATGTAAGACTGGTTTGTTAGGGAAACTATACAAACCGCAGTATGTTCTGACTAATGAAGATGAAAACTGGACTTCCCTATTTAAACATTCCAGTAAAACTTTTGAAGAATTCAGCTTTTGGGGGGATGAGAAAGTTTTTTTTAATTTTTTATAGCACAAAGTGAACTTGTCATTGTAATTTGGCTGCAGAGGAATATATATGTGGTCAACTGAAAATGTCTTCAACGCAGCTAAAAAAAATGTGCAGACTTCAGATAGTTTTCTGTGTGAATAGTGTTGATGGAACATAAAAGAGTTTTAGTTCTCTTTTTCAGTTTGGGTGGTGAAGTACATGGAAACACTAAGGAGAACAATCTCTAATAGCAGAAGATCTATAGTATGGATAGGGAGCCAGTGACCGGTCAGAGTTTGTTACCTGAGATTATCATTGATCAGGCTAGTTAAAACTGCTAGGATCTGGAGTTTTGTTACATCTGGAAGATGCTGTGAGTTTAGTTGTACTTGCTTGTATTCTGTACTTTACAGAAAACACAAATGACCTCTAAATATAACATGTTGCTCCTAAGTGCTCATCAGAAGTTGCATTTCCCCCCCCCCCCAAATATGCAGCTCATACATGAACACAGTACAAAAATTAATAAGGTGGGGCATAGCAAAAGATATGGAAATACAAAGGCAAATCATTGAAAGTGCAAACACCAAGCAAGCATGAAATAGAGCCCTGCTATAAAAGGCTAGATGTGCCCGCTTCACAGTCTTCACTTGGTGTACATTTCAGAACTGCAGAACAATACAGCTACAACCATTTCTCTAGTGACCATTTGAAGTTACTGCCCATTGATTGAATGGTAGTTATGACTAATCCTTGGTATCCCAGCCGTCCCAGCACCCCTGCGGATGATTGTGATCTGGGCCCTTGGCAGTTGGTTTAAATTTATGATCAGTTGCAGCACCCCACAATCGTATCACCACCATTTACAGCTTTCCCTGCTGGCTTCCCCAGAAAACCAGTGGGGAAGCCAACAGGAAAGGCTGCAAGACCCTAGAATAAGTCTCTCCCACCCATACATTCTACCCCACCCATTTTGGCTTGTGCCACGCCAATCAGTCATGCAGAGGCCCACGCCATACCTCTTGTGCACCCTCCCCAGTCTTCCCTCGCATACCTTCCCTAATTCAGCCCCAGGCACCAGTCAACAGCAGCCACTTACCTGCCTGTCATCCTGGGACGTGCAGCTTCCTTCCAGTTTCTCCACTGTCATCTTTGTGGGAAGTCATCAGGAAGTTGCCTTGCCTAACAACCGTGGGATTCAGTTAAGAACGGTAACCAGGACCGAAGGGATTGCCATTTCTAAGTGATGCAGTCGTGCTTTTTGACTGCTTCATTTAGCGATGGAATTTTATCCTAATTGACATCATAGGTTGAGGAAAACCCATGTATGTTTAAACAGCGGCAGTTTAGTAGCAAATACAACATGTATTAATCATTTGCTTTAAAAGCTTGAAATATGACTTCTCTTTCAAAACACAGAAACCAAGCCCATTTGTTTCAGTATCTCCTCTAACTAGCTCAACTGTCAGGGGTTCAAACAAAGGCCTAGGTGCCGTAGATTAAATGTTGAAATATGACATATATTACAAACATATGGAATATGATGTAAAGCCACTCCCTTTGAAAGGTGAAAATGGATCTATAGGAAGATTTAACCAGCTTTCTGAATTGTGCAAATACAAGCCAGAACTGTAGGCAGCTTTTATCAAGTTTTGTTGAACAAGTCACACTCAACAGTGCATTAAGCCATTCTGGATGGATCCACATAACATACCAAGCCAAAACTGAACATATTATAATTTAGCAAGAAGGCTTCTAATGTGCGTATTGTACATAAACTGCATTGGGAAGCCTGATATTAAATCAGCGTATTTTGTTTGAATTATTATTATCTTGTCAAACAAGTTAATTTAGAAAAGTGGCGTGTGAAACCAATTTTCCCAAGTGTGCTTTTTTATATAAATGAATCCGACTCACTTGAAATAAAGTACAACTTCGTTTTTGATGTCTTGATAGTGAGGTGTTTGTTTGGCAATGATTAAGCTGTGTAAAATGAAGTATGGCTTTGCCCTAAATATAAAGCAGAGTGATAATTAAACTTGTTTTACATAGCTTGGAAGCAAGAAGGGCCATCAGAAGTAATAAGCTTTTATTAGCTTGATGAGTAAACAGTACTGCCTACACTTAAAATTACACATAATAGTGTCTGCAATTGGCTTTTAACAAAGCCCTTAACATGAATAGATGACATCTAAATTAACTGCTGGAGTAGAGAAAGCTACGTTTGCTTCCCTCAGGTGGAATGAAAATGGATGGGAATGTTTTTTTTAGTTTTAGTAAACCTTAAAAAAAAGGGAGTGTTCTCACATTTGACACGTTACATGACCATTTGTAATTAATCCTCTTGAAATTGCAGCATTCCTTTCACAACAAAGGATGTCTTCAGATCGCTAGGCGTTGCCTAGGAACTCTTATTAGGGAATCCTCCAAGTTGTAGTTTGGTCAATGCTGTCAGAATAACATCGGTTCCACAAGCCTATTCTGGTAAGAAGGAGTTCATTAGAAAATTTGGCCTGGGACCTCACAAGATTCTTGGCATTTTCCAGTCATTCATAAGACAAATTACAGAAATATACGGCAGGTAGAATGCACTGGAGAGTATATGATAAGAGGAATTCTTACAAGTAAGTAAGTGCAGTAAATGCGGTATTCTTCTTAAGGCATAATTTTAAATGGTCATAACCTTAAGATGGTCATAACCTTCTGATATCCAGAATTATAATTTCCTTAAGTCTTATTCACACTGCTGATGGTTAAAAATTCTAAACGTGTGATGTTGTATATGCTGATAGCAGCAAGAATACTTTATGCACAAAAATGGTTACTTTTGATTCCCAGAACTGATCAATGGCTGCAGAAGTTGATGGAGTTTAGCAGAGATGGCCAAATTGACTGCTTTGATTAAAGAAAAGAATACAACTAACTTTTGTCTACTTGGAAACCGCTTCTGGACTTTGTGCTTGTGGTGGAAAAAAATGAAACTTTGTCCTTGGGTTGACCGACAAGATAGGTTTGATGTTATAGAAATGGCTAGTATATATTATTATATAAAAGTAAAAAGTTGAGGTTTTATATTATTATCTTATTCTACTGCACCAAAAGGAGTCGAAGGTCAACACCTTTTTTTTTTGTTTTCCCCTCTGCCCTGCACTTTTTTATTTTCCCACCTTTCCATTATCTTTATTTTTCTTCATATGTTTCATATTTTATATTTTGATAAACCAATAAAATTTGTTACCCAGAAAGAATTCTAAGTGTGAAATCTGGAAGTTACCAGGTTTCTTATCTCACTAGAACTTGTTTCACTTTTCTTAGCCTCAAAAATACTCAAGAGGGAAAATATCCACCTATGGTTCATTTTGATACAGAGTTTTTGTCTTTTCATCTCTGCAAGACCGGTGCATTTTGCCTCAGTTGCAGCGCGTGAAGAACAGAACGGGAAAGAATTCTGGGGCACAAAGAATTCTGCTCACGCACCATGTCACACTGAGTGGAGTAACCTGTTTCATCTCTTCTAGGATGTGGCCTCTCACTGTGATGTGAAGTGCATGCCAACATTCCAGTTCTACAAAAATAACGAAAAGGTATTTACTCTCAGATTTCCGGCAAAACATGTGTTGATCTTGAATGCTTTACTTGCAGAGGGATCCAAATGCATTCTCACCTTTAAAAGATTTAGTTTGAAATCTGATACATGGCTACATTCATCCTGTCCAAGCCTCCATGTGTACAGGTAGTCCTCGACTTACAACAGTTCATTTAGTGACCGTTCAGTTACAACGGCGCTAAAAAAATAGTGACTTAATGACCATTTTTCAGACTTACGACCGTTGCAGCATCCCCATGGTCACGTGATTTACATTCGGATGCTTGACAACTGACTCGCATTTATGACGGTTGCAGTGTCCCAAAGTCACGTGATCCTCTTTTGCGACCTTCTGACAAGCAAAGTTAATGGGGAAAGCGGATTCACTTAACAGCTCTGTTACTAATTTAACAACTGCACTGATTCGCTTAACAAACGTGGCCAGAAAAGTCGTAAAATGGGGCAAAACTCACTTAACAAATTTCTCACTTAGCAACATATATATTTGGGCTCCCATAAGTTGAGGACTACCTGTACTTTGTTTCCCGTGAGTTCTAGATGAGGTTTAAATATGGAGTAAGAGATGCTTTTGTTTAATACTAATAATAGTATCTTTAAACAGGCTTGTGAATTAGGCCACAAAATCTAGTCACCTTGGGTTTCCGGAACGAAGATCGAAATATATGCTACCATCCTGTACAAAAAACATTGCCCCCTAGTACACGGGTAGGCAACCTTGGCTCTTTTATGACTCGTGGACTTCAACTCCCAGAATTCCTGAGCCAGCCATGCTGAGGAGAAAGGGAGAGGTTTCCAAGCTGAGCCATGCTGGCTCAGGAATTCTGGGAGTTGAAGTCCACGAGTCATAAACGAGCCGAGGTTGCCTACCCCTGCCCTAGTAGGTCCTAGGAAGTTACTTTTTCCAGAGCAGCCCCTGCTCTCTGAAATACCCTTTCCCTCTGGAATCTGGCAGATCACCGCTCAGCCTTCCAGAAAGCTATAAAGAATTGTTTTCCCCCCAGATGTTAGGATATGGTGAGATTGGAGCTTGGGGATTAAGATGTTAAGATGGTTTGGTGAATGATGGTTGGCAGATTTGGGGTTTTGTTATAGTGAGCTGCCCAGAGTTGTGCTTCATAATATGGGTGATTATAAGTCTCTTAAGTACTATATACTTTAGAAAATTATATTCATGGTAAACTACTCAAGGGAGGAAGTTGTTAAGAAGCAGTGTTCACTTCCTTTGATCATCATTACATGGAATCAACATTAAATAACCATCTAATGTTGACAATATCTGTTAACAGAGGGACGGCTCTTCAAGTTAAAAGGCTTAAACTTGGACTGTCTGTATTTCAGGTGCATGAATTTTCTGGAGCAAATAAAGAAAAGCTGGAAGAAGCCATTAAGAAGTATATGTAACCAAAGGTTCTTGATTCATGACTGACTGTTAAATTATAGCCTTTTCTACCTAACACATCGATCAAGTTAGAATATGTATTCAAGTACACATTGACCCTTCAGTCTGTAAATGAAGATAATAAAAATATATATATAAAAGGTTCTATGTCTTGCTTGAACTCACAGCGTGCCAATTCAACTTAATGAGTAGCGGCCCTGCTACTCGGTTTGCCTTCAAGAACTTGTGACTGTCTCTGGGGGGGGGAGTGGGATGGGTGCATACATGGCTATGCTGACACTTGTCCTACATTAGCCCTTCCCAGGGGAAGATTGGCTTTGAAAAGAAGTCCCAAAGGTGCTTTCTTTTCCAACTGGACTTTCTTGTTGTTTTTCTTTGAAAATTTTCAGTTCTGAAGAAGACTGAAGAACTGAAGAAGCTTCTTGGATGAGAAGCAAAATGTTTTCAAAGAAAAAAAAATGAGAAAGTCCAGCTGCCTTTTGGAAAAAAGCACCTTTGGGACAACTATGACCTGGATCAGGGGTAGGCAACCTTGGCTCTTTTATGACTTGTGGACTTCAATACCCAGAATTCCTGAACCAGCCATGCTGGCTCAGCAATTCTGGGAGTTGAAGTCCACAAGTCATAAAAGAGCCAAGGTTGCCTACCCCTGACCTGGATGATCGAGAATCTCTGTAGACAATTTGAAAGGGAGATTACTTGGGTAAAGATACTGTCTGCTTAGGTGGGATTAACAGCAAGCAGCCATACTTTCGTGTCATAAAACCAAATGCAGGAGGCCTAGCATGTATCCTATCACATCCTACATCAGGGGTGTCAAAACTGCCGGCCCACGGGCCGGACGAGTCATCCGGAAGCCACGCCCACCCCATTGCCGGCAATGGCAAAACCATCCTGATAGGTTGCGCGACGTCACGTGACGTCGCGAGTTTGACATGTCTGCCCTACATTATCTTTTGTATATTCTTAATTGAATTAGAAATGGGCACAAATGGCTTTTTAAATTATAGTGTTCTATCAAAACTATGGACAGGGAAGTTCAGAGAACAGCTCTCCTGGGAATGGAGAAATCTCTAGTGATTTATCCACTATATAGCAATGGTAGAAGCTCTGCAACTAAGAGAGTCCTACAGATGTTCCTTCTTGATCTCTCAAGAGTTTTAAATGAAACTCAAGAGGCAGTGGACTTCTGGAAAGATTAGTGGGAAATAAAAATCAGTGCATTCCTACAAACACTTTGGCCTTTCATAATTAAAGAAGGGCAGAAACATTCCATCTATGACTTTTTCTCTTCTCGCTTATAAGACCTGGGAGGAGGGAATGGTCTGCCCAGCTCTAGTTTTAATAATTTGTGTATAATTTAGGATTTTTAAAAAAAACATAGGCAGTTGATATTTAGGGGGGGAAATCAGAACATCCAGATTAAAAATAAGGACCACCAGTGGCAATTGCATCCCTTTCATCTACACAGGTAATCAACTTACAACCAAATTGGGACCGCAGCTTGTTACTAAGCAAAGCGGTCACCTGATTTTATGACCTTGTTGCAGCCATTAAGAGAATCATCATGGTTGATAAACGGATCACACAGTCATTGACTTTGCTTGTGGGAATCTGGCTGAGAAGGTTACAAGTGTGAACACGGGACCCCAAGACCCTGCAACCACTAAATATGTGCTCGTTGCCAAATGCCCAAGTTTTGAACACGTGACTGCAG
Organism: Azemiops feae; assembly: GCA_023970755.1. Lineage (NCBI taxonomy): Eukaryota > Metazoa > Chordata > Lepidosauria > Squamata > Viperidae > Azemiops > Azemiops feae. The sequence continues at coordinate 2,487,726 of JALGBA010000035.1, forward strand.
GGGTGCTGCTACCATCATACATACGAGGACTAGTTATAAGTCACTTTTTTTCCCTCAGTGCTGTCATAACTTTAAAAGTTTGCTAAATAGATGGCTGTAAATCGAGGATTACCTGCATTCTTAGCAAAATGTACTTTTCAAAATAGCAAGAACAACGAATGGGAACAATGGGGGTTTGAGCAATTTCATTTTGAGCAAGCAGAGAAGTGAATTAGTCTGCGAGGAAAGCGTTTTACAAAAAGGGTGCACGGGATTGGATCAGATGCCTCTCAAAGGGAGCTTGTGCACTTGTGGGTAAGCGTATTGTTTGAATCCATCTTTCAACATTTGAAAACCCATAATTTGTAACATCTCCCCATCTTCCTTTATGTGGATGATGCTATTATTCTATTGAGTGCTGGCCTTACTCTCTTGGTCCAATATAGTCCTAAGGAGATCTGATGGCTAACTGTCCAAAAACTAAGGTAAAGGTTATTAAGAAAGCCTAAAAACTTTAGTCAGACCAGTGATGGAACAATTTTTAAAAAAAATATTGCGGAGGGGAACCCATTGGCAAAAGATGCCGATTATGTCACCCGTGTGGCCCAAAGAAGTATTGCAGCAATCCCACCATATTCCACACACAGTAATAGGTGCTATCAGACAAAGGTTTCATTACAACTATTGTTTTACATGACACTTGACCCATGTTCTGACTTTATACCCTTCTGGACTCTATTCAATCCAAATTCCTTAGCTCTAGATTCAGTATTCCCAAATGCAGCTTTTAGGCTAGAACCAGAGTGGAAAGAAGTTTGCCTTTTAATCTTTCATTATTGGCTTAAAGGTATCTGTCAGCCACTGGGTTGCTCTGTTCAGTGATACTTTCCCATCCCCTTGGAAGAAGAAGTCATTTAAGCAAAAGCTGCTCGTGGCATTTTTCAAACTCTTCCTACAAACTTGTTCAATTTCCTGCTAAAAATCTGATTGCCCAGTCACTTGAAACTGAGTGACAGTATAATTTGAAATGACTGCTCAGTTTTTGTAGTTATCAAAAACAATTGGAAGAAGCATGGCTGCCTATATTTACTCCCTGACCGACTGTTGGGCATTTACTCATTGTAACCCTCTTCCTTCTCCACTGTTTCAGAGTAGATATGGCAATCTCCCCATGGTTCATTGTCTCTGCCCTTGTGGCACTCAAGAGTTGGAATCAGTAACACATACCGGTAGTCCTTGTGTTACATCCCTTTGTTCAGCAACCATCCAATAAGGTGGCACTAGTGGTGGGATTCAAATATGTGAACAGCCAGTTCGCTGTGTGGATGCCACTTCTGGAAGTCCATTCTGGGCCTGGGCAACAAAAAATTAGCTACCGGTTCTGCCGAGCTGGTGCGAACCAGCTGAATCCCACTACTGAAGAAAGGGACGTTCGACCAGTTCTCACACTTATGACCATTGCAGTGGCCCCTCTGCTTCAACTCTGCCCTCCTCTCCCCTCCCCTCCACACACACCCCATCTCTGCCCTTTTGGCTGCCCTTCACAGCATGGTGGAGATGAAGAAGCTGCTATATTCCACTGTCACTTAATATTTTGTTTAGTGAAAAATTCCAGTCCCAATTAGGTTTGTAACCTGAGAACCACCTGTATTGCACGTTTTATATAACCTAGTGCCAAAATCTTATCCTTTCCCTTCTAGCAGAAATTCCCAGTTCCTTTGTTGATTTTCTGCTTGCCCATAAGGCTTTTTCTACCACCCACAAAGTTGCAAGCAAGGCTTCAGCTGGGCAGCCAGTTAAGATTGAAGATGGACTGTAAATGTTTGTTTGTGTTTTATCTATTTTTATTCTCTTGTTTCTATTGTTTGCTGGTTACTGTAACAAATAAAACTGATTTTATTTATATCATGTTATTTCGCAACCAACACAAGCTCACCCAACCATCTATATAATATGTCTGAATACAATCTCTGGATGTAGAAACTATTTATGGATAAGAAAGGATTCTGTGTGCTTCATCTTTTCAGGCTATTGCTTTTATTCAAACTGGATAACATATTGACAGCAGGATATAACAAATCTAAGTGGCATTTGCTTCTTTAGACTTCACATGATAATCTTGATTTTCTGTTTCGGCCACACTTGAGGCATGCTGCAGTGGCATAGTAGATTCGCATAATCTTAGAGAATTAGATAATTGTTGGCAAGAAAACAAGTTAGACCATAAGGAAGTGCGGGTACAGTGATTTATGGAGTTTTCAAAGGCAGAACCTAGTGCCTTTTATACCTCTACTACTGCCTTTCCAAAGCTGTCTCCTTTGAGCATTCCCATAAACGCAGTGGGCATGTTTTCGAAACCCTTGGTGATGTCCTCATGGTATTTAATTTTCCCCTATGTGAAAAGTGAAACATTAAAATGTAAGCAGTTCTCCCTGGGATTTAACATCTAAGAATACACTACTGCTCAAAATAGCAAGGGACAAGACACAAGGGAAAGCATTACATGTGCGTTTTAGAGACATATCCACGCCCGCATACCACCCTGGAGTACACAAAGAGCTATTCCTGATTGTATTCGAGAATAAAAATAACAAGCAGTACTCGCAGTAACTCAGAATCAAGCTCCTTGCATGTTTTTCTCTGCAGACCAAAGTTATTCAGCCCAACCAATATCAAAGGGTTGAACTTGCTATAAAATGAGGAGAGAGAATTCCCGTGGCATGCTAACCTTGGGCTCAAGATCTTCTCCCTTTGGATTGCACATAGACGGGAGGGGTGGGGTGGGGGGAGAGAGAAAGCACACTTCTCCTACTCTCAGCTTACCTCTTTAACCCATTTCAGTAGTGCCTTCTCCCCTTCATCTTTTCTATCATTCCAACGTGTGACTAAAAAACCTTCCATGTACAGCTGTTTCAAGACCATGGGGACCTGGACAAATGGCCCTAGAAAAGAGTTCAGAGAAGAAAAAGTCAGGAAAGTTCGTCCTGTCACACCATATCTCCATTCCTGTCCCTGTTACCCAAAGTTGCATATGTTATGTTTCCTAGTTTCCTGCAATATTCTGCCCATTTTGGGGGGAAAAGAGAGAGCAGTATTTTCTCAACCACGAAATTGTATTGAGCCTTCACAACTGAATCATAAACATAAGTGTGTCTCTTTCCAAATACAATCAAGTGTGCAAATAAAACATCAGCAAGGTTACCCATCAAAGCCGACCCTCCTGCTTTTGGTCGGTTTTGTGATCCAAGGCTGCTTCTGAACAAAACTAGGCAGGGGTAGGCAAACCTTGGCTCTTTTATGACTCGTGGACTTCAACTCCCAGAATTCCTGAGCCAGCCATGCTGGCTCAGGAATTCTGGGAGTTGAAGTCCACGGTCATAAAAGAGCCAAAGTTGCCTGCCCCTGAGCTAGGCTGATTTTCTTGTTCAAATATAGCCAATTTTGGTTTTCACCTTAAAGCGAGGTCAAGCAAACACCAGCCGAAAGATACGCGAGGGTCATTTGAATGAGTTGCTCGGAACTAGACAGCTGTGGCTCGGTCACATTTTATCAAAGTAGCTGCATGATTTTGCTATTTTCCCACTTGCTCTGGTTGTTTGTCTCACCCCTGTGAACACATGGCTTGCTATGCCATTTTTGTATAGCAGGTGACAGCGTTTTAATGCAAACAGTGACATCTCACGTATCAGCTTCACAGCTCTCTCAGCTTACCTCATTCTTTGCCAAGATACTGCATTTTTTTTTCATGCTTAAACTGACCCATTAATTGTCTTAAAACACAAACAGCCACAGGTAGACTATCGTTTACAGTATACTAGATACTCGACTTACCACAGTTTGTTCAGTGACCGTTTGAAGTTATGACAGCATTGGGGAAAAAATGACTTAGGACCGTTTTTCACACTTACGACCACTGCAAGATCTCCATGGTCACATAAAATTCAGACGCTTGGCAACGGACTCATATTTATGAGTGTCCCAGGGTCATGTGGTCACCTTTTGCTACCCTCTAATAAGCCAGATTCACTTGACCATGTTACTAATTTAACAACAGTGATTCACTTAACAACTGTGGCAAGAAAATTCGTAACACGGGGCAAAATTCACTTAAATGTCTCACTTAGCAACAGAAATTTTGGGCTCAATTGTGGTCGTAAGTTGAAGACTACCTTATATACCTCAGGATGTCTTTCATCGAGACCGTGTTAAAAATTGGATTGAACAAAATATAATAGAGCAAGGGAGGCACTGAACTAAGAGCAGGAAGATGTTAAGGTTGTCCCCAAGCTGGAAGACCTTCAGCTACAGCAGCTCACTGGGTGACTTGGCAGTCAATCATTCTCTCTTAGACCAATCCATCTCATGTGATTGTTGTTGGGGGGTGGGGGGGAATTAGAAGTGGGAATGCAGTGTATGCTGCCTTGAGCTCCTAAAAGAAAATGTAGGATATGACTCTCAAACCACAAAAATCCATGTTTTCCATCCCGTATTTTATCTGTCTACCTCTTAAACAGCCACTGTTGGTCTTAATGGTATGTGCTTATGGGGAAGCATTAGCACTTTGGTATAAATGAAATAACTGGAGAGGGGGAGACAGATTTGCATACAGAAGTCACTGTATCTCTTGCCTGCTAAAAACGTAAAACATTCATTTTAGTTTTGTGCTCATCTTGGGGAAGACCGATCTAGTTACCATCTGTAACCACGTTTCTTTAAATGGTTTGAAAGCCGTGGTATAATATTTCCACTGTCGCTAAAAATAGCTCAGAACAATATTTGTATTCTTATTCTGCTGCCAATAAATCCTAAATATTGATTGGAGTTACCAGGTCTCCAAAGGTGGTCCTTGCTAACCGAATGCAATTGGGTTCAAACAACTAAGCTAAAACCAAATAAAACCTCTTTATGCTTTATTGTAACTTCTACAAGGAATTACTGTATGGTGACAATGATGGAGTAGCATAATATCTAAATCAGATTACTGACAAATTAAACTTTCCTGGCTATAGCTTGGCAGAAAATCAAAATTAAAAGAGCCCTCATTTGAAACGTTATTTGACCAGCTGCATCTTAGCTCGCTAGAAATTTCAAGAGGACAGACATAATCATGGACTGAATACTAAGGAACCCATTTTATACAGGTATCACAGATCTTCCATGAAGGATATACAACTTTGGTCCCAGCAGGTGAAAGCACCAAATTTTATCTGAGATTGGAGTGATAAGCAGGGTCAGTTTGGGTTAAAACTTGAACGGGAGACCACCAGAAATCCCACGATGGTCAGTTGGAATGCAAAGTTGAAAAGGCATCCAGGAAGAAAATAACTTTCAGTTTTGTTGGTAACAAAATGATAATCACCCATATAATAATCACAAGTCACAATTAACATAAGGGAATTTTCAGCTTTTAAAATACTACTATATAGTGTTTCCTAATAAACATTTACTTCTCCATAACTTCATGAGACTTTAGAGAAAGTTATTTAAAAGGCTTTGATTTTTATTGACGCTGATTCTCAGAACTTTCTACACAAAATGAATGGTTTGGTTTTTGGCTCAGCGTTGTGTGACTCTGGTCAGTGGTGACTCACTGAACTAACCAGATCCAAGTAATCAATTCATGACTGGCCTCTAGTGGCGTGCAACTATTTGCATCACTCATTAAATTTCAACCACGAAAGTTCACAGTTGTTGTTGCCACATAGTCAGGTTACCCTGAATGAATACTGTTTCAAAATTAAGGATTTTTGGAAAGAAAAGAAAAGAAAAGAAAAGAAAAGAAAAGAAAAGAAAAGAAAAGAAAAGAAAAGAAAAGAAAAGAAAAGAAAAGAAAAGAAAAGAAAAGAAAAGAAAGAAAGAAAGAAAGAAAGAAAGAAAGAGGGGAGGGGAAGGGAAGGGAAGGGAAGGGAAGGGAAGGAAAGGAAAGGAAAGGAAAGGAAAGGAAAGGAAAGGAAAGGAAAGGAAAGGAAAAGAGTGGTTGATCTATCCTTGGTGGAACTGTACTTATTTATATCTATACTTATTTTTTACTAGGTAAACTTGAGTGGATTGAGGGTTGGATCTGGTTAGTAACTGAATGAGAAACTAGTCGGGAACATTTAGGATGAAAAACATTTTCGAAAAAGACAATTGCAAGCCATTTCTATACTATTAGCAAAAAAACAATCTCACTTTAAGAGCACATGCTATCCAAAGAACAATGGCTTCAGTTTTCTCCATCCTGCCATGCTTTTTTTGTGACCCTGGTGTCTGTATATATGCATACAAGTAGTTCTCGACTTATAACCAAAATTGAAACCAGAATTTCCATTGTTAAGCAAGGCAGTTGTTAAGTGAGTCACAACCTATTTTAGAACTTTCTTCATGGTTGTTAAGCAAACCGCTTGCAGTTATTAAGAATGTTGTTAAGTGAATCTGGCTTCCCCCATTAACTCTGCTTGTTGGAAGCCAGCTGCGGCGGTCACAAATGGCAACCACATGACCCTGGGACACCACAACCATCATCAATGCATGCCAGTTGCCAAAGTGCCCAAATTTTAACCACGTGACCGTGGGGGGATGCTGCAACAGTTTTAAGTGCAAGTACAGGTTGTAAGTGACTTCCACTGCTGGTGTAACTTTGAATGGCCACTAAATGAATGGCTGTACGTCAAGGACTACCTGTATCTACAACTAAGTGCCAAATTTGCTTCTGCCTGTTTTCAAGCAAAGTTACTCAATTTGATGGAAATGAACTACTGAAAAGCAAAAATAAGAACATCTGGGTGTCTTTTTCAGGGGAAGGGTCCATGGTTTAGGTCAGGGGTCTGCAACCTTGACAACTTTAAGACTTGTGGACTTCAGCTCCCAGAATTCTGGGAGCTGAAGTCCACAAGACCCCTGGTTTAGGTGGCCAAGAAGCACGTGTGGAAGTCCTTGCTTTCCAGCCAAGAAAAACATTTTGATCATCCCAAACATCAAGGAATGGCAGCCAGGAGGCTTTGTCTCCCAGAAGGTAGCCGAAATAACCACGGAGGCAGCAGAGTGGGGTGGGACTTGGGGATCTCATGAAAACACGAACAATAGCAGTAAACAAAAATAAAGAATGCCCAGAGACGCAATCAAAGCAAATATTTGGTTTGATTCACTTGCGCTCAGTTGTTCAGTCCCTAGTCATCTCACAGCTGGACGACTGTAATGTGCTCTACATGGGGCTACCCTTGAAGAGCATTTGGAAGCTACAGCTGGTGCAGAGTGCGGCAGCACGGGTAGTTTTGGGGCCCCAAGAATAGCCCCTGTAAAATCACTGCTCCGCAAGCTGCATTGGCTACCAGACTGCTTCTGGGTGCAATTCAAGATGTTGGTGATCACCTTTAAAGCCCTTCGTGGCATGGATCCAGGTTACCTGAGAGATTGTCTCATGCCACTGGGATTGGCCCATACCACTCATGCTGTGGGTCCCGTCAGCCCGATTATTCCAGCTGGCGGGGCCCAGGAGGAGGGCCTCCTCTACTGTTGCTCCTATCCTCTGGAACATCTTGCCCCGCCCCCCCATGTGAGGTTGGCCCCAACCCTCCTATCTTTTCGCAAGGGCCTAAAGATGTGACTTTGCCAGTTGACTTGGGGCCCCAATGGGGGAAGAGCTCAATGACTGAGTAATAACAAATCCCATCTCCCCCCCCACTCTACCCCTGCCCTCCCCATGTGTCTTTGGTTTTAATGTTTGATTTTTACTTTTAATGTTTTAAGTTATATGTAACTGTAAGCCACCTAGTTAACCTATGGTAAGATGGGCAGCCAATAAATTTTATATATGAATGAATGAATGAATGAATGAATGAATGAATGACAAATAAAAAATCTGAAAGCACTCTGCAAATTTCTTTGCAGCAGGAGAAAATTTGCAGAAAAAGGGAACAATGGTTTGGCGACGGAAACATATACATAACCACTCAAACCTATTGTAACTGCAATGCCAAACTGTCCAAACGTGGGGCACGTTGTTTTAAAAACCACAATAACATGAAAATATATATTCTTAAAGTTTTCACTTTTTTTAAAAGTGAAATGGCCAAGGGAGTTGATTACTAGTTTTCTATTCTAAATGTTCTTTTAGGATTGATTCTCTTCAAAAGTGATTCAACAGTAGTACTATTTCTTAAAGCGCAGTCTTTGATATGAGCTTTTAAAAGACGCTGCTGCTTTAATAAATTGAATCGTTAAAGCACTTTAATATATCTCTTAAAGCAACAGCATCTTTTTTTCAAAGTGTAGCATTAAATAAGTTTCATTATTTATTGTAAAACAAATGCAGTTTCATTATAAAAATGATCAGTAAAAGGGTTAGAAATAAGTTACTAGAATTTCTCTCTCTAACAAGGAGATTTGTCCAGCAACATCTGTCCATGTCCCCCACTCGCTATCAAATATTGCTATCATACCATTTGGCTGGAAATCATACCAAATTGCTATTATGCTCAAAAACCTAAAATGAGCTTTTTTCTCCCATCTTCATAAAAACTAACAGAAAGATGAAGGCAGACAAAAGAAAAGATACAAGGTGCACCACATCCTCTATTAATTTCTACCCTGAGATAGAATATTTTATGTATCTAGTCTCCTTTCAAAAGTAGTTTTTTAAATATATGTTTGACAATGTATGTGTTATGTGTTAGATTAAAACTGAGAGACTATAATAGGAATATTGATCTTTTAAAATGTTTATTATTAGTATTTGAGGATAACTTAAATATTGATTATTCGTTTAAATTTAAAAAAACTGTTGTATTATTATCTCTGTACTGAAATAAATTGGAGGTCACCTTTGTTATATATTTGTTTGCTGTATTTTTTTTGGTCACCCTTTTAATCTGTCCTGTTGTCCCCCTGCTTTTTTCCCCTTGACGTTAGTTTGTATTTTAATGTTTACTTTTGAAACTTAATAAAAATATTTATTAAAAAAGGGAGGAGTAGAGAAGGAGGAGGGGGGGAGAAGGAGAAGAAAGCAAAGAGCATGCAGAAAGAAAAAGATTTGTACCTTTCTTGAGCTGGGTGTCATTATACATGGAGATAGCACCACACACCGCAATTCTCCCATATGTCTTCATTTGCTCCAAAACAACACTGGAAAATTCTCCTCCCACCTGGTGGAGACAAAGACAACACAACATTTGCCAAGACTAAAATACTCCCCAGAGGAGGGATATTGTTGACTGATCTACATGGAATTATTTTGAAAGAGCTTCACGAATGCCCATAATCTGTTCTTAGAAGCAGAGAGATCACAGGCAAGAAATAACAGAGTTTTGCTTTGGGAATTTCAAGCACTTAAAACATCTCCCAATCGGAGGAAGCAGGAGGTCACATCTAATACTAGGGAAGTTAATTCTTGATTCTGCCACAAATCCTTTCCCTTCCTATTTTCTTTTTGTTAAGCCTGCCTAAAACTGCTCCGTGTAAACTGCTAACCCAGCGGGAAGCCCAGAACAGGCTGAAAAAGAGAAGAGGAATTTGAGCTGCCACTGAATTTCATTCTGCGGGAGAGGAATAACACGTTCGCTGATTTTTCTCAAAAATGGCATAAAAAGACAAAATCGGAGCATAAATGCTACTGTTTGCTTTGATCAAGTATTTTGGTAAATGTAAAAAAAAAAGGGGGGAACTACCTCCCCCCCCCCGAGAATGAATAAAGTTATCAGCTGTTATGGGTGAGCGAGGAGGGGGGTCTTCTCTGTGCACCTGTGACTATGTATGTCAACTCCACCTGCATCACAGGATCTATGTTCAAGTTTGAAAACCGTTGCTTGAATTTGAAATAGCCACATAAAAAGTGTCCAAAGGTCAAAGTACTTTGGGAGTGGTAAGACTAACCCTTTTTGAACACAAAACAAATATTTGGGGCTTCAAATGAATCAAATTCAAAATATGTATACACATATCCCGTCAGACTAAATGGCTCAATCAGAAAAAGAAAACAACTTTATTAGAGTCCCAAATGTGCTTTTTTTTTTCCTGGAGGCAACTGGACTTTCTTGTGTTTCTTTGGGACAGCACCTTTTGGATAACCATACCTGGATGACTGAGAATCTCCATAGACAACTTTTTTTAGAGGAAAGAAGAAGAAAAACCAAACAATCAAATTTAAAGTAAGACAATCCTTTGGGACTCAAGAGTATGCAGATAGTCCTCGACTTACAGCAATTCATTTAGCGACTGCTCAAAGTTACAACGGCGCTGAATTAAGTGATTTTATGACCATCTTTCACAGTTGCAACTATTTGCAGCATCCCCATGGTCATGTGATCAAAATTCAGATGCTTGGCAAATGGTTAGTATTTATGACGATTGCTGTGTTCCGGGGTCATGTGATCACTGTTTGCGATCTTGTGACAAGCAAGTCAATGGGGAAGGCAGATTCACTTTACAACCGAGTTACTAACTTAACAACTTCAGTCATTCACTTAACGATTAAGGCAAGAAATGTTGTAAAATGGAGCAAAACTCACTTAACCAAGCTCTCACTTAACAACAGAAAGGTTGGGCTCAACTGTGCTTGAGGGTGGCCTGTACCACATAGGCCTTGGTTAATGGCCATTCATTCAGTGACTGTTCCAGAACTAAACAAGTGGTACTTATGACAGGTTCTCATAGTTATGACTATAACAGCATCCCCACAGTGATGTGATTACGGATCTGGGTGCTTGGCAACTACTTCACAATTAATTATAATATTGCATGCAGCATCCCACAGCCACATGGTCGCCATCTGGCTTCCCACAAGCAAAGTCAATGGGGAAGCTGGAAGGAGGTCACAAATGGCAATCGCATGATGTCATGCTTAACAATGTGAGATTCGCTCAGTGATGGCAACCGGAAGTTCTGGAACTACCGTAGCGAAGCAATGCAGTCAACTGACAATGTGCTTTACAACCTCATCGCTTAGAAATTCTGATCCTGGTTTCTGTCATTAAGCAAGGCGTACCTGCATCAGGTACTTGAGCACAACTAATATAGGTGCACACACATAGACACAGACCATACATGTCCTTCATTCACACATCTTCCTCCCATATACTGACAGGTGCTCAGAAACATACATCTATAGGTAGAGGAATAAGCCTCTCAGCTGAACCCATATAAGGTGGGTCACAAACAACACATACACCTGCTTCAACAATTCATGCCTACCCTGAAAAAACTTATCTAGAAGGGGAGGGGGAGATATGGGGTTGTTCGTTTTCTTTCCAAGAAAGCCTGATTTAAAAACCTTATTTTTGTTATTATTGTCATTAAGTATGCACTATACATTATAGAAGGAGACAGGTGGTGAACTATCTGGGAGAGAGAAAATACAAAAATATAATATAAAATATAATATAAAAAGCCTGATTTGGGGGCTGCAGGGGAGACTTAAGGATGCATTGCTGCTTTTCTTTGCCAGGGCCAAAGCAGCTTTCCACATAGGACGTTCCTTAGATCAGCTTCCCTTCCTATCTAAACACATAGGCCAGTCCAAAGTTGGGCTCAGTCTTGTACGTACATTATCAAAATAGCAGTCGTAGCCATCGGGGGAAGCATCTTTCAGAGCCTTCTCCAGGGATTTCACCGTCTTGTAGTTAAAGACTTTGTCAAAGCCAAGTTCCTTAAGGTAATCCAACTTCTTATCGGAACCTGCAGTGCCGACAACTTTACAACCCTGCCAGTTAAAAAAATAACAATGAGAGCCAGGTTCCTTTGCAAGGCTATGAGAGTTTCTTCATAAATCATTTTCAATAGAGATAGAGATGACAGGCAGGTAAAGATAGACAGGAGGTAGGAGAGATTGGAGATTGGATTGGATTAATGAGATTAAGTTGAGACATAGAGATATGTAGCTGGGGGTTGGAGGAGAAAAAACAAAAGAGAGAAACTTTATAGACCAACTCAAAAAGGATGACTTAGCACAGGGGTCTTCAAACTTGGCCCTTTTATGACTTGTGGACTTCAACTCCCAGAATTCCTGCCTGGCTGAGGAATTCTGGGAGTTGAAGTCCACAAGTCATAAAAGGGCCAAGTTTGAAGACCCCTGACTTAGCAAGTAAAAACCAAAGTAAAACCCAAGAATTATAAATCTGGTGTGGTCAAAGTGTGACATATCTTACATACAGTAAAACAAAAAGCCACGTTAGGATAAATAAAATCCCATTGATCAGATGGTGAGTATCGTGGCTGTCAGGTACAAAACCAAGAATGACACGTGGCAATTCTTCCAAGCTCTTTATTGTTTCACACCTATAGAAAAAGCCTGCCAGACTGAGGATTCTGTTTTCTGCACCTGCAATATAGTCTGTGAACTATTAGGTAGGATCTGTCTTCAACCTCTTTCTCTCACACATAATATCTCGGCGGAGTTGCCTCCCATTCCTCTGGAATGTACCCCCTCCCTCCTGAGAATCACTATATTCCATTACAGTGGCACTTAAAAGAACTCCACCAACTTTTCATGGAAGAAGCTTCCACTGATGATATAATTACTTAATTGCAATAAAGACACAGGTAAATGAAATTTGTCCACTATAGCAAAATACACCAAAGTCATATGGAATAAAAGTAAGTTAGTAGTGTTAAAAGGACTACCTGCCTCTATGGACAGAGTGTATTGAAAAGATGCTATGGAACAAGTGTTACCTGCAAGACTGAGACTAAGTTTAAAATAAATTTTAAAACAACAGGTTGCAAGAATGACATCGATATATAAAGTGGATTTACAAACGAAGCTTATTAAAATTTTGCAGAATTTTGTAGCAAGGGACAAAGAAAAAAACAAAAAGAATCATGTTCTAGGACAGGGGTAGGCAACCTTGGCTCTTTTATGACTCGTGGACTTCAACTCCCAGAATTCCTGAGCCAGCTATGCTGGCTCAGGAATTCTGGGAGTTGAAGTCCACGAGTCATAAAAGAGCCAAGGTTGCCTGCCCCTGTTCTAGGACATTATCTGAAAGGGCTGAAGATTAAAAGTATTGAAGCAAAGGGAAGGAATGTGAAGTTTTGTTTATTTGATCAAAGTTAAAGTGGATATGTCATCTCTGGTAACCATTAATGGACTTTAGCCAACCTCAGGAGCAAAATGATGACATTTTATGGACTTGTTTATAAGTAAGGGATGGGATATTGAGAAAAGAACATTCTCATTGAAGATGATCATTGATATTGAAGGGACATTGCAATTTTAGTAAGAGAAGGTGATAAATTACTAAAATTGTTTATGCTTGTCTTGAAATGGGAAAGTCATTTCTTTATATAGTTTATAAGCTTTATATAGTTCGTATTATATTTTTATTTGTTTTCTATTTTTACTTTTTTTCTTCTCTGCATCTATTTTCTCATTTTTTTCTTTTTTAATTTTGTATTAGTTTTTATTTGTTGCAAATTGTAAGCTTTAATAACTATTAAAGAAAGTACTTTTCTGGATGCAAAGAATGAACATAAAGCACAGGCATCCTATAGAAGCCACAGTGGTATCCCAAAAACATTATAAAAATGAGAATAATGTAATTGACATCAGTCACATCATAATGTTACGATGTGAAGGTTATACAGTGTGTAGTTGGTATCACTGAGTGATGCTATCATGAGATGTATGACATCATATTGTATCATATTCCCTCATCCCATGACTAAATGGGCATGTTGCAAATAAGGTGATTATGTGCAGAAATTTCTCTGAAGTATCAATCAAGGAGCATGGAGGTAAATAGAGCAGAGACAAGCAAACCAGAGCTTTCATAATTCTGGTGCATTGATCAGGCTGTTGGAAGTTGAAGTCCAAAATATTTCATATCCACTTACGTTAATTTTAGCAATCTGCCCAACCACATTGCCCACAGCACCAGCTGCTGAATTAACTAAGACAGTTTGTCCTGGTTTGGGCCTGCAGATCTCCAGTAGGCCAAAATAAGCAGTAAGACTGCAAGAAAAAAGAATTAAAAGCTTGTGAAAATAAACACTGACACCATGACATGTCCAAAACATAAAAATCAAAAAGGACTCAAATACGAACATTTAAAACTAATGGAAACAACCTGCTTACACATAAAGGATATCTTTAAAAGCACCATAGAATAAGTCAGGATTCCTCAGCTTTGAGGGCTAGTAAACACATGGGGAATTTTGAAATAATACAGTATTATGTATTCATTCATTCATTCGTTTGTTCATTCCTTCAATTGGTATTCTTACAGAATCCATCAACTGTCAGCAGCCTACATGATACAATATATTAGAAAAACTTTAAAATATCCACTGTAAGACTTCAAATACACCAACTATTTAAAAATTGCCAAGAGGAATGATCAAAAAACCAAATGAAAAAGGAAAGGAAAGGAAAGGAAAGGAAAGGAAAGGAAAGGAAAGGAAAGGAAAGGAAAGGAAAGGAAAGGAAAGGAAAGGAAAGGAAAGGAAAGGAAAGGAAAGGAAAGGAAAAGAGCTGAGATTAACTAAAATGAACTTACAACAGTTTGTTTAGTGGCCATTCAAAGTTACAATGGCACTGAAAAAAGTGACTTATGACTACTTTTCACACTTAATGACTATTGCAGGATCCCCTTGGTCACAAATTTGCATGCTTGACAATTGGTTCATATTTAGGACAGTTGCAGGACCTGGGAGCATGTGATCACCTTTTGTGACTCTCTGACAAGCAAGTCAATGAGGAAGCCAGATTCACTTAACAACTGCAGTGATTAACTTAACTGTGGCAAGAAAGGTTGTAAAACAGGGCAAAACTCACTTAACAAATGTCTTGCTTAGTAACATAAATTTTGGGCTCAATTATGGTCTTAAATCAAGGACTACCTGTATAACGTTTTCTGCTAGCAAAAGGTCTGATGGACAGCACTTTAACTGAACCATGCAGAAAGGACCTAAAAATAAATCCAGGATTTGGAATTAAAGCTGATGTTTGAGGCTGGCATTTTCTTTTTCAACATTGTAGTTTTTTGTTTAATTTAGTTATAATATACAGATGGATCAAAGGGAAAATATGTGGCTGAAAGGACTAAAATTCACTGTACGTTATAATTTAAAAGAGAACTTTTACAAAATTGTATGCCATTGCTATATGGCACCAGAAAAACTTTCTAGAATATATAAAGGTATTTCAAATACATATTGGAAATACGAAAACATGAAAGGTAATTTTATTATGCTTGGTAGATCTGTAAAAAGGCCAGAAATTTTTGGGTTCAAATACACACAATGATACAAAGAATTGTAAAGATGAACATTTAACTGGAACCAGAACTTTTCTTGGACAAACAGCTAGAAAAGACTTACAGACCTCTGTTTTGGACATGGTAAATGCAGCAAGATTATTAAAACTGTATGCATAAAACTCTGAAATACCTACAATGGGGAAATGGTTGGTGAAGATGACAAAATGTGCAGAGATGGCAAAACTGACTTGTTTGATTAGGGAAAAGACAATAACTACATTGTGTAGAAGAGCAGGCAGAGCTGGGGGGGGGGAGTTAAACATGACATTAGTTTAGAGTCCTTATGGTGCCACAAATTATCCAAATCTAGCCCCCTCTAAATTCCATTAAATCTTATCTAACACCATTGTAGTGCTGATGGTTAGTTGACTAGACTCTTCTGTATAGACTTGAATAAATCTTCTATGCTGCAACCTAACATTATAATCCTGATCCTTTGTGCCTGACAACTGTTAGTGACTTGAAACCTTATGTGCACTTTTTGCTGAAAGAAGAAAAAAAATGAACTTATGAAATATGGGTCAGATGATTAGAAAGGGTAGAATATGGAAAAAGGGGACCTATGATCTTTAGCTTAGAAAGGCTAAAGATAAATATGTTTTATTATAATTACTGTAAAAAAAGACTGGAAGCTATTTATTTATACCTTTCTTTTTCTTTTGCTTGTTTATTTCTTTTCGGTTTACTTATCACTTTTACTTTAGATCCTTTTTTCTACAAATTTGTATCCTTTTTATTTTGCAAAAAAAACTTTTTTTTTTTTAACAAAATGAATTTGAAAAACAGAATAAAAAATAAAACACAGGAGGGGCACGGGACTTGGTTAGGACTCAAGAAAATGTTTCTGGACATGCTGCTGTTCAGCCCCCCCCCCCCCCCCCCGGTATCAGGGAACGAAGAATTAGGCTGACATCCTCTGAATACTAAGTACATACCTTTCCCAGTTAAAAGGTATGTTTCTCATAGGCTCCCTGATTGTGGAACCATCAGTCTTAGGTTTAATAGCCTATGCAGCACCACCCTTAGCTCAAGTACCATGTAGCAATATTTAAAGTCTGGGCTACAATCCATCACATCATCTCCATCAAGTACATTATTAGGGTACACTTACCCTGGCATGCCAATTGTTCCAAGAGCCAATGATCTTGGAAGCTTTTCTGGCCAGCCTGAAGGCAGTGGTGATAGGTCTTTGCCATTGGAAATAAAATGTGTTGTCCAGCCTGCAGTTGCCAAAACAAAGGTTCCTACACGAAATGAAGGGTTTTTGCTTTCCAGAATCCTTTGAAAACAACACAGGTACCTAGTTATACTAGTCATCAAAGAAACTCTATGGATTGCAAACATAACCAGTTTTGAATCATCCTTTCTAAACATTTATGAAGGAGCGGTGTAACTCACAATCTGACACTAAAACACTGCAGGGAATTTTTATGTTGAGCGTGTTATGAGACCATTCTAGGCATATTTCAAAGCATTGGTATTATTCTGTAAAGTCCTAAATGGCTTTGAAATATCTAAAAGCTGCATTTCCTTCCATCATTTGAGGAGAAGAAGCCCCACAGGAGAAGCTAGGATGGTCCCTGAATTGCAGTATTTTCAATATCAAGTGAAACACTTTTCATGCATTCAAAACTTGATTTTATTACTCTTATTGTGCCGGGAAGCTTTTTTTTTTTTGCTGAATCTTTTGTTAATGTTTATTCAGCTATCCTTGGAACAGCACCAGCGATACAGCTTGCTGTACTGCAGGTTCTATTTGAATATTCTTAATTACGCATTTTTTTCCCCTTCAGTTTGGACAAGGCCACGAACTCTACCAAATCGACAGGTCTTGTGGACTGTGTGTTATTTACTATTTATATTGTAGCCTTAATGAGGACCTTGTGCAATTTCTTTGACTCAGCCCACACTTGTTTCCAACAGAATACAGATACAAATGTGGGTGTTGCTTTACTTTTCGTTTTATTGCCCAATGCCCAACTTAACTTCACCTGTAAGAAAGGGAGACCGCCAGCTGGTGGAACAGGACATAAATCAAGGTAGATCTTACCTTGCAACCTGAGATCCTATCATAGTGTCCCCTTCCTTCATATCTCTCCTGCTGTACATTCTGCAAAACAAAAATGAAGCAGAAATCAATGTATGAATTTTTCTTTAGAGAAATACATGGGGCCAATTAATGACTGACATGATTGACAGGCTTAATTCATGTTAGGAGAGCGGAACATAAATGTAAATGATTTAGCCTGGACTCAATGAGTCAAACTCATTTCATAATGAAGTTAGGGCAGAGCTAGGCTTTTATGTCATGTTTTATATCTAGCTATAGCAGCAATGAATACTGTACTTTGATCTGCAGTATAAGTCGCTTCTTGTGGCAACTTTATATTTAGGTCATATGAAAGTACATAATTAGACATTAATATAAGTTACAACAAATTCTAATTTGGAAAGGGAGTTATTCTTTCAGGACGCAACGTAGTTACCCATTTGTGTTACATCAAACACTTTTTGGTATGTGCAAACAATGATTAAATGTTCTACTCTCCAGACCATGAAAAACCACAAAATATGCCAGTATAATTTGCTTCGGCTAAATGTCTAGAACAGCAGGCTTAGCCATCTGTCATATCTTTAAATAATAACATTGCTCTCTTGAGCTTGGTGTGTCTCTAGTAATAGCAACTAGATCAGAATCACTCTAAGCAGTACACCAGGACATCAGATTCTGGTGTACCATGAAGAGAAGGGCTTGTCAAACTGCAAAGAACTCTAGTTTATACATAATGATGATGCCTTACTTGCAACTGTTAGAAAAAGCAATATATCAAAACTATCTAAAACGATTGACTTGCCAGATTAATGTAGAAACAAAGATATCTGCCTACAGGTGGTCTTTGACTTATGACCACATTTAAGTGAAAAATTTATGTTGCTAAGCAAGGCAGTTGCTAAGTGAATTTTGCTCCATTTTACAACCTTTCTTGCCACAGTTGTTAAGTGAATCAATGCAAATGTTCGGTTAATAACACAGCTATTAAGAGAATCTGGCTTCCCCATTGACTTTGCTTGTCAGAAGATCGCAACAGGTGATCACATGACCTCAGGACACAGCAACGGTCATAAGTATGAACCAGTTGCCAAGCATCCAAATTTTGATCACCTGACCATGGGGATGCTGCAACAGTCCTAAGGGTGAAATACAGTCATAAATCACTTTTTTTTCATTGTCCTTGTAATTTTGAACAGTCACTAAACGAATGGCTGCAATTCAAGGACTATCTGTATTTGGATCTTTGTCTCTAAATAGTTGTAACAAGGAGGTTACTGTAGAAAAGTCTTGGGGCTTCCACTTTCTCTAGAATTCTTGGTGGTGTTGCTACTTTTCTGGTATTATGTCATTCCAGCATCACAAACCATATGGCTAGATGGGAGGAAGGGACTTTGCAGCAAACCAAGAAGAGGGGGCATGTCTCTAGCAGCCCAAAACAGTCCATTCCTGGCCTACAAGAAGCCTTGTATTAGAAAAGATGCAAAATACCATTTGCACATTTTAGAGAAAAAAAATTGAAGTTAGCCAACCTCAGTTATGGGCTGGAAAAGAGAGGAAGGCTGTGTCATGTGCACATGCCCATAAGGTTGACTGAATAAGACATCTTCAGGCCAA
Source organism: Azemiops feae (assembly GCA_023970755.1). NCBI lineage: Eukaryota > Metazoa > Chordata > Lepidosauria > Squamata > Viperidae > Azemiops > Azemiops feae. The sequence continues at coordinate 2,506,602 of JALGBA010000035.1, forward strand.
AATTAGGAAAATGTGTATACTTATCCTCTGCAGGATCCAATCTGAGTCGGTCACTGGGACCAGAGGTTTAATCTTTTGGGTTTTTGGACTCATGCTGAAGTCCATCCTCAGGGAACTTCTATCTCACCAGAATGGATGGACTTCCAACACAATTCTGAAAGCTTGGAAGACTAAACCTCTAGTCTGGGTGACCAACACACATTGGATCCTGCAACATTATCCTGGGGCACATATATTTTGCCTTCCTTCATACTGCCCTCTGCTATCAAAAAGGCTGTTGAGAGATGGCTAAAGTACAATAATTGGGAAATTAGGAGAAAAGGTCAATGGTCAGAATAAAGTGGGGTTTTAGTATTGAAACACAAAGTCGAACAATAATACCTCATATAGGGGTCCACACTGAGAAACACACTTTCAAGCAGCAGCTCTGAAATACAGAAGAAAAAGTTATGAAACATCAAACTAATATACGAGGGCAATTCAGAAATAAACCTCCGTTTGGTTATCAATGACAGACGCTCGCAGATACAGAACCTTTATTATACACATTAGAAAACTACAACATTACATTACTTTTTGACATAATCGCCATTCAAATTGAGGCACTTGTCATAACTTCTTACAAGGCTTGAAATTCCTTAGTAGTAGTTGCTCGGCGCCAAATCTCGGCTATTGGGGGTGGGGTGATCAAAAACATCCCAACGGAACTGCTTCAAAAGTTCTTGGGTGCATCTAGCAGTGTGCGGGCAAGCATTATCGTGAACCAACACCACACTCGAAGTCAGCATGCCCCGACACTCATTATGGATTGGTCGTCGTGAGTTTTCGTAATGTTTCACAGTAAACGTCTGAATTGATGGTCGAACCACGCTCCATGAATTTCACTAGCAGTACTCCTTTGGCATCTTCACATTTGGCGGGATTTTCTATGGCACCACTTCCGGTGTGTTGTTGATTCACGATAATGCTCGCCCGCACACCACTAGACGCACCCAAGAACTTTTGAAGCAGTTCCATTGGGATGTTTTTGATCACCTCCCCGTATAGCCCAGATTTGGCGCCGAGCAACTACTAGGGAATTTCAAACCTTGTAAGACGTTATGACAAGGGCCTCAATTTAATGCATATAAATTTAATGCATATACATTGCATTTTCAGACTAGTGCACCTCTCCCATTTTCTGTCCATTCCTTCCTTTTAAAAGAAAATAGATTATCAAATGGTAGTTTTCTCTTCAGTAGTACGAGGGCAATTTGGAAATAAACCTCCGTTTGGTTATCAATGACAGACACTCGAAGATACAGAACTTTTATTATACACATTAGATAACTACAACATTACATCACTTTTTGACATAATTGCCATTCAAATTAATAATAATAATAATAATAATAATAATAATAATAACAACAACAATAACAATAACAATAATAATAACAATAATAATAATAATAATAATAAAGTTGGAAGGGACCTTGGAGGTCATCAGGTCCAACCCCCTGCTCAGGCAGGAAACCCTATACCATTTTGGACAAATGGCTGTCCAGTCTCTTCTTAAAAACTTTCAGTGTTGGAGCATTCACCGCTTCTGGAGGCAGGTTGTTCCACTGGTAGAACAATTATTTCCGAATTGCCCTCGTACTACTGAAGAGAAAACTACCATTTGATAATCTATTTTCTTTTAAAAGGAAGGAATGGACAGAAAATGGGAGAGGTGCACTAGTCTGAAAATGCAATTTATATGTACGAGGGAGTTTCTTTACACCATGCTATTTTACCAGTTATACAAAATGTGTAGCTTTTATACTATTTTTCTGTTAAAAAACTTATTGTTATATGTGCCTTAGGAAAAAATAAGTAAAAAATAGAAGGAAATACATTATACCAATAAAGAGGTGGGAACAGCAAGGAATACAAATTTCAAAGTATTTTTTATTTGTTTATTCATTCAGTTTGAGGCCTCGGGTAGAGAGCAAAAAAACCTAGAAATTTTGGACTTGGAGGAATAGATGAAATCTGTCTAAGAACATTCTTTTCATCTAAGTTGTGTGATATTTTTCTCAGTGAATTTTTCTGGTCAAATGGTGTAAGAGCAGGTCACTTCAAAAACATACTTTCTAAATTCAATAACTCAACACTGAAAACAGTCTTTCATTTTATAGATTCATGGGCCAAACATTCTTGGCCCATGATTTAATTAACCAGCTTTCAACAATATAGTTTCTCATTTTCCAATCTTGACTTCATTTGTCCCGTTTCCAAATTCATTGTGAACTTTAAAAACAAACAAACAAAAGTCACCATTCATACATGAATTTTCAGGATGCATTTCTCCCCTAAATTAACATCTTTGAAGGCGCTTGTCATAATGCAATTTTTCAAAGCAGTTTTTTTTAGCGTAATGTGTTTAATATTTTCTGCAAGATATGCTTGGGTGCAGGAATCATATTTAAAAAACAAAACAAAACACTAGGACAAAGTTTGTTGACATGGGAAACCTGTAATACAAATCACAATCCAACGATTCCTCTTACCTCCATGGTTTAGATCTGGTAGGTTTAGCTCTATTAATTCAAAGTCACTCTTCTTAGGAACCCCTTCAAAATGCTGCTTCAGGATCCAAGCCTTTGCCCTCATCATTGTCCACAGCCTGAGTGATTAAATAAGAATTTGGCAACTTTATAGCAATAGCAATAGCATTTAGACTTATATACCGCTTCATAGTGCTTTGCAGCGGTTTACGGAGTCAGCATATTGCCCCAAACAATCTGGGTCCTCATTTTACTGACCTTGGAAGGATGGAAGGCTGAGTCAATCCTGACCCAGTGAGAATCGAACTGCTGGCAGTTGGCAGAATTAGCTGCAATACTGCATTCTAACCACTGCACCACCAGCATATATCTGGCTGGGTGGATCGAACTGCTGGCAGCGGGCAGAGTCAGCCTATATTACTGCATTCTAACCCACCATGGCTCTTGTTTTTCCTTTAGTGAAGTGATTTCCTGAAGTTTAGATTCCTAAGAATTATTTTTCTCCTAGCTCAGGGGTAGGCAACCTTGGCTCTTTTATGACTCGTGGACTTCAACTCCCAGAATTCCTGAGCCAGCATGGGAGCTGAAGTCCACGAGTCATAAAAGAGCCAAGGTTGCCTACCCCTGTCCTAGCTAAAACCGGCAACACCTTTCACTCAGAAATTGAGAAAATCCCAGATTTGTTTTCTTAGTTCTAGAACAATAGGTGTCCTCAATGCAGGACAACCCAATTCATGACACGTGCCCTTCCTTATTCAGACATAACAATCAAGAGGGCCTTTTCCCAAAAATACGTAGTTTCCTCACATTTGCCAGTTGTAGTATACCCTCAAAAAATTTGCAATATTAAAGGAAGAATGGGGAAATTGTGTTCCTTCCAGTTACTGCTCAACCATAACTCAACAGTATCCATACCAGGACCAATGGCAGTCAGATTCCAATACATTCAGATGGGATAGTGCTTCCACAGCCAGATTTACAGTACATAGTAGTCACGTGCTCAAACAATGTGAATCTCATCATTCCAGTTCAGATCAATATTAAGGCAGTCCTCGACTTACAACAGTTCATTTAGTGACTGTTCAAAGTTACAATGGCACTGAAAAAAAGTGACTTATGACCATTTTTCACAATTATGAGTGTTGTAGCATCCTCACAGGCACAGGGTCAAAATTCAGATGCTTGGCAACTGACTCATATTTATGACGGTTGCAGTGTCCCAGGGTCACGTGATCGATCCCCTTTTGCAAACTTCTGAAAAGCAAAGTCAATGGGGAAGCCAGATTCACTTAACAACCCTGTTACTAACTTTAACAACTGCAGTGTTTCACTTAACAAGAAAGGTCATAAAATGGGTCAAGACTCACGTAACGTCTCACTTAACAACAGAAATTTTGGGCTCAATTGTGGTCATAGGTGGAGGACTACCTGTACATCCCGTACACTAAGATAGGATGTGCTAGAATATTTGTCCCTTAGAAATTTATAGTTAGAGCTAATAAAATGAAAAGATAAAGTACATTCAATCCCCTCCTTGCAAGCATATTAGTGACAGCCTCAGGAATGTTAGTTCATTGTTTTTTCTTCAAAGCATATGAAAGCTATGGGCAACACATTCATATTACTGCATGCAACTCATTGCCCAACATTTCGTTCTGCCACATGAAAAGTCACTTTTGTGAAGAAAAATGAGAGAGAAATAAGATGGCAATGCTCATTTGAAACAGTTCCTCCAAGAAATTACTAGAAAACCTTTAGATGGTCAAATATGAAAGAGACCATCAAGTATTAATTCTATTATACTGCTCTTATAAGTACACTGCCTCTTGTTATGGATTTGTTCATTTTTGAAAGGAAACAAGATTGCAGATGTTTGTGTCCCAGAGAAGGAATGCAGCCATTCAACATTGTTGCAGCAGCTAAGATCAACTGCCCAAGCAGATTTTTACCTTCAGTAGGGCCAGCAAAATCAAAAAAAGCTTTGCAGCCAACTAGCTTACCGCATTGCATCAAACACACACACACAAAATAGGGAGGAGATATTGCTCCTTACCTAAAAGATGCTACTGAACATACCTACAGAGAGACCCTCTTGCTTTCTCTTCACTTCATATTGCTAGCCAGAACAATGGAGCACAGTGAGTTATGGGCAAGAGAGAAGCTCATCTCCATAGGGTTTCAGATGTTGCAATGCTGCTTACATTTTTTCCCAGCATTTCACAGTCCCCACCTTTATTCCGAACATGGTATGTAGACATATTCCTAAGAGCTCTGTTTTTAAAACTTGTGGGCTGGTTAGTCTTACTCTTGCTCTCTATGTGCTTTATCTTACTCGTCTCAGATAATATCTAACCTTGACTAAATCATCAAATCTATAATTTCTATTCCGAGACTGATATTAATCTGCAGACTGTGGAAGTAGAAACTCAAAAATTGCTGTGAGTTTTCCTTTCTCATGGTTTTAAGAACTCATGGACTTTAAGAAAGTAAAGGACCACGTTTGAACTGCAGGGATATATAAAAAAAGAAACTCTGAAGACACAAGGCGTGGAGGTTGTAGAAGAGAGAAAATAAATTAAATTGGAGAACTAAAGAAGCAGCCAATTGTGTCTGGATGAGATAAAACTAAATGGATCTGATCAAAGAAACACTTAAGCTACCACAGCTGAATAAGGAGTAGCAAAGCCTCACAGCTCCCCAAAATGCAGACAGTTGTTGTCAGCCAGCCAGCCAGCCAGCCACAAGTTAATTGTAAGAGCAATCCTCCTACACACTGAGAAACAAAACAAAACATAAACAACTCAGTATAAGGGAACAACCGCAAGGCTAATTTAACTACAGCAGAACCTACTGAGGTGGAAGGGCTGGAGAGTGGAGAATAATATAGGGCTGAATGTGAAGTAAACAGACATGAAGCCCTGGTAAAAGGAGCAGAATTTCCAGTCCTTAATACTGACTTCCTACCTCAGCAAGTTGATGTCTTGTTGGATTTTGTAGCTAGCAAGACAGCTTTTGCAACGGGAATCGTGGCTAGATGTTGGATAGCTGAGAACATCCATATGACACTGGACAGGCTATGCTCATGAGCAGACCGTGGGAAATGCCATTTTTTTGGTCAGCTTATGAGCGGAGTGGCTGGGAGTCAGGATTACATCAAACTCATACTCACAAAACAGCCATTATGGACATTAGGCTCAACCATGCCTTGTTAAAGACAAGGCTACATCAATCAACCTTTCCTAGCAAAGGCAACCAGATATAATTATTTTATTCTTTTAACCTTTTGTCACTTCTAAAAAAGTCCTTCCAAATCTTAACAGAGCTCTTGTATATCCAGAAGAGAAAACAAATATCCAAATAAATGTCCTCATTTAATATCTGTTCATCTTCTTTAGGGAATAAGGCATCCATCAGATCCATTTGCATTACATTGATATCCCTCTTCAAATTAATTTCATAGATGTCCATTGCAGCTCCTTTTTGTTTTACGACTTCATTAGAACATGATCTTTCAGTTTTACAAACATTTTATCAATTCTGTCCCAAAGCGTGGCTGAGAGGTATTTAAACGTTTACACTATCGATTTCTGTTGCATTTTCGTTATGCCCTTGCTGCAGCATCCAGCATTCAAGCTAACCTTATTATAAAAAAAACCTAAAGCAATCTCCATTTTCCCATGAGAAAATACCTCCTAAATAATTCAGAAGTGTAATTCTGAATCCTCTGGCCCCTTAATCCATTGTAAACTTTCCAAATCTTTGTGTACTAGTCATCCTTTTTCTACAGTCAAAAAACCCCCCAAAACCATGTATCTTCAAAAAAAACATCAAATTTGCACCATTGTCTTTTAAAAAGGCAGAAATTGGTGTGAGAGACCTTGCCAGTTCAAAGGTCTTAATCACTTCAATATACAATTTTAAAAATCCAAAAAAGTGATTAAGATATAAGGCATTGAGATGGTGTATTTAAATGAAAAGTTTGGATATTTAAAGGTAATGAATTTTGAGAAAAGTATGACTGATAAGAGTGGTCTGAATACTGAGGGGAAACTAAGCTTCAGTAAGAATCTTGAAAACAGGACATATAATGACTTAATAAGATGACTTTTATAAACATAATGGAAACATAAGCTGATTAGAAAATATGTTATATGTTGATGTTATTATTATATGCATAAGTACAAAAAATGTTTATATTCAACTTGGTATGTACTGAAAATATTAAGAATTATATTTGTTTAATGTAGACAAAAGGAGAATATTACTGGAAGAAGAGATTATCAAGAAATATATTAACATATTAATTGTAGGAATTAGTTATCGTTTTAAATATGAACCCAGACAACACACTGTTCACAAAGCACTAAAGATTGTTATTGTAAAAAATTAATAAAATATATTTTTAAAAAATAATTTAAAAAAAAACAGTTCCTCCATGCGTGTTGAGTCAAAATGGTCAGAGTCAACATAAACCATGATTTGAACATAACCATGTTAACAGAAATATAGGTTGTTTATTTAGATTAGCATATTGTGACCACACCTATGTTGCTTTTTTTTAAACTCATAAGCCACTTTATGGCTTAGTGTGATTTGTGAATCAAGCAAATTGCGGCATACTCAATGAACTGTGGTTAATGTGCAGTCTATTTTATTCAAAAAGTTAAAACACAAAAATTCAAAAAAAAAATTCAAAAGTTAATCTGCAGTTTTCTATGATATGCAAACTCATTAATTTCAACTGTTATTTCTTCTAGATTTTGTTACTTTTAATACTTACCTTTCTCCAGTTTAGGTTGCAAACCTATATCCACTCCCCTAAAGGTCAGCCCCACTGAATTCAGTGGGACTTTAATGAAATCTTTTTAAGGCCATTCATTTTAAAAGGTTAAAATATACTCTGTTGTGGGACTAAGATGAACACACTGGCATTGCCCATAATGACTTAGAAATTGCTCCCTAATTTAAAAGTTCGTGCGATTTTCCTACTACAATCCCACACTGGCCTTTATTTTCATAATGCAGGTATTTGGTTTTCTTGATCAACAACCCCCCCCCCACACACACACACACACGTTTAAGAGCATTTCTATCCATCATTTGACCCCAACATTTGATAAATTTACATTGCGCATTTCAGTTACACAGCGCGACATATTTAATCTCCTGCCAAAGGACTTCCCAAATAAAAGCAATATCATATAATCTCGCTAATGATGATGCTAATGATCCCACAACGAACAAATGTGCAGGGCCGCATCCCTCTGAAACGTTTACATCAAGTTTCTGCATTAATTTCCAAACTCTGAAACGAGTAGCGTACAAAACCCAACAAATTTCAACAAAAGGTCGCCTGTCTCTATAGCTCCAGTCCGCCGAACACCCGGAGCCCCTGCAACCCAATCGACTAACCTGCGCAGCAGTCCGAAGCGATCCTATTGTGCAATTCCTGAAGCGAATCGGCTCCTTCTCCTTTCGGTCAACTGCTCGGATTGGAGAGGAGCTGCCTCGCAGCCGTTTTAAATGCTCGAGTAACCTCCGGGTCCCCTTCGGCAAAACCACTCAAATTACCAAATTACCTGGGAAAGTCAGGCAGACTCTAGCTGCCTGCTGCTTCCCGACCAATGTTTGCAGGCGTCTGTGTTCTGCCATCGCCCCACATCAAAATGAAGACCGCCTTGTTTTAAAGAGTATCTGCATTTACGAACGAGGTCGGCCGTACAGGTTAAGATAGCCTCTAATTATTATTTTTTTTGCGACCTTTGAAACATATTGTCAAAACGCCCAGGGACGTGTCTTGCTGTTAGCACAAGGAAGCAATCCGGTATTTATGGTCACAAACATGACCATATAGAGATCTTCTCCTGTGTGCTTTTTGAACTTCTGGCTTCAATTTTAATTAAAAAAGTTTCTATATTAAAATATTTGTAATAAATGGAAACTATGATATGCTGCAAAAGACCTTCTGCTGTCTCCAGGTCCCACATAGACTTGAGGAGGGGTTTTGTTTCTTTTTCTTTCTTTTTTTTCTTTTTGGAAAATTATAGCTGGATTAATCAAAATATAAAAGTTACAATTTTGGGAGATTGGAAAGAGCTACAGCTACACCATTAAGGACATCTGGTAAATGATTGTTTTCTATTTGGCTACCATGATAGACACTGTCATTTTGTAAATAACCCTCTCTTTTGCCATGATAAGTCATTCTGTAAGATAGTCCATACCATGCTTCCACCAGCCCCCTAAGCTTGCTACTCTATATTTTAAAGGGCTAACTTTATTCTAGTATTGTTAGCATCACTACATCACCTTAGATCAGAAGTCTCTCTGCATTCTGACAACCTGAGAAGAACCCCATAAAAAAATTGCAAATTTTTTTTCCAGGTCTTCTGGATGAATCTAATCACTACTTACATAAGGTATAATGAGTAAGTCTGTATTGGGAACTAAGTCTGTATTGTGTGTTCCCAGTTGTTGTTCATAACTTATCTGTGCAAGTTACAAAAATGTGCAAATATTGCCACATACATAATCTGATTCCCCACTCATAGCCCAACCCAAAAAAGCACGGAGGGAGACATGTCATTTTGGAGTTATTCATTAAAGAGTTAGTAGCCAAGTTGTCTGCCTGACTTGGTCTCCTGTGGACCACAATAATAAGAATAGCCCTAGGCATAATTTAAGTTTTGTTCTGTTCGCACAGTAGACATGGAGGCGAGGCAGTTTGTCCAAAAGATGTTTCTTTATTGGCACATTCACTGAACAGAAGCAAGTGAACAATGGCAACAAGCCCTTTTATACTCCCCTTGCAAAGGGGGTGTTCAACCAATGAATGCAGGCTATTCTCCCGCCTCGCGCATGCGCACGAGGCTGGAGACAGCCTGTCTGGGTCCCGGGCAGACACGTGGTCTGCCCGGGTCTCTGTAACCGGTCCCGGGCAACACGTGGTCTGCCCGGGTTTCTGCAACCATCTGCAGAGTTCCTGAGCCTTGCTGAATGACTCAGCAAGGCCCAGGACACAACACCCCTCCCCCCTTGGCTTGGACAACGCTGTCCTTGTCGTTTGACTGCCCTAAGCCCAAGGCAGCCCAGCACAACCAGGAGGTCCCCCCCCATACTCCTAACAACCTCTTTCCTTTAGGGTTATGGTCAATCCACGTTCTTTCACTCTTTACAAACGGCCTCGCAGGACCTCACATAGTCTTGCAAATACTTAGGTGGACCCTTAATCCGCCCAGGTCTTCGTGGATCCATGTGAGGGACGGGTGTGATGGTATTTGGGGGAATTGAATTGGGTGCCTGGAGTGCTTGCTCCCGGGTTGCGCACAACAAACCAGGACTTTGTCGCCCAGAAGACTCAGGGGTTCCCCCTGACTGCTGACTAGCTGGATCTGCTAAACCCAAACCAAATTTCCTTGGAGGGGTCGAGTTCCCCGAGTTCCGTGGTGGGGTGGAATTCCCCGAAACCCTTTGGAACTCCCCTTGGGAGCAATGTCCTTCAGGCCCAAGGCCAGCAGCAGGGGTGCCCTGAGTAGCCAATTTACGGCCATTTGCCCTAAGCCAGGGACCTCTGCCAGAGTCAGGAGTCGCCTCCATGGCAGAACCCCCTGCGTCTATGCCAGAGTCAGGATCCGCCTCCATGGCAAGACCCTCATCCGGAGCATTTGGAGACCCCCCCGCTTGGAGAGACTGTGATCCACAATCATAATTGGGGTCCCTCTCCCCCCCCGAGAGCGGAGTCAGGGGAGGAACTGCGGCCAGGAAGCCGCCAATGCAGCTGGTCTATGTGGCGTCGCAAGACCAGGCCACCACAGATGGCTGCACGCAAGCGCCTTCATTCTCACTATTCCCGGATGGCCCTCATGAAGAGAGAGCAAGACTCTAGTCCTCAATGAGGCCGGGATAACTACTCTGTTGCCCCACAGGATACACCCCTTGAATGTGGACAATTCATGCTTCCTACGCCAGAAGCTTTGGAAATCTGTACCAGGACACGTGTCAGGCCATCCTGACAACACACGTCAGCACGCGTGCAAGCGTGTGATCAGTGGCAGTTTCAGCAGCCACATCCCTAGCATTGAGGGGAGATTCAGGTAAGTCCTGAATAGACAGAATGTGTACAGCTGGAGCAGGGTCTGCCTCTATTTGTTTGAGAGGTAACCTGCTTAGGCCATCAGCATGACCCATCTCAGTGCCTGGTTTGTGAACCAGGGTGTAATCATAAGCTGCTAAGAAAATAGACCATCTCAGCATTCTAGGAGATATAATTTGAGGAGTTTGTTTAGTGTTTGTAAACAACCCCAGCAAAGGCTTGTGGTCAGTATAGACCGTGAAATGGCGTCCATACAAGAAATCATGAAATTTCTTGATGTCTGAGATTATTGCCAAGGCTTCCCTGTCAATCTGCGCGTAATTACGCTCTGCAGATGAGAGGGTCCTAGAATAGTAGGCCACAGGGACCTGAGTTCCATCTTTCTTGAGATGACTTAACACGGCTCCTACCCCATAAGGGGAAGCATCACATGCGATGCACACAGGCAATTGCTCATTGAAGTGAGCCAGTACAGTATTGGAGGATAGCAAGGCCTTGACCTCTTTAAAAGCCTTTTCATGGACCCTTGTCCATGCCCAGGGAGCCTGCTTGTCTAAGAGCCGGTGTAGCGGCTCAGCCACAGCAGCCTTGTGGGGGAGAAATGAATGGTAAAAATTAAGGAGGCCCAGAAAAGCCTGAAGTTCAGTTTTTGACTGGGGACTAGGGGCCAATTGGATGGCCTGGAATTTTGACTCTGCATCAATACGAAACCCTAGAAATTCAGTGGATGTTACACCTATTTTGCATTTGTCTTGCTGTAGCTTCAGCCCCGCTTGGCGGAAACGCAGCAAGACAGCCCTCAGCCTTTCAGCCAAGTTCCCCGATGACTCTCCTGCAATGAGAACATCATCAAAATAGGGGCAGACCCCCGGAATACCCCTGAGCATTCGCTCCATCACCCCTTGAAAGATGCCAGGGGCTACATTTACCCCAAACTGCAGCCTCTTTACTTTGAAAGCCCCTCTGTGCGTGACTATCGTCTGTGCCTCAGCTGTTGCCTCATCAACAGGTAACTGTTGATAGGCCTGAGCTAAGTCAAGCTTAGCAAAAAGCTTTCCCCCTTTCAGTGAGGCCAGAATGTGGCTCACCACGGGCACAGGATATGCATGTTGCTGCAAGGCTTTATTCAAAGTGCACTTATAGTCCGCACATATTCGGACTTCACCATTGGATTTCAGTGGTGTTACTATGGGGGTTTCCCATGTACTAGAGTCCACAGGTTCCAGAATGCCTTGTTGGAGCAATTTGTCCAACTCAGCATAAGTTTTGCTCTTCAGGGCAAAAGGCACCCTCCTTGGCTTGACCCTGATGGGTGCAATGTTTGGATCCAACTTTAACGCAATGGGAGGACCCTTGTATGAGCCAAGTTCTGGGCTGAATACATCAGCAAACTCCTTACAGACTCCTGTAAGGCTGGCTGTTTGCAGATGATTCAGACCAGTCACCTGGATTCCAAGTGCCTCGAACCAATCGAGTCCTATAAGACTCGTTCGATCACCCCCAATAACCACCACATCCAATAATCCATTGAAACCTTTTCCTGCACTCTGAGCGTGGCCTCCCCCTTCACACTTACTCGCGTGTTCTGAAAATCCGTGAGAATGAGATTGGAGGGCCTGAGTTTTACTCATGAGCCACTCCTGGAGCAAACCTTGTTAAAGGTGTCCATTGAAATAATGGAAAGAGCGGACCCTGTGTCCAGCTCCATAGCCAGGGGAACTCCCTGCAACTGTACATCTATGCGCAGCTTTTTTTTAAGGGGCCTGTGAGTCTCTGTCTTAAACACCCCCCTACGGGACATGCAAAAACCCACCCTGTTTTGGCTGGGGACCTTGGTACCTTTCAGAGGCAATTCAGGGGACCTGTTCTTGGGACGACTCATGCAAGCTGATGCTATGTGGCCTTGCTTGCCACATGCTCAGCAGACAGCAGAACGAAAACGGCAATCGGCCCTCCTGTGGCGACCCCCACAGCCGAAACAGCGAAGGGAGGCAGGCGGTGGCCCTCTGCAATCCAGCAGTCGTCTCTCCGTCGACGGTTGAAGTCTGTCCACCTCTTCTTCCTCGGAGTCTTCTCCAGAGGCCTCACGCGCAGCTTCTTGGTGGACAGGGACGGACGCTGGATGAATCTTTGTAGACTGCAAGGCCTTCACCGCACCGCCGGCTGCTTCTTCTGCTGCAATTTCTCGTAATGCATCTTGAAAAGTGACCTCCGCCTTTGCAAACAGCTTCTGCTGCACCTCGCGGCTTCGCAACCCGCACACCAGTCTATCTCGGAGCCTTTCCTCCAAGTCTTTAAACGCACATGGTCGTGCGGCCTGCCTCAAGGCCGCGACGAAATCCGCAGTTGATTCACTGGGCCGCTGGTCCCTCTGCTCGAACTGATGCCTCCAAGCTATTATTGAGAGCTTGGGCTCGAAGTGTTCACGCAGCATCTTCTTTAGATCGGCATACGCGATCGATTCCAACGGTGCTGGGGCGACAAGATTTTCAGCAATTTCAAAAGTCTCTTGCCCACAGACACACAGTAAGGTAGCCGCTTTCAGGCCGTCTTCCTGGACTCCATTTACCCGGAAATAGTTTTCCACGTGAGCTGCATACGAGCTCCAGTGTTCCGGGTGTGAGATGTTGAATTCGCCGAGATGGCCCAGCTTGGATATCTTCTTTACTGATGGCCTCGTCCACGTCTCTCGCCGCAAGGAATGGAGAAGGGGTCCGACGAAGCCAAGCCCGCCTCCAGCGTATGTGTGCTGGCCGGCGGCTGCTCCTCCTGGACGCCGCGCTTCTCTTTCCTTCCAGGCCTAGGTGAGTAGGCCTAATTCTGCTTCTTCGGGATTCCAAACGGCGAATCCCACCTTCGTCGCCAATGTTCTGTTCACACAGTAGACATGGAGGCGAGGCAGTTTGTCCAAAAGATGTTTCTTTATTGGCACATTCACTGAACAGAAGCAAGTGAACAATGGCAACAAGCCCTTTTATACTCCCCTTGCAAAGGGGGTGCTCAACCAATGAATGCAGGCTATTCTCCCGCCTTGCACATGCGCACGAGGCTGGAGACAGCCTGTCTGGGTCCCGGGCAGACACGTGGTCTGCCCGGGTCTCTGTAACCGGTCCCGGGCAACACATGGTCTGCCCGGGTTTCTGCAACCATCTGCAAAGTTCCTGAGCCTTGCTGAATGACTCAGCAAGGCCCAGGACACAACAAGTTTGAACCTATCAATGTAGGGAGGGTCATTATTAGTCCATCTAAGTTATTTTATAACTTAAGATTTGCAGTTTTTTTTAAAGTGAAGAACATTTGCTATTAAAGGCTTCTCAAAACGCAGCAGTTGGCTTGCATCATCCCCCCCCCCCCGGTGTAGCTTATCTAAGAGTTTGGAATCGTTCTGCAAAAAGAAAACGTATTTTTTAAAAAATAGTGTAACTAAAGCTGGTGCTCCTAAACCATGGGGATATAAGATCAATCCTTGCATTGTCTAAAGCTTTTTTGCGCCCAATCTATGAAGGACAAAAAATAAGTGTTAGCTTGTTTCTTATTGAAATACAATATACAAGAGCTAGTTCAGTCTACTGATGAAAGTGCTTGCCTAGAAACCAGGAGATACTTTCTAGTTCGACCTTAGGCATGAAAAACTGGCTGGGTAACTTTGGCTCAGTTATTTTTTCTCAGCCCACCCACCTCACTGAGTTGCTTTTGTAGGGAAAATAGGAAAAGAAAGGAGTATTGGTACGTTTGCTACCTTGAACTGTATATGAAAAAAGTGGGATTAAAATCTTTTTAAAAAGTTCAAAATTTAGAGCAGACAAACTGATTGGTCACTGATCCGTAATTGTTCAAGAAACCCCAACTGGCAAATGTCATTATGTGGTTATTCATGTTGATTCCAAGTTCAATATACATGTTCTGCTAAGCATATATTGTTTATCCAATGGCAAAATGGCACTTTTAAGATTTTAAGTTGAGAAGGTGTATTACTGCACAGAAATCTGAGGAAGATGAAGGAAATTTATTTAGGATATGAATCATTCACGTTGATTCCAGGTTTAATAGCACTTGAATATCCCTTCTGCTTGCACTAGGCTAGGGCTTACCAAGAGTGAACCATTCTTGGGCTTCCGGTTTTGGATTGCGGCACGCGCAGTCGCACAGAGAGAGCTGTCTCTCCCACCGGCTGCTTTCCCTTCACCGGTAGACCTTTAACCGGGTCGAAAGTCGCCCCGTAGAGGCGACCACCGCTTGAGGAGGCTCCTGCTTGACTGGGGAAGAGCGGCAGCTCTCCCTAGTTCGAGCTATCTCCTTAGGGCCATCGGAGGAAAAGATCGGCCAGCAAAATGGACGATCACTTCCCCGCACCAGCTGAAAGCCAGAAGAACAACTAAGCGTAAAGAACCCCCGTGGAGAATCCGGGTGAGACCTTTCCTACCCCTTTTTTCCCTAATTACTCTCCTGTCAAAAGCTTTTGTGTTTGAATTACTTCCCTGCTGTGAGGGAGCAGCGTTTGGGCATTCGGGAAAAACAGCTTTGGAAAAAAAAAAAAAACCAGTTAATTTTTATGGACTATTTAAATTTTGGAATACTGAGGGGACCTGAAAACATTTTATTCTTGATTATTATTGTTATAACTACGCATCTATTACTTTGGAGAGGCCTTTCTTCATCTTTTTCAACACGAAAAATAAAAAATCTATTAATTTGGAAAGAAAAAAAAAGATTTTATGGTCTGCTGAGGACATCTTGTGTCAAAAAGTGGTACTGCAACTGTATATTTTTTTATGGCTGGGAATGGCTATGACCTTCAAAAGATGATAAGCATAAGATAAATGAAACAGCTGGTCTATTGAAAATTGGAGGTGAACATTTGTTTGATTTCTACGAAATAGAGCCTTCTCTAAAAGATTAAAAAATCTTTCTACTACTGATATGGAACCTAACACACAGCTGGACTATGAGCTCATATTGGAAAAAATTCTGGAAGCCACAGAGGATATGAACTCTTACTTTCAAACTTTGACAGATCAAATTATAGACCGAAAGACAGCGCAGAAGAAGCAGATTGGCGCCAAAGAGATTAGTGAACAATATGTACAACCTAAAGAGGAACCACGTCAACAACTCAACTATGAAACTACACTGAGAGAAACTGTGGAAACCAAAGAACAAATTAACTTTATACAACTCCAAACGCAATCTATGGAGAAGCCTGATGATCAAAGAATAACTTTAACGGAGATGTCTGAAGCATTAACATCAACAGAGACTGACACTCAGATACAAGTTATTGAAAATTGTGAAAAGGTGGATAAACAACTGGCAAATATAACATGGAATAAAACGGCTTTTACCATCCAAAGGCTACTAGAAGAAAGGAAAGAGAACTTTGACCAATTTGAAGCGTTAAAGAATATGGACCTTTTAATATTGTGGTTTGATGATGCAGGAATTTTATTATGGAAACCGTTATGGCACAGAAAGAAACCTAGAGTTAGATTTAAAAATGTATTTTAAAGTTTTATTTAATGGGTTTAAAAAGGCTTTGATTTTTTGACTGAGTTAATAACTAATGGAGCACGTGAAATTTCTAAGAGGATACCCTTTGTAACAATACTTTGTTTTAGACATGATAATTACTGGAGAGGTAAACTTTATTTACTGGTTTAAAAAGATTTTCATAGATATAGATGAATTGATAGAATATATACTTAAATTAGATAGAAATCTATTTGTTGGTTTGATATTTTTACTTTAAGATAATTATTTTGAAATAGAAGGAGAATAAGAGGGATGGGTGACAAGAGAAGAAATGGTATTAATGAAGAAAATATAAGAATATTACTGCGGAAATAATATACCAGATATAATTACTATGTAAAAAAAAAAGGATACCCGAAGTGTTAATAATATGTCTATCTAAGGCCAATTGGAATATGGTAATTGTAAGTTAGTAAAGCTTAAAAACAGGACCTGGATCTTTAGAATTGAAATGTGAGTGATATTTGATAGGATTGTTTGAAGCTTATATAGAAATGTATTAATCTGAATATGCAAGACTAAATGAGGGAATTAGAGAGGGAATTTTAAATGAATTGATTTGGGCTATATATTTGTGATTGTTTTTCCTTTTTTTTTGGATGTTCAATATACCCACCTCCACGGTGGTTCCTAAGCACTCTGATGTAACCCTTTTACCCCTATAAAAATCTAATAAAATATATTTAGAAAAAAAAAGAGTGAACCATTCTTGAACACAAAGTGGATTATAGTTTTGTGACTGGCTTACAATGACTGCACTGTCAGGCAAGTAGGCTTTCATTGTTGTGTATTGGAGAATAAAAATCAAATGAAAGATCTCCACAGCTTAATTTAAGAATATTCTGTTCCAATTTTGCTAACTTTCCACCAGTTCAAAACTACAAATTCTTAAAATGTGTAACTGTTCACTAGTTAAATATTCCCAGGCGATAAACACAAAGGAACTACAAAGATAAAAATGTTAGAAAGCTATCAACTAGTCACAGCAGTAAACAGCAAAAACTCAACAACAACAAAAAATCAAGAATGCCTTCAGCTACTTTATTTTGGGTGGTATTGTATTAGAACTGGATTAGAATTTATGATAGTGAATGAAAATGTCTAAAAGAAGGTTTAAAAGAGGGAGTTTACAAATCTCCAGCTTTTTGTGGTAAATAATACAGTACTTTAGTGTGTAAAGTATTTTACATACTTTAGAATGGAAAATGTGGCAACGGTCATAGACTGCAATGGAGACAGAAAATTCCTTTTCAAATATTGCCTTCAGCTTAATCAACACATTAAACATGAACCCTGAACTAACCCTTAACATAGATTTGCTGCCTGTCAAAACCGAAGAAAGCTTTTTTGTCTTGTTTTGTAAAACGAGCATTTCCACCCACAATTAAAAAGTCTCTTCTGAAATAGGCTTCAGGTTGCTTCCAAAGGTCCATGCTTTTAGAATTCCTTGGGGAAATGGCTAACATTTACACTAATGTGCAGAACAATTTGCTGTTTTTTGTATTCTTACCAATATTAACACAGGAATTTCCACACCCACACCCACCCCAAGAATTAAAAGATTTGATGAGCTTTCTGAGTGAACCCTGAGATCTGGAAGGAAGTGGGAAAAATTAAAGACAACATTTCAGGAATTATCTAGTGCAGGGTTTCCCCAAAGTGGTCAACCCCCAAGTGTTGATGGACTATCTAAATGTTCGATGTTGTTGCTGTTGTTATTATTCATAGTACTAGTATTCATAAAATCATTTCCATATAATAAATGTTTGCGGTTAACGAATAATCTGAAATGTCATGATCTGATCTGATTGATGATCTGAAAAGTTTGGAGATCCCTGATCTAGTCCAATATCATACACTAAAACACCAGCATACTGGTAGAGAAAAATACATTTATTGAATGTCCTTTTGTCAAAAGAAACTGTATTCATGAAGATACACAAAGAATCTCCCACGTTTTATACATTATTTTACTTCCCTTTTCCCCACAAAATATTAACTAGATAAGAAACACATCAAGGATCTTTTTTTTAACATACTATTTATATATTTCTTAAAAAACACAAAATGGAGTGACCATGCTAGCACCTGGACAAAAATTCACTGGAAAAAATTATTTGACAAGCCTCACCTCATAGTGCTGGTGCAAAATATGGCATGCACAGGAATTATTTTCTGCCAAAGCATGCCCTTAGATCTCCCAAATCTGATCAAAAAGTGAAATCCACTTACATATTTTGTTCAAACAAGCAGCTGACGTAGGCTATCTATCTCCTACTGCAGGGGTCTTCAAACTTGGCCCTTTTATGACTTGTGGACTTCAACTCCCAGAATTCCTCAGCCAGGCACACTGGCTGAGGAATCCTAGGAGTTGAAGTCCACAAGTCATAAAAGGGCCAAGTTTGAAGACCCCTGTCCTACTGCATCTCAACACATTTTCCTAAATAGGAACGGTTGAAAAGGCCCAATCCATAGCATATAATAATAAGCATATAATATACTCCAGAATCTGTGAGATTTGGTTTCAGATACCTGAGGATTTTTTTTGTTTTTGTTTTTGCTTTGACACTTTAATGGAGTGCATGCCAAGGAATAACAACTAATTTTTACATCACTACGATGTGGCTCAGATGACATGCCAAGTCATTTATTCATTGGAGATAGCTGACCGAATCAGCTAAATCTTTGAAATTGTTTCACATTCAGATAGCTTGTTTGCCCACAGCATACACTTTGAATACACTTATTTAAGGTGCATTGTTCCCATGCTTTTTTTCTGGCTAGCAAGAGATAATAATACGATAGCCTTAAACAATCCACTAGAGATGTAGTGGGGAGAAGCCAGCTAGCACAATGAAGCACATCTGTATCTAATCATAAGTCACGCTGTCATGTTCTCTGAACACTGCATGTAAGTTGTCTTTGCTATGCAAGCATTGTACCAGTGTGTTGCTCCTGGTTTGCTGCTTAGCATCACTGCAGAAGTTTGATTTGGCATCTGCCCACAAGGATATAGGAGGGATTAAACTAGGCTTTTGCAGCCTTTCTTCTCCTGTTTTTACTGTATTAGGTTCTTTCAGAGGCAAAAGAGGGACTGTCTAAAGCAGCTTCAGAAGACAAATACCCTCTTTCAGCAAAGCCTTTACGGGTAACTCCCATGGTGGAGTTGTATTTCTATTTAAATCAGTTCATGCCAAGTTCAGAGAGAAATTGCCTGGCATCAACTTGAGGAGGAAAAAAGGCTGTTGATGGTCATATGTGCCTCTTGGTAGATGTTGATGGCAGAGGGAGCTTTAAAAATTAGAGGTACAGAAAAAAGGCAGTCAGCCACGAGCCTCCTGCAAATATTTGTGACATATTTCTAAAAAAAAACTGAACGGGCTCAAGGATCTGATTTAAGGCAACCTCCTAACATTTTTTTTCTTTTCTATTTAATAATGATGCCCACAAAGCCATAGCTTTTCTAAGGCTCCTGGGGAAAAAAATTCAACCTGGGCTTAGTTTTTGTGGTCTACATGAGCAATGCAATTTCTAGCAATGGTCTCAGGCAAATCATTTAATATTCCTATTAAAGCGGTAATTAACCATTGGGTGGCAAAGGAACATTGCTCAAAGAGCCTTTTTGCCTTTTTAAGATGCACACTATTATCAGGTACACAACAGGCAACACCATTTGTAGTCCAATTCAGTAAATGCACAACTGCATTGCAATCTAAAGTTCCAATGTAAAGTTTGGAACTTTAAAAAACTTATGTGAAAATGCCAAAAGATGGATTTCAGTAGGCCTGTCAGTCATCTTTGGAATAAGCATTGGGAGTTGAGAAGCCAACACAGCAGGACATCTGTAAGTGCTAGACAGTTAAAATACGATTGCTTTCCAAACAGACTTCAAACGAGATAGAGATGATTTCTATTATTAATTTAATGTTGAATGTAAAATGCAAGGAAAAATGTCCATACATGTCCATAGGTTTTAGCATAAGATTGGGAGAGAAAAATCACTCCTGTTTTGTTTGCTCAAATATTGGGCAAAGCACTATTTATGTACTGTCTTTTGAAATATTTTTATTTTGTGAAAAGAAATCACCCCTGAATAAGAGATTTGTCAAATCAACTCTTTGACAATAGCAAAATATAAGCATATTACAATTTGGGGAACATGAGTGAAGAGAAACCTAGCATTAAAGTTCCATGAATCAAAAACACACATCAAACATCCTGCTGCATTTTACATAAGCTCCAAAGAAATCAAATCCTAAAAGGTCATTTCTTTTCACAATGTTGGAAATTATCTGTCTGCTTAATTAAATACAAGGCTAGATATAGGTAAAAAAGCTAAACAAGCTTCAGTTTAGGGCCTCACAAAATTCCAGAATTATTTTGCTTTTGAGGAATCAAGAAAGAAAATGTTTTAAATTGTATCTGATGTCAGTTTTCTGATTTGGCAAATGAATGTATTACTTATTAAAAATGATCCTGATTATTTTGTCAGCATTG
This sequence comes from Azemiops feae, assembly GCA_023970755.1. Taxonomy (NCBI): domain Eukaryota; kingdom Metazoa; phylum Chordata; class Lepidosauria; order Squamata; family Viperidae; genus Azemiops; species Azemiops feae. The sequence goes on from JALGBA010000035.1 coordinate 2,527,251, forward strand.
TGTATGTGTGTGTATTAATGTATCTTAACATTACTTTAAAAATTACATTTAAGTATTATTTCCAAGGTATACTATATTGTCATCTATGAGATCATAGGGGCAGCTAGAAAGACTGGCTGAGCACAGAAAGGCAGTCAAAACCAAGGCAGAGAGGACAGAGATAAATAAGGAGCAAATTAAGAAAAGGAAGTATAGCGAAGAATTTTTAGGCAGAGAGCAGAAAGCTAAAAGCAAATTCTTTGTGGAGGAAAAAGCAGCCCCTTCCCTTCGTTAAATAGCCCTATTCCAACACTAACTCTTAAGGAGGGGGAGTTGCACTATATGTAGGAGAACACTACATATCTACAGAAACGCACATGATCAAAGACAAAATCTCTCCAGAATGCATCTGGGTCAATATAAAAGAGAAAAAAAGTGACATTACCATAGGTGTATATTACAGACCACCCAATCAATCAGAAGAAATAGATGAACTCAGAGGCTTCCAGTTTTGCGCAATAATACAACAGCCGAGGGATCGTAGGTCTCCGCACTCTACGGCTGATTTTCTGCCTGTTAGGGGACCCTAAATGGGCCAGAAGTCGCCCCGAAGAGGCGGCAAAGAAGGAAGTCCCATGGACCACAGAGAGACAGCGGTCGACCCGGTCAATCTGGGAAAAGCCTTCCAGAAACCAACAGGAGAAAGGCTGGCCTAACTTCAGAATCTAGCCCAAGCTACAAGCAACTGAAGCCCCAAAGTACTATTTTAAGCTGATTGTAAACAATGTGCTTGGATCTGGATAAGAACATCGATTTTCTCTATTTTACATATTAACTAATTTCCTGAAAGAAAAACCCAAGAAGAAGAAAAAACCTGAAAGTGAGGAGAGGGACCTTTGCTCCACCCTTCTGCAGACGGAAGGGGCGAATTAAACATTTTATGGGGGAGAAATATACTGAAATGAAATGAATATCAGACCTAAATCTGGATAAGTTTGTTATTTGTCTAAAATCTCTTAAGATCTTCATTTTAAACTATGAAAATAGAAGATAACTCTTTATTTTGAAAACTGGAAAAAAATGAACTGGTGCTGACATCTAGTGGTGGGTGAAAATTACAACAATAGTTGCTCTAATACAAGACTAAAGCCCGAGAAAAGCTAATATGTTCTTATGACCTTCAAAGTTCTAATAATAGAGAACAGCTGTGACAAAAAAAGAAAACACTCTGGGCTACATGCAAAATGAGAACTATAAACTTTTTTTAAAAAAATCTGACCTTTCTGGATTACAAATATTAACTTAACTATGACTCTAAAGCTATTTGCAGAGAAAGGAAAACCTTGATTTTTGGCTATTATGGAAAATCAGAGATCTGCAGAAAGAATGTATCAAGAAAAAAACAAATACTTTCCAGGAGGAGATGTATGAGATATTGCAACTAATTCAAACAACAATGATCTTAAACCACGAGGAAATTAAAAATATTTTTGAAAGTATAAATGAATCCATCTCCAATTTGACTTCATGGTAAAAAAAACTCTCAGAGGATAATAATGGAGAGGGAGCAGATAAAGCAGATAACTGAATATAAATTGGAGGAAAGAGATTTAAAGATGGAACTTAATAATATAAGGAATTATGACTTACTCAAGTGGAGAAGAACTTACAAGAAACATTGGACATGGAAAAGATAACTTGTGCTCTAAGACTACAAAATAAATCGGAGGATAAGAAAAAAGATTTGACAAAATGGATTGCAGAGCTATTGAGAGTACCATGAGAAATGGGGAGACAAGGAATGATGAGAGAAACTAAGAAAGGACAGGATCTTCAATGAATATGAAGGGGCAAAATCTTTTTACAAAGACATGTTGCTTGATTTGCCTCTTATATCTACAACAATTTGCAGGATTATGGAAAGACTCTTTGATTCAACGGAATATATTGATTGGGAAAGATGTTTGGCAAAAGAGGGCTAAAGTGAGAATTGAGGAATTAGATGATGGGATGTATCAGAGGGAATATTTAAAAATTAAACACTTGTTTGAATATGGTTGAAGAAATAGAAAGATTTTAGCTTAAGAGGGATGAACTCCCTAAGTAATATAGTATTCTTTCTTTTCTTTTTTACTTTGTTTTTCGATATGAGAAATATAAAAATGTTTGGGATGGCCAATATAAAGGAAATGTTTTAGATATTTAAATGTAATTTACTTTAAGAAAATTCCAACAGATAATAAAAAAAATGTTTTGAATAGAGTTAAAAGATTAGGCGATTGGATTTATTAAATGGAACATCTAAAGATAAAACATATGTTTAATTATGGGTAAAAATAACAGAAAAGTTTTGGAAATAAATATATATTAGTTTAAGAGGGATATGTATTTTACGTAGCATACTATTTGCTTATTCTTTTCTCTTTTTCTCTTCTTTTTTTCTACTTTTTAAGACATGAGAAATGTAACAAGTTGTTGGGATGGCCTGTACGAGGAAAATAGATTTAAATACTTAAATGTAATTAATCTTGAGAAAATCTTAACCAGTAAGAATGTTTTGAACATTGTAGGGAAAACAAATTTAAATAAGAATTGTAAACAGGATTTATGACGAGGCAACCAAGATGACCAGATAGAAAAGAAACATGATATTGATGTGATTATTATTTGTAGAAATGTTAGAAAAATCTTTATATTTAATTGTTACCTATCAAACTAATAAGAATTGTATCAATTAAAGTTTGGCAAAGAGAATATTATTGGAAGAAGAGAAAATCAAGCAAAGCTATTATGTGGACTTGGAATATAGAAACTGATTGTTAGTGATTACTTTGCAAATATAAGCCCAGACAACACACTGTTTACCAAATATTAAGGTGTTTATGTTAAAAAAATCAATAATATATATATATATATTTAAAAAGAAATAGATGAACTCTTTGCCAACCAGTTAACAAATGTATGTAGGAAGCATACCACAATAGTAATGGGAGACTTCAACTATCCAGATATAGTTGACTAAACTAATAGACCAATGAAATACTGTGGACATAGTATACTTAGACTTCAGTAAGGCATTTGATAAAGTAGACCACAACCTACTCCTTGGTAAGCTAGAAAAATGTGGAGTAGACAACATCACCACCAGATGTATCTCTAGCTGGCTGGCAAACCGTACTCAACGAGTAGTCCTCAACAGCACTACATCCACAGAGAGAGAAGTAAGCAGTGAGGTACCACAAGGTTCTGTCCTAGGCCTAGTATCTTCAATATCTTCATCAATGACTTAGATGAGGGAATTGAAGGGGAACTCATCAAATTTGCAGATGACACCAAACTGGCAGGAGTAGCCAACACCTCAGAAGACAAATTCAGGATTCAAAAAGATCTTGACAAACTTGAATAATGGGCCCTATCCAACAAAATGAGTTTCAATGTGGAGAAAAGCAAAGTTTTACATTTAGGCAGGAAAAATCAAAGGTACAATTACAGATTGGGCAAGACCTGACTTAAAAACAGTAACTGTGAGAGGGACCTTGGAGTCCTAGTGGACGATCACTTAACCATGAGCCAGCAGTGTGCAGCAGCCGCCAAAAAAGCTAATACAATCCTGGGTTGTATAAGAGGCATAGAATCAAGATCACGCAAGGTATTAGTACCGCTTTATAAAACTCTAGTAAGACCACACCTGGAATACTGCAGCCAATTTTGGTCACCATATCACAAAAAAGATGTTGAGAGTTTGGAAAAAAATCAGAGAAGAGCAACTAAGATGATCAAAGGCCTGGAGACTAAAACACATGAAGAACGGCTGCAGGCCTTGGGTTTGGCTAGTCTAAAGAAAAGAAGAAATAGGGGAGACAGGATAGCAGTATTCCAGCATTTGAGGGGCTGCCACATTTTATTCACCAAAGCACCAGAGGGCAGGACAAGAAACAATGGTTGGAAACTGATCAAAGAGAGAAGCAACCTGGAAGGAGAAACTTCCTGACAGTGAGGACAATTAACCAGTGGAATAGCTTGCCCCCAGAAATCGTGGGTGCTCCATCACTGGAGATTTTTAAAAAGAGGCTAGACAGTCACTTGTCTGAGATGGTATAGGTTCTCCTGCTTGAGCAGGGTGCTGGACTAGAAGACCTCCAAGGTCCCTTCCAGATTCTACTCTACTCTACTCTACTCTACTCTCAAGCCAGCCAAATGATTAATATATAATCAAAATGAAAATGATTTGTATTTTTCACTTTAAATACCTTACTGAAAAATTAAAAGGCATATATAAGTTTTCAATTTTTTTTGTGATGATCCAAAGTCCTATTTTGGTATGCACTTTCAGGTGTAACATTTTAGCAAAGGGCTCTGTGCCAAGTCTAAATCTGGCACTGGTTAAATATACAAAAATTTTATTTCAAAAGTCTTCATGTGCTGGTTATGGAAGTCAGGTGGTAACAACTCTTGAATGTGTTGGAGAGATTGTCTACTGGGACAGGACCCTGCCCTGACAATCAGGTATGCAGATTTGTCCTAGTGCAAGCCAACATATAGCCTCAGTTGTTACATGTAGTAAGAAAAAAAAAAAAAAAAGGCCATCAGTTATGCAGACATAGAGAATTACATTGATTACAAGAAAAACGTTGTATGACATTATCATTTCTTTAGAAAGTAATTCACATGTTTTTTTCTTAGTAATATATTGGTCATTTCTCTAAATTATTATAGAGTTTGCAAGCTGACACAAAAACAGAAGGCTTGCTTAAAGCCCCAGAAGTAAATATGTTCCATCATCTGTTATGTGGTAAGGTACTAATCCCTTGCAAGTTAACAAATCTACTGCCAAGTTTTAATTGCTAATATTTCTTTCATAAAAATATCAGTCTGATCTACAAGCATGCATGTAGGAAACACAGAAGAAGCCATAGCCTGGGTTAGAAAGAATAAATAAGGTCTCGGAAGAAAAAGACCATGTCTCAGCCAAACAGTTATAATTAACAATTATAATAAGCACTTATAATGGATCATCTTGATCAAGATGATCAGTTAGAAAAGAAGTTTTATATCAATGTGGTTATTATTTGCAGAAATATTAGAAAAATGTCTATATTTGTTATTTATCCAAATAATAAGAATTGTATTAATTCAAGGATGGCAAAAGAGAACCTTTTTGGAAGAAGAGAACATCAAGCAAAGCTATTATGTGGACTATAGAATTATAGAAACTAATTGTTATTGTTCTTTAAATATAAACCCAGACAACACGATGTTTACCAAATATTAAGGTGATTATGTAAAAAAAGAAAAAAAAAATTAAAAAAAGAAAATAAACCATTTTAATGGGAAAAAATAAGCACTTATAACTGTATAAGTTGACATTTAAAACAAAAACTTTTGTCTATAAATTGAAAAACTTTTATGGCTGCTGAAAAAAGAAAGTTAGTTCTCCCCCTAGTGGTCAAAGATCAACATTAAGATTCAGTTTGATTTTAGGATAACAAATACAAGGCTGGCAATTGTGATACATCTGTGAGCAATGGGGTGGGGGCAAGGTAGAGTAAGCAGAAGTATTTGCCTTATTTTTGTTTGGTCCATTTAGCCCCCAAATTGGCTCCTACTGTATTCATTCAAATGAATGAGCAGGCCACAGCAGAAAGAATACAGCCTATCTATTCTAATTAGAGCAAAATGAAGTAATATGTAAAAAAATCTGCTTATGTAATTTAGAAATACAAGCAGTTGGAGTAAGAGAAGCTGCTAAATTCTAACACTAATTCTAACACTAAAAGAAAACACGGCAGGGAGAAGTATGACTTTTTCCCAGCTCTGAAAATGAACGGGAGGCAGTTTTCTAATACAATTAAATTGTGTTACCCAGATACAGGGGAACAACTGCACCTCTTCTCTATGGTGCTTTTGTGGGTGTTGGAACAGACAATTCTTTTTTTCCCTCTTTTACAAACAAGCAAGGATTTTATGGCAATATCTATTATCTGAACCCTAACCCTTTCAATTTGGGGGTTACTGCCTAATCATATACTTATGTAAATCTAATCGTCTAAACTTAAGAGCAGGTGAAAATTCCTTACCTAAGCAAATTATCACATTCGAGATGCACCACCAGAAATGTGCCTGAATTAACATAAAAAAACATACATTTTAAGTTATTGATTTTAATTAATTTAGACTCAAGCGTCACAGGTTCTAAAAATTGCCATGATTTCAGAAGTTCATTTCCAGGAATTCTCCTGACACAGATTTTCAATTTTCCTTCAAGTTAACAAGAGATTTAGGGGACTGGTATCCAAACAATTAAAACTTGAGAAAAATATAACTGAAGCTCAGGAATGCTCTTTGTGAATTTTATGAGGCTGGCATTCCAATAGTTTAAACACTCAATGATTGTAGATAATAAGAACAGAACAATGCTAGTTAAACAGTGTTATAGCTGTTATATAGAGCATTGCTGACAAAACTATGTTAGTCTGTTTAGCAATCAACCATCAAAATGTTTCAAAGTACTTTAGAGCATTATTTAAGCTACTTTTCATTAACATGATGAATGTTCTACTATGCAGAACTGTAACTTTTATCAGCCCAACCATGACAGCCAAATTGCTTGAGGACAGGAATTGTAGCCTAACCGGTCTGGAGAACAAATACACTGAGGAAGGCAGAAAGTTTTCAGAGATTACAGTCCACATTATGTGTGCATCTAAAGATGTAGGTTCTAGTTCACAAATGTTGTACACAAATAAATTCAGATTTAATTCAGTGTGTTGTAGGGTTTTTTTGCTATTGAGCAAAACATTACTTTCAAATCTTATACTTCTGGGCTTTTATGGCTATTGTATATTAAAAAAAAATCCAAGGTATTCTTATAAAATAAATGAAGCAAGAAACCTTAGATCAAGGCTTCATTTTGGTTGTACTTCTCCCTTTCAAAGGTACAATGACCACAGAATGTCCCAAAATAAGTATCTATTGAACTAAAAAAAAAAAACAAGAACAAAGACAATATCAGAAGCACTTGAAAAGCTGAGCTGATCCATTTAGTAGGGAAAAGGAGTAGCTTCCCTCCAGATTCCTTAAATGTGTCAATTTATTTCAGAACCGATCAGTAAAAAAAAAACCTGTAGTTATAGTTACTATGTGCTTGTTTAAATACCTTTTACTAATTTATTTTGAAGATGATTCCCACAGTAAAAAGCAAGGTTAGGTGACAAGAAGAAGTTTGGCATGAGCTGAGACATGACATAAAGAGTAGCTTATCACACACATAAACCAAACATTTTGAGAAATCAAGAAGTCACCTGGCTTTTCATTCTTTTTTAAAGGAAAAAAAAAACATAAAACAATACTGGATACCAACTTTGGGAATCATATAAGTTTCTTTCCTTTATCATCCCAAAGTTGAAGTCAGAGTGTGCACCATATCCATAGGTTAGATTAGAAACATTTTACAAATATTCTATACATTTCCAATATATTATATGGAGACCATAACAACTCCTGTTTCTACATTAAATTAAATATTTCCCATTCTGCACAAAAAGCTCACATTAAAGAGATGCTACAGAATCCAACAGGTGTCTTACATCAATCATATTCCCTCTTTATATATCAAGGGAAGCAAAATCAGGACGGTGTCAAGATGGAACTCCTGTTGTTTCACAATCAACGTACCTTATCCTGACCGATTTTTTAAAAAAAGGAAGGGCAAGTTGGCACCTTGCATTTAAGAGTCTTTATTTTTATTATGATTTTAGTGTTCCATTCATCAATTTCATTTAATATAAAGTGGTCCAAGAGAAAAAGTGCTCTTGTTTTAACTTCCATCGTCCAAAGTTCACATGGTAAGAATGTTCAAGATGGTTTGGTTACCAAGTGGCAAAAAATGTACAGCTCAGAATTAGCACACTTGGTGTTCCTTCAGGAGAAAAAAAAATCTTTCATCAAGATGTATAGTAAATCTTCAGTATAATTAGTGGTAGTGATTCTGGGCATTTGGTCAATGTCCGTGGTTCAGGGAAGAAATTCAGAAAAAAGCTGCAACTTATTTGGTCTCAGTCTTATCTTGCAACAGTGGTATAATAGACTCCCACGCCGTAAGGCACTATTTGAACGAAACAAACAGATACAACAATTAATTAACAATGTCATTCTAAATCAAGTGGTCATAAGGAATGATCTTATAATAATGTCATTTAACGCTTAAGTGGCCTTAAATAATACAATTTGTGGATTAAACCAGGGCTTTTCAACCAGTGGTACGGGTACCACCTGTGGTACGTTGGCACCTGGCAGGTGGTACGCAACCATCCTAGAAAAGTGGTAGCAGGGGAGGGGAATGAGCTGAACCGGTGGCACCACCACACAAGCCTCAGCAAGAGATGGCTGGAGCTGCAGGGCTGTCAGGGCTCAGCGGCAGTGCCAGGATCAGCGCCAGGCTCCAGCTGGAGCTCGGCGCTGATCCTGGCACTTCTGCTGAGCCCTGAAGAAGCACCAATCAGCTGGAATGTTGCAGCAACTCCAGGGTCTTGTGATTTACATTCAGATGCTTGGCAACTGATTCATATTTATGACGGTCACAGTGTCCCAGGGTCATGTGAAGTGACCAAAACCTGCTGCAACCACCCAGCAGACGGGGGGAATAAAAACCAAACACCCACCCCCCACCCCCGCTGCCAATCCTCAACAGAAATGCTCACAACAATGAAAACCTCGGACAGGAGGAAGAGCGCCACCGGGTGCTGTCTTGCTCGGCTGTGGCTTGGGGGGCACCTTTTTCAGTGCCATTGTAACTTTGAACAGTCACTAAGCGAACTGTTGTAAGTCGAGGACTACCTGTACTTTATTATTTTTTTTCCTTTTTTTTTTTTGGTCATCAAGTTTTTGACACCTTGCTGGTGGAACTCGGATGTTGCCATATCGTAAAAGTGGTACAATGGGTGAAAAGGTTGAAAAGCCCTGGATTAAACAATTTTATCAATATCTGCATTTCCAATACAGCAGCTGCAAAGGCACAATTTTATGATATGATCAATAAAATTGATAATAACCATTTATTCTATTAAATAATAGGTTATTCTACACCTTGTAGATCAGGCATGTCAAACTTGTGATGTCACGTGACGTCGCGCGACGTCTCGTGACTTTTTCCCCATTGCTGGCAATAGGGTGGGTGCGGTTTCGGCGTGATGCAGTTTGACATGCCTGTTGTAGATTGTCTTTCTTTATGTGGGATATCTCATATCCTTTCCAAATCTATCACCTTCCAGATGCACTGGAGCTTATATTTTCAAGATTTCCCACCTATCAAAGTTCACATACTTTTGCCACACACAAGATAGATAGATTAGATAGATTAGATAGATTAGATAGATTAGATAGATTAGATAGATAGATAGATAGATAGATAGATAGATAGATAGATAGATAGATAGATAGATAGATAGATAGATAGATAGATAGATAGATAGATAGATAGATAGATAGATAGATAGATAGATAGATAGATAGATATGGATGGATGGCCTTTATTGTCATTTTTTACTGTGGGTAGTAGCACACTATTGCTCTGAAAGTTTTGATACTTTTTAAGATCCTACTTAATCGCACTGGATTTTGTTTAAGTCCAACACTGTCCATTCCAGCTGCTTGATTCCTAAATTGTCTCTGCCATTTTTAAAAGAATATATACTTTTACAGCAGCAAAGCATGCCATGATATTTGAGCTGTGAAGTTCTTCAAGGAAACTAAGTATTAAAATTTTCTGAAAACAAAACAAAGAAACAGATTGGGCAGCCCACCAGTGCCAATACTGACTGGCAGATCTTAATCATTTAACGTACACAAGTGTCTTTTTGACCAGTGTAACTCTGCAAGGTCCTACCCAAAATAGATTTAATGGTGGCCTTGCAAATAGCCTTCTATAACCTGATGACTCCCAAATGTGTTAGGACAATTCCCAGAACTTGCAGCCAATCTGGCCCATGATATACAAGGTCAACCTATGCTATGGGCCGTTACTTACTGGCAAACTACAAGTGTAATTCCCTGCTCTATCTGTGTGGACAGGATTCGGCCTCGTCAGTGGCAGTATAAAACAGCTAAAGCTTTAACAAGATTAGTGCACCCAGGAAGAAAGAGAGAGCAATTCTAAAGCTTATTACATCAGCTTTATACTTAACGGGCATCAGCAAGTTAATCAGTAAAATTACATTCAACTGCTTCCCTGCATCTTCTAGTGGCAAATTTAGAGCATTACCTTCTCGTAATATTGGATGTTTTTATCTGCCATTCCCATCAGCAGCTGCCTAAAATCTTGCCGCTTGTTGTTCTGCCATCTGTCCATGTCAGCCTTCAGGTCGGCATTAAAGCACTCTACCCGGTCTTGACACTTTTCAACATCTGTGGGCACCTGGAAACCAAAAACGAAGCAGTGCTGTGGAAATAGATTCTGAAAGCTTTTTAGACATAAAAAGATGCCTCTGACTGAGAAGAATCAGAAATACCTTCCAATTTTTCACAGGTACCTCGATTAATGGTTGCTGCAGAGTTCATAAAGTTCCACTTATTCTTGAACATATGCACTCAAGTCATTACTTACTATGATTGCCAGTTATAATATAATGGCCAAGTACGAAGTATGAATGAGGGTCCCGTATACTAAGGAGCTTTTTATTTCTTACCTATGCAAATATCAGGATAGTCTAAGTCAGTGATGGCGAACCTTTTAGAGACCAAGTGCCCAAACTGCAACCCCAAACCCACTTATGCATCGTCGAGTGCCGGGTGGGTGTGGCCCATTGGGTGGGCGTGGCTGTGGTGGTAACGGCAGACTGGGTGGGACTAAAAAGTTCAATCAATCAATTCCAACTTTGCAAGATCTTTTTTTTCCCCGTGAGAAGTTGAAATTGACTGATTGAACCTTTTTTTTTTTGCACACGGCGGCGGAGGCCTAAAGTGAAAAGGTTTTATAAAACCCAGCTGAAGGCCTAGGACTGGGGCGACGGCGCGCATGCCCACAGAGAGGGCTCTGAGTGCTGCCTCTGGCACCCGTGCCATAGGTTCGCCACCACTGGTCTAAGTTAAGGATAATGTACCAAGGTTGCATGGATATAAATTTCTCAGCACAGATCTAAAGTATATTGGGTAGCAGGATCCAATCTGGGTCGGTCACCGGGACAAGAGTCTTTGCCTTCTGAGCTTTTGGACTGGTGCTGGAGCCCATTTTCAGGGAAGGTCTCTCTAGAAGAGTGTGTGCTGTTCTGTGTGTGGTATTTATAGTGTCTGTTGTAAGTGGCTTTTTAGATGTTGATTGGGGCATGTTGATGGCTGGCTTTTAAGTCCTTTGGGTATATATTATATTGGGTAGGTTTGCTGAATTTTTCTTTCAACATGAGATTGTTCAGGGAACAAAATGGAGTTACTCCTGCATGTGGGAGAGATTTTCAAGCTATTGCACGCAGAATTTGGTACATTAAATCCAGTGAAACTTACTCCCAAGGCAAGGAGTTAATACTTCCTCCACAAAATTGTACTGATTTAAAAAAAAAAAAAAAAGCCTGTAGATTCTTGCACAAGAGCAAATACAGGCAGTCCTTGACTTACAACAGTTTGTTTAGTGACCGTTTGAAATTACAACGGCACTGGAAAAAGTGACTTACAACCACTTTCCACACTTATGACCACTGCAGCATCCCCATGGTCATGTGATTTACATTTGGATGCTTGACAGTTGGTTCATATTTATGACGGTTACGGTGTCCTGGGGTCACGTGATCCCCTTTTGCGACCTTCTGATAAGCAAGGTCAATGGGGAAGCCAGATTCACTTAACATCCGTGTAACTAATTTAACAATTGCACTGATTCACTTAACAAATGTGGCAAGATAAGTCATAAAATGGGGCAAAACTCACTTAACAAATTTCTCACTTAAGAACATAAATTTTAAGCTCAATTGTGATTATACGTTGAGGACTACCTGTAGCAACAAAGGAAACACACAACAGTTATCAGGAATAAACTGAAGGAAATATGATATTATGTCTAGAAATGAAACCAATAACTCATCTCATTGTGACTCACAATGCCTCAACTATTTATAGAAGCTACTTCTGTCAGGACAAAGTTTTATAATTAAATCAAATAACACTAATTATAATTAAATAGAGTCCAGATACTATACTTCATAAGAATTCTTGCTTATTTTCAAAATAACTTCTTTCACAAACCTCACCCACATTCTTAGTCTTGAAACAAGACGCTACTACCCAATGTATAGAAAACATCATTGGAAACCTTCAGTAAAATAAACTATTAAACAGACTCCTCATTCAATTTAAAAGCTTCTCCCCCAGAGCAAACCTTGGGACGGTCTTCTCTCTTGAGGACCACAGCTTCTAGTTTGGCTTCATATTCTGCTTGAACTTGATCTCTTTTCTTCAACACATTCTAAGAGGGGAGAAGAGAGAAAGAAGTGCTGCAATTAATTAAAGAAATTGTAAAAATGAATAGTCTCTCGTTGTACTATAGGTAGTCCTGTAAGTTCATTTAATGACTGTTTGAAGTTACAACACTGAAAAAAAGTGACTTAAGACTCTTTTCACACAACCAGCCCAAAAGGGAACAAAAAGACCCAGGCGCCTCTCCACCAGCAATCAGCACCCAGATCAGCATAGATTAACTCCAAGGTTAACTTCTGATCAACAATCAAGTAAACAATATCCCAATCAAGAAACTGCCTAAGAGTCAACAGTAAAAAGCTCAACCAAAGAATCTCTAAGACCACCTCCACCAACACTGACAGGGCAAGCCACCAGAATATAAACTGACAGCAAACCGCGCTCCTTACTAGTACTGATGATGTTACCTAGTTTGGGTATGAAAAGTCTACAAGAAAACAAGCAAACTTATCGAGAGTTGTAAGTCAAAGACTCTGTACAGGAAAGCTTCATTTTTCTAGATCTCATTTTCTGCATAGTGATGACAAGCACAATACATCTGAAACCACAGTGATTCAGGAAAAAATAATGCAGGTAATCCTCAACTTACAAGCATTCGTCTAGTGACCAAAGTTACAACGGTACTTAAAAAAAAAATTGGACTCAGTTGTGGTTGTAAGTCGAGGACTACCTGCAAGGCCATGAGGAGGAGGAGGAGGAAGGAAAAGAGAATAAATCACCTTCTTTTATTTTATAACAGAACATCACATCTGTTCCATGCAGTTTTGAGAAACAAAGGTGTGATTAACAGCAGAGAAGTAATGTCACCAAGTCTCGAATGACCTTAATGAATGCTGCTTTTGCATAGGCTAAAATCTAAACTGATAGGTGGACGCAGCCACCTGTCATGGTTCCCCACTATATGCTATGCTTGGCCCTCACTCCTAATTTCCTGAAATTCCTAATAACTGACTTTTAAGGCATCTTATTCTACTACTATTTTGGATTACAAATTAGACATTTACAACACTGACTTTGACTTTTGCTGCCTGTATCTTTTTGTTGGGCTTGATTTTTTGTTTTTTCTATTTCTGTTTGGATGTTACATTTTATAATATTGCAATCTACCTTCTAAGCTGAATTTTCACTAAAAAACGAAGACTACTCCATTATTGAAATGGAATCTTACCCAGAGCTTGATTATGGATTGATACTAGAAAATTTTTTGGAAATGAAAGAGGAATTAAAAGAACATTTTAGAAAGCACAGGAAAGACAATGTTTCAGAGTTAAAAATTGAATCTCAAAGTTTGACTGATCATGACACACAACCAGATGCACAACTTAACAAGATGGAGGAAATATATTTACAACCTACTGAAGAGGAAGATGCTACACCTCATACACAAATGATGGAAAATTTTGATGCTCAAAGGCAGACTTCAACTAAAACATTTATAACCCTAAAAGCAACAGAAATTGACTTCCAAATACGAGACATTAATGCTGACAATATGAATAAACAACGAATAATTACCATACTGATTAAGACTGATTACATAATGCAGACAACACTGGAAAAAAGAGAAGACGACTACGACCAGACTCAATTGTGGAAAAATGTGTATAGCCAAGCAGTACGATGTGAGGAGTTAGAGGCCCTATTATGGAAACCTGTTTGGCACAAAAAGAAAGCTAGAATTAGGTTTAAAAATGAGCTAAAATTTTATCTGATGGGTTAAAAAGGCTTTTAGAGAATTGATTTGATTATGGTCTGGAATGACAATATGGAAAATTGGAAATCTTAAATTTAAAAGGAGTTGGATTGATATTAGTGAAATATTACTGTTATTTTTATTTACAATGATTGAATGTTAACTAGAAATGCATTAATCTAACTAGGTTAAAATAATTGAGGAACTTTTAGAGATTTGGATTGACTTATAAAATATATATTTGATAGAATATAAGAGAGAAGTATTAAAATATAATAGTTATACTATATATGTGTTTTAGAAATTGTTATTGTTTTATGGGAAATTGAGGGACCCGAAATGTAACTTATGTGTTTATTTTAGGCTAAAATGTAAAATGGTTTTAAAATAGTTCAACCTAAAAACAGGATTTTGATTGATATGTGAATTACTAGCGATATTTTTGTTTTTTATATATAATGATTGAATTTTATCTAGATATGTATTAATATTAGGTCTTAGCTTGAGGGAAACAAAGAAGTAATGTTAAGGAATTATTGAATTATCTATGTTTGATTATATTGTTTTTGTTTTTTTTATGATTGATCACCCTATCTTAAGGCACATTGAGGTAAAACTAAAAATACCAATAAAACTTGTTGGGGAAAAAAAGAAAAAAAGAAAACACAGATTTTTTTTTCTTTATAAAAGGTGGGGAGCAGAGGGTTCTTCAAAAAATAGCATCTGTCAGCCTCCCCACCAGTTAGGAGTTTTTTAAAACAAAGATCCCCTTATTTGTTATTATTAATAAGTGTACAACTCTTTTGCTTTTACATACATATTTTATTTATTCATCCATCCATATATTATTCCACTCTTATGCCTAGAGTCAGTGCTTCATCACTTCAGCAATATATGAGCAAAAACTACGATCTTCATCACTTAAGTGGACCAAGTCTAAGGCTGAAGGTTGACAAAGGACAAAAAAATACAGAGAACAGATGCAATATCCACAGCTCAGTCTCCCTCGCCATTTAAGCCTGATGTGTTCAGATCAATGTATAAATAAGGCTTGGTCATATCAATGTTAATACTTCCTCCCATCAGCAATCATTAACAATGTAAATGCCTCAGATTGCCTTAACACATGCATCTTCCATTTACCCAACCAGGAAAATCACACTGAAATATGGCAGGCAGCTTGTGATGGATTGCGTAGCCAGTAAATGCACAAACTCAGGAAATCTATTTCCTTTATTTACATCTATCTTCTTCTTCATTTACATCTTAAAATGTTATTTGGGGGCCTTTTTACAAATATATATTCGGCAAGATGGCTTGCAGAGTTGAAAGAAATCAGCTTGAACAGAATTAAGTTGGACTGCAATTTAGGCTAAGGATTTTCAGCTATTTGTCATAGTACAGGTGCTCCTCAGCTGACAGCCGAGTAATTGGAACCAGAACTCCCATTAAATTTCCATTGTAAAGCATGACATCATGTGACCACTTCACTTAGTGACCGTAATTCTGGCAGTCCCAGTTGTCACCATCCCAGCCCGGTCCTCCCAGCCCCAAGCACAGTAAAATAAGGAACTGCATTCTCTTTAGTTCCCCCACCCCCATTCTCTCTCCTCCATGTCTGCTCTTTTGGGGCTGGCAGAGGTGACCAAATGGCCAAAGAGGTGGGTAAAGAAAATCGAAGCACCCCTGCAGTCACAAAGTCCTGGCAGGCAGCCAAGAGCCAGAATTTTGATCAAGTGACCATCGGAGTGCTGCCAGAGCCATAAATTCAAAGACCAGGCATAACTATCATTTATTCAGTGCCATCATAACTTTGAACGGTGGGCGAACAAATGGTTAACTAACTATCTGTAAATACGAAAGTCATTCAGGTCAAATTATGTAACCACGTAACCCAGAAATAGCAACAGCAGCAGCTTGCAGTGTTCTCATAAGACTTTCTCACTAAAAAAAAAAAAAATTTAAATGAAGGTGCCAGGGGTTGAAAGCCCAAGTCCCCAGCATGCAAAAGATGTGCTGTACTGCTGAACTAGCTCCCTTTCAAAAAAAAAAAAATCCTTTTGAGTTTAAATGACGGTCGGAGAAAGCAAGTTGGGTCATTCTTTAGCCAAGATGACTAATAAAAGCAAAAAAATATATATTATATTCTGCCCAAACCTGGGCATTTTACAGCTCCTGGGCCACATCCAGTCCTTTGATTGTCCCTGTCTGGCCCACGTGAGGTCAATCAGAAACTAGAAAATAAAATGTAAATAGTGTGATGCGGGGGAGGAAGAAGAAGCTGAGTGCACTCCTTTAGTTGGCTGGTGAAAGCAAGCTTTTCTGCATTTGCGACGAAAGAGCGGCGAGGCGAGGTTCCCTTCTCCGTCAACACAAGGTGGCAGCAGAAGAATTAAGT
Source organism: Azemiops feae (assembly GCA_023970755.1). Classification (NCBI taxonomy): domain Eukaryota; kingdom Metazoa; phylum Chordata; class Lepidosauria; order Squamata; family Viperidae; genus Azemiops; species Azemiops feae. Next base: position 2,543,780 of record JALGBA010000035.1, read on the forward strand.
TCAGCCTATTGGTTCAGCCCTCCACAAAATCCCAGTTTCTCATGCAGCCCTTTGGAAAAATTAATCGCCCACCCCTGTGTTATGTTGCTTTTTATTGCTAAAAAAGATATCAACTTTTTTTCTTTTAAAATTAAGCCTGGAGGGATAGCAGATTTCTCAAACAAACCAGTTGCAGTTTCTCAAGACAAGAGCCGAGGACAACAGCGTGCATTTGCCCGTTGAGAGTATTTCAAATGTTTTTAAACTACTCTAGCACAAACAATATTAACATCTAAAAACTAACTCCTTATCTAATGTCCAAACATTCCACAGGGGACTGTTTGTACTAACTCTGCCCAGTTGTTCTGTCTCATCCCAAGAGTTCTTATTGCTCTGCTTTTTAAAAAAAAACGCAACAGCACTCAGCATGAAGACCACACAACCTGGCCCTCTTGTAATTCCCACAATCTACATATGGTAAGTCATATACCAGAAACACACAATTGGATTACATTTAAACAGCAGATCCTCTATTGTGGTTAGCCATGAAATCTAAATATAGGATGGATATGCAGCAAGCAAGATTTTAACTCTCCATTCTGATGGCAACAACCCACATATGTGAGTGTGTGTGTGTGTGTGTGTGTGTGTGTGTGTGTATACAATATATATATATATTGAAGACAGGGATTTTAAGAGAAAAAACACATTATACATTGCAAAAGTCCTATGTCACGTGTGAACCACTGTTAGCCAAAACTGAGAGATACCACATGGGATAGATATGCTAGATCTTTGTGGGGAACTAGTGGGTAATAATCCTCTGTCTTCATCTGCAGTTTGTTGATAAACTATCGGTCTCTCCCTACCCAATCTTTAGCATGACTGGCACTGAACTATTCCAGGAATTGAAGAATAAAACCATCAATTACATTCCAGGCTCAAAGTTTCAAATAACCCTGCTTAACTATAAACATCACTAAACTGAGAGCAAATCACATTAAGTAATAGAAAAAAAGGAAATTTGCTCTAGAAAAGAACATATTTCTGAAAATAGCTCTGACGGTGGAAATTATTATTAATCAAAAGCCAGTTTACATCTATGCCAGCAATAAAAGTTTGCATTCATCGTTCCGTCAGTTTGTATTCTGGAGGCAGAAACACATAGTTTCAAGGATGCTAAAGTGGAGTTTTTTAATTAAGACATGGAAAATTTCAAGTGATGGGTCACAAGAGTTACCTCTCCTTTAAAGAAAGGATTTGGAGAGCTATTCAAGACACGTAGAGATATCTTGCAATTTCCCACATTACCTTCATGGAATCTGAATATAGGATATATTCTCGTAAAACAGGCAGAAAGTCTTCAGTCATATCTTCGCTCAGTTCCTCAAGGGCTGTGCAACAGTTTCCAATGCAGGCTGATACTCCTTCAAGAGGTTCAGACACCTCTGTTTCTAGAGCACTCCAGGTTGAATAAACAGGACCATATTCTCGTAGTTCCACTAAATATTCTGCAGCAGATAAAAACGAGGGACAGAAAATTCTGTGTTTCAACATTATTATTTTTTTTTAAAAAAATTCAAATTCAATTTTGAGAGGAAATATTCACATTTTGCAAGACACTGAGCAAATCAGAAACTATTCACACTTGGGAAAACTTTGGAGAAAAACAGTATCATAAGAAGCAAAATAAGGAGAAGAGATACGTAGGAATTTAGCGATTTAAAAACTATGCCCAACGTGTCTTTCCAAAATCTTTTTGCACAGCTCCTTATGCAGCATAACAAATCTACATCCAAGAGAGGATGAATGCATGTATCTTTCACAATTATATATATATATATATATATATATATATATATATATATATATATATATATATATATATATATATATATATATATATATATATATATATATAAAATAACAAAACCTGAGTTACAAGGGAACCTATAAGTCCTACTTACCCACTTCCTCTTTGATTATCCGCTGTCCTATTCTATCAATAGTTCCTAGCTTCAGAGAAAACGTGTCTAGATAGTCACCCATGGCAGCAAACTCCAACGGTCGACTTCTTAATTTGTAGCTTCCTGTGACATATTTTACCGATTCTCCCATCTTAGTAAGCAAAGCCATTCCTTGTTTTTTGTAAGCATTAAGATCCTGGTATTGACAGAATGGTTAATAAATTTACAGCTCTGCTCAAAGTATTCACCCTCATAGAACTGTCTGATCAAGAAACAGTCACGTTCATCCCACTGAATTTGTTATAGTTAAACTGTGGACTATATGGGTGATTTTAAAAAAATAGAAAATCCTTAGCAATACCTAAGTGACTATTTTTAAAGCAATGAAGACATCAAAGTGAAGTAACTGAAGAAAAGAAGGGTGTTCTTGGCTACTGAAAAAATCAGTTGTGTTTATTTTATTGTTCTCTAAACACTACAAGCTCTATACTAAAAGACAATACCCAACACCTACCAGAATCTAAAGCTAGCATTTAACAAAATGAATTAAAGAAATGTGTATTTAAGTTGCTGCAAGGAAATGTTCATATTCTAAGGACTTGCACCTCTAATTACAAATTTTTAAAATCAGAAATTCTGTGTGGATTCAAATTCACTTACTTTGGCTGTAAGAAATACATGAAAATGTTCATTGAAAGAAAGTACTGGGTGGTCCGCAATCCTTTTTAAGAATTTATCCAAGGCCTTTCTCCTCGTCTCAACAAATTCTTCTGAAAAACGGTCAACAACACCTTTGACTACAAATTTTTCTGGAAGAGGCTGGGGAGGGGAGGAAGAAAGTTACAGGAAACAAAATTCATAGGGACGTGTGTATGCATGCATATATGTATATGCACACGTGTGCTTGTGTGTGTGTACAGTAATTTTTGCATTAATATCTAGATAATTGTGGGGAAATTTAAATCTACCTTGGAACCTGACATCTCTCCTTGATGTTCAGGATACACCTGTTCTGTAGCAGAACCAGTTTTTCCCTTGGTCCCAACCCAGAATGAGTCAGAGGCTTTGCATCTTCTTTGGATTTGCCTGAACTCAGACTCTCAGGCCAGTTAACCAGGCAATACTTCCTCCCCACAGCCCGCCTTGTCCTTCTGTTTTATCTCAAAGACATCTGGCTGCTTTAAGAACACTTTATTCCCTGCAGAGCACTAAGAAAAGTTGTGACTGAGTCATCATGGCCCGCTGTTAGTTGCCAGCTTATCATTGCAATCTCCGAGTTAACAATAAAATATAGTTAACACTGCACTGCCAACACCATAAGATCACGTCAACTGCAAATTATTTTCCATTTCTGAATATTAATATTGATGTTTATGAGGACAGCCATTTTGCCACTAGTACTCCCCAAACATGTATTTTAAATCTCACAGTGGTGGCAATTTTCAGTTACTTTCAGGTTGTTAATGTCAGGGAGTAGAAGATGAATTAAAATGCATGTTAAAAATCCCAAAGATCCCACTAGACAAAGTCAATCTAATAGACTAACCCACTTTATAAAAAAGAAAGTGCTATTAGATAACATGATTTGAAAGTGAGCATGTAAAATTAAATACAGGTAGTCCTTGACTTACAACCACAATTGAGTCTCAAATTTCTGTTACCAAGTGAGAAAGTTGTTAAGTAAATTTTTCCCAATTTTACAACCTTTCTTGCCACAGTTAAGTGAATCACTGCAGTTGTCAAGTTAGTGACATGGTTGTTAAGTGAATCTGGTTTCCCCCATTGACTTGGCTTGTCAGAAAGTTGTAAAGGGTGATCAGATGACCTTGGGACACTGCAATCGTCATAAATGTGAGTCAGTGCCTAAGCAGCTGAATTTTGAACATATGACCATGGGGATGCTACAATGGTGATAAGGGTGAAAAACGTTCACAAGTCACTTTTTCAGTGCCATTGTAACGTCTAACAGTCACTAAACAAATGGTTATAACTGGAGGACTACCTGTAGTACATCAACAACAAGCAAAGACTTGTTACGCTATTTATTCATAAAAAAAGTGCAGTTTCAGGAAGTCCAGTGAGATTCTGGAATTTAAATCTAAATCAATTATTAGAAAGCTATAAATCAAATTTTATAAAATTAACACTCTGAATCATAACTTAGTTCAACGGAAAATGTTCAGTGTAGAATTGACGTCTTGATATATCCTGAATCCATTTTTTCCTCCATTCAGTCGTGTCCAATTCTCAGGGACCGTATGGACTAATAATAATGGGAAATGAACACTGATTTTTTTTAAAAAAAAAAATTTGTGTGCCGATGACTCTGACTTACTACGTACAGGAATGAGATGAGTTGGCTGAGATTCCTCCAGTTTATTCCTGAGCCAATCAAAATCCTGGTATCTTCGGCGCATTGAATACTCTGGCAAGTCAAACTCAGCTCGAGTGGTCTGGAACAAAAGAATAAACATCAAAAGTGGTAAGAGAACAAGAAAGTCTAGTCACTAGTGCATGAAACCTAATGTTTTGCACTTCTTAAATAAAATACATTCTTTCGGAACGCTGCAAAGTTCGTGTTTAATTCCTTTTGCAAACTGTGCAGCATTTCACAAGCTGAGTCACTCAAGCAAGTGAAGAAAACAAAACAAATTCTGAATCTTCCCTTCTCAGGCAACTTACAGAGAGATACAGTGTTGTGATAGTTTTCAGGTTGTAACGTGGAATAATGTGTTATGGTCCTACTGTGATATGCACAAAAGACAGAAGAAAAAGTTCTTCAGAGAGAAAAGTTTGAATTTTGGCAAGAGCAAATTTGTGGGCAAAGATTATTTACATTTATGCAATCTATCTCTACAACATTTATGCAAAATTCTACCCTTTTGATTTTAAAAGGAATTTCTTTCTATAACAAATCCAAAATCAAGTTGTTGTCTCATCTACAGATACAAGCCACGCATATATGTCTTTTTCGAGTTAAGCTCAGCTCCTGGTGGTTGCACACACATACTTATGTCGTTTACTTGGGTGTGATACAAAAGTGTTTTCTTCTAGGATAGTGTTTTATTTTACTTTTCATATAGCCACAGTTCTCAAATTTCCAGAAGGAAAAATCCTCAAAGAATGCCAAGAACATAATACGGTTATGTCCATGCAAACCATTTTACTTTTATCTGAATAATCTTACTTCCTTTCCTTTCCCCATCCCTTTTTTCCTTCAATGTCCTTTTTTTTTTTTTTAAGACTATAAGCACAGGGAAAGGTACCGTGGTCTCCAATGGGTTGGGGCCAAGATTTTCATTCTTATTTGAAACTGGGTAGGCTGTAGAAGCCTTTCCATTATTGATGTTCAAAACATGCAACTAACACCAATTAGAAATGGAAAGTATTTTAGATCTTAATCAAGCAAAGGAAACAAAATGTACTACAAGGGGCTCTTTGCCTGCTTCCAATAGGCAGATTATTTTATTTTCTTCTACAAGAAGAAAGCAATCAATTCTGACTTGACAATTTGACAAATACTCTTAGAAGGGGCGTTGTCTTACCTGAACGCCTTTTCTCAGCATGATGATGGATAATCCACAGATGGGTTATAGACCGTACTTCCTGCCCAGAGACTAAGTCAATTAGAATAGCCACGCCTCCTGCTATCCCTTCCCCAGATACGACGAAGGCGAAGCTACGGACGAACGTCCTGCATGTTGGTTCTCCTACCCCTGACACAGGGCCTGACTAACCACAAGGGGCGGGAGTGGATTATCCATCATCATGCTGAGAAAAGGCGTTCAGGTAAGACAACGCCCCTTCTCCAGCATGAAGATGGATAATCCACAGATGGGACATACCCAAGCTGACCTGTCCCTAAGGGAGGGAACTAGTCTGGGCCTGTGTCCCGCTAGCTGAAATCACCTGCTGGAGCACCCTCCTCCCAAAGGAAGCCTCCGCGGAGGCAAACTTATCTACCCTGTAGTGCCTCACAAAAGGAGAAGGCGATGACCAGGTCGCCGCCCTGCAGATATCTTCAATGGACGCCTGCGTCGCCCATGCCGCAGAAGTCGCTGCACTTCGCGTGGAATGAGCGGTGAGGCGGCCTGGCACCGACAGGGAATGAGATTGGTCTGCCTTTGCAATACAGGCCTTAATCCACCTGCCTATGGTGGATGAAGAAACTCTTTGTCCCATGGCAGAAGGCTGGAAAGAGACAAAGAGAGCCTCCGATTTACGGAAGGCCGAGGTCCTCTTAATATAACAACTCAATGCCCTTCGAACGTCCAGCTTATGCCACTGACGCTCCGATGAGCACCCCACCCTCTACAATCAGAGAGAACAAGAGGCCGACGCCCAGCTGACTAGCAGCCGAAAAAACGAACTGCTTGCTGCAGCTGATCGTTGGCAAGAGAAAGGGAAGAAAAGGCAGCAGGGAACGAAATTCGTGTCCCTGCAGCTTAAAGTTAGAGTTTTAGGGGGAAAATCCACAGATGGGAAAGAAATCTACAACCTGCCTAGGAGAACCAACAACATGCGACTCAACTGGGCTGAAGACTAAGTCGTATCTGGGGAAGGGATAGCAGGAGGCGTGGCTATTCTAATTGACTTAGTCTCTGGGCAGGAAGTACGATCTATAACCCATCTGTGGATTATCCATCTTCATGCTGGAGAACAAGAGGAAACAAACTTAGAATGCATGGGAATCCAACTGCTACTAAACATTTCAAGGAACCCGAAATAGAGTAAAGTTGTTTTTAATAAAAAAAAAAATAAGATTCTGAACAGAGCAACTTATCTTGTGGTACCTTAGTTGTGACGCGGTAAGTGATGTAGGTCTCCATCGTACAGACATGCTTTTTGGGATCATCAACAGTGACAAAGAGGTCCCTCATCTCCCCGTCCAAGTCATCATCCAGCTGTAGTCTATTAAGAAGCGAGGAGGAAGAGGCTGGACTAGAAGTATCTACAGGAGTACCATTGGGCAAACTGAGATCCTGGAGGAAGACACAACAATCAGGTGTGGGAAAGAGACAAAAACCAGTTCCTGAGGTTCAGCCACAGAGATGAACCAGCACAGAGATCCACACATTGGATCCTAACGGATATTCATTTGTAGAGAATATTAGTATAATCTGATAATAATATTTAGTATTGTTAAGATTTTATATAGACCTTCAAGTGTTCTATGCTTTATGTTATCTTCTGATTCTTATCTCAGTGTAGGCAACCATTAACTTTACTAGTAGCAGAATAAGGCTGATTCTTTTCCAATCCACTGTTCTCTCTTCCTAATCCAAAAAGTCAACTTTCAAATCTTACCAAAGGATCGTTTGCTAGTTTCCTCAGTTCTGTTCTGCCAGATACATTTTGTATTATTTGTATTTTGTTCCTCCAGTCTTTAAGATAAGAGTTCAATTACTAATGCCAATATTTCCCTAATAACTTTAGTGAAATGGATTACAGCCAAAACCTTCAGCTAAGGAATTTCCTTCTAAGCCAATTTATTCTACCTTCTCCAACTCCTCCAGAAGAAGCTGGAAGGACTCCTTCTGCAGCTGTCTCTGCAAAAGAGGATGGTTGCCTTCTGGCTAAGAATTCATTTTCTTGCTGCTTCCAGCATTTGGGGATCCTCCTCATGTTCAGTTCTAGACCTCTGGAAATTCTGAGATTCGTAAATCAACCCAAAAAACAGCACCACTGGATTAAGAAAGGTATATTTATGATCTTCTGCAGGGATATGCAAAATTCACCAGTTCAGGAAAAGAGATTTTTCCATAGAACTCTGGAATGTTTCATTCCCCCTCTAGACCATGCTGAGCCTCCTTTGGATACCATTTTAAAGGCACTTCAATGACTTCCAAAAATTAATCCTTTTAAGTCTGAACCATACCCACAACAGCATGGTAAAAGAGGTTTGGCATGGTCCAAAGAGGAAATGGAACGTTCTGTTCTCAAACTCATGAGCTTTTTACCACCATGGTCTTTGATTCTCTTTTTCTTGTAACAATTTAAAAATTATCTTTTCGTTTCAGAAAGCACGGTCTGTACACAAACGTAAAATAAGTGATGCTTAACACTCCTGAGATTTTCATAAAACTCAAACCACGTAGCTTTTCTGGCAGTGATACATTAGTGGTTTACCACTGTTTTCTTCTGTGATATTTTTTCCACTTTCCAATTTAGCCTACAGCCCTGGTTCTTAAAGGGACCAGTGGAGTACTTAACGCATAAACGTTTTTTTTTCCACCTTCCAGTGCAAATTGCAGAATTGCATATGGATTAAAAATATGAAATGAAAAGCAAAGACAATTCTTCACTTTTGTTGCTTCTTTATTAAATGAATTGAAAGTAAATCTTATTCATCAGAGATTACATGTTATTGTCAATTTTGCATAATTGTCAGTTTTTAAAACAGAAGAGGCTCAAGGCTGCAGATGAGATAAAAGCAAACAATCGTCAGGAAAAAGTTTCTATCCCATCATGATACTTACAACAGTCTGTTTATATTACAAAGAAGATGAAATCCAGATACTGCAGTATATATAAAGTATATCCTAAATCAGTGATGGCGAACCTTTTAGAGACCGAGTGCCCAAACTGCAACCGAAAACCCACTTATGCATCATTGGGTGCCGGGTGGGTGTGGCCCATTGGCTGGGTGTGGCCAATTGGGTGGGTGTGGCCCATTGGGTGGGCGTGGCTGCGGTGGTAACGGCAGACTGGGTGGGACTAAAAAGTTCAATCAATTAATTCCAATTTTGCAAGATCTTTTTTTTTCCCGCGAGAAGTTGAAATTGACTGATTGATTGAACCTTTTTTTTTTTTTGCACATGGCGGCGGAGACCTAAAGCGAAAAGGTTTTATAAAACCCAGCTGAAGGCCCAGGACTGGGGCGACGGTGCGCGTGCCCACAGAGAGGGCTCTGAGTGCCGCCTCTGGTACCCGTGCCATAGGTTCGCCACCACTGTCCTAAATGTTTACATTGAACTCATTGTCCAAATACTACTGTACAGAATTGTTGCTATAGAAAAAGCATCAAGAATTTCAAGATCTGCAGAATGACAAAAGCTAAGACGACTTCTAGACGAAAGTAGCTGCTCATGAATTAAGATTGACTTCAAAAGGGAAAGGGTTCCTCATGAATTAAGAGCAATATACGAAATACGGCCTAAATAGAGCTAAGGCTGTTAGAAGTACTAACTATAAGGAAGTGGTCCCCAACCTTTGCTTGGCGGCCCAGCTGGGGGAAGAGGGGGACAGGAGAACTGGGCCGCATGAGCTGCAAAGGTTGGGACAGCTCGACTTGTGCAAGTTGAGCTGCGTGTACAAGCATGCTGGCCCACCGCTCATGCAAGTCGAGCTGCACACTCAGGAGTAGGCGCTGGTCCACCACTCACGCAGCCCAGTTCTAAATAGGCCACAGCCCAGCAATGGGCTGCAGCCTGGGGATTGGGGACCCCTGCTGTAAGGTATGGACTTCAATGGTAGCCAAATGAGAACCAAGTGTTTGTGATAGGAATGAAATCTTGGCAATTTCTTGGAAAAGAGTACGGTAATATGGAAACAAGCATCTCTGAAGATGATGTGGAATGTGTCACCTGAATAAGAGTATTCCCTACTGCAATATGCATTATAAGGCTGATTTTTCTTTCAGAATTTTTTTCCTGACCCTTTGGAATAATGAATATCTTTGCTAGTAAAAATACCCTCTTTCTTAGGTAATGATATTACTAATATTTTGGAAAGTTACATTGAAGCAACCTTTTCTATTTTGTCAGTTGTTTTCTGAACTGCTTTAAGTTACTTATGCAAACCATATTTTTGTCTTGCCACATAAAAAGCGGGTAGTTAATCTGATTAACACACGCTCCATATAGGTAAAAAAAAGCTAAAGGGGACTGAAGACCTATGGACAAGCAAAGGAAAGATCTTCTAGATGGGCTGATTTCTTCCATGCTAGCTGATCTGTTGATTCTGTTAAAGAAGCTTACCATTTGATAATTGCCAATGAAAGAAAGGCTAGAAACAATTCTGGTCTTCTAGTTATACTGAGGTCCTGACACACCAGTATCCAAGAGCATTAATGTGCTTATGCCCCACCTGACTTAATACTTTTAGAATCTTCTAGGTGTGGTGTTGCAGTGGTTAGAATGCAGTACTGCAGGCTAATTCTGCTGACTGCCGACTGCCAGCAGTTCAATCCTCACCGGGGCTCAAGGTTGACTTAGACTTCCGTCCTTCCGAGGTTCGGTAAAATAAGGACTTAGACTGCACTCGTCTACAAGGAGAAAGCCTTGGAAATGAAAGTAACTAAATTTTACCAGAATTGGCTCACTGATAAAGGAAAATTCAAGTCCTGAGTATTCATTGGCTCCAGTTTCCAAGATACAGCTTCAGGTCAAAATTGCATCAAAATAATTCAAAATTACGAGGGGGATGTGCGATTATGCTCTATAACTTTTCTACAAAATGTGATACAGCAATGAGAATGGTGCCACACCAATCATTATAAATGTATCTTTTTATTGATACCACTAGCATAACTTTCCACTCATTTAATGGTTTTTCATGTAACATTTTCGTGCTTTTTCACTCTGCAAGAGGTTCCACTGTTGTAATTTGGAGCCCAGTAGCTCTGCCTTACTCTTAGGCAATTCCAAATCCTTGACCAGGTCATTTAGTTCACTCTCTGAAATTAGAAGTGGTTCAGGAGGAAAATACAGTGGGCTAAAATTTGGGTCTACTGACATAGAGGGCTCCAGATCAGTTGCATCCTGCTCATCGTCTTGATCATCATCTGAGAGTAGGATTCTGGTGGATCTGGAATTGGCAAATCCTCACCATGGGGTACAGGACACAGTGCGAATGGAATGTCTGGATATTCCACAGTCCACTTCTCCTTTCTTGAGATCCCTTTTGCAATTAGGGGAACCATGCAAAAATAGCAGCAGCTACTATGATTGGTGGGTTCCCTCCACACCATTGGGACTGTGAAAGGAATGGACTTTTTCTTCTTGCTTAGCCAATGATGCAGATAAGTTGCACATGTAATGTAACAATAATGAGGGGCCTAACTCTTGTCCTGATCCCCTATTTTGCATCCAAAGTATAGGTGGTATGCCTTTTTTACCACAGCAGTCATACTACACTTTTGAGATGCAAATGTAACCTCACCACAACTGACGCAAAAGATACCTGCATTGTTCACACAGTTTCGAGGCATCTTGGCTTCACACAACTGTTCCTTGGAAATGTTAGGCAATGATACTTTCACAAGCCACGAGATGTAACTATATGATGTGTAGATCTGACTAAGACAAATGTGCCTTGCAATAAAAGAACAATAAATTACAGTTAGGTAATAATCTTTAGTTTCAAAGTGAAGATAAATTTATACACTTCCATGTGGTACCATTTTCACTGTTCTACCATACTTTGTCGAGAAGTTACGAGACATCATGATCATTAGACACCTCTCTCCCTTGTAGGCAAATATATTTATTTATTGTGAAATATATTTATTGTGAAATATCTTGAAAACCTTAGTCAACCAGCACCTTGACTACCTGTTTTCTAATTCATCTAATCAAAATATGTAAGAATTAGCACATTTTATCTTGGAGGTTAATAATTCCCCAAAATTTGTAGACCAGTGTTGTTGGGGGCAATATGCTGACTCTGTAAACCGCTTAGAAAGGGCTGTAAAGCACTGTGAAGCCATATAGCACATAAGTGCTAGTGCTATTGCTACTTAAAGAATAAATGTTAGTGTGCTATGAAAGAAACCACCAATTTCACTCTTGACATACACATCTTTACAAATACAAAGAACGTCCCAAAAATCATGAATGACTGATTGGCTTCTGCATTTAAGCAATCAGATTACTTTTGGCATCCCAATTTCCAAAATCAGGTTCAGCTTTCAGCTTCCCATCACATTTGAATTGCAACAACAAATACGCTTGTTTTTATGTAACTCCTGCACGCATTCTCCAGTAACGTTCCCCCAAAATACACATAGACTTTTTTTTCTGGCTCATTTCTACATTATGTAAATTACCAGAGAGGTTATTTGGTTTGTTGAACAATGTAGCTCATTTCTCAAGAAACAGCAGAAACGATGAGGCAATGCAATCTTCTTTGGAATAAGGACCTTTCATTAATAAGAAAGATTGTGATGCCATGTCAATTTCCTGCATCATTCCATTTAATCAGTGTGACACATTCTGTTACTATACAATGTCTAGCATCTTTGTGCTTGGTATATTGTACAGTATTTCTTATACATCAAGAAACACCTCAACCATAAATATGAGATGGTCTTTACATGCACATCTAACTTCAGGCTTTATGCTAAGTAACTACTGTTAGAATGTACTATCAAAGGGCAGTTTCCTCTCAGTGGATTTTGTCTTCAAGCAGAATGTCATATATGCACCAGATGTGAACACCCCTTCCCCAGCTTGGTAATTCATCCAAGAAAATGACGTTTCTCATGTTCTTGGAAAAGAACCCAGCTTTATTTTCCTCCACCGAGGTGGAAAAGAGCGATGTCATTTTTCCACTTCAGGTCAAAATCAACCTCTGTAGCCACTCCTTTCTCTTCTGCAAGGAGAACATCCAGAGAAAATCCCAGCAGTACCTTGCCGCAATCCTTGAAAAAGTTCAGCGGGAAATTAGATCAAGTCTCCTTTTTCCTCAAAGAAGATGGGAAAGAACAGAAGAGGGATAATAACTCTCTCTCTGAATGACATTTTAAGGACGTGTGGTATTGAATTTCCAAGCACCACATTCCTATCTGAAGTCCTATTTGTTCAAGTGTTATTTCATAACATTGCTAATTCTGTGCCAGCGCTACAGATATACAAATAAACCGCTGGACAACCACCCTATGCAAAGCTGAATGCTTCTGGAGTACTGAGAGCGAACCTATGACACGCAGGTCAAAGGTGATATGCCACATTTTGAGTGACACACCAGCATTCATCAACACCTGACAACAACTATTCTCCCCGAGTTACCCCCCAAAAATGAACAAAAACACAAGAAATATGTGACCCTGCACCCAAGCAGAGCTTAAAATGGATTCTCGCCATCTGTATCAGCATGCGATTCTGTCATCTTCAGAACTGTGATTGGTGGCGACACGAAAGGGTAACTTTCAAAATGTGATAGGAATGTGGCAACCACACAGTTCAGTTGTCTTCCAAATGCTGCACACAACAGGGTGATGGTTTGCACTCATTTTCAGGGTGCAAGCGCACTGGATAGCTGCAACCACCGCCTCCAAAATAAGTGCATTATCAGTGATCGCGTGAAATCAACTTTTGCATTCATGTGAACAAGAGGTTTGTTGAATTACAAATGACTACCTAAAGAGTTGTTTCTCTTTTTATTCAGGAGGAGGGGTGGGTGACACACCAGCAGAGTCAAGTTAGACGTTTTCTGAATTGTTGACACACTGAACCCAAAAGGTTCGCCAACCTTGTTTGGTTTTGCTTAACCTTTAATTATGCTTTAGCAACCAGTGACTAAAGAGCCCAATTAATCCACCGCTGTCTTCCTTAAACAGAAAGACTGCACGCAACTAAAAACTACAGCTGCTAAATAAAACCTCACCAAAAGCTACAACTTAGCCAAATATCATCTTGACAGAGGCGTATTTGTGGGAGAAGCAGAAGTTGATAACTCTTGAGAGAAAGAGAACATCCCAACCCGGTAGTTGCAAATGATCCTGAGTCACTGGAGGAAGAAATAGCATCACAAACTTCCTCTTCTCTCAACAGAGGTTATGCTAAATGAACATTCGCCAGTCTGGACAGATTTTTATGTCCACTTTGCAGTATGTTTATAATCTTATGTGTCAATTATTGTACTGTATGATTTATTGAAATTATGCAAACTTTCAATTTTCCTCAAGATTGTATCAGCTTGAGAAATATCCAAGACATTTATACTTCTATACATCCCAGCATGAGCAAAATATTCTTCTGTTCTATATTGGAATTTGATTATGGGTTTTCTAAATTTGAACCCCTGCTGCTGCATTGGCTCAGCAATATCCGAAGGTTAAGACATCAAGTTGTCGACATCAAGTTGTCTAGTTTAATGTCTAGTTTAATGAAGAGAAGGACGAGGGGGCACATGATAGCAGTGTTCCAATATCTCAGGGGCTGCCACAAAGAAGAGGGAGTGAAGCTATTTTCCAAGGCGCCTGAAGGCAGGACAAGAAGCAACGGATGGAAACTAATCAAGGAGAGAAGCAACCTAGAACTAAGGAGAAACTTCCTGACAGTTAGAACAATTAACCAGTGGAACAACCTGCCTCCAGAAGCGGTGAATGCTCCAACACTGGAAGTTTTTAAGAAGAGACTGGACAGCCATTTGTCTGATATGGTATAGGGTTTCCTGCCTCAGCAGGGGGTTGGACTAGATGACCTCCAAGGTCTCTTCCAACTTTATTATTATTATTATTAAGTTAAGCTTGACTTCTGATAACTACATAGGTATAACCATGCAGTTTTCTTGGCAGCTATGTTTCCCCACTGCCTTCCTTTCCAATATTTTTCAACTTCCCAGTCTATCCTCGGCCTTAGAATTCCCGAGTTCAACCTTCCTTCATTTCTGAACCTAGACAAGATGAAAGAGGTGTTAAAAACCAGTAGCTATAAGAATAAGCTGAAAGATTTCAGTCCTCATGTAGTTATTTCTACTCTTTTCAATCTGGACGGACTGAAAAAAATTCAGCATTCTTAAATGTACAACTATAGAGGATAGGAATAATTATAGCTTCCATGTTATCCTGTGACACCTAATACTTTGCTAAAGCATTGACGTATTATCACTACTTTGAATCTTTCAAGGTCCCTTTTCCAAAATTAGCTGTAAATGAAAGCCTGTAATCACCTAAACCAACAATCATTTTAGAGGGAGGGAAAAATCATTAAGTTAATCCGTGTTGACTTAAAATATATAGATTTACCTCTGGACAATATCCAGCATCAGACTGCAGTTACTGTAATTAACTTTCTCCATATTGATATCGGCTAAAAAGGATAAAGCAACCAACATTATTAGACTGTAAAAGCCAAGCAGTATTGATGTTCACTCTGGCAGCAGATGAGATATAGTTCTTCACAACTTACTCTTGGTAAGTATACTCCTATGTGAGGCAGGCTGATTCAGTAGAATCTGTGAACTATCAAAAAATAGTAATAATCAAGCATTCCCTTATTCAACCTACCTAAATAGGACCTAGATGGGACCTCACAGGATTCCTCTGTTAAAGTAGTGAAGTTTGCCAATGATACAAGGGTCATCGGCCTTATTCGACAGTGATGAGTTCTGCACGTAGACGGGAGGTTGGACAATTTGCCCTGGGATGCAGCTGTAACAATCTAGAGCTGAATATGTTTAAATCCGTAGAGATGAGAGTGGATTTTAGGAGGAGACCTTCCATTTTACCACCACTTTCCATATTTGACAGTACAGATAGTCCTCAACTTACAACAGTTCTTTTAGTGACCATTCAAAATTACAACGGCACCGAAAAAAGTGACTTATGACTGTTTTTCACACTTATGACTGTTGCAGCATCCCCAGGGTCACGTGATCAAAATTCAGACGCTTGGCTACTGACTCATATTTATGACGGTTGCAGCGTGATCACCTTTTGCGACCTTCTGACAAGCAAAGTCAATGGGGAAACCCGATTCAGTTAACGTTACTAACTTAACGACTGCAGTGATTCACTTGGCAAGAAAGGTCGTAAAATGGGGCAAAATTCACTTAACAAATATCTCACTTAGCAACACAAATTTTGGGCTCAATTGTGGTCATAAGTTGAGGATTACCTGTACAGTATCAGCAGTAGCATCCTTCAAATTTTGGGGTTTTATAATCCCCCAGGACTTGAAATGGACACTTAACATTAGAGCCATCATTAAAAAGGCACAAAAAAATGTTCTGTGTCAATCAGGAAATTCAGACTGCTCCAGGAGCTATTGATACTGTTTTACAGAGGAATTATTGAGCTTGTCATATGTACTTTCTATAACTGTTTGGTTTGATATAGCAACCAAATACGACAAGAACAGACTCAAACAGATAGTTAAGACTGCAGAAAGAATCATTGCAACCAACCTGCCCTCCATAGAAGACCTGTATATTGCGAGGGGCAGAAGGAGGGCTGAAGAGATATCTACAGATCCCTCACATCCTGGACATAAACTGTTTCAACTCCCCTCGGGATGGCACCACAGGGTATCGCAGGCAAAAACAATCAGACACAGGGACAATTTTTTCCCTCAGACTATCACTCTGCTGAATACCTAATTTTCACTGTGCTACCGTATCTAATGTCTATGTGTATTTACCCAAATAGTATGGCTATAGCATTATTATTTATTCTTATTATCCTTCTTACTCCCCCCTAATAATAATTATTATGATTGTCATTATTCTGTTACTTTGCATGTACACTGAGAGCTTCTGTACTGGAGACAAATTCCTTGTGTGTCTAACCACACTTGGCCAAATAAAGTATTCTATTCCTATTCTATCCCTATCCCTATTCTATCCCTATTCCTACTCCTCACCCTTACCCCTATCCCATTCCATTCTACACTAGGGAAGTCTGATCTAAATTCTTGGAATTCTAACATCTAAACAAAGGATGAGGAATCTATGAATCTATGAACTTCCAGTACTACATTAAGAATCTCTTAATGTTGGTTGGAGCTACTAGGTACTAGTTTGGCATTATCTAGAGCAATTATGGTTGCTAAGCAAGAACTACTTATATAGACAAATTCCTGAGGGCAGTTGAAGACACCATTCCCTCCAATCTCCAACATCAAAGGCAGACTTCAGCAGCAGCAAAGCAAGGAACACCCCTTGCAAAGTACTACAAAGCTTGGAATTTGGTGTCTCTAGGAAAAAGCTCCAAATATACCATTAAGGTCTCAGATGCATGCACAGTAAATTGTTGGCACAGGAAAAGTTAGGATGGGTAAAGTGCCTTATTCCTACAACGTCTACTAGACATTTTGTGACAGTTGATCTTCTCTATAACAAAGGACCACCAAATGCCTGGAATTATATTTATGTCTTGTTTGAAGACTTTATGAGGAGAATTTAGGACACTGTCTGCTAAGCCTAGATTATTCTATTAATTAAAATTCAAGACACAAGATTATATGAATACATCATGCTGCTTCTTCCATCCCAGGAAAGAAATATTTTCTTACATCTGATCTATATACCGCAATATTATCTAAATAGAATGAGAAGAACATTTGCTAAAATAGCCCCCTAAGACAATAAGATTACAAGTAGTCCTTGAATGGATGAATTGGAACTAGAATTTTGGTCACTAAGCAATATATTCCTTAAGTATGTCATCATGTGATCAGACCTGATTTTATCATTTTTACCATGGTTGTTAAGTGAATCACATGATTAAGTGAATCACACTATCATTATGCAATCCAGCTTTCCCCACTAACTTTGCTGGGAAGGTTGCAAACCATGATCACATGACCAAAGGATGCTGCAACCACTGTAAATACAAGTCAGTTGCCAAGCACCCAAATTGTGATCATATGACCATGGGAAATGGTACGACGGTTGCAACTTCAAGGACAGATGACAAGTTACTTTTTTCACCACTGCTGTAACTTCAAACCATCATTAAACGAACGGTCAAAACTCCAGGACTACTTGTATAATGGCATACTGTAGGTTATATTGAACAAATGCCGCTTGAAAAGAGAACTTTGAACTATGCCCCTTGATAGCAACACTACACACTTGCAGTTTCCAGCTGTGTTAATCCAGACCATTTGGAAAGTAGATAGATGGAGAAAGTCTTTCCCCAGGAATAAGAGGCTTGGTACACTAATTTATAGCAAAGGTTGCAAAGCAGGCTCTTGAAGAATGACTAATTCTGTCACCACATTAGCAAAATGAATGCAAACCTGTTGCCTGTTCACATGCCAAACCTATTTGATACCACAGCAAAAACCATGTAGAATTGTTAACATTATAAGGCATCTGCTCTGTGGTTACTGTAATTTTCTTGTCTGTACAATAACCTCAATTAATAATTTAAGGCCTGAACATGCACTAAAGGATGCACCCATTTGGAAAGGATCTTCTCTTTAATTGAGGTTTCCAAATTGTAAAACAGCAACACAAAACAAAGCCATTTCTTATTTCCTTCATTTGTTACAGTCACTAATGTTGCAGCATTAGTTTATCAATCCACGTATGATCCCTATTGACAATACTGCCCGAACAACTAAGCTCATTCATTCATTAGCTGTTTGGCTGGTTACATGTTGGACTCTTGATTTTATTTTATTACAGCTGGCCTGGTTTAAATTAATGGCTTATGTATAGCCTTGAGGTTTTATTATGCTGGGAATTATAAGCTGTTTTCTTCTTATCACCAACTTTGGGAGACTGAAATGTTGATCAATGGCTTGGAAATACTTGTAATAAATACAACAATCAATGCAGGTACCGTTTCTCAGGAAACAGCCATTAACTGTGAAAATTAGGTCAAGGAAGTTTGCCACAATATCATATTCTTAAAATTGGCAGGAGATCGACTAGAGAAGGAATGATGCTATATCTCAGCCCAACTATAATATTACTTGTTGCAGGCATCCTGCTCCACAGGCAATCTACAAAGGAGTAATATCTGTTGCCAAATATGATTTCAGATCAGCTCTGATAAAGAAAGGAGCATGACTGGCAAAACATCAGCCTATATATTGTCTCATAGTACATAACCAAAGACCTAGTTATCCCAGAAGGCCTGGGGACCCCAGGGGATGGGTGAGCTCATGAGGTAGCACCACTGTTATTAACATCCTTCCATCTATTATTCTTTCTTGTTCAGTTCTGTTTTTATAGTTATATAATTATTTAAAAAAATAAAATAGATTTATATAACTGTTTATATTTGTTTTATTGGACTTTTGTACACTGCCCAGAGTCACTGTCTGTGAGACGGGCAGTCATATAAATTTGAATAAAATAAACCATGGTTTAAAAGCTGCAGGTGGTCAGTCCACATAACACACTGAACCAAAGACAAATAAAATACAGCACTTGATTTAGTGCAATGCTGTTTGCCTGTTTGTCAAATATTTTAGGTCAAGCTATTCACAAGCTATTACTGTAGTCTTACCAATGGGGCACAGGAAAAAAGGCAGCCATGGTTATCTTTACAACCTTCTCTAGGCAACCCTGGGAACGAGAAGCGGATTACTATTTACAGCCACTCCTGTTAGTCTGTTTGCCCTGTTTTGACAAAGATGCAGTGACATCATCCTCACATGGACTTGCACTGATGAGAACGCTCAGGCAACCAGCTGAGTAGCAGCTGCTTCTGCAAGGAGTAATTACTCTGCTGATTCCCCCTCAGTGGGAGAGGGCTAGTAAGCAGAACAGCGCTTATTCTTTATTCTCTCACCATCAGTTGGTGGTGGTCAGCCCAATCCTTCCTGTTCTGTTACGCAAAGAGAAGATACGAGCAAAACTTTACAGAAAGGTGCAGAGGAACAGCTGAAGACAATGGCAACAGGTTTATTGTTCCCTGACAACTACTCAGTGAAAGAAGCATAGTAGTAGTAAATGTTCAGGCGAAGGAAGGAGGCGGCCTGGCACAAAGACCCAATTCTCCTTGTAGCACATAGTAAAGTCAAATGGAGAAACATATGAGCAGCTATTACCTTCATCTGACTTCAGTTTCCTGCCAGTTCAGTGGAAGAAAAGCTTAGATTAAGAGGGAGGGGGAGGGAGATTGCTCCCTTCTTTTCTCCAGGCTCTATTTTGTTGTTTTTACATTTCCTCTGCTAATTTGTACCCTTTCCTTCAAAATAAAGTGTATCAAGCATCTTTTTATCAACTATACAATTACACTTCTCCTTGAAGCTATTAGGGGGAGGGCTAGCCTTGAAAACAAGAGAGGTAACTCAAAGGAATACAAGCAACTAATTTACGTGACCCTTTTAAGGATCACCAAAACTGGCTCTTAAAAAAGGCCCCGATACAGAGATCACTTCACCACACTCGCAATTTACAACACACTACTCCACGTCTAGGAGACCAGGGCAAACTTGAGAGTGAAACGGAGGAGCGCTCTGCACCAACCCGCAACATTCGTGATTCCCAAGACGTATAAATAAATATACCGAGGTTTCACAGCTCCACCAGCGCGCATCATTGCTTTCGCAAGACCACTTAAACTAGCAGCCCTGCAAATAAAAAGCTACCGATCTGCACGGAAATTTGCGCTCCTCCTCACTCGACAAAAGAGGCTGCCACGAGGAGGACAAGACCAGCTGGCTCTCCAAGAGCTGGATTCCCACCATTTTGGCTCAAGGGACAAGTAACTAAAGCCCCCCCCTCCCCTTCAATGTTTGCGTAGCTGAGAGCTCCTCGCCACCCCAAAATGCAAACGCAACCGGCCGGCCGTGCCTCTCCTCCTTCGCAAGCTCCTGCGCCTTCCCGTAGTAGCCCACCCGGAGGCCCCTCGGAAAGGCGCTCTTCGCCGCTTACCTTGTCGGCGATGCTGCGAGGCAGTTGCAAATCCGGGCTGGGCGTCAGTTCCACGCTGAGCTCCTCGCTGCTGGAGGCGACGGCCAGCGGGTGCGGGATGTCCTGCAGGGATTTGGGTCCAGACGACGGGAGCGCCTTGGGAGTCCCCGCCCCGCCATCCCCAGCTACAGACATGGTGGAGGCGGAGCAGGGGCGAGCGGAAGCCTCCCCAAGCCGCCGCCGTCGCTTAGAGGCCGCTTGGGCTCAGCCGGAGCCGCGGCCTCTTGGAAAGCCGCCTCCGCTTTTTGCGCCAATCGGCAGGAGGAAAGCGGCGAAGGGAACACCGGCAGAGCTCCGCCGGCCGCGGCTGCGGCTTTGCAGCTGTAACGCCGTCGCCGCCCGCCTCCCGCAGGAAAGAGGACTCCCCCTCCCCTCACTTGCTGAGCGAAGTCGCGGAAGATACAACGTAGCGGCGGCACCCAGAGCAATTTCACCCGGGGAGACTCCGCCCTCGGCTGAGAGCGGGCGGCCATAGGCGGAGGGGGATCTGCCGCAGCTGCTGCTCCTTCGCGCTTTGTCGCCCTCGCGCTGCTGCCTCCCTTGCCGACGTTCTGAGGGAAGCTTCACAAAGGTGCCACGACCCCTCCACGCTTGTCCTGGGGCTGTTTGGAGGCATTCGCTTCTGGCCTGGCTGTGACTTGCAAGACTGTCTTTAGATGGTGTAAAGATAACACCACCTTTACGCAGGGTGCCAACTTCCCCTCCACCACCTTACCGTCCAGTTCGTGGACTACCAATACAGGTAGTCCTCGACTTACGACCACAACGGAGCCCAAAATTTCTGTTGAGAAATTTGTTAAGTGAGTTTTGCCTCATTTTACAACTTTTCTTGCCTCCGTTGTTAAGCGAATCACTGCAGTTGATAAGTTATTAGCCCCCTTGTTAAGTCAATCCGGCTTCCCCATTGACTTTGCTTGTCAGAAGATCACAAAAGGTGATCACATGACCTTGGGACACAGCAACGGTCATAATTATGAACCAGTTGCCAAGCATCTGAGTTTTGATCACGGGGATGCTGCAAAGGTCGTGACTGAAAAATGGTCATAAGTCACTTTTTTAAATGCTGTTGTAACTTTGAATGGTCATTAAATGAACTGTTATAAGTTGAGGACTACCTGTACTATCATTTCCAGATAGCATTGGCTGGGAATGATTAGTAGTGGCAGTTCAGTCCACTTAAAGGACTTAATCCAGGAGAGGTGACTGAAAAGGACTAGGGGTGATATGATAGCAGTGTTCCAATACACAAAGAAGAGGGAGTCAAGCTATTCTCCAAAGGGCCTGAAGGCAGGACAAGAAGCAACCGATGGAAACTAATCAAGGAGAGAACCAACCTAGAACGAGGGAGAAATTTCCTGACAGAACAATTAATCAGTGGAACTGCTTGGCTCCAGAAGTTGTGGATGCAGCACTAGAAGTTTTAACAAGATTGGACAACCATTTATCTGAAATGGTATAGGATTTCCTGCCTGACCAGAGGGTTGGACTAGAAGACCTTCAAGGTCCCTTCCAACTCTGTTATGCTTTTCTGTTTTTCTAATACTTCTCAACTACCATAGTCAAAAAGGAGATTTGGGTTAAGGGGAAAAAGTAGGCAAATTTGCATAGGAAGAATACCTTCTTCCCCACCATGTCACCCTTGGGTTGCCAGTTGTAACTAAAACCAATCCTGAAAAGTTCTCCCTTCTGTCTCATAAAAATCTGCATGTGAAACACTTTTGTATGGATGGGTGACTTGCCAGAACATATGGCCTCAAGAATCCCTGATGATGATGCATAATTGCCTATAAAATAAGGTTTCCCGTGTATAAACTGAATTACCCTCATCTGTGTGTGCTTCAGAAAATGTCAGTAGCCAAGTAGATGTCGGCTGAGCTCAGAAACTAATCAAGATTGAGTCTGGTCAAAACTAGATAAGGGACCACCTGAGATATGAAACTCTTGGAAGTCAAAAACAGCTATGAAGAAAGCAGCGGTAAGCCATTTCTGTAACACAGTCAAGAAAATACCCTGGAAGTAGTTTTCTTAAAAGGAAAACTGCAATATTGGCTTTTCCAAGAAAACTGGAACAAGATATATTGAGCAGAAAGAAATATAGTATTATACCACAGACAGCAATGGTGGTTGAGCAGAATTTCTCAGTCCCTCTGGAAATCACCATTAATTTGTCTCCTGAATGAAGCAGAATATCACCTGAACTTCCATAAAAGTTGATTAGTACTGCAAGGGCCTTATTTAATCCTCAAACTGCCTTCTAAAAAGAGATAGGGAATTAAGACATGTATGATAAGGCAACACTGGGATGGTGTAATCAACATGGCAGCTGCAACCATGCAATCAAATCTCTGCCTTGTTTTTTAATATGTGAGAGAAGTCTGTAGGGCAGGGGTCTTCAAACTTGGCCCTTTTATGACTTGTGGACTTCAACTCTCAGAATTCCTCAGCCAGCTTGCCCGGCTGAGGAATTCTGGGAGTTGAAGTCCACAAGTCATAAAAGGGCCAAGTTTGAAGACCCCTGCTGTAGGGTAAATAAAGACAAGAACACCCCAGGTGGACTGATTAAAGCATCTCAGAAAGTTTAACCTTACAAATGGCAGCTTTTGTTCTTTAAAGGGGAGCTTTGAAAGAAGGAGGTCCATCAGTGAGATCAATTCAGCTCCCCTCCAGGTCCATAAGAAGAGCGGAGACAACATACTTTGGAAATACAAAATGGGCATTTGTGAACAAATCCGTGTATTTGCCCCATCTCTGCTTCAGTGGGGCAGATTAAGGAAACGATCTGAAATCCAAGGTAGTGTACATGATCTTGATTGGCCTCAAAAGTTAAGCTGGCGCCTTGTTAGAGAGCGCTTCTCTTTAGCTCAATTTATTCCGTTTTTTTGTAGGAGGGTTGAAAGGAAAAAAAATGTTAAAACACAATATTCAGCAATATGACTTCAAATATCCAAAAAACCAAACACAGCAGTAATCCTGATTACCTACAAAATGTTTTTTATTGTTTCAAACTGTTATATTGTATCGTTCAGTTGTTTTATATTGTTTTAACTGTTTTGTGAAGCAGCCCAGTCATATGTGAGATGGGTCAGCTAGATAAATTGAAAGAATAAATAAAAAGTACCCCCCCAAAATAGAATAAAAATATACGTTTATTAGAATTACAACAATTGCTTAAAAGTTGAATCACACCATTATTTAAACAAAGCTTTATTATTTTACATTATATATAAAAGAATAAGAAGTATTGAAATTCTTTAAATTTAAAACAAAGAGTTATAGATATATAGCTATGTCATAAAGCAAATAAATAAAAACGATCACCGGGATAAAAATCTTAAAAACAAAGATTGTTTAATTTACAAAGCTGAGCTTTCATCGGCCACACTGCCGACATCATCAGAGCATATAATGTGAGATTTGGGAGTCCGTTCTTATATGGCTGGCTGTTTCTGCGCCCGGGCTCTCGACCTAGTCATCGGTCCGCTCCTCGGCGTTGGGCGCATCGTTCTTAAAGGGGCCGTTTCCACAGGTATCCTCTCTCCTCCAGTTGCCGTTGTTCTTAGGGCATGTGTGCTGGCGTTAGGGGGTCGAGTGTCCGATTGCTCCTGCTCCTCCCGTTTTGTGCCGGGGGATTGGGTGTCAAATCGTTCTTGTTCTTGTTTCTCTCCTCCCCCTCCCATCCCCATGGTCCCGTTCGTATTAGTCTGTCTCCATGTCCCTGAGCTACCCGTGGAGCGTGTAGTTTCTTCAGCGCGTGCGCTCCACGGGTAGCTCAGGGACATGGAGATAGACTAATACGAACGGGACCATGGGGATGGGAGGGGGAGGAGAGAAACAAGAACAAGAACGATTTGACACCCAATCCCCCGGCACAAAACAGGAGGAGCAGGAGCGATCGGACACTCGACCCCCTAATGCCAGCACACATGCCCTAAGAACAACGGCAACTGGAGGAGAGAGGATACCTGTGGAAACGGCCCCTTTAAGAACGGTGCGCCCGACGCCGAGGAGCGGACCGATGACTAGGTCGAGAGCCCGGGCTCTCGACCTAGTCATCGGTCCGCTCCTCGGCGTTGGGCGCACCGTTCTTAAAGGGGCCGTTTCCACAGGTATCCTCTCTCCTCCAGTTGCCGTTGTTCTTAGGGCATGTGTGCTGGCGTTAGGGGGTCGAGTGTCCGATCGCTCCTGCTCCTCCCGTTTTGTGCCGGGGGATTGGGTGTCAACTTGTTCTTGTTTCTCTCCTCCCCCTCCCATCCCCATGGTCCCGTTCGTATTAGTCTGTCTCCATGTCCCTGAGCTACCCGTGGAGCGTGTAGTTTCTTCAGCGCGTGCGCTCCACGGGTAGCTCAGGGACATGGAGACAGACTAATACGAACGGGACCATGGGGATGGGAGGGGGAGGAGAGAAACAAGAACAAGAACGATTTGACACCCAATCCCCCGGCACAAAACGGGAGGAGCAGGAGCGATCGGACACTCGACCCCCTAACGCCAGCACACATGCCCTAAGAACAACGGCAACTGGAGGAGAGGATACCTGTGGAAACGGCCCCTTTAAGAACGGTGCGCCCGACGCCGAGGAGCGGACCGATGACTAGGTCGAGAGCCCGGGCGCAGAAACAGCCAGCCATATAAGAACGGACTCCCAAATCTCACGTTATATGCTCTGATGATGTCGGCAGTGTGGCCGACGAAAGCTCAGCTTTGTAAATTAAACAATCTTTGTTTTAAGATTTTTATCCCGGTGATCGTTTTTATTTATTTGCTTTATGACATGCGTTTACTTGGGATTCTGATTTTTAGCATAATTAAGTATATATAGCTATATAGGTAAGTAGTTCTTTTGCTTTTTGTTACTTCTTGTTACTTCTTTTAAATAGGTTCAGTTATTTTTTTGGACTAATGGTGTTGTCTTTTTCAGATTTGTCTTGCGAGGCCTCCGAGTTATCTGAAAATGATGATACCTCATCCACAATATTCACGATAGCATTGAAGGATGTTATTTCAAGTTCCTCTGTTTGTATACATCTGGTCTGACCTGGAGTCTGGTCTCTAGGATTGTAGAATGGTATTTAGTTACAGTTAAGTACTAAAGTACTTAAGTCCAGTTAATTTATCACATGATTTAATGCCATTAATCATAAAATACCTTGCTATATATCTTACTATATGACATTTTTAAAAGCCACCAGGTACGTGCATATACACACGCTCTTTTTAGTTGTGCCTACAGCAAAGGCCCAAATGGTTAAAAAACAGGAAAGTGAGCAAAACCACTTCTTAGGTCCATTATATCCCATTTCTGTATTCCAGTGTTTCTCAATCTTGCTGTCTTTAAGATGAGTGGATTTCAACTCCCAAAATTAATCAGTCAGCCTTGAGAGGAATTCTTGCTGGCTGGGGAATTCTGGGACTTCACCTTCACTTAAAGTTGCAAGGTTGAGAAACACTGCTATATTCAGCGGTTTCTTGGTTCCCCCCCCCTAATCCTTTAAGTTTTATGTTTATGTATTTATTGTTGTAATTTTTATGCTGCTCCAAAAAGACTCCAAAGGGGGAACTACAAGAATACAAAAATATCAAATTCCACCAAATTCCATTCCACACCAATGACAACAGTAAATTTTCTTATCCATCCAAGGAAAATTAATAACAGGGACCCTGCCAAGCTAAAAGCTTTCCAGAACAACTAGGTCTAAGCTTTCCAAAATGCCAACTTACCTGAGCACCATTCCAAAGGGAGATGGGTAGAAACACAAAGATCACACACTTGTGCCATTTCTAGTACACTTTTTCCTAATGTAGTATATAGTACCTAATACAGTACAGTATTTTTTCCTAATAATGTGGCTTCCTTGCAAGCCACTTCCCTTGATAGCTTCATTTCTATACATTGGTTTCCCAAATACAAGCCCCAGGTAGATGCTTACTGAAATGACACCTGTGTAAATACCTTTTGACTTTCACACATTCAGGCAGAAAGTCAACTGTACTCATAGCCATTTGGATATGAATCTACTTCTCAGGTGGTCCAGGAGTACAGACAGTTCTTGACTTGTGACCACAACTGAGACTGGAATTTCCGTTGCTAAGTGATGCAGTCTTACAATGAGATGTCCCATGATCGCATCGCTTAGCAACCACAATTCTAGCACTCCCAGTTGCTGTCATAAGTCCAGATGCATGGGTCATTGAGGAGAGGGAATCCCAGATAAAGAACGCAGGGGATGGGAATGCACAGGCTGTGTAAACTGTACATGAGTTGGGGGTTGCGGCCATGTGCCACAAACACAGAGAGGCTGGGAAAAGAATACACTACAGCTCTGGAGCTTCTTGGTGCACTATGATTGGTGCTGCAAGAAAGCCTCTGAGCTACAATGCAGAGCCTCAGCCATCCTAGCCTGGTTCAGCAGCACAGGGCAATGTGCCCCAGTCCAGCCCCCTTCACTGCCCTGCACTCTGCCTACTTAACTGACCTTCATTGTTCTCTTCTGCTGCTGCTGAGACATGCCTGGCCTGACACTACTCTATGCAAAGCAATTCCTGGTCATGCCAGGCCTTCTTCCCAAGGCCATTTGTGCCATTCTCTAAATAGCACATGACATTCATTCTCCAAGTAGTGCACTCCATTCTCACGATACTTCAAAAGGTCCTCGGAAAACTTCTGATCTCCCAAGAATGAGCACACTGTTTGGAGAAGGCATGGTGACAAGACAATATTACAGCAAAAGGCTGCAAAGTCAGATGGCCCTGTTCAGATTCCTAGTCATTTTACCACACTTTCTTTCACGGTCTTTAATTTGATTTTTATTGTCCCATGTTTTCCATTCTCAATCTCCAAACCATTAACAGACCCAAATCAGACATTATTTGCCTTTAAAGACATTTCTCTTTCTACAGATCTGGCAGTTGCTCTGAATTTGCTAACAAATTCTTTCCATTTATCTTATGCCACCCAAGATCAGCATTTGGTTTTTCAATCGATCAACCAACAATATTTGCAACTGCTGCAGTCAAACTGCTCCAAATCCAGGCAATGGGCAACAAAGAAAAAGTCAACATAAGAATATCCACCATCATCAAGACTTGCCGAGAGAAAATGGTTTTAAGACCCTTAGAGAAGGAAGGGAGTATCTCATAATGTTATTATGTGGGACCTACAAGAGTCTGGAATGGCCCTGATTATTATATGCCACCCAGCCAGATAGGTTATATGCTGGTGGCGCAGTGGTTAGAATGCAGAATTGCCGGCTAACTCTGCCAACTGCCAGCAGTTCAATTCTCACCAACTCAAGGTTGACTCAGCCTTCCATCCTTCTGAGGTTGGTAATCTGAGGACCCAGATTGTTGGGGGCAATAGGCTGACTCTATAAACTCCTTAGAGAGGACTGTAAAGCACTGTGGAGCGGTATATAAGTCTAAGTGCTGTTGCTATTGCTATGCTTAGATCTCAGTCAGTTGTTTTTAAGGTCACCTCATTATTGCTGTTATCCTGTATTTGTACCTTTGGAAACTTGCTAAATCCTTCATTGCATGAACAATGGCATATCTGACTCAACTACGACATTTACAGACTATAGATAGTGCTACACAAGAATGCATAGTTGGAAAACAATTTACCCCTTCAGAAGGGATACGTGACAGGTAAACCTACCCCTTTTCTTTGGTACATTGATATATTCCAAAGGCAGAACACCCAAGAAGAATTAATGAAACAAGTAATGTAATAACAGAGATGGGAAGCAGTATCTTTTCCTCAATTCCTTTTTTCTGATGTCCTTGGCCACTTTTTCCAATCTCATGTATTCTGTCTGAAACTTAAGCATAATGGAGGTTGGGGAAGATGAAAAATGTTATTAAACGAGTCAAGTGGACATAATTCAGCATTGCATGAATTAATTACATGCTCTCTTTATTTGTAAAAAATAAAAATAAACCAATCACAATTGTAAAACTAACACTCCAGGCTAGTTCCCCCCCCCCATATGCTGGTTTTGTGTCTATAGAAGAGGATGAGAAGGAATGCAATGTGGAAATACTGAAACACTTGCCCCCCTTTCAAAGCTTGAAATTAGAACTACTAGAACAATTCTACCATTTCTTATGTTTTATCTGTTAGCATGGCTTAGTAACCCTGTGTCTGTGTGTATGTGCTTGCATGAAAAAGAAACAGGGAAAAATCTCTCCTAGCATATAGGTTTGTGTCAGTACACTGCATATGCTGCTTAGTGAGATATAGAAAAGTGTGATGGTTTTCAGGATAATTTCTAGATTAGAGATTCTAGCTAGCACAGAATTTTGTGAATGGTCTAAGATAAACGCTGAACTTTAATTATGTTAGCAGCATACTAGCTCAAATGTGCAAAAACAGACTAGTATTGTTTTTATTGTTAGCCACAAATGCTGCATATGACACAGATATGACCAAAACTGAGGTACAGTTGGCCCCCACCCTGCTACTTTCCCAAAAACTCCTAAAAATGTGGTTTGGTCAGTGGGCCTGGGGACCACAAATGAAGATGGAGCTGATGAAGTGGTTAATTTGACTGTGTTGTTGCTGCCGTGGAGTAGGGTGGGGTTTCTACGGGTTTTTATTATATGATAGATTTTGTAAAATAAATAAATAAATGTGAAGTTCTGGATGGGGAGGAACAGATTTTGATTCAATCCTGGGAAGATGGAGTGGCTTTGGGTTTTGCCCACCCATAGAATGGGGATATTTCCTCTCTGACTCTGGATGTCAATTTGAAGGCCCTCATGGCTCTCATTCTATCTGCCTTTGCACAGATTCATCGTTTCTGGGCTAGGAAGCCATGTTCACGGACATTCATGCCTCGGTTACTTCCTGTTTGGATTACTGCAATGTGGTTTACATGGAGCTGCCCTTGAAGACCACAGAGAAGCTACAACTGGTCCAGAATGCCATGTTGCACACAATACTGGATACGTCTAAGTTTACACCTCTGTTGTGCCGACAGAAAAATTTGAATTAGAACTAAATGAGAATTAAAAATAAATTATAAAATGAACTCTTAGATGTTAAAATCATTCTGTGAATTGATGGTGAAAATTGCTATTTTTCATGTCATTTTTTTATGAGGAAGTGCTGTCCTAATTGTGGGAGTATTAATGTCAACCAAAATGAAATGTATCTCGAGAAAAGTTCAATTTGGGAATAATTTAAAAAGCTGGATCCCCAGCTTTATAAAATGTGTGCAAAAATACATTTTTATTCCTCTCAGAGGCATATGGATAGGGTTGTGGAAATTGTCCTTCTGATGCCTAAAACAATCTGCTGAGAATGCCAAGGATTTTGAACAATTCTTAATGCTTCACAAACAGTACTGATTTCTGACAGTTCAGTTCAGATTCCTTAGAATTTGATATTTCTTTTCTAGCAGTAAATATGGGTTTTACAGATTATATAATCTTTGTGGCAAATAATTATACATGTAGTTAGATTCAAATGACACTGAGTTTTAACTATGTTAAATCATGTTCCTTACTTGGTATTGGTTGAAAGAACAAGTTTTGAGGAATATCCTTATCCTCCCGTAATCCTGTAACAAATGTAAATAAGGAATCCAATTAAAATACCCAGAATGATGCATGTTTATTTTCTTAAAAAAGTAAATTGCCTTTATTTTGGGTTATTTCTTAGCTGGGCAATACTTCTGTTATTTCTGGTCATATTTTTTATTTATATCTATGAGACAACTCAAAAGGCATACTTGTAACTCACTAACATCTGCGGGTGAGGTTTACATTTTGGGTCCTTTATATTTGTTGGCAGGTTTAAAATGGAAAAACTTGCAGAACCTTAATGCATGTATTGTGCATCTTTTTCCTACAATATATATATGCACACCCAAACACAATTGGCAATTTTGCCACAAAAGTTTGGCTGTACAATTTCAGAGACTCCCAGGCCCATGGACAGAAATTGTCCACTCCTGGTATCTCTAAGCATAGCGTACATAAACTGCAGTACTGTAAAACATTCTTTAGGCATCACCCACATTAAGAATGTAGCTAATTCAAACAAACTATGAGTGTCTTATTGAAAACAAACTCAGATACTAAATCCATGTCTTATTCCATATGGCACTTTTCCTCAAATGTTACCCGAATGCCTTGACTCTGAAGTATCTTTGCTCCTTCAAAGAAGCAGTCCAGTTGAGAAAAATAATGGTGGAAGTGCTAGTAACAAAAGTTGTCATTAGATCTATAACAAGCGTCACTCATCTTCACAAAATTGTACCTTCTATTGGGAGGTCCATGGGTGGCTCGTCTGTATTCTCTGTATGATAATGAGGGCCAAATAAATCTTCTAAACAAAAAAAATCAAAACAAGCCTTTAGAAAGAAAGATGCTGCATGTAAGTTAGTTGGAAAGAAAGTTAAGCTATGTTTTGCGATAGGTTTGGTTGTATCAGCTTCATCTTCCTTCCTTCCTTCCTTTCATTCCTTCCTTCCTTCCTTCTTTACTTCCTCCCTCCCTCTTTTATCCCCTGGAACAGTTAATTATTTAAAACTTCACAGGAAGACCCATATATATATGGGTCTTCCTGTGAAGTTTTAAATAATTAAGCTCCAGTGACCGAAAATTGACTGCATTTGAGCAAAAGACTTGGTTTTTTTACTATGATCTCTCACTCTGAATGAAAACTGAAAGGAGTGCAAACATTCTAATAGCCCAGAAGTGGAAAAGCAATTGTATAGTAATTTTCTGATTTTTTTTAAAAAAGGAAGCAATATAAACCTGCAACTGCAGGCTGAAATGATATAATCCATTCTGAAAGATCAGGACTTTTTCAGTAGATCATTGTTTTGCATAAGTATAGTAACTATTTTTTATTCTTATTCTTATTGATAGATTCAAGGAGCCTAACCTAGCATTTCAATAAGATTATTTTGCAGAACATCATGTCCCCTTAGAAAATCTTACCTTCTGAAGAGTATTCTGTGGTTTGTATCTTTTGGGATCGGCCCACACCAAACAACTTCACTGACACTGCAAGACAACATGGGTTTCTTTAGTAAAACTCAGTCTACGTACAGCTTATATATCAACCCATTTGATATTTTAAACTCTTTGAACTGACACTCAAACTTTATAGACTTACAGCACTTGCAATATTCAGATACCACAATATTTGTTAGACCCCAGATGGTACATTAATTGTACCAGATTTGATAAAATTGTGATTCGGCCCTCTTTGTATTTAAAATTCTAATTGTATTTGTCATTTTTTTCAACCATAGCTCCTAACTATATATAATGAATGCATTTCCAATTGTTAAATTATCTAAATATTTCCATTGTTGACTATTATAGATTTAGTAAAAAATGGATCTGATAGCCCCTTAGTAAATCTTACCTTTTGAAATGGGATACTCAGTTTGTGTCTCTGCGGATTGTTTGATTCCAGGTTCATCCACTGCAAGGTAACATGAGTTTCTTTAGTTCCCAGTCTGCTTATAGGTTATCTATCAACCCACTTGATACTTTAAACTTTTTGAACTAATGCTCAAACTTTATAGACTTACAGCACTTGTAATATTCAGATACCACAATATTTGTTATAAGGAGAGTTTAATTTAAAAGCAAGAGAAAACTTGGAGGTAAAAGGTTTTAAATGCCATTGGTTTCCTTATGTACAGCTAATGTAAAGATCTAAGATGGATAAGAAGAATTATGAAGTTGAAAAAGATAAGATTGAATTTTATCTTTACAGTATTACTGCTAAGATATTACAAACTTTTATGGAAAATGGAAAGAGGACAAACAACTTAAGGACTGTATAATGAAATAGGCAAAATATTTGGGATATAATAATATAACTGGAGCAATGGGAGAATATATAGAGGAAAGGGTTGAAATTTACATTGAATATATAATTATATAATTATAATTATATAATTAATTATAATATTATAATTATACAGTGACATATAGTCACTAGATATAATCCATCCTATAAAGTCAAAACAAGAATTTTATATAGAGAATTTTTATAAAACGATGTATTGTTGGTATATGACACTAGATAAATTGTCAAAAATGTGTACAGAAATTTCAAAAATTTCTTGGAAATGCAGTCAAACTGAGGGATTTTTAAAAATCTTTGATGGACATGCAACAAAGCTATAAAGTATGTATTTTGATGCCGAGAATTTTAAAAGTAAATGTACAATTCAAACCAAGGCTTTTCTTTTCGATTTGATGGAAACATCTTATGATGCAACTTTGTTTATATGCTAAGGGCAGCAAGATTCTTATGTGGTCAAAGGTGGGAGGGCTTACAAATATCTACAATGAAAGAACGGCTGCGGAACTTAGGTTTGGCCAGTCTAAAGAAAAGAAGAAATATGGGAGACATGATAGCAGTATTCCAGTATCTGAGGGACTGCCACAAAGAAGAGGGGGTCACGTTATTCTCCAAAGCACCAGAGGGAAAGACGAGAAAGTCCCAGCAAAGTCAATGAGGAAGCCAGATTCACTTAACAACCGTGTTACTCAATTAACAACTTCAGCGATTCACTTAACAACTGTGGCAAACAAAAGTAGTAAAATGGGGCTAAACTCACTTAACAAATGTTTCACTTAGCATCAGATATTTTTGGGTCGATTGTGGCTGTAAGTTGAGCACTATCTGTAAATGGATTTGGGGGAAGAGAAATGGCAGATAAGCAGAGGATACAAAGGTTTTTTCTCCCAAATATGTTGGTAGAATTTCATTATACGGGCGAAATAGACTGAATTATATACATTGAAAGTATGAACAAAGTTATTGTCCCTGCAGAAGCTGTTCACTCAGACATACAATCCATATCCGCATTCCAAAAGGCCTGGAGACTAAAACATATGAAGAACGGCTGCAGGACTTGGGTTTGGCTAGCCTAAAGAAAAGAAGAAACAGGGGTGACATGATAGCAGTCTTCCAGTATTTGAAGGGCTGCCACAAAGATGAGGGGGTCATGTTATTCATCAAAGCACCAGAGGGAAGGACAAGAAACAATGGTTGGAAACTGATCAAAGAGAGAAGCAACCTGGAATTAAGGAGAAACTTCCTGGCAGTGAGGACAATCAACCAGTGGAACAGCTTATCCCCATTAATTGTGGGTGCTCCATCGCTGCAAGTTTTTAAAAAGAGACTGGACAATCACCTGTCTGAGATGGTATAGGTCCTCCTGCTTCAGCAGGGGACTGGACTAGAAGACCTTCAAGGTCCCTTCCAGCTCTATTTTATTCTATTCAAGAATGGATGGTGAAGCTGGTGAAATTGGCAGAAATGGTGAAATTAACAATCTTGACAAATTATACTTCTACTCGGGTATCACTTCTGGAGTTTTTGAGAGAAACTGAAACAAAGGAAAAGCTGATTTTGGGGTTTAACGATTACCATATGGAAATAATGGAGACAAATGTTAACTTTAGAGTAAGAGTTTAATATTTTTAAAATCTATATCTGTACCAAAGGTGTTGGAAGTCATTCTTTTTCTTTTTTACGTTTTTTCTTCTTTCTTCTCTGCATTTTTACTTTTACATTTCCTGAGCTTTTTTCTTTTTTTAGTTTTTTTTGTTTATCTTTTAAATTTGTACTTTTTTTTGAAAATCAATGCAGTTATATTAAACAAAGAAAAAATGAAGTCAGACTGAAAAAGGGGCAAATCTGAAAGAGGTTTATAAGGATAAAAATGTTAATTGTTTATATGTATAATGTTGCTTTACAAGAGAAAATTCAAGGACAAAACAAAGAAAACTTTTATAAAAATTCACATTTTAATAAAAAGATTGAAAATCAAACAGTATTTATATCAAACAGTATAAATGTATTTTAAAAAGGCAATTCAATTTCCATATTTTTACATGAATGCAAAATACTGCATTAAGTGGTAGGACTTGTACAGTAAAAGTTAAATGACCCAAATAATTTTTTGGAATTTTGGAAAATAAATAAATTCAAAGACAGCTTTCTAAAATAAAGGGCTATTCTTTATAATAAAGGACATAGTCACTGTAGCTATAATCCATCCTATAAAATCAGAGCTCTTTCACTTGGTCATATTCTGCTTCATTAGTATACCAGTCTTCTTGTTCTTATTCAGACTCAAGGAACATAACCTAATATGTTAATAAGATCAAGTTATAGAACAGTGCGTTCTAAGTATCAAATTAATAAAAGGAAATGCTCTTATTAAGCAACCCCACCAGAGATTTCTCTCTAATGTCAAATTCTAATCTTTCCCCCCCATTGATTTAAAAAGGCTCTAGATCTTTCCAAAAACTGAAAAACTAATCAGCCGTAGGGAACATCGTGATGTCTACAGGAAGGACATTCTGGTTTTGTTGCTGGAGAAGTACCTCCAAAGGTTTCCAGGTACTTTGGCATTATGTCTACCTAGCCTGTTACAATGGCTTTTGTTGTATGATTTGTGAATCTGATAGTTCCTCAGTAAACCTTACCTTTTAAAATGGGGTACTCGGTTTGTGTCTCTGGGGGTTGTTTGATGCCAAGCTCATCCACTGCAAGATAATATATGTTTCTTTAGTATACCTATAGCTTATTTAATAAAATACAACAAAGAGGAAAATATAAAACAATGGCAAATGGGGAAAAATGGAAAAGAAAAACAAACATAGAACAAGAAAAATGTATATATAAGGTCTTCTCATTCTCTGTGTGTGTGTTGTGTGTCATCATTTTAGCCATTGTCTATCCACTGCAGGATGAAGGCCTCTCCCGCATGTTTCCAACCGATACGGTCCTGAGCTTTCTTTTGCCAATTGGGTCTGCAATACGTGCTGATGTCGTTGATCCATCTTGTTTTAGGGTCTTTCGTGGACGCTTTTTATCAAATGGGATCCATTCTAAGACTGCTTTGGTCCACCTGCCATCAGTTCTTCTTGCTATGTGACGAGCCCATTTCCATTTCAATTCTTTTACTCTCTTCATGATATATTTTCATTTGTTCTCTAATCTACAGTATGTGCATGTCTTTCTATTTTGTTTTATGATGCCAAGCATGTGTCTTTCCATGGCCATTTGCGCCACTTGTAGCTTTTGCTTTGATTGTGAGGTTAGTGTCCATGTTTCACTGGCAAATGTTAGAGCAGGTGGCACACACCAATTGAAAACTTTTCTCTTCGGGTATAGGGGGAGGTTGTTCTTGAAAATTATGCTTAGCTTGCCGAATGCCTGCTAACCACACTCAATACATCATTCAATTTCCTTTATTGTATCACCTTCCATTGAGATTCTTTCGCCAAGGAATATTAGTGGTCTACTCCATCTAGTTCGTCTTCAGATATATATTTTTTCTTTCTTTGGTGAATTTACTACATCTAACCTGGCTCTTTTTCAGCTTTATTTTTAAGCCAAGTGGTTTTCCTGCTTTGTGCAACTCTTGTATGTGTCTTTGTAGCTCTTCTGGGTCTTGTGAGAAGAGAACATCATCATCTGCAAATCAGATGATGTTGCAGATGATGTTGTATGTATATTTATGTGTGTGTGTATATATATGTGTGTGTATTTGTGCCTTGACCATATTTCATTATAATTGTCCATGTATTGCATAAACTATGTCTTTTAAACAGCTCGATCATATATTGAAATAACATCAGGTGCTCAATCAATTAAAGAATAGGGGGCCAACAGAGGAACAATACTTCTTAGGCCCAGTACCCAACTTCTGGCTTATCTCCTTCCTCTCTAAGAGTTATCTGCAGTTTCCAAAAAAGCCCCACCCAAAAATAAACAAAAAAAAATAAACAAATTCCCACAAAAAGCTCTTCTATTTAAAGAAGAAGGTTTGAGGACTCAGTTGTTTGCTCTCTGCTACAAGTAGTACTGTATCTCTCCATCAGAAAGTTGTTGGCTAGAGAAATCTAAGAAAATGATATTGAAAAGGTCAACTTCTCTATCCTGGTAAGGGAACTCCATTCCAAACAGTAAAAACTATGGTTTATAGGATTGGTGGGGAACTAGATGATTAAATCAAATAGATTATGCAATGAAAGAACAACTTACAATAATCTCGCAAGATCTTCGAACTTTGTTTTATCTTCCAGGTATCCTTATTTTCTTTTACTGCTGAATTCTTCAATGGAATTCCTAAAGAAAGAAAGGAAGGAAAGAAAGAAAGAAATTCACCAAATTCACATACTAAGAGAGAGCTGAGCGAGAACAATGGAAGGTATAATTATTTAATGTTCTGTACCCTTGTTTTTACGATGCAAGTCACCCAGAGTCACTTGACAATGAGATGGGTGGCATATATATTAATTAAATAAATATATATAAAGGCACTGATACTGAGATTGATGAATAATCTAGGTTTAGAGTATGAATGAATAGCAGCACTGGAGGATGCTAAGCTCTACACTCAGCTAAATAGTGTTGCAGGTCCAATCCAAGATTATGCTGGCTGTATTTTTGAGCACATATTTCTTAGGAGAGTAGGTGGAAGTCCCTCTTGCTTGCTTGCTTTTTTTCTGCACATGTTAACTCTTTTGTGATCAAGTCCTACTTTGATGAGTCTAAAAAGCCAGGGTGGTTAAACCGCAAAATCGTTGAAAAGTATAAAATGTCTTCCTCAGATGTATACTTCAAAAACAAATTTTTTAGCCATTGTAGTCATGGCTAAAGTGCTGAACTAGAATAAGAGAAACCTAGGTTGAACTCTACCCTGAACCATGGAAACTCATTCATTTGAGACCATTAACTTATTCTCAGTTCAGCCTACCCTAAAAATTATTATAGAGAAAAATTGCAAAATGGAAAGCATATACCGTTATAAGACTTTTGGAGGAAAGTCACAATATAAATCTAGCAGATAAAAATTATTATTTCAGAATAAATTTATATCCTAACGAAGACAGATAGATTTCATAGATCTGTACCTTTAGCAATTGCTCCTAGACATACTAGAAAATATAAAAACATATGAAACGAGGGATCCATGGTTAATACCAAAAGTACCCAACTTCACAAGAAACTGAGTGAGTTTTACTGTATCCCCCCCCCCCCCAGAGCCTTTTGTGTCACTTTCCATGACATCACTATGGTTCCAGAGTCACAATGAACCAAGCGGAGGTTCATTGTGGAGAAATGAAAGTCTGGTCATTTGTTCATCTAATTTTAAATATTTTATTCTTTTGGTTACCAATGGACCTATTTTTAAAACAACCCCAAGTTAACATAGCTTGGGTCCTTAGAGTGAGTGTGTAAATACCTAATTATGTAATATATAAGATTTAGTTCTGAAAGAGTGTTTTGTATAAGCAACATCATCAGAATATATCTTTAGATTTGTGTTTTCATTATTCTTACTGTTCATTGTTAAATTGTCAAAACTGATTACCATAATGATGCTACCTCTATTTTGTTTTTCCAGCAAAGATTGGTTTATGAAGCTACACAAAATTCTTCCAATTTAGTTAGGGCTTGTATACACTCTTCTGATACAAGACATAGATTACTATATTTGGTAACTCTGAAACCAACTCAGAGATTTTCATGTGGGTCTAAAGATTTAATTACAAAGGCATACTATTTTTAATTAAACCTGAGAAATAAGCCTTTTTTCATTTGTCATATTGTTAGTTTGCAGGCAATACAAATGTTTGATACTCCAAAATAAAAGATGCAAAGTAATAACATTTCCAGAATTGGAGACAAAATAGGGGGGGGGGGACTATTTAAAAAGATGGCAATAAAAGCCAGCAATAATGTGGGAAGTGACTCCACTATAATCCATGGGCCATTATTTGTAATATTTTTAATACCACAAGTCATTTTTCTTTATTATGCTGCTTAGATAACATGACAAATAGAGTGTGGATTTAAAACTTTCCTTTAAAATCTTCCATTTTTTAAATTTTAATCTTCCATAGTTTTAATTTTCCTGTTTTTAAATAATACTATCGGACATATTTACTAACTTCAACTACGGTACATATTAGAATGAAAATGATCTCAATTGTTACCACTGTGAACTCAGGTGTTAGTATTTAAAACTTTCACAAGAAGTCCCATTCTACCAAGAATGGCCCAGTACAGTGGGATCATTACGGTAGGACTGGCCAGAATTAATCAAACATCCTATTACTCTTCCTATATTTCATTTTATCTACATTTGTTTCTCATTCGATAACAGTTTTTAAGACTGGAGGCAACATTAGATTCAATAGCATATACAATAAACGAATGGATGTAACTAAATAACCATCCAGAGATTGGGGGGGGGGGGACATATACAGTAGTTTAAGAACCTCAGGTTATACACTTATGCTACAAAATTGTCAGCTAGGTTCTCCTCTGGCCTCTTGTTCTCTTTTTGCTAACCCTTAGTGTAAAAATATTTGTATTTAGACTTACATGGTTGCCCATCTAGTGAGCCATAAAGGTGTGGCTCATAGCAACAGTGGTAACCATATAAAAAATTATCTCCCCCTCCTCCAGCTCCCTGAAACAACACCCTTCAGTAGCTAGGCAATATCAATCACTGGGCTCCAGCCTCATCCTGATCCAAAGCCTAGGGCAGTGGTGGCGAACCTATGGCACGGGTGCCAGAGGCGGCACTCAGAGCCCTCTCTGTGGGCACGCGCACCGTCGCCCCAGTCCTAGGCCTTCAGCTGGGTTTTATAAAACCTTTTCGCTTTAGGCTTCCGCCGTGTGCAAAAAAAAAAAAAGGTCCAATCAGTCAATTTCAACTTCTCACCGGAAAAAAAAGATCTTGCAAAGTTGGAATTGATTGATTGAACTTTTTAGTCCCACCCAGTCTGCCGTTACCACCACAGCCATGCCCACCCAATGGGCCACACCCACCCAATTGGCCACACCCAGCCAATGGGCCACACCCACCCAGCACTCGACGATGCATAAGTGGGTTTGGGGTTGCAGTTTGGGCACTTGGTCTCTAAAAGGTTCGCCATCACTGGCCTAGGGGAAAAGCTGCCTTTTAAGATGTTCCAAAAGGTTGGAAGGCTGGGGTCCAAAATTTTTTTTGCCCACCATGAGGGCATCACCAACTGAAATGATGTCCTTGTTGTGACTAGGCCTGGGGATGGGTGCATACATTTGCAGAGGTAATTGTCAACTATTGATTAATAACCCTAATCCATTTAGCTGGTTAAAAAAAACCCAAGACAGATGAAATAAGCTGGTTCACAAAGCTCACGGGTGGGCAAAAACTTTTTGGCCAGCACAAAAACAACAGGGGTCCTGCTAAGTTTTGCACTTCTGCAAATCTAGTATCAGATGCAACCAAGGGCTCTAATCTAGTTCATAATAATAATAAGAGTTGGAAGGGACCTTGGAGGTCTTCTAGTCAAACCCCCTGCTCAGGCAGGAAATCCTTTACCATGTCAGACAAATGGTTGTCCAGTCTCTTCGTAACAACTTCCAGTGTTGGAGCATTCACAATTTCTGGAGGCAGGTTGTTCCACTGATTAATTGTTCTAATTGTCAGGAAATTTCTCCTTAGTTCTAGGTTGTCTCCTTAGTTCTAGGTTATTCCACTATGGCCAGGGAAGTTAACAACTGAATAATTATGGATTAAACAGGAGCTATGCATTCTTCCTGGGGATATTACTTAAGTAATATGCCTCTGCCTTGCATTCAGCCAATAACCAATTTCTGCCCCACTTGGCTTCTGAGGTTAATCCATGTCACTAACGGGTACAAATGACACTTTCTTGCAAAAAAAAAAAAGACTTGAAAATGGGGCAACT
Organism: Azemiops feae; assembly: GCA_023970755.1. NCBI lineage: Eukaryota > Metazoa > Chordata > Lepidosauria > Squamata > Viperidae > Azemiops > Azemiops feae. The sequence goes on from JALGBA010000035.1 coordinate 2,584,057, forward strand.
CTGAAAGGTTTGTATTTTTTTGTTTTATGCTCATAACTCTGCTTTACAAAGAAAAATTCAAAAGCAAAACTAAGGAAAACTTAAAAGACGTATATTCTAACAAGACAGCTTTCTGAAAGGCCATATGGACATTGGCTTATCTTAAGATGGACTGACAATTCTTAAGATGTAATTTTCTTAACATTTGCACCACTCTTATCCTTATCGCACAAGATATTGATTTTTATTAGAAAAGAAAAGTCGTTCTTTAGCTGTGCTTGATATAGTTTACAAAAATAAAATTTCCAAGCCTTAGCACTGTTACACGAAACAGGAGTTACAAGCTGAAAAATAACGTTCTCTTTAAAATGTTTGCTGGAGTAACTTCCGTTACTTAACTATGATCTAGATTCGAAAATGGTATAAAATAATAATAATAAAAAAGAAACTTAGGGGTTAAGAAAAAATAAGCCACTAAACTACAGCTTCATCTAGTCCAGTGCGCCAACCGCTCGACCACAGGAATATTTCCCTCCTTGCAAAGCTAAGTTTCTGGAGTTACCCCCGCTTTAAATCCAAACGGAAGGCGGGGCCTGATAAAATAAGTGGACGATTTAATCTCTCAGGCCCCGCCCCCTTTAGGGGCTCTAACTCTTTTTTCCTCCAATCGCGTTGCTGCATAAAAGTAGCGTAGAAGCTCGTCAGGTTGTTTTCCTTTTTTGGTAGCCTCTCCCAAACGCCTGACTCGTTCGATTTCTGAGAAAGCTAAAAAAATCAGGCAATATGCGGAACAGCCCTGAATTGAACTTTGCGCGGAACGAACGAAAGGTCCGCCCGCGCCAAATTCAAGCAGGGAGGAAGCTGAAAAGCGGAGCGGCTGCGGTTGAGTCGGTTGGAGGCGGCCCTTCTTGGCGGGTGAGGACTTCTGTCGTCTGCGGATCAGTCCCCCTAAATTATGAGGGCCCCCAAATATCTGCAAGTGGTGTTTTGTTTTTTTTTGCTTCGCGAAGCATCTTAAGCTAATCGAAGAGCACTTTTAGACTGTCAATCAAGGGGGTTTTATGTCGACGTGAATCTGATTGAATTGAACACTTCGGATTCGGATCCTTTTTTTTTTTTTAGTAAGCATATCCTGTAGTAGAAAATTTTAAAGGCAGAGTGGTTTATGTCAGACGTGGATGGATCTGTAATTGTTGAACTCTTCCAATTGTTTGGCGTGTGCTGGATTGGCAGCTTGGAAAGTATGTAAGATGTCTTAGTTGCACGTTCTGTGTTCTGAACAGATGCATCTTTATTCGAGAATATATTCCAACTGCATTTACTTATAGACAAGTGTGTGGGTTGCATCTTAAATACTGCAAGATTGTGTGGGTTTTGTCTGAATATATAGTTAAGGTACCTTTGTTACTCATTTTAGGATACATTTTTTTGCCAAATGGTTTTTTTTTAAAAAATGCTATCAATTCCCCCCTATACATTCTACGTGGCTACAAAGCAAACATTAATTGCTCCAGCATAATATGGGAGGTCTAATAATGATGAAGTCAACAGGACTTAATTTGTGATCTTGCTGTTTTGCTATCAAGAGGATTTATGTGATCCATGTATATAGAAATGATCCATTTCTGTTTGTTAAATTACACATTGTTCATATGATTGAGTAGTAATTAATAATAATAATAAAGTTGGAAGGGACCTTGGAGGTCATCGAGTCCAACCCCCTGCTCAGGCAGGAAACCCTATACCATTTCGGACAAATGGCTGTCCAGTCTCTTCTTAAAAACTTCCAGTGTTGGAGCATTCACCGCTTCTGGAGGCAGGTTGTTCCACTGGTTAATTGTTCTAACTGTCAGGAAGTTTCTCCTCAGTTCCAGGTTGCTTCTCTCCTTGACCAGTTTCCATCCATTACTTCTTGTTCTGCCCTCAGGCGCCTTGGAGAATAGCTTGACTCCCTCTTCTTTGTGGCAACCCCTGAGATATTGGAATACTGCTATCACTAAAAAGATCGAAATCACAACTTCACATTTTATTTTTTGAAGGCTCAGATGAAACTGAAACACGCCCAGCAAGAACTAACGACAAAACAGAGTGAAGTAAAAAAAATGGATGGTGGCTACAAGAAAGATCAAGAATCCTTTGAAGCAGCTAAAAAACAAAAAGAGAAACTTGAACATGAAATGAAGAAACTCAACTATGATGTTACCCGAATGCCTTGACTCTGAAGTATCTTTGCTCCTCCAAAGAAGCAGTCCAGTTGAGAAAAATAATGGTGGAAGTGCTAGTAACAAAAGTTGTCATTAGATCTATAACAAGCGTCACTCATCTTCACAAAATTGTACCTTCTATTGGGAGGTCCATGGGTGGCTCGTCTGTATTCTCTGTATGATAATGAGGGCCAAATACATCTTCTAAACAAAAAAAATCAAAACAAGCCTTTAGAAAGAAAGATGCTGCATGTAAGTTAGTTGGAAAGAAAGTTAAGCTATGTTTTGCGATAGGTTTGGTTGTATCAGCTTCATCTTCCTTCCTTCCTTCCTTTCCTTCCTTCCTTCCTTCCTTCTTTACTTCCTCCCTCCCTCTTTTATCCCCTGGAACAGTTAATTATTTAAAACTTCACAGGAAGACCCATATATATATGGGTCTTCCTGTGAAGTTTTAAATAATTAAGCTCCAGTGACCGAAAATTGACTGCATTTGAGCAAAAGACTTGGTTTTTTTACTATGATCTCTCACTCTGAATGAAAACTGAAAGGAGTGCAAACATTCTAATAGCCCAGAAGTGGAAAAGCAATTGTATAGTAATTTTCTGATTTTTTTTAAAAAAGGAAGCAATATAAACCTGCAACTGCAGGCTGAAATGATATAATCCATTCTGAAAGATCAGGACTTTTTCAGTAGATCATTGTTTTGCATAAGTATAGTAACTATTTTTTATTCTTATTCTTATTGATAGATTCAAGGAGCCTAACCTAGCATTTCAATAAGATTATTTTGCAGAACATCATGTCCCCTTAGAAAATCTTACCTTCTGAAGAGTATTCTGTGGTTTGTATCTTTTGGGATCGGCCCACACCAAACAACTTCACTGACACTGCAAGACAACATGGGTTTCTTTAGTAAAACTCAGTCTACGTACAGCTTATATATCAACCCATTTGATATTTTAAACTCTTTGAACTGACACTCAAACTTTATAGACTTACAGCACTTGCAATATTCAGATACCACAATATTTGTTAGACCCCAGATGGTACATTAATTGTACCAGATTTGATAAAATTGTGATTCGGCCCTCTTTGTATTTAAAATTCTAATTGTATTTGTCATTTTTTTCAACCATAGCTCCTAACTATATATAATGAATGCATTTCCAATTGTTAAATTATCTAAATATTTCCATTGTTGACTATTATAGATTTAGTAAAAAATGGATCTGATAGCCCCTTAGTAAATCTTACCTTTTGAAATGGGATACTCAGTTTGTGTCTCTGCGGATTGTTTGATTCCAGGTTCATCCACTGCAAGGTAACATGAGTTTCTTTAGTTCCCAGTCTGCTTATAGGTTATCTATCAACCCACTTGATACTTTAAACTTTTTGAACTAATGCTCAAACTTTATAGACTTACAGCACTTGTAATATTCAGATACCACAATATTTGTTATAAGGAGAGTTTAATTTAAAAGCAAGAGAAAACTTGGAGGTAGAAGGTTTTAAATGCCATTGGTTTCCTTATGTACAGCTAATGTAAAGATCTAAGATGGATAAGAAGAATTATGAAGTTGAAAAAGATAAGATTGAATTTTATCTTTACAGTATTACTGCTAAGATATTACAAACTTTTATGGAAAATGGAAAGAGGACAAACAACTTAAGGACTGTATAATGAAATATGCAAAATATTTGGGATATAATAATATAACTGGAGCAATGGGAGAATATATAGAGGAAAGGGTTGAAATTTACATTGAATATATAATTATATAATTATAATTATATAATTAATTATAATATTATAATTATACAGTGACATATAGTCACTAGATATAATCCATCCTATAAAGTCAAAACAAGAATTTTATATAGAGAATTTTTATAAAACGATGTATTGTTGGTATATGACACTAGATAAATTGTCAAAAATGTGTACAGAAATTTCAAAAATTTCTTGGAAATGCAGTCAAACTGAGGGATTTTTAAAAATCTTTGATGGACATGCAACAAAGCTATAAAGTATGTATTTTGATGCCGAGAATTTTAAAAGTAAATGTACAATTCAAACCAAGGCTTTTCTTTTCGATTTGATGGAAACATCTTATGATGCAACTTTGTTTATATGCTAAGGGCAGCAAGATTCTTATGTGGTCAAAGGTGGGAGGGCTTACAAATATCTACAATGAAAGAACGGCTGCGGAACTTAGGTTTGGCCAGTCTAAAGAAAAGAAGAAATATGGGAGACATGATAGCAGTATTCCAGTATCTGAGGGACTGCCACAAAGAAGAGGGGGTCACGTTATTCTCCAAAGCACCAGAGGGAAAGACGAGAAAGTCCCAGCAAAGTCAATGAGGAAGCCAGATTCACTTAACAACCGTGTTACTCAATTAACAACTTCAGCGATTCACTTAACAACTGTGGCAAACAAAAGTAGTAAAATGGGGCTAAACTCACTTAACAAATGTTTCACTTAGCATCAGATATTTTTGGGTCGATTGTGGCTGTAAGTTGAGCACTATCTGTAAATGGATTTGGGGGAAGAGAAATGGCAGATAAGCAGAGGATACAAAGGTTTTTTCTCCCAAATATGTTGGTAGAATTTCATTATACGGGCGAAATAGACTGAATTATATACATTGAAAGTATGAACAAAGTTATTGTCCCTGCAGAAGCTGTTCACTCAGACATACAATCCATATCCGCATTCCAAAAGGCCTGGAGACTAAAACATATGAAGAACGGCTGCAGGACTTGGGTTTGGCTAGCCTAAAGAAAAGGAAGAAACAGGGGTGACGTGATAGCAGTCTTCCAGTATTTGAAGGGCTGCCACAAAGATGAGGGGGTCATGTTATTCATCAAAGCACCAGAGGGAAGGACAAGAAACAATGGTTGGAAACTGATCAAAGAGAGAAGCAACCTGGAATTAAGGAGAAACTTCCTGGCAGTGAGGACAATCAACCAGTGGAACAGCTTATCCCCATTAATTGTGGGTGCTCCATCGCTGGAAGTTTTTAAAAAGAGACTGGACAATCACCTGTCTGAGATGGTATAGGTCCTCCTGCTTCAGCAGGGGACTGGACTAGAAGACCTTCAAGGTCCCTTCCAGCTCTATTCTATTCTATTCAAGAATGGATGGTGAAGCTGGTGAAATTGGCAGAAATGGTGAAATTAACAATCTTGACAAATTATACTTCTACTCGGGTATCACTTCTGGAGTTTTTGAGAGAAACTGAAACAAAGGAAAAGCTGATTTTGGGGTTTAACGATTAGCATATGGAAATAATGGAGACAAATGTTAACTTTAGAGTAAGAGTTTAATATTTTTAAAATCTATATCTGTACCAAAGGTGTTGGAAGTCATTCTTTTTCTTTTTTACGTTTTTTCTTCTTTCTTCTCTGCATTTTTACTTTTACATTTCCTGAGCTTTTTTCTTTTTTTAGTTTTTTTTGTTTATCTTTTAAATTTGTACTTTTTTTTGAAAATCAATGCAGTTATATTAAACAAAGAAAAAATGAAGTCAGACTGAAAAAGGGGCAAATCTGAAAGAGGTTTATAAGGATAAAAATGTTAATTGTTTATATGTATAATGTTGCTTTACAAGAGAAAATTCAAGGACAAAACAAAGAAAACTTTTATAAAAATTCACATTTTAATAAAAAGATTGAAAATCAAACAGTATTTATATCAAACAGTATAAATGTATTTTAAAAAGGCAATTCAATTTCCATATTTTTACATGAATGCAAAATACTGCATTAAGTGGTAGGACTTGTACAGTAAAAGTTAAATGACCCAAATAATTTTTTGGAATTTTGGAAAATAAATAAATTCAAAGACAGCTTTCTAAAATAAAGGGCTATTCTTTATAATAAAGGACATAGTCACTGTAGCTATAATCCATCCTATAAAATCAGAGCTCTTTCACTTGGTCATATTCTGCTTCATTAGTATACCAGTCTTCTTGTTCTTATTCAGACTCAAGGAACATAACCTAATATGTTAATAAGATCAAGTTATAGAACAGTGCGTTCTAAGTATCAAATTAATAAAAGGAAATGCTCTTATTAAGCAACCCCACCAGAGATTTCTCTCTAATGTCAAATTCTAATCTTTCCCCCCCATTGATTTAAAAAGGCTCTAGATCTTTCCAAAAACTGAAAAACTAATCAGCCGTAGGGAACATCGTGATGTCTACAGGAAGGACATTCTGGTTTTGTTGCTGGAGAAGTACCTCCAAAAGTTTCCAGGTACTTTGGCATTATGTCTACCTAGCCTGTTACAATGGCTTTTGTTGTATGATTTGTGAATCTGATAGTTCCTCAGTAAACTTTACCTTTTAAAATGGGGTACTCGGTTTGTGTCTCTGGGGGTTGTTTGATGCCAAGCTCATCCACTGCAAGATAATATATGTTTCTTTAGTATACCTATAGCTTATTTAATAAAATACAACAAAGAGGAAAATATAAAACAATGGCAAATGGGGAAAAATGGAAAAGAAAAACAAACATAGAACAAGAAAAATGTATATATAAGGTCTTCTCATTCTCTGTGTGTGTGTTGTGTGTCATCATTTTAGCCATTGTCTATCCACTGCAGGATGAAGGCCTCTCCCGCATGTTTCCAACCGATACGGTCCTGAGCTTTCTTTTGCCAATTGGGTCTGCAATACGTGCTGATGTCGTTGATCCATCTTGTTTTAGGGTCTTTCGTGGACGCTTTTTATCAAATGGGATCCATTCTAAGACTGCTTTGGTCCACCTGCCATCAGTTCTTCTTGCTATGTGACGAGCCCATTTCCATTTCAATTCTTTTACTCTCTTCATGATATATTTTCATTTGTTCTCTAATCTACAGTATGTGCATGTCTTTCTATTTTGTTTTATGATGCCAAGCATGTGTCTTTCCATGGCCATTTGCGCCACTTGTAGCTTTTGCTTTGATTGTGAGGTTAGTGTCCATGTTTCACTGGCAAATGTTAGAGCAGGTGGCACACACCAATTGAAAACTTTTCTCTTCGGGTATAGGGGGAGGTTGTTCTTGAAAATTATGCTTAGCTTGCCGAATGCCTGCTAACCACACTCAATACATCATTCAATTTCCTTTATTGTATCACCTTCCATTGAGATCCTTTCGCCAAGGAATATTAGTGGTCTACTCCATCTAGTTCGTCTTCAGATATATATTTTTTCTTTCTTTGGTGAATTTACTACATCTAACCTGGCTCTTTTTCAGCTTTATTTTTAAGCCAAGTGGTTTTCCTGCTTTGTGCAACTCTTGTATGTGTCTTTGTAGCTCTTCTGGGTCTTGTGAGAAGAGAACATCATCATCTGCAAATCAGATGATGTTGCAGATGATGTTGTATGTATATTTATGTGTGTGTGTATATATATGTGTGTGTATTTGTGCCTTGACCATATTTCATTATAATTGTCCATGTATTGCATAAACTATGTCTTTTAAACAGCTCGATCATATATTGAAATAACATCAGGTGCTCAATCAATTAAAGAATAGGGGGCCAACAGAGGAACAATACTTCTTAGGCCCAGTACCCAACTTCTGGCTTATCTCCTTCCTCTCTAAGAGTTATCTGCAGTTTCCAAAAAAGCCCCACCCAAAAATAAACAAAAAAAAATAAACAAATTCCCACAAAAAGCTCTTCTATTTAAAGAAGAAGGTTTGAGGACTCAGTTGTTTGCTCTCTGCTACAAGTAGTACTGTATCTCTCCATCAGAAAGTTGTTGGCTAGAGAAATCTAAGAAAATGATATTGAAAAGGTCAACTTCTCTATCCTGGTAAGGGAACTCCATTCCAAACAGTAAAAACTATGGTTTATAGGATTGGTGGGGAACTAGATGATTAAATCAAATAGATTATGCAATGAAAGAACAACTTACAATAATCTCGCAAGATCTTCGAACTTTGTTTTATCTTCCAGGTATCCTTATTTTCTTTTACTGCTGAATTCTTCAATGGAATTCCTAAAGAAAGAAAGGAAGGAAAGAAAGAAAGAAATTCACCAAATTCACATACTAAGAGAGAGCTGAGCGAGAACAATGGAAGGTATAATTATTTAATGTTCTGTACCCTTGTTTTTACGATGCAAGTCACCCAGAGTCACTTGACAATGAGATGGGTGGCATATATATTAATTAAATAAATATATATAAAGGCACTGATACTGAGATTGATGAATAATCTAGGTTTAGAGTATGAATGAATAGCAGCACTGGAGGATGCTAAGCTCTACACTCAGCTAAATAGTGTTGCAGGTCCAATCCAAGATTATGCTGGCTGTATTTTTGAGCACATATTTCTTAGGAGAGTAGGTGGAAGTCCCTCTTGCTTGCTTGCTTTTTTTCTGCACATGTTAACTCTTTTGTGATCAAGTCCTACTTTGATGAGTCTAAAAAGCCAGGGTGGTTAAACCGCAAAATCGTTGAAAAGTATAAAATGTCTTCCTCAGATGTATACTTCAAAAACAAATTTTTTAGCCATTGTAGTCATGGCTAAAGTGCTGAACTAGAATAAGAGAAACCTAGGTTGAACTCTACCCTGAACCATGGAAACTCATTCATTTGAGACCATTAACTTATTCTCAGTTCAGCCTACCCTAAAAATTATTATAGAGAAAAATTGCAAAATGGAAAGCATATACCGTTATAAGACTTTTGGAGGAAAGTCACAATATAAATCTAGCAGATAAAAATTATTATTTCAGAATAAATTTATATCCTAACGAAGACAGATAGATTTCATAGATCTGTACCTTTAGCAATTGCTCCTAGACATACTAGAAAATATAAAAACATATGAAACGAGGGATCCATGGTTAATACCAAAAGTACCCAACTTCACAAGAAACTGAGTGAGTTTTACTGTATCCCCCCCCCCCAGAGCCTTTTGTGTCACTTTCCATGACATCACTATGGTTCCAGAGTCACAATGAACCAAGCGGAGGTTCATTGTGGAGAAATGAAAGTCTGGTCATTTGTTCATCTAATTTTAAATATTTTATTCTTTTGGTTACCAATGGACCTATTTTTAAAACAACCCCAAGTTAACATAGCTTGGGTCCTTAGAGTGAGTGTGTAAATACCTAATTATGTAATATATAAGATTTAGTTCTGAAAGAGTGTTTTGTATAAGCAACATCATCAGAATATATCTTTAGATTTGTGTTTTCATTATTCTTACTGTTCATTGTTAAATTGTCAAAACTGATTACCATAATGATGCTACCTCTATTTTGTTTTTCCAGCAAAGATTGGTTTATGAAGCTACACAAAATTCTTCCAATTTAGTTAGGGCTTGTATACACTCTTCTGATACAAGACATAGATTACTATATTTGGTAACTCTGAAACCAACTCAGAGATTTTCATGTGGGTCTAAAGATTTAATTACAAAGGCATACTATTTTTAATTAAACCTGAGAAATAAGCCTTTTTTCATTTGTCATATTGTTAGTTTGCAGGCAATACAAATGTTTGATACTCCAAAATAAAAGATGCAAAGTAATAACATTTCCAGAATTGGAGACAAAATAGGGGGGGGGGGACTATTTAAAAAGATGGCAATAAAAGCCAGCAATAATGTGGGAAGTGACTCCACTATAATCCATGGGCCATTATTTGTAATATTTTTAATACCACAAGTCATTTTTCTTTATTATGCTGCTTAGATAACATGACAAATAGAGTGTGGATTTAAAACTTTCCTTTAAAATCTTCCATTTTTTAAATTTTAATCTTCCATAGTTTTAATTTTCCTGTTTTTAAATAATACTATCGGACATATTTACTAACTTCAACTACGGTACATATTAGAATGAAAATGATCTCAATTGTTACCACTGTGAACTCAGGTGTTAGTATTTAAAACTTTCACAAGAAGTCCCATTCTACCAAGAATGGCCCAGTACAGTGGGATCATTACGGTAGGACTGGCCAGAATTAATCAAACATCCTATTACTCTTCCTATATTTCATTTTATCTACATTTGTTTCTCATTCGATAACAGTTTTTAAGACTGGAGGCAACATTAGATTCAATAGCATATACAATAAACGAATGGATGTAACTAAATAACCATCCAGAGATTGGGGGGGGGGACATATACAGTAGTTTAAGAACCTCAGGTTATACACTTATGCTACAAAATTGTCAGCTAGGTTCTCCTCTGGCCTCTTGTTCTCTTTTTGCTAACCCTTAGTGTAAAAATATTTGTATTTAGACTTACATGGTTGCCCATCTAGTGAGCCATAAAGGTGTGGCTCATAGCAACAGTGGTAACCATATAAAAAATTATCTCCCCCTCCTCCAGCTCCCTGAAACAACACCCTTCAGTAGCTAGGCAATATCAATCACTGGGCTCCAGCCTCATCCTGATCCAAAGCCTAGGGCAGTGGTGGCGAACCTATGGCACGGGTGCCAGAGGCGGCACTCAGAGCCCTCTCTGTGGGCATGCGCACCGTCGCCCCAGTCCTAGGCCTTCAGCTGGGTTTTATAAAACCTTTTCGCTTTAGGCTTCCGCCGTGTGCAAAAAAAAAAAAAGGTCCAATCAGTCAATTTCAAAATATTAAGAGTTTAATATTTTTAAAATCTATATCTGTACCAAAGGTGTTGGAAGTCATTCTTTTTCTTTTTTACGTTTTTTCTTCTTTCTTCTCTGCATTTTTACTTTTACATTTCCTGAGCTTTTTTCTTTTTTTAGTTTTTTTTGTTTATCTTTTAAATTTGTACTTTTTTTTGAAAATCAATGCAGTTATATTAAACAAAGAAAAAATGAAGTCAGACTGAAAAAGGGGCAAATCTGAAAGAGGTTTATAAGGATAAAAATGTTAATTGTTTATATGTATAATGTTGCTTTACAAGAGAAAATTCAAGGACAAAACAAAGAAAACTTTTATAAAAATTCACATTTTAATAAAAAGATTGAAAATCAAACAGTATTTATATCAAACAGTATAAATGTATTTTAAAAAGGCAATTCAATTTCCATATTTTTACATGAATGCAAAATACTGCATTAAGTGGTAGGACTTGTACAGTAAAAGTTAAATGACCCAAATAATTTTTTGGAATTTTGGAAAATAAATAAATTCAAAGACAGCTTTCTAAAATAAAGGGCTATTCTTTATAATAAAGGACATAGTCACTGTAGCTATAATCCATCCTATAAAATCAGAGCTCTTTCACTTGGTCATATTCTGCTTCATTAGTATACCAGTCTTCTTGTTCTTATTCAGACTCAAGGAACATAACCTAATATGTTAATAAGATCAAGTTATAGAACAGTGCGTTCTAAGTATCAAATTAATAAAAGGAAATGCTCTTATTAAGCAACCCCACCAGAGATTTCTCTCTAATGTCAAATTCTAATCTTTCCCCCCCATTGATTTAAAAAGGCTCTAGATCTTTCCAAAAACTGAAAAACTAATCAGCCGTAGGGAACATCGTGATGTCTACAGGAAGGACATTCTGGTTTTGTTGCTGGAGAAGTACCTCCAAAGGTTTCCAGGTACTTTGGCATTATGTCTACCTAGCCTGTTACAATGGCTTTTGTTGTATGATTTGTGAATCTGATAGTTCCTCAGTAAACCTTACCTTTTAAAATGGGGTACTCGGTTTGTGTCTCTGGGGGTTGTTTGATGCCAAGCTCATCCACTGCAAGATAATATATGTTTCTTTAGTATACCTATAGCTTATTTAATAAAATACAACAAAGAGGAAAATATAAAACAATGGCAAATGGGGAAAAATGGAAAAGAAAAACAAACATAGAACAAGAAAAATGTATATATAAGGTCTTCTCATTCTCTGTGTGTGTGTTGTGTGTCATCATTTTAGCCATTGTCTATCCACTGCAGGATGAAGGCCTCTCCCGCATGTTTCCAACCGATACGGTCCTGAGCTTTCTTTTGCCAATTGGGTCTGCAATACGTGCTGATGTCGTTGATCCATCTTGTTTTAGGGTCTTTCGTGGACGCTTTTTATCAAATGGGATCCATTCTAAGACTGCTTTGGTCCACCTGCCATCAGTTCTTCTTGCTATGTGACGAGCCCATTTCCATTTCAATTCTTTTACTCTCTTCATGATATATTTTCATTTGTTCTCTAATCTACAGTATGTGCATGTCTTTCTATTTTGTTTTATGATGCCAAGCATGTGTCTTTCCATGGCCATTTGCGCCACTTGTAGCTTTTGCTTTGATTGTGAGGTTAGTGTCCATGTTTCACTGGCAAATGTTAGAGCAGGTGGCACACACCAATTGAAAACTTTTCGGGTATAGGGGGAGGTTGTTCTTGAAAATTATGCTTAGCTTGCCGAATGCCTGCTAACCACACTCAATACATCATTCAATTTCCTTTATTGTATCACCTTCCATTAAGATCCTTTCGCCAAGGAATATTAGTGGTCTACTCCATCTAGTTCGTCTTCAGATATATATTTTTTCTTTCTTTGGTGAATTTACTACATCTAACCTGGCTCTTTTTCAGCTTTATTTTTAAGCCAAGTGGTTTTCCTGCTTTGTGCAACTCTTGTATGTGTCTTTGTAGCTCTTCTGGGTCTTGTGAGAAGAGAACAACATCATCTGCAAATCAGATGATGTTGCAGATGATGTTGTATGTATATTTATGTGTGTGTGTATATATATGTGTGTGTATTTGTGCCTTGACCATATTTCATTATAATTGTCCATGTATTGCATAAACTATGTCTTTTAAACAGCTCGATCATATATTGAAATAACATCAGGTGCTCAATCAATTAAAGAATAGGGGGCCAACAGAGGAACAATACTTCTTAGGCCCAGTACCCAACTTCTGGCTTATCTCCTTCCTCTCTAAGAGTTATCTGCAGTTTCCAAAAAAGCCCCACCCAAAAATAAACAAAAAAAAATAAACAAATTCCCACAAAAAGCTCTTCTATTTAAAGAAGAAGGTTTGAGGACTCAGTTGTTTGCTCTCTGCTACAAGTAGTACTGTATCTCTCCATCAGAAAGTTGTTGGCTAGAGAAATCTAAGAAAATGATATTGAAAAGGTCAACTTCTCTATCCTGGTAAGGGAACTCCATTCCAAACAGTAAAAACTATGGTTTATAGGATTGGTGGGGAACTAGATGATTAAATCAAATAGATTATGCAATGAAAGAACAACTTACAATAATCTCGCAAGATCTTCGAACTTTGTTTTATCTTCCAGGTATCCTTATTTTCTTTTACTGCTGAATTCTTCAATGGAATTCCTAAAGAAAGAAAGGAAGGAAAGAAAGAAAGAAATTCACCAAATTCACATACTAAGAGAGAGCTGAGCGAGAACAATGGAAGGTATAATTATTTAATGTTCTGTACCCTTGTTTTTACGATGCAAGTCACCCAGAGTCACTTGACAATGAGATGGGTGGCATATATATTAATTAAATAAATATATATAAAGGCACTGATACTGAGATTGATGAATAATCTAGGTTTAGAGTATGAATGAATAGCAGCACTGGAGGATGCTAAGCTCTACACTCAGCTAAATAGTGTTGCAGGTCCAATCCAAGATTATGCTGGCTGTATTTTTGAGCACATATTTCTTAGGAGAGTAGGTGGAAGTCCCTCTTGCTTGCTTGCTTTTTTTCTGCACATGTTAACTCTTTTGTGATCAAGTCCTACTTTGATGAGTCTAAAAAGCCAGGGTGGTTAAACCACAAAATCGTTGAAAAGTATAAAATGTCTTCCTCAGATGTATACTTCAAAAACAAATTTTTTAGCCATTGTAGTCATGGCTAAAGTGCTGAACTAGAATAAGAGAAACCTAGGTTGAACTCTACCCTGAACCATGGAAACTCATTCATTTGAGACCATTAACTTATTCTCAGTTCAGCCTACCCTAAAAATTATTATAGAGAAAAATTGCAAAATGGAAAGCATATACCGTTATAAGACTTTTGGAGGAAAGTCACAATATAAATCTAGCAGATAAAAATTATTATTTCAGAATAAATTTATATCCTAACGAAGACAGATAGATTTCATAGATCTGTACCTTTAGCAATTGCTCCTAGACATACTAGAAAATATAAAAACATATGAAACGAGGGATCCATGGTTAATACCAAAAGTACCCAACTTCACAAGAAACTGAGTGAGTTTTACTGTATTCCCCCCCCCCCAGAGCCTTTTGTGTCACTTTCTATGACATCACTATGGTTCCAGAGTCACAATGAACCAAGCGGAGGTTCATTGTGGAGAAATGAAAGTCTGGTCATTTGTTCATCTAATTTTAAATATTTTATTCTTTTGGTTACCAATGGACCTATTTTTAAAACAACCCCAAGTTAACATAGCTTGGGTCCTTAGAGTGAGTGTGTAAATACCTAATTATGTAATATATAAGATTTAGTTCTGAAAGAGTGTTTTGTATAAGCAACATCATCAGAATATATCTTTAGATTTGTGTTTTCATTATTCTTACTGTTCATTGTTAAATTGTCAAAACTGATTACCATAATGATGCTACCTCTATTTTGTTTTTCCAGCAAAGATTGGTTTATGAAGCTACACAAAATTCTTCCAATTTAGTTAGGGCTTGTATACACTCTTCTGATACAAGACATAGATTACTATATTTGGTAACTCTGAAACCAACTCAGAGATTTTCATGTGGGTCTAAAGATTTAATTACAAAGGCATACTATTTTTAATTAAACCTGAGAAATAAGCCTTTTTTCATTTGTCATATTGTTAGTTTGCAGGCAATACAAATGTTTGATACTCCAAAATAAAAGATGCAAAGTAATAACATTTCCAGAATTGGAGACAAAATAGGGGGGGGGGGACTATTTAAAAAGATGGCAATAAAAGCCAGCAATAATGTGGGAAGTGACTCCACTATAATCCATGGGCCATTATTTGTAATATTTTTAATACCACAAGTCATTTTTCTTTATTATGCTGCTTAGATAACATGACAAATAGAGTGTGGATTTAAAACTTTCCTTTAAAATCTTCCATTTTTTAAATTTTAATCTTCCATAGTTTTAATTTTCCTGTTTTTAAATAATACTATCGGACATATTTACTAACTTCAACTACGGTACATATTAGAATGAAAATGATCTCAATTGTTACCACTGTGAACTCAGGTGTTAGTATTTAAAACTTTCACAAGAAGTCCCATTCTACCAAGAATGGCCCAGTACAGTGGGATCATTACGGTAGGACTGGCCAGAATTAATCAAACATCCTATTACTCTTCCTATATTTCATTTTATCTACATTTGTTTCTCATTCGATAACAGTTTTTAAGACTGGAGGCAACATTAGATTCAATAGCATATACAATAAACGAATGGATGTAACTAAATAACCATCCAGAGATTGGGGGGGGGGAGGGACATATACAGTAGTTTAAGAACCTCAGGTTATACACTTATGCTACAAAATTGTCAGCTAGGTTCTCCTCTGGCCTCTTGTTCTCTTTTTGCTAACCCTTAGTGTAAAAATATTTGTATTTAGACTTACATGGTTGCCCATCTAGTGAGCCATAAAGGTGTGGCTCATAGCAACAGTGGTAACCATATAAAAAATTATCTCCCCCTCCTCCAGCTCCCTGAAACAACACCCTTCAGTAGCTAGGCAATATCAATCACTGGGCTCCAGCCTCATCCTGATCCAAAGCCTAGGGCAGTGGTGGCGAACCTATGGCACGGGTGCCAGAGGCGGCACTCAGAGCCCTCTCTGTGGGCACGCGCACCGTCGCCCCAGTCCTAGGCCTTCAGCTGGGTTTTATAAAACCTTTTCGCTTTAGGCTTCCGCCGTGTGCAAAAAAAAAAAAAGGTCCAATCAGTCAATTTCAAAATATTAAGAGTTTAATATTTTTAAAATCTATATCTGTACCAAAGGTGTTGGAAGTCATTCTTTTTCTTTTTTACGTTTTTTCTTCTTTCTTCTCTGCATTTTTACTTTTACATTTCCTGAGCTTTTTTCTTTTTTTAGTTTTTTTGTTTATCTTTTAAATTTGTACTTTTTTTTGAAAATCAATGCAGTTATATTAAACAAAGAAAAAATGAAGTCAGACTGAAAAAGGGGCAAATCTGAAAGAGGTTTATAAGGATAAAAATGTTAATTGTTTATATGTATAATGTTGCTTTACAAGAGAAAATTCAAGGACAAAACAAAGAAAACTTTTATAAAAATTCACATTTTAATAAAAAGATTGAAAACCAAACAGTATTTATATCAAACAGTATAAATGTATTTTAAAAAGGCAATTCAATTTCCATATTTTTACATGAATGCAAAATACTGCATTAAGTGGTAGGACTTGTACAGTAAAAGTTAAATGACCCAAATAATTTTTTGGAATTTTGGAAAATAAATAAATTCAAAGACAGCTTTCTAAAATAAAGGGCTATTCTTTATAATAAAGGACATAGTCACTGTAGCTATAATCCATCCTATAAAATCAGAGCTCTTTCACTTGGTCATATTCTGCTTCATTAGTATACCAGTCTTCTTGTTCTTATTCAGACTCAAGGAACATAACCTAATATGTTAATAAGATCAAGTTATAGAACAGTGCGTTCTAAGTATCAAATTAATAAAAGGAAATGCTCTTATTAAGCAACCCCACCAGAGATTTCTCTCTAATGTCAAATTCTAATCTTTCCCCCCCATTGATTTAAAAAGGCTCTAGATCTTTCCAAAAACTGAAAAACTAATCAGCCGTAGGGAACATCGTGATGTCTACAGGAAGGACATTCTGGTTTTGTTGCTGGAGAAGTACCTCCAAAGGTTTCCAGGTACTTTGGCATTATGTCTACCTAGCCTGTTACAATGGCTTTTGTTGTATGATTTGTGAATCTGATAGTTCCTCAGTAAACCTTACCTTTTAAAATGGGGTACTCGGTTTGTGTCTCTGGGGGTTGTTTGATGCCAAGCTCATCCACTGCAAGATAATATATGTTTCTTTAGTATACCTATAGCTTATTTAATAAAATACAACAAAGAGGAAAATATAAAACAATGGCAAATGGGGAAAAATGGAAAAGAAAAACAAACATAGAACAAGAAAAATGTATATATAAGGTCTTCTCATTCTCTGTGTGTGTGTTGTGTGTCATCATTTTAGCCATTGTCTATCCACTGCAGGATGAAGGCCTCTCCCGCATGTTTCCAACCGATACGGTCCTGAGCTTTCTTTTGCCAATTGGGTCTGCAATACGTGCTGATGTCGTTGATCCATCTTGTTTTAGGGTCTTTCGTGGACGCTTTTTATCAAATGGGATCCATTCTAAGACTGCTTTGGTCCACCTGCCATCAGTTCTTCTTGCTATGTGACGAGCCCATTTCCATTTCAATTCTTTTACTCTCTTCATGATATATTTTCATTTGTTCTCTAATCTACAGTATGTGCATGTCTTTCTATTTTGTTTTATGATGCCAAGCATGTGTCTTTCCATGGCCATTTGCGCCACTTGTAGCTTTTGCTTTGATTGTGAGGTTAGTGTCCATGTTTCACTGGCAAATGTTAGAGCAGGTGGCACACACCAATTGAAAACTTTTCGGGTATAGGGGGAGGTTGTTCTTGAAAATTATGCTTAGCTTGCCGAATGCCTGCTAACCACACTCAATACATCATTCAATTTCCTTTATTGTATCACCTTCCATTAAGATCCTTTCGCCAAGGAATATTAGTGGTCTACTCCATCTAGTTCGTCTTCAGATATATATTTTTTCTTTCTTTGGTGAATTTACTACATCTAACCTGGCTCTTTTTCAGCTTTATTTTTAAGCCAAGTGGTTTTCCTGCTTTGTGCAACTCTTGTATGTGTCTTTGTAGCTCTTCTGGGTCTTGTGAGAAGAGAACAACATCATCTGCAAATCAGATGATGTTGCAGATGATGTTGTATGTATATTTATGTGTGTGTGTATATATATGTGTGTGTATTTGTGCCTTGACCATATTTCATTATAATTGTCCATGTATTGCATAAACTATGTCTTTTAAACAGCTCGATCATATATTGAAATAACATCAGGTGCTCAATCAATTAAAGAATAGGGGGCCAACAGAGGAACAATACTTCTTAGGCCCAGTACCCAACTTCTGGCTTATCTCCTTCCTCTCTAAGAGTTATCTGCAGTTTCCAAAAAAGCCCCACCCAAAAATAAACAAAAAAAAATAAACAAATTCCCACAAAAAGCTCTTCTATTTAAAGAAGAAGGTTTGAGGACTCAGTTGTTTGCTCTCTGCTACAAGTAGTACTGTATCTCTCCATCAGAAAGTTGTTGGCTAGAGAAATCTAAGAAAATGATATTGAAAAGGTCAACTTCTCTATCCTGGTAAGGGAACTCCATTCCAAACAGTAAAAACTATGGTTTATAGGATTGGTGGGGAACTAGATGATTAAATCAAATAGATTATGCAATGAAAGAACAACTTACAATAATCTCGCAAGATCTTCGAACTTTGTTTTATCTTCCAGGTATCCTTATTTTCTTTTACTGCTGAATTCTTCAATGGAATTCCTAAAGAAAGAAAGGAAGGAAAGAAAGAAAGAAATTCACCAAATTCACATACTAAGAGAGAGCTGAGCGAGAACAATGGAAGGTATAATTATTTAATGTTCTGTACCCTTGTTTTTACGATGCAAGTCACCCAGAGTCACTTGACAATGAGATGGGTGGCATATATATTAATTAAATAAATATATATAAAGGCACTGATACTGAGATTGATGAATAATCTAGGTTTAGAGTATGAATGAATAGCAGCACTGGAGGATGCTAAGCTCTACACTCAGCTAAATAGTGTTGCAGGTCCAATCCAAGATTATGCTGGCTGTATTTTTGAGCACATATTTCTTAGGAGAGTAGGTGGAAGTCCCTCTTGCTTGCTTGCTTTTTTTCTGCACATGTTAACTCTTTTGTGATCAAGTCCTACTTTGATGAGTCTAAAAAGCCAGGGTGGTTAAACCGCAAAATCGTTGAAAAGTATAAAATGTCTTCCTCAGATGTATACTTCAAAAACAAATTTTTTAGCCATTGTAGTCATGGCTAAAGTGCTGAACTAGAATAAGAGAAACCTAGGTTGAACTCTACCCTGAACCATGGAAACTCATTCATTTGAGACCATTAACTTATTCTCAGTTCAGCCTACCCTAAAAATTATTATAGAGAAAAATTGCAAAATGGAAAGCATATACCGTTATAAGACTTTTGGAGGAAAGTCACAATATAAATCTAGCAGATAAAAATTATTATTTCAGAATAAATTTATATCCTAACGAAGACAGATAGATTTCATAGATCTGTACCTTTAGCAATTGCTCCTAGACATACTAGAAAATATAAAAACATATGAAACGAGGGATCCATGGTTAATACCAAAAGTACCCAACTTCACAAGAAACTGAGTGAGTTTTACTGTATTCCCCCCCCCCCAGAGCCTTTTGTGTCACTTTCTATGACATCACTATGGTTCCAGAGTCACAATGAACCAAGCGGAGGTTCATTGTGGAGAAATGAAAGTCTGGTCATTTGTTCATCTAATTTTAAATATTTTATTCTTTTGGTTACCAATGGACCTATTTTTAAAACAACCCCAAGTTAACATAGCTTGGGTCCTTAGAGTGAGTGTGTAAATACCTAATTATGTAATATATAAGATTTAGTTCTGAAAGAGTGTTTTGTATAAGCAACATCATCAGAATATATCTTTAGATTTGTGTTTTCATTATTCTTACTGTTCATTGTTAAATTGTCAAAACTGATTACCATAATGATGCTACCTCTATTTTGTTTTTCCAGCAAAGATTGGTTTATGAAGCTACACAAAATTCTTCCAATTTAGTTAGGGCTTGTATACACTCTTCTGATACAAGACATAGATTACTATATTTGGTAACTCTGAAACCAACTCAGAGATTTTCATGTGGGTCTAAAGATTTAATTACAAAGGCATACTATTTTTAATTAAACCTGAGAAATAAGCCTTTTTTCATTTGTCATATTGTTAGTTTGCAGGCAATACAAATGTTTGATACTCCAAAATAAAAGATGCAAAGTAATAACATTTCCAGAATTGGAGACAAAATAGGGGGGGGGGGACTATTTAAAAAGATGGCAATAAAAGCCAGCAATAATGTGGGAAGTGACTCCACTATAATCCATGGGCCATTATTTGTAATATTTTTAATACCACAAGTCATTTTTCTTTATTATGCTGCTTAGATAACATGACAAATAGAGTGTGGATTTAAAACTTTCCTTTAAAATCTTCCATTTTTTAAATTTTAATCTTCCATAGTTTTAATTTTCCTGTTTTTAAATAATACTATCGGACATATTTACTAACTTCAACTACGGTACATATTAGAATGAAAATGATCTCAATTGTTACCACTGTGAACTCAGGTGTTAGTATTTAAAACTTTCACAAGAAGTCCCATTCTACCAAGAATGGCCCAGTACAGTGGGATCATTACGGTAGGACTGGCCAGAATTAATCAAACATCCTATTACTCTTCCTATATTTCATTTTATCTACATTTGTTTCTCATTCGATAACAGTTTTTAAGACTGGAGGCAACATTAGATTCAATAGCATATACAATAAACGAATGGATGTAACTAAATAACCATCCAGAGATTGGGGGGGGGGACATATACAGTAGTATAACCTCAGGTTATACACTTATGCTACAAAATTGTCAGCTAGGTTCTCCTCTGGCCTCTTGTTCTCTTTTTGCTAACCCTTAGTGCATGGGTCGCACGGACCCATTTAGCTTAAAAAAAAAAACCGCTGGGAGCCGCGCGTTCGCGCATGCACGCGCACCCGCGCGGCCCGTTCGCGCATGCGCGCGGCCCGTTCGCGCACCCGCGCGGCCCGTTCGCGCATGCGCGCGCGCCGTTCGCACATGCGCACCTGCGCACGCGCACCCCCTGCACCCGCCCGCGCATGCGCGCGCCAAAATGGCGGAGGAGGCTCCGGAGCCGCAGGTAAGGCCTCAAAGAGCCGCATGCGGCTCCGGAGCCGCGGGTTGCCGACCCGTGCCTTAGTGTAAAAATATTTGTATTTAGACTTACATGGTTGCCCATCTAGTGAGCCATAAAGGTGTGGCTCATAGCAACAGTGGTAACCATATAAAAAATTATCTCCCCCTCCTCCAGCTCCCTGAAACAACACCCTTCAGTAGCTAGGCAATATCAATCACTGGGCTCCAGCCTCATCCTGATCCAAAGCCTAGGGCAGTGGTGGCGAACCTATGGCACGGGTGCCAGAGGCGGCACTCAGAGCCCTCTCTGTGGGCACGCGCACCGTCGCCCCAGTCCTAGGCCTTCAGCTGGGTTTTATAAAACCTTTTCGCTTTAGGCTTCCGCCGTGTGCAAAAAAAAAAAAAGGTCCAATCAGTCAATTTCAACTTCTCACCGGAAAAAAAAGATCTTGCAAAGTTGGAATTGATTGATTGAACTTTTTAGTCCCACCCAGTCTGCCGTTACCACCACAGCCATGCCCACCCAATGGGCCACACCCACCCAATTGGCCACACCCAGCCAATGGGCCACACCCACCCAGCACTCGACGATGCATAAGTGGGTTTGGGGTTGCAGTTTGGGCACTTGGTCTCTAAAAGGTTCGCCATCACTGGCCTAGGGGAAAAGCTGCCTTTTAAGATGTTCCAAAAGGTTGGAAGGCTGGGGTCCAAAATTTTTTTTGCCCACCATGAGGGCATCACCAACTGAAATGATGTCCTTGTTGTGACTAGGCCTGGGGATGGGTGCATACATTTGCAGAGGTAATTGTCAACTATTGATTAATAACCCTAATCCATTTAGCTGGTTAAAAAAAACCCAAGACAGATGAAATAAGCTGGTTCACAAAGCTCACGGGTGGGCAAAAACTTTTTGGCCAGCACAAAAACAACAGGGGTCCTGCTAAGTTTTGCACTTCTGCAAATCTAGTATCAGATGCAACCAAGGGCTCTAATCTAGTTCATAATAATAATAAGAGTTGGAAGGGACCTTGGAGGTCTTCTAGTCAAACCCCCTGCTCAGGCAGGAAATCCTTTACCATGTCAGACAAATGGTTGTCCAGTCTCTTCGTAACAACTTCCAGTGTTGGAGCATTCACAATTTCTGGAGGCAGGTTGTTCCACTGATTAATTGTTCTAATTGTCAGGAAATTTCTCCTTAGTTCTAGGTTGTCTCCTTAGTTCTAGGTTATTCCACTATGGCCAGGGAAGTTAACAACTGAATAATTATGGATTAAACAGGAGCTATGCATTCTTCCTGGGGATATTACTTAAGTAATATGCCTCTGCCTTGCATTCAGCCAATAACCAATTTCTGCCCCACTTGGCTTCTGAGGTTAATCCATGTCACTAACGGGTACAAATGACACTTTCTTGCAAAAAAAAAAAAGACTTGAAAATGGGGCAACTCTGAAAGGTTTGTATTTTTTTGTTTTATGCTCATAACTCTGCTTTACAAAGAAAAATTCAAAAGCAAAACTAAGGAAAACTTAAAAGACGTATATTCTAACAAGACAGCTTTCTGAAAGGCCATATGGACATTGGCTTATCTTAAGATGGACTGACAATTCTTAAGATGTAATTTTCTTAACATTTGCACCACTCTTATCCTTATCGCACAAGATATTGATTTTTATTAGAAAAGAAAAGTCGTTCTTTAGCTGTGCTTGATATAGTTTACAAAAATAAAATTTCCAAGCCTTAGCACTGTTACACGAAACAGGAGTTACAAGCTGAAAAATAACGTTCTCTTTAAAATGTTTGCTGGAGTAACTTCCGTTACTTAACTATGATCTAGATTCGAAAATGGTATAAAATAATAATAATAAAAAAGAAACTTAGGGGTTAAGAAAAAATAAGCCACTAAACTACAGCTTCATCTAGTCCAGTGCGCCAACCGCTCGACCACAGGAATATTTCCCTCCTTGCAAAGCTAAGTTTCTGGAGTTACCCCCGCTTTAAATCCAAACGGAAGGCGGGGCCTGATAAAATAAGTGGACGATTTAATCTCTCAGGCCCCGCCCCCTTTAGGGGCTCTAACTCTTTTTTCCTCCAATCGCGTTGCTGCATAAAAGTAGCGTAGAAGCTCGTCAGGTTGTTTTCCTTTTTTGGTAGCCTCTCCCAAACGCCTGACTCGTTCGATTTCTGAGAAAGCTAAAAAAATCAGGCAATATGCGGAACAGCCCTGAATTGAACTTTGCGCGGAACGAACGAAAGGTCCGCCCGCGCCAAATTCAAGCAGGGAGGAAGCTGAAAAGCGGAGCGGCTGCGGTTGAGTCGGTTGGAGGCGGCCCTTCTTGGCGGGTGAGGACTTCTGTCGTCTGCGGATCAGTCCCCCTAAATTATGAGGGCCCCCAAATATCTGCAAGTGGTGTTTTGTTTTTTTTGCTTCCTCGCGAAGCATCTTAAGCTAATCGAAGAGCACTTTTAGACTGTCAATCAAGGGGGTTTTATGTCGACGTGAATCCGATTGAATTGAACACTTCGGATTCGGATCCTTTTTTTTTTTTTAGTAAGCATATCCTGTAGTAGAAAATTTTAAAGGCAGAGTGGTTTATGTCAGACGTGGATGGATCTGTAATTTTTGAACTCTTCCAATTGTTTGGCGTGTGCTGGATTGGCAGCTTGGAAAGTATGTAAAATGTCTTAGTTGCACGTTCTGTGTTCTGAACAGATGCATCTTTATTCGAGAATATATTCCAACTGCATTTACTTATAGACAAGTGTATGGGTTGCATCTTAAATACTGCAAGATTGTGTGGGTTTTGTCTGAATATATAGTTAAGGTACCTTTGTTACTCATTTTAGGATACATTTTTTTGCCAAATAGTTTTTTTTTTAAAAAAAAAATGCTATCAATTCCCCCTATACATTCTACGTGGCTACAAAGCAAACATTAATTGCTCCAGCATAATATGGGAGGTCTAATAATGATGAAGTCAACAGGACTTAATTTGTGATCTTGCTGTTTTGCTATCAAGAGGATGTATGTGATCCATGTATATAGAAATGATCCATTTCTGTTTGTTAAATTACACATTGTTCATATGACTGAGTAGTAATTGTTTTTGCTACAACCCTAGCTGTTGGGTTATATTTAAGGGGTTTTATGAAGCAGGCCTATATTTTAAACTGTTGAATAATGGAAGAAATGTACACTTTATAGGTTGGAGGTGAATTTACTTGGAATCTATAGGGAAATCAGCTGAAATGTACATCAGGTCAATTGTTCTTGAAGGTTTTAAGTCTTACGCTCAGAGGACAGAAGTTAATGATTTTGACCCTCTATTCAATGCTATTACCGGCTTAAATGGAAGTGGCAAATCAAATATCCTGGACTCCATCTGTTTTTTATTGGGAATCACCAATCTGTCACAGGTATGTATGTATGTCCCAGATGTTGGTTACCTTTAAAAAATCCTGCTCTTAGTATGTTTAATGTTGACTCTTAGACTAACTCTAAAATTTACTTTAGGAACGTTTTCTTCTTAAAATTCAGTATAAGTCCTGATAATGGATTAATCATTGATCTTTATTTGCAAGAGAATGATAATTTAACATGCCAAATTCATCCGATAAAAGTATAACATATTGAGGAAAAATTCTTAATTTATCTGATTTTTGGAAGCAGAATTTTAAGTCATTATGAAGATGACTTTCTTTTAGATAACAATTTTGGTCATGGGCCTTTTCACAAATAATTTTGTATAAACATTTTGGGAAGTACAGACTCTGACTCATGAAGCATATCATCAGAGTGATAATTTTTTAAAATAAAATTTTCCTATAACCATATCCCTTAAAATGGGTTTATCTTGTCTCTCTTGAGTGAACTGAATTGTAGATTGGAATGATGTAACACATGTAATATGTACAAAACGTTTATACAGGAACATATTTGTTTAAATACAACAGCTGAATTTATTTTGTGATGCAGTCCTATGACCCAAGCATCCCTACCTGTTTATCTTATTGGTTTCATTTTGTCTTAAAAAATCATTTTAGGTGAGAGCTTCCAACTTGCAAGATCTTGTTTACAAAAATGGGCAGGCTGGAATTACTAAGGCTTCTGTTTCTATCACTTTTGATAATTTTGATAAGAAACAGAGTCCGCTAGGATTTGAGAATCATGATGAGATAACAGTCACAAGACAGGTGAGCCAATGTGATGTCTTAAACATTTCTGTAAATGATGTCCTTACCGTCTTTTAAAAAATTGGTGCAAGTAGAAAAATTAAAATCTTGCATCTTGATTTTTTTCCTCCAAATAGTTTTGAAGGGAGGTCATTTTTAAAAACAGTGTATGCTAAATAGTCTATTTGTTTGAGATGATAGATGATACACGCTAATAGTCCTTTGTCATTCATTTTCAAGGTGGTGATTGGAGGCAGAAATAAATACTTAATCAATGGTGTCAATGCAAACAATACCAGAGTACAAGATCTCTTCTGCTCTGTTGGATTGAATGTCAATAATCCTCATTTTCTTATTATGCAGGTAATGAAGTATATATGTTCATAATCTTCCTTCTTTTTATTGTATTGTCCTTTTAGATTGTAAATTTGTGGTGCTTTGAATCATTTAATATGCTTTTTCTCTGTTTTTAAACTCATCTTTCCTTCTCAAAACCTAATTAGCTCCTGCTAATTCAGCCCAGAATTAAACATATACTCTTTTGTTCTTCTTCCTAGTTGGTTTTATACCTCTAAGCACCCCTGCATCTAATAATCTATAGATGGGCATCAATTTAGTGTCAAAAAGCATATTACAGGAATATTTCTGATTGCCTTGTAAAACTATAAGCGTAAAAACATAGTAACATGAGCTACTATCCTGCCCAGTTGTTTTACAAATGTGCTGTGATAATTTTTGCTCAATTCTCCAGATGTTCTTTTCTTTTCCAAGGGTGATCTGCACCATAATTCACCCTATGTAGATTATTATAAGGCCTTTAAAATACTAAGATGTTAATAGCTGGCTATTTTCCTTCTATCTTAGGGCCGAATTACCAAAGTGCTCAATATGAAGCCCCCAGAGGTAAGTATGACAGAGGATTTTCTATTAATGTGATTTTTATCTTTTAAACAGCTTGATCTGTATTATATTTTTATTGCTGCTGTTCTAGATATTGGCTATGATTGAAGAAGCAGCTGGCACAAGGATGTATGAGTGTAAGAAACTAGCAGCACAAAAAACTATTGAGAAAAAAGAAGCAAAACTCAAAGAAATTTGCACGGTACTAACATTATGGTTATTTGATCCTATATTTATATTTGTCCTCTTAAGAAAATAGAATTGCTATGGTTCAACTGGAGAATTGAAAATTAAGTACTCTTACTTTTGATTTACAGATTTTAGAGGAAGAAATCACACCCACCTTGCAAAAATTGAAAGAGGTATTTACAGTTTAAATTAACCAGAGTTCACAATAAAACTCCATCTTTGATTAGATTTAGTACAACGAACTGATTGTATGCAGCATTCTAAATTATTGTCTAGTTAATAAAAAAAATTGTGTTCAAGCAACGTCAGTCAAAAGCAAAGAACATTATTGCTTATTATACTGTATGAATCCTACTGAATTCAGTGTGGTTTACTATTAAGCAAGTTATAAATCCTAGCTTTGCTAATAGAAATTCTGAAATAATTTGATTCAAAGCAATTAGATCTTGCATTTCATTTCTATGGCTTCCACGGGCAAAATCCAAAAATATGCAAATGGAAAAGTGTTTGTGCAATAAGAATTTCCCCCTTTCCTTCTCCTATTCATCACTTGCTGGGCAGCTGTGGAGGACTGCAAGAGAGAGTAAGAATCTCTCAGTTTCATTCATGCAGAACAGCTATTCTGTTGTACAGGTAATCCTCGACTTACAACAGTTTGTTTAGTGATCGTACAAGGTTACAACAGCAATGGAAAATGTGACTTATGACCGTTTTTCACAGTTACGACCTTTGCAGCATCCCCATGATCATGTGATCAAAATGCAGATGCTTGGCAACTGGCATGTATTTGCAACGGTTGCTGTGTCCCAAGATCATCTGATCACTTTTTGTGACCTTCTGACAAGCAAAGTCAAGGGGGAAGCCAGATTCACTTAACAACCGGGTTACTAACTTATCAACTGCAATGATTCACTTAACAACTCTGGCAAAAAAAGGGTGTAAAATGGAGCAAAACCTACTTAACTGTCTCACTAAACAACAGACATTTTGGGCTCAATTGTGGTTTTAAGTTGAGGACTACCTGTATTCTAATGGAATACAGGTTGTCCTTGACTTATGACCACAACTGAGCCCAAAATTTCAGTTGCTAAGCAAGACAGTTGTTAAGTGAGTTCTGCTCCATTTTACGACTTTTCATGTTCCATTTGTTAAGTGAATCACTGCAGTTGTTAAGTTAGTAACCTGGTCGTTAAAGCGACTGGCTTCCCCATTGACTTTGCTTATCAGAAAGTTGCAAAAGGTGATCACATGACCTTGGGACACAGCAACGGTCATAAATATGAATCCAAGCCTCTGAATTTTGATCATGAGATTATAGGGATGCTACAGTGGTCACAAGTATGAAAAATGACTGAACTGTCACTAAATCAACTATTGTTAAGTCGAGGACTACCTGTATATTCTGGTTTGCCGTAGCTGTCAATGATCCATTATTTTTTCTGCCTAACCAGGAACGATCCTCCTATTTGGAATACCAAAAAGTTGTGAGAGAGATAGAGCACCTGAACCGTCTGTATGTGGCATATCAGTTTACAATAGCCGAAGAAACCAAGGTACATTCTGCTGATGTGCTAAAGGAAATGGAGAGCAGTATTTCAAAACTTCAAGAAGGGATGACTGAAAATGAGAAGAAGGTGAAGCAACTTAGCAAAGAAATAACAGAGATGGAAAAAAAAAGGGATCAAGTAAGATCTATTCAGTTACCTAATGATGATATGCTAGTACAAGGAGTAAAACTTATTTTTAGCCGTTTATTAAATTTATAGGCTGCTCACATGTAAAGAATGCACTTGAAAATTTTATTTGTTTGAAGAAATAATGGCTTATTAGAAATATATGTCATACAATTAATTGAATAACTAGACCAGTGGTGGCGAACCTATGGCACGCGTGCCAGAGGTGGCACTCAGAGCCCTCTTTGTGGGCACGCATGCCATGCCCCAGAGATGGCAACTGTCCCTCTTCAACCAGCTGCCTGAGGTCCCATGTGGCCGGATGCATCCCAGCATGGATAGTTTCCCTCCCACCCTGTCCCGTCCCTCCTGACCTCGTATGCTCTCCTTTTCCCAGGCACAACCCACTGCATTGCCTCCTCAGCTGTCGGCCAGCTGTCCAGCTCAGAGGCGGCTTCTCTGAACTGCTGGCGGCAGGCTGTGGAGCCCCAGAGTGCGCCGGTCGAGGAGCCGGCAGGCTGTGGCTGCTGATGGACACCGTCAGCCCCTATGCGCTCGCTGCCCTCTGTGTGCGGGGGCCGATGGTGTCAGGCAGCAGCTGCCCCGGCCCCTGCCTTGCCTTGCCCCGCGGCAATGGCACCCCTGCCCTGCCTCGCCTTGCCTCACCCCGCAGGACGAGCCTCCTGCCCACCGCCCCACCTGCCAGAACCCCCCTGGATCCCTCCCAACCCTGCCCGGCCCCCACAGGCGTCCCTCCCCACGAGCAACATCGAGGTGACCACACCCACTTTGGCCACACCCACCCAGTCTGCCATAACCACCACCTGGCACCCGGTGATAAATAAGTGGGTTTTGGGTTGCAGTTTGGGCACTCGTTCTCTAAAAGGTTCGCCATCACTGAACTAGACGCTAGTAAAGTGTTCAGGTTGACAATACATACCTCCAGTTATTTAGATAACAACTGCTTACAACAGAAAAGTGGAGCCTTTGTTCTGAAGTGGTTTCTATTCCTGTGTTAACCCATTTTTGGACACACTAAATGGGTATAGATAGACCAGAAAGGCTCAAACTTGCTATAGTTCAGGGAATTGGGCAAGCATGTTTAGTGTCTGGATTTATACAGTGCTAACTCACAAACTGCCATAAAATAATGAATGGGCTACAATCACAGAACATACTAAGCCAATATCAAGAACACGAGGCTTTATATGATGTGTAAGCATAGTGTGCTTTTCTTTCAATGAGATTTTTTTCCGTATTCTCTATTCTCTATTTAGGTTCCTGTTTAGATTTTGCTTGGTATAGAATCATTAAAAAAATTGGCATTATTCTTCAAGAAAGAGTTTTAATACTTTTGCCTTTTGTTTCATTCCCATTTTTCTTATGTTAATGAAATGCCTGAGGAAGATCTGTAGAGGTACTATTGCAAACATAAATCTGCTTCTATTAAATATACATATATATATTCGTAGGAATTTGGTGGTGTACTTCATGCTCTAGAAGAAGCTCTTGCAGAGGTTCAGAGAACTGATACCAAAGTGCAAAGTACCCTGGCTATCAAAAAGCAAAATTTACAAAGTGAAGAGAGAAAGCAGAATGAATTGGTTAAAGCCATGGAAGAGGTAAGCAATGGAAGTGCTCTTAAATTATACGCTATTTTTTCCCCTCATACAATTAAATATATTCACGATAAGCTTATGTTTGAAAATGTGTAGTGTACTGTACAAAAGTACTTCTATACTAGGAAATTACAGTATTTTAAAAGTACATACAGTTCTCACTTGCTGACCACTTGTTCAGTAACCATTGAAAGTTATGATGACACTGAAAAATGAGATTTAGGACTGGTCCTTGAAGATGTGGCTGTCACAGGGTCCCTATGATCAAGTGATTGGGATTCGGTTGCTTGGCAACCAGTGTTCATGTACAGCTGTTGCAGCATCCCACAGTCACGTGATCACCACTTACAACATTCACAGTTGGCTTCAGACTAGCAAAGCTTCCATGGGGAAGCTGGCCTGATCACATGACGTTGTACTTAATGACTACAGCTGAAACTGATATCATACGTTGGCACAGTCATGTGACATTTGACTTTATGACTGCATAAAAAAAACTATAAACACGGGCTTATTTCTGAATAAATATATGTAGATGTGATCTAAACTGAAGGAGAGCACCGAAACAGCCCCAGATTCAGGACTGGCCAACCAAGTTAATTATTCTCTTAGGGCATGGGTCGGCCAGCCGAAATATCCAACGAGCCGCACGGACCCGTTTCCCTAAAAAAAAAAACCCCTGGGAGCCGCGCCCGCGCGCGCCCGCCCGCGCACCCGCGCATGCACGCGCGCCCGCGCATGCCCGTTCGCGCATGCGCCCGTGCACCCGCCCGCGCATGTGCCCCCGCCCGCGGCGGAGGCTCCGGAACCGCAGGTGATCCCTCAAAGAGCCGCATGCGGCTCCGGAGCCGCGGGTTGCCGACCCGTGTCTTAGGGCATGGGTCGGCCAGCCAAAACATCCAACGAGCCGCACGGACCCATTTCCCTAAAAAAAAAAAAAAACCCTGGGAGCCGCACCCGCCCGCGCATGCGCGCGCACCCGCGCCCGTTCGCGCACGCGCACCTGTTCGCGCACGCGCACCCGTATGCGCACGCGCACCCGCCTGCGCACGTGCGCATGCGCTCCCCAAAATGGCGGAGGAGGCTCCGGAGCCGCAGGTGATGCCTCAAAGAGCCACATGCGGCTCCGGAGCCGCGGGTTGCCGACCCGTGTCTTAGGGTCACAGTTGTTTAATTCTCAGCTTTCATTGGAACTTTGTTATGGGTTAAAGTAGGATTGCGCTTAGCTTTTGTTATTAATTTGTATATTTTTTCCTTTTTTAAATCGGCCTTTTAATTATGCAACTTTTTTCCCCCTAGGATTCTAAAGCCTTAGCCTTGAAAGAAAAAGAAGTCAAGAAGATGAGAGATGCTTTGAGTGTTCTTCAGGAGGAAAACAATAAAGACACCGAGGCTTTAGCTGCAGCGCAGCAGCATTTCAATGCAGTGTCAGCTGGACTGTCCAGCAGTGAAGATGGGGAAGATGCTACTCTTGCTGGACAGATGATGACTTGCAAGAATGACATAAGCAAAGCAGAGACAGAAGCTAAGCAAGTAAGTAATAAAAGTGTGTCTCTGCTGGCAAATTGGGAGCACCGTACAATTAAAATGCCGTGTACAGGTAATCCTTGTCTTACAACCATAATGAACCCCAAAATTATCATCATAAGTCATGATAGTAGTAAGTCAAGGTACGACAGATCTAATTTTATGACTTCTTTTCTGTAATCATGAAGAACGTTGGTGGTTATTAATCGAACATGGTGGACATTAAGCAAATCAATCCTATGGGCATTTTTTTTTGTTGGAAACCAGCAAAAAAGACCCCAAAATAGCAAAAAAAAACATTGTAAACAGTGGTCATGTGACCACAGTGCTACAACCAGCCATAAAGGTGAGACAGTTGCAAATGCCTAAAACGCGATCATGTGACCACAGGGGGCTGCTGCTGACAGAACTGGGTTGGAAGTAGCTTTGTGGGTCTGTCAAACTTCAAATGGTTAAACAAGGACTACCTGTATCAAAAAGGCTTAAAGAATGTTGTGACTTTTTGTAGGACATCAACTCATGAAGGCAGATAGTTGACTGCAGAAGCAATGATGAAATATCTGGAATATATATTTTCTGTATTAAAGATGAGATTTTTTTTTCAACTTCTATTATGGGATCTCTTGAATTTTAATTTGCTACCATGGATTCTACACCTCTCCCCAGTTAATGTGTTCCTAAACAGCTGAAAGAGAATGCAAATATTGTTTTTTAAAATGTTTTCCCTGATGTTACATCAGGGCATTTGAGCCAGTGGGTACCTTTGTAAAGTATATTCTGCTCTGTCCACATTGGTCAAACCATTTCCTAAATGGACATTTTAAAAAAAATTGGTGGGGCAACAGGGGAGAGATTCATAGACACAGTGGTTTCCATCAACCCTCCATTGACAATTGCCAATGAATATTCTTGGCAGTGAGCACTGTATCTGATTAAATTTTTTTTAGCATTTTATTTAGTTTTATTCATTTATATCATAAAATGTGAAAATACAAAAGCAAATAGTAGGGGACAACAGAAAAGGGGAAAACAAAAAAGGTGTGAAGAAAGAGAGGGGAAGAGACAAAAGGCATTGATTTCCGACTCTCTGTTGGAGTAAAATCAGACATTAAAATCAAATCTCAACTTTTTACATTTCTATAGTAGTATGCACTAGCCATTTCTGTATCGGCAAATCAGTCTAATCGGTAAAACCCAAAATCATGATATCATTTTTTTCCACCTCAAGCACAAAGTCCAAAAGCGGTTTCCAAGTAGAAACAAAAGTACTTATGTTCTTTTCTTTTATCAGCACAGTCAATTTGGTCATCTCTGCTAATTCCATCAGCTTTTGTAACCATTTGTCCATGGTAGGAATCGAGGCATCTGATTAAATATTAATATTTAGCCTTATTCCTCATTCATTCCCTCTTGGCCAGATTGCCATTAGATTTTTAGCACTGAGGATTATAACTGGAAAAAGAAGTTGGCTATCCAAACCGTCCTTTTGGAAATAGTTGTTTTCTTACTGTGGACTTGGAAAAACAGTATATAAGATTTGTTTTGCAAATCTTCCTATTTTTGGGATTAGGATATGACTCTTCTGCAGGCCCAGATTTGCTCTTGTCTTAGCTTCAACTGTCATAAGATATGTTTGCATGAAATATTGTTTCGCTACCAGGCTGGATAAACGTTTTAGGCCTGGAGGTAACCATTCCTGTTTCTAGGGAATCCTCCATTATGATATCTGTAGAGAGGACAGAGCTGACATTTTCAGGCTCATTTTTATGTTTCAAACCACTTTGTGGTTTTCCTGTTCTGTTCTTTACAATCAGGACCATCTTTGTTTGACAGTTTTGCCCATTTAGAGTATCCCCTTCTTTGAAAAGCTGTTTGGTACTTAAAAGATAGAAGATTCATGGTGATTGCTTTTTTATGACGGTTTCCAGGAAAGTTAACTTCATTCCAAAGTAAAAAGATCCAAATCACAACTTCACATTTTATTTTTTGAAGGCTCAGATGAAACTGAAACACACCCAGCAAGAACTAAAGACAAAACAGAGTGAAGTAAAAAAAATGGATGGTGGCTACAAGAAAGATCAAGAATCCTTTGAAGCAGCTAAAAAACAAAAAGAGAAACTTGAACATGAAATGAAGAAACTCAACTATGAAGGTTTGTTCGCCTTCTTGAATGGAGGGGTTTTTGTTTTACACATTGTGCACACAGATGGAGATTCAAGACGAATTGCTGCTTCCATGGAGGACAATATCCCACTTTTTACTGATTAACGCTAGAGCTCAATTTGAACACGTCCTGCACTAACAGAAGTACAGATAGTCCTTGACTTACGACCACAATTGAGCCCAACATTTCTGTTGTTAAGTGAGACATTTGTTAACTGAGTTTTGCCCCATTTTACAATCTTTCTTGCCACAGTTGTTAAGTGAATCACTGCAGTTTGTTAAGTTAGTAACCTAGTTGTTAAGTGAATTTGGCTTCCCCATTGACTTTGCTTGTCACAAGATCGCAAAAGGGATCACATGACCTTGGGACACAGCAACGGTCATAAATATGAACCAGTTGTCAAGCATCTGAATTTTGATCACATGAACGTGGGGATCCTGCAGAGTCTGTGAAAAATGGTCATAAATCACATTTTTCAATGCCGTTGTAACTGAACGGTCAGTAAATGAGCTGTTGTAAGTCGAGGACTACCTGTACATAAGGGTGTGATGTTGCATCTCTATGAACTAGAATATGTGATGAGTTAGTCACAGATGGTTCCCCGTTTGCACATTGTATATTAAGTAGCTTCTATATAAAGGCTGTAATTTTCTGTCTAATCAGCTTCTTCTGAAACCTTAGAAATACATACTCCAGGTAATGTTATTTGTTCATTTGGCTGTTCCAGATAAAAAAGAAGAGCGTCTTTTAGAAAAGCAAAAGGAGTTATCCCGTGTGGTAAATCGTTTGAGGGAATCCTATGAAACTTTCCTGGTCAGGTTCCCCAATCTACGTTTTGAATACAGGTGAAGCCACGGAACATTAAATTGTATCTCCTGTCCCCAGACAAGAATTATGTTAAAATGTTTTACAGTTGAACTTGGAAACTGGGAAGAAACATTCTGTCTTTGGCTAGGGATTTCACAATATTATTTAGTAACAACAAAATATGTACGAAAAGTATTAATACATTCTCACAAAACAATTTCTTAATTGATTTTAAGAAATCCAGAAACAAACTGGAATCCAGATCGTGTGAAAGGGCTGGTTGCATCTTTGATTACTGTGAAAGATGTTTCTACAGTGACAGCACTAGAAGTAGTGGCTGGCGGTCGACTTTATAATGTTGTGGTGGACACTGAGGTGCGTTTCTCAAAAAAGGTTTTATTAAAAATATAACTTCCGTTCTTTTCTCAATTGTTTAGCAGCAAACCCGATTTAGTAGCAAATAGAAGCTAGACTTGTATTCATGAGTGTATCTGAAGGTTACACTTGTAATTGCTTTAGCACATAATGATTCTGATAAATTAAAAAAGTAATACATAAAATAGTCCTTATTTCTTAATTGTACTATTTTTGTAATGTTTAAGACGACCATTCAAACTATATTTTATAACCTGCATGTAGTGTTTGAGGGTGTAGACAGAGTTTATGCATGTGTATAATATTCAGGTGGCCCTCAACTTACAACAGTTCACTTAGTGACCGTTCAAAGTTACAACGGCACTGAAAAAAGTGACTTAGGACCGTTACAGCATCCCCGTGGTCACGTGATCAAAATTCGGATGCTTGGCAACTGACTCATGTTTATGACGGTTGCAGTGTCCCGGAGTTACATGATCGCCTTTTATGAAATTCCGTCAAGCCAAGTCAATGGGGAAGCCAAATTCCTTTAACAACCATGTCACTAACTTGACAACTGCAGTGATTCACTTAACAACTGTGGCAAGAAAGGTTGTAAAATGGAGCAAAATTCACTTAACAATTGACTCGCTTAGCAATAGAAACTTAGGGCTAAATTGTGGTTGTAAGTAGAGGACTACCTGCACAATATATACAATATTGTATATAGTTATTAATTATAAATCAGATGAATCCTAACATTTTTAAAAAGACATGTTTTAACACTATATATTTTTATCACTGTAATAAATGTAGCAGTAGCTGCAGGTAAAATGGGTTAGCAAATATGTGAGCAATTTTTTTTTAATTCTTATCTGTTAGGTTACTGGGAAAAAGCTGCTAGAAAAAGGTGAACTGAAGCGTCGATATACTATTATTCCACTGAATAAAATTTCATCAAGATGTATTGGAAAAGAAACTATCAAAGTGGCCAAAACCTTGGTATATTTTCTTTTGTGGGAGTTTTGAACATATTTTTATACTGAAAGTTTTTTTATTCTCTTTCTCAGTTTTCCACATGTTGTTATGAACCAGACAATTATTTTTTAATATGTATTTTCTTGTTATTTATTTTTCTTAATACGTATCTTCCATCAAATTTTTATTTTATTTTAATGATAATATTGAATTAAATCTTTCAATTTCAGAATGATTGTCTTAGCAACTATAGCTTAGAGGTTAAAATAAATGGGGTTCACTAACCCCTTCCAAACAGTGTTCCCCAGATGAGTGGGGACCACAACTTCTAGAATTCACAACCAGCATTGAATGCTAGGAGTTGCACTTACCACTCAATGCAAATGCATTATTCTAGGGAGATAACTTTTCCTTTTTCTGCTGGAATATTCCCATCCATTTGTTACAAAGACACTGTAATTTTCCACACATAAATATTCCAGAAGAGGAAATGGGTTGCAGGATTCTGAATAAGGGGCATATCTAGGAGGCAAACAGACTTCCTTGACATCAGATTTCAGTGCTGCATTTTGTCTATCCCCAATTACACCAGTTTGCAGTCTGGTCTATGTTTATAAGTAGCTTCTGCCTGAACAGTAATAGACTATGATATAATGACCATAAGCTGAAACCAAATCTCTATACAATTTTCTTGTATCGTAGAATTTAGGAAAAATAAATCCTAAAATTTTCTTGTATCATAGAATTTAGGAAAAATCCTAAAATTTTCTTGTATCATAGAATTTAGGAAAAATAAATCCTGAGTTAGACCTTTTTTTTCTCTGAAGTTTGTCCTTTTTCCTTTTGTACTAGGTTGGTGATGACAATGTTAATCTGGCCCTTAGTCTGGTGGGCTATGATTCTGAAATCCAAAAGGCAATGGAGTATGTCTTTGGGCAGGCCTTGGTTTGTGATAACATGGATAATGCCAAGAGAGTCACCTTTGACAAAAGGATAATGACAAAAACAGTCACTCTAGGTGGAGACACATTTGATCCCCAAGGCACACTGAGTGGAGGTACTGGCTAATTTTCCATTCTTTACTGCAATACACTTTTGACATGTCTCTGTTATATTTAAGGAAATCACTGAGTCTTTTCTTTTACTGAATGCATTTATCTGCTTGTCCAAAACTTACACGTGTAAATTCACCTGTGTAACCAGCCTATTATGCTACAGGATGAGGGTCTTGGATAAATTGTTCTAGGGTCTTCACAATCCACCCATACTTTCCTGCATGTATCATTACAGTCAGTTGATGTAGGAATTTATGTAGCACAGCTATCACAGATTCAGTATTACGACATTTGTCTGGAATCCAAAGGATTTGTGTGCGGAGATTTGAACAAATGAGCAATATTGCAACTCGTATTTGAACTGATTTTCATGCATGCAACGGTATCTTTTGTAAACCAGGTGCACGGTCTCAGGCTGCTTCAGTTTTGTCCAGACTTCAAGAAATGAAAGAAGCGCAAGATGAATTGAAAGCAAAAGAGGCTGAGCTACAGACGACAGGAAAAGAGATAGCAAGTCTACAGGTGACTCTTGAAAAGTATGCACTGGCCAATTTATTTTATCCAGGAACTCTGGGAATAGGAAGGAAGTTAGTTCAGTATGATTGGCTTGATAAATTAATACTTGAAAAAGGTGAATCTCTTCTAGACAAAAATCTGTAAAAAGATTAAACTTAAAATTTGTATATAGGTAGTCCTCAAGTTACAACTCTTATTGGGACCAAAACTTCCATTTGCTAAGCGGTACAGTCATTAAGCTAAACACCATATGACCACCGCTTAGAAACACCAGTTCTGGTAGTCATTAGGTGAGGACTGTACCATTGTTAGGCAAGGATCCCATGCTTCTCCTGCCTTTCCATGCTCACCTCCGTTTCAACTCCCCCATTTCACCCCCACCTTTGCCCTTTTGGTTGCCCCCTCAACCACTGCTGCCTATCTCTGCCACCACTTGCTGGCCCCAGCTGACCTTCACTGCCTTCTTCCTCCTTTGGAAAAAATTCCGAGAAGAGCAACTAAAAGATGATCAAATGCCTGGAGACTAAAACATACGAAGAATGGCTGCAGGACTTGGGTTTGGCTAGTTTAAAGAAAAGAAGAAACAGGGGCGACATGATAGCAGTTATTCCAGTATTTGAGAGGCTGCCACAAAGACGAGGGGGTCACGTTATTTTCCAAATCACCAGAGGGCAGACTGAGAAACAATGGTGGGAAGCTGATCAAAGAGAGAAGCAACCTGGAATTAAGGAGAAACTTCCTGACAGTGAGGACAATCATCCAGTGGAACAGCTTGCCTCCAGAAATCGTGGGCGCTCCCATCACTGGAGATTTTTAAGAAGAGGCTAGACAGTCACTTGCTTAAGCGGGGGGGCTGGACTAGATCTCCAAGGTCCCTTCCTGCTCTATTCTATTCCTGCTGTAGATGAATCGTGCCTGGCCAAGGCAACTGCTGGCCCTTCCTGAGATCTCCTGAGACCTCTGTAATGCAGCAGATGGCCTTGCAAAGGGCCAGCTTCAGCAGGAGGAAGAAGATGGTGAAGGCCAGCTGAGGGTGGCAGCAGAGCAGAGGATGGCCAAATGGGCAGATATGGCGGGGGGGTGTGTGTGAGGAGATAAGTGGGTGAGGTTGTTAAAGTATCTTCTGCACTCACATGGGCTGCCAAGTACCTGATTTTAATTACATGATTGTGGGGTCACTGCTATGGCTGTAATTTCAGGATTGGCCACAACTAATTCATTGATGATTGTCCTCACTGTCAGGAATAGTCATGAAACAAATAGTCATTAAGTGAGGACTGCCTATAAATGTTTTGCTTTTGGAAGCTGACAGAACTACGCGCACACTTATCAAATGATACCATTGTGTAACTTCTTGATTATAAATCTGGCAGGATTAAAGCATGACCTTTGTTATGTGCATTTTTGGAATGCTAAGTTCATCACCAGAAAAATAACATGGGACATTTTTAAAGGTGTCTTGATGGAATGTGAATATATTTTTTTAAAAATTATGACATCTGTTAAGGTATCGTCAACTGAAGCAACAATGGGAAATGAAGTCTGAAGAAGCTGACCTGTTACAAACTAAGTTACAACAAAGTACTTATCACAAGCATCAGGAAGAGCTGGATACCCTGAAAAAAACCATCGGTGAGAAGAGAACAATTGTTAATACTATAAAAAACATTACTGTCTTGAGGTTGCACCTATAGATTTTTCTTCAGGAAGAAAAGTTACTTTGAACCAGAAGCTTTTAAAACATTTTAAGCAAATAAATGAATCTAAATAAAATTTAACTACAGGTGGACCACAGTTAGGACCCGAGTTTCTGTTTTTAAGCAAGGCAGTTTTTAAGTTGAGTTGTTGCCCAATTTTGCGACCTTTATTGCCACTGTGGTTAAGCAAATCACTGCAGTTATTCAATGAATCATGAGGTCATTAAGCAAATCCAGCTTCCCCCCCCCGCCCCCCCAAGCTTTCTTCTTGGAAGCTGGCCCGGAAGGTTGCAAATGGAAATCACATGACCACAGGACTCTGCAACCATTGTAAATACATGCCGGTTACCAAAGTGCCCAAAATTTTGATTATATGACTGGAGATGCTACATCAGTTTGTAAACCTGAGGACAGGTTGTAAGTCGCTTTTTTTCAACGCCACTGTAAGTTTAAACGGCCACCAAACAGATAGTTGTAAGTCGAGGGCTACCTGTATCTTCACTGTTTTTTTGTCATGTCATTTTCTTGGTACCATAGCCTTATTTTCCCTCAGTGGAGATTAATTTAAGGCAGTGATGATGAACCTATGACTCATGTGTCACAAGGTGACACATCATGACATTTTGGGCAACAGGCCAGTGTTCAGCCACACCTGACAAAACTATTCTCAAAAGCACACCCCATTCTCATGTGTTTTTTTTTTTCTTCCCAGAGACTGGAGTTTGCGCGAGAATGTGTTGTGTTCTTGTGTGGCTTCCTGAGCCACTGAAAAATGTGTGACAATAGGGCGTGCTGTCTTCCTTGCTTTTTCTTCAGCCCAGATCCGTTAACCATTTTTTTCCCATATAAGAGTTATTCTAACAAATACAACTAGCGATTGTTGTGCTGGAAAAAAATAAAAATTCGGTCCCAAATAAAAAAAAAGCCATAATGAAAATTATTTGAAAATATTAATGATGAAATTGGCCTATTATTTTAGATAGAATAGTTAATATTTAGGGTTTTGTTTTACATTTCGTGAGGTGATATTTTGCTTTCTGCTATATAGCTTTTCTATTTAAAAGCTACAATCAAAACTCTTCTGTTTTTAGAGGAAAGTGAGGAGACGCTAAAGAAAACAAAAGAAGTACAAAAAAAGGCTGAGGAAAAACTGAAAGTGCTGGAAAATAAAATGAAAAATGCTGAAGCGGAAAGGGAGAAAGAACTGAAGAATGCCCAGCAGAAACTAGACGGAGCCAAGAAAAAGGCCGATGCTTCCACCAAGAAGATGAAGGAAAAGAAACAGGTAAAAATGCCACCATAAGGCCAGCTTAGAAAAGAAATAGACTCAACTGGTAAATAGATTCCTTTTTTAAAAAAAATGGTCTATGTGTGCTCAAGTTTCTGAAAACATTTATACTGAAGAAAGAGCAGCTCTGTTTGGTACTTTATGTCATCTCTTGAAATGTAACAGAATAACAGTTGGAAGGGACCTTGGAGGTCGTCTAGTCCAACCCCCTGCTCAAGCAGGAGACCCTATACCATTGCAGACAGATGGCTGTCTTAAAAACCTCCAGTGTTGAAGCACCCACAACTTCTGGAGGCAAGTTGTTCCACTGATTAATTGTTCTATAATATAACAGCTAAGATTATTTAAATATTACCGTGTTTCCCCGAGAGTAAGGCCTACCCTGAAAATAAGCCCCAGCTTGATTTTTGGGGGTGGGCCTAACATCCCTACCCCAAAAATATGCCCTAGTTTTGGGGCAAGGCACACACCTAAAAATCAAGCAAGGCGGGGGTGGAGCGCCCCACGCGCCCTGCACCTACTTACCTTGCAGCCAGGCCTTTCCTTGCTGGCCCACTTCTTCTGCGACGTCTTTTGCAGCCAGGCCTGCATTTCTCAGTCATAGGCCTTTCTGGAAGGCCACTTAGAGGCTTGCTTGGGGCTCTTTATATCAGCTTGTTCTGTCTTGCACATAATTTACAATCTGTATTTAATTCGGGCGTTATGCTGACAAACAATGGATTTATACCTCACATGAGAAAGTTTATCTTAAAACTAAGCTTCACATCCCTTCTAGTAAAAAAGGATTCCATACGCAGATTATGTATTAATGTGGTTGTTGTAATGAGAAGGAAGTTGATGATGATCTGTACTAAGCACATTGGGCTACAAGCATATTCCACAATTTTCGATCTACAGCTACAGTCTCTGCATCCTTCCATTTAAGGTTGATATTTTTCAGATCTTCCTGAAATGTTTGGCGCCAGGTTTTTTTTGGGCCTTCCTCTTTTTCTCCAACCATCTGGCGGTATCCAATTGATTGAGGTCTTTGCTGGATGTTGCTCACTCATGCGGAGCACATGTCCAGCAAAGTACATTCTTCGTTCTGTCACTATCTCAGAGAGTTTTTGGGAATTATTCCTTTGTAGAATTTTCTCGTTTGTGACATGGTCCTGTTATGAAATAGGAAGAATCCTTCTGAAGCAACGGAACAAGAAACAGAAACTACAAGTAAAGTCCTGCATTAATGTAACAAAATGTAATTTCTCCCTGAGATCCAAATTTATACTATACCATACAATTAGCTTGAATAAATAGTATGTATGCAGCTCTAACCTTTAAATGCTAATTCAGACATTCCGTTGTACTCGGCAGGACTCACTCTCATGTTAGCGTGAATAAGATTATAATGTTAATATGTGCATTATATTTTTTAGGAGGTTGAAGCACTTGTTTTGGAACTTCAAGAGCTAAAACAGGAAGCAGCCTCCTATGACCAACAGATGGAGGCTGTGAATGAGGCTATTAAATCAA
This sequence comes from Azemiops feae, assembly GCA_023970755.1. Lineage (NCBI taxonomy): Eukaryota > Metazoa > Chordata > Lepidosauria > Squamata > Viperidae > Azemiops > Azemiops feae. The sequence continues at coordinate 2,625,695 of JALGBA010000035.1, forward strand.
TCCAAGAACAAATTGAGACCATATCAGCTGAGGTAGCCAAAAATAAGGTTAGTCTTATTCTGAACTATTAAAATAAATACTGAATATACGTATTTATTTTTATCTCACCTTTATCGCGAACTCAGCCCTGTGAGGTGGGTTGGACTGAGAGAGGATGACTGGCCCAAGATCATTCAGTCAGTTTTCATGCCTAAAGCGGGATTAGAATTCATATCTCTTGATTTCTAGCCTGATGCCTTAACCAGTAGTCCAAACTGGCTCTTAGCCAAATATGCCTTACGTAGCACATGCAACTATTTTTTGGGAGTTTTTAGGATATTAAATGCTTCTAGTCTTTCATGGTGAACAACTCATTGTGCCCTAAGTATCCTGTTGGCAAATCTTACTGTACTTATTAGAAATTGGCCTATATTTTATATATGGCACTGAGTATACAACTAGAGCGCCAGGTCTTGCCCTCTAAATGGGCCTACCACAGAACCTCCAACTAGCTAATCCAATTTCTTGCAGTCTTTTAGATTTAGCAATAGCAACAGCACTTAGACTTGTATACCGCTTTACAGTGCTTTACAGCCCTCTCTAAGCGGTTTACAGCAGATGTCCCCAACCTTTAGGGCACCAGGGACCGGTTCCATGGTCAGAGGTTTTTCCATGGACTGGAGGGTGTGTGGTTTTGTGTGCTGCCTGCATCCCGTGGATGGGGCTTTGCTTGTTTATGCGGCCCGGTTGCTGGCATGCCGTGGCCCGGTACTGGTCCACGGACCGAGGGTTGGGGACCCCTGATTTACAGAATCAGCATATTGCCCCCAACAATCTGAGTCTTCATTTTATCCACCTCGGAAGGATGGAAGGCTGAGTCAACCTTGAGATATTCAGAATTGAACTGGCAGTTGGCAGAATTAGCCTGCAGTACTGCATTCTAGCCACTGGGCCACCACTGCTTTTTAAACCTATTGACCTATTCTTTAGTTTAATAGTAATATGACTGGAGAGATTTTTGTTATATCTGCTCTTCAGGAATCTGTGAAGAAAGCGCAAGAAGAACTGGCAAAGCAAAAAGCAATGGTGCTAGCTCAAGATAAAGCAATTAAAGGCAAATCTGCAGAGGCCGTAAAATATAAAGAGCAGAATAATGAATCACAGCTTAAAATTAAAGAGCTAGAACACAACATCAGTAAACACAAGCGGGAGGCTTTGGATGCTTCAGCAAAAGTAAGTTAATGTTACATCTATTTCTCTACCAAAGATTACCGTTCCTAATGTTAATATTTCATGTCAATAGAAACCTGCCTCTCAAATAGTTCAAAGCATATCCCAAAACTACAGTATAAAACAAGGTATACATTGCTGTTCCTCACAATCTTGGCTTTGGCCACTAAAACTCTTGCAATAGTTTCCACCATATTATGGTGCAATTTTTAATTATGACTGAAAGGAATATTTTCTTTAATACACGAGGAGAAATTTTATATTAATTGTGTTCAATTTCATTATAGTTAGATCTAAATGCAGGACCGCCTCCCACACCAGAATGGACTTCCTTGTATGGAGCTTAACTGCCAAAGTGTATTTCTTGACTTGAAATTGTTTTTACCTTCATGTGGTTATCTGACTGGGAAATACCTGTAATTGTGTAGTCAAATCAGTGAACCCTCCATTTATGGAGGCAGATAAAATTCCAAACACAAACTGAGTCTGAGGAATTGCATCTTTATTACCTTGGAAAGATGTTGTTGCCTAGATGTGCACAAAATATTGCACTGGATGTTGTTAACCTCCAAATGGGCTGTTTCAGTGGGTCTCAGTATGTATGCTTTAAGGCAGGGGTCTTCAAACTTGGCCCTTTTATGACTTGTGGACTTCAAGTCCCAGAATTCCTTAGCCAGGCACGCTGGCTGAGGAATTCTGGGAGTTGAAGTCCACAAGTCATAAAAGGGCCAAGTTTGAAGACCCCTGCTTTAAGGTGAAGTCTGGAGCTTCTGGCTGATTCGGTGACTGGAACATTCAGAATGGCCTGTTTCAAGGCCAGAATGACATCTTTTTAAACCCCTAATGCTGCTCCCATATTTTTCCTACTTTCAGGAAGATGCCGTGATAGGTGCACGGGGCATCCAACAAAGAGCATCTGGTTTTATGGCACAACTCACATTGCTCATATTAGTATGATGCAGAACGATATTTTCTTCAAAACAGGCAAATAGAGAAAGGGATACAAAATCCAGTTGCTTTTTAATTATTTCAGCTCCCAAGAAAGTTTCAGCAGGAATAGTGAAAGTAAAATGATGTGGAGCCTTGATTGGTGTGCTCCACCCTGCAATCCATAGGTTTCCATGCTGGTAACATGGCAGTTGATTTGTGCATTGATCTGCATTTGCAAATGCTTTCTGCTTGTCCCTTTATGTGTATTGGCAGGTGGCTAAAATGCTTGCAGACTATGAATGGATATCTTCAGAGAAACATCTTTTTGGCCAGCCAAACACGGCTTATGATTTCAAAACCAATAATCCAAAGGAAGCTGGTCAGAGGCTTCAGAAACTGCAGGAGAAGAAGGAGAAGCTGGGCAGGAATGTCAACATGAGAGCCATGAATATGCTTTCAGAAGCTGAAGAAAGAGTTGAGTTGCTCTTATTTCACGCCCCACCTTACGCCTTCGTGCTGCCATAAACAACGGTCTTTTCAATTTAGTGTTCTCCAAATTTGGGCAACTAGTTCCACGCTCCCCAAATGGCATATAGTAGATGTCATAGATATTTGGAGAGTCCCATGTTGGAGAAGATTTGTGTATCATTTCTGACATTGCTCTCAATAATGTGAAAGTTAACATGTTTTTTGTTCCTTTGGCAACCTAGGTAGTCTTTGCACATGCAATTCATCGTTCTATTGTTGCTGAAGAAGCCACAAAGTGCTATCTGGGCAATTTCAGCAAAAATCACTTTGTTTGTTTGAAACCTATTGAAATTTCTTAACAGAAGAATAGGCATTCATCAGTAATCCTGTCAGTGAATGCTTATGCAAACCTCAGTTCTAAATATCAAATATTCAACAACAATAGAGGCTCAGAACATTAAGAAGCCTGGTCTCAGAATGCACTGATGAAATTTACATGAAATTAATTTCAGCTCAAATAATAAATCAATGGCAGCTGGATAGGCATTTACAAAGAAAGGTGTTCTCTGATTAGATAACAGTGCTGTCAAGGAAGACTGACAGATCTTTTTTTCCTAGATTAGTCAAAAACAGTTCCTTGCACATCATTAGCCTGGCTATTCTGTGCCTAATCCCGATGCCCTTTTCTTGTGCAGTACAATGACTTGATGAAGAAGAAGAGAATTGTTGAGAATGATAAATCTAAAATTCTTGCAACAATTATGGAGCTTGACCAAAAGAAAAACGAAGCTTTAAATATTGCATGGAAAAAAGTAAGTCTCTATGCTTCCTAGTCAAAGATTTTACAACAGACTCAAGATCATACTTTATTTCATTCTTTAAGGAATTAATTAGGATGTACCACTCTGATAATTATCATCCCACCTACCATGCCCAAAGGTCCAGTCAAAGAAATGTGGGTGAACAAGGGATCATCATCTACCAAATTCCTTAAGTGTATTACATGGTGCCTGCTAATGCAGGAATATACATTTGGGTGGCTAGTGGCCTCATTCTGACTAATCGTTGATGTGCTGGAACTGCATTCCAAAAAGTCGGAGAGATCAGGACCAAAATTAGATGTGATTTCATTTTAGTTAAAACTAGGTACAGTTAAAATATTTATTCTCCCAAGTTTTTCATAAGGGGGACATCACTTTTGGAATGGCTGTAGGGATCATTCACATGAACTCAAATTGAACATCTCTGCTAGTGGGTTCAACTCCTCCTAAACACACACAAATCCAATTTGGAGGAATAATTTAAGAACTCCCTGGAGCATATTTAGGCCTATTTGGGAAGCAGAAATTAATTCACATAATGTTGGTAGGCTAAAATGGGCTACATTTTGAATCGGGGTGGATTTCATGATATACCTTGGATACAAATTAATTTCTCTAATGACAAAGAATTGTTCAATTTACTAGGTAAATGAAGACTTTGGATCCATTTTCTCCACACTTCTGCCAGGGGCCAATGCTATGCTGTCGCCTCCTGAAGGGCAGACAGTCCTTGATGGGTTGGAGTTTAAAGTTGCCCTGGGGAACACTTGGAAGGAGAATTTAACTGAATTAAGTGGAGGCCAAAGGTTAGTACTTTTTTTTTGAAGCGCAAACAAAGTAAGACAACTCAGGCTTGAAGTTTTTCTTTTTAATTCTTGTAGCATTTCTCCAAAAGTGTACAAAGATCATGGGTAGTTTGAGTGCAACAAATATAAAATGCCTATGTCCAGAGAAAGAACTAAAGTGTTTGGAGGAGGATTACTTCCAAGCAGATAGTGGGTACCTGAACCGTAATATACTATTGGTCGAAGGTCTTCAGGATTGAATGACATGTAAATGAAGTAAAAGAAATAAAATGGAAACTTTTCTGTCTTTAGCTACACTGTGGAACTTGCTGTTTTGACAGATGCTTTAAGTCTAATGTTTATTCCTGGAAGAATATACATTTATTCACAATATGAATTCCAGCTTCAAACTGTGCCTCATACTCTGTAAATTTCTGGGTAACCTTGAACATTTAAAAAACAACAACACGTTTTTCTACACCTTTTGTGTTACAGTGACAAAGAAACTGCGAATGTCACCAGGGTTATACTGTACATTCAGACTAAGATGAAATAAATTTATTCTGCATACAAAGAGGGACGGGAGCAAAAGCTCAAAGGAGAAATTAAAAAAAAAAATAGATTCTTATCAAGAGCCCAGCTTGATAGATATAACGTAAAAAGAATTATTCTTAAAATTGTTATAAGTATTTTGTTTCAAGAAATTATACTGATTAAAAAAACAAGACATTTTCTTTGATGGTAGCATTCTGATGGGATTTTTTTTTTGTATGGTTCTTTTTAAAAAAAATATATTTTAGATCCCTTGTAGCTTTGTCCTTAATTTTGGCCATGCTTCTCTTCAAACCTGCTCCAATTTACATCTTGGATGAAGTGGATGCAGCCCTTGATCTTTCTCATACTCAGAATATTGGGCAAATGCTTCGGACCCATTTCAGACACTCTCAGGTAATAAGTTAACAACAATTTACCAAAAGTATATTCTGCACTAATTTTTGAAACTTCTCTTTTCTCTATTTACCACAGAGAAACAAACATTTGCTCCTGAATTAATTTTCTCTGTTTTACAGGCAAACGGCTCATATGTCTTTGCTCCAGAACTGAATCCCTCATTCTCCTACGGTTGTCATTCATATAAGACAAATGCATTTTTTTCTATTCTCAGCCTCTGAAGGTCTGCCACTGCGGTACTATATAGTACATGGGCAAAAGAGGAGAAAATGAGTCCATTTTGTGTGAAGATACAATTTGCATAAGATATATTTCATTTTAGTTGCTATAAGTCATCTTATAATTTATTATATTTTTATTTCTCAGAGTTTAGTTATGGGGTCAAATCTAATTGGAACTTGAATGGGAGACCACCAGGAAATCTCAACCCTGTAGACTAGGCTGAAGAGTCAAAAAAAGTGCTAAAGTAGCAAACCAGTTTCATATTGTTGTAAAGAAGACTACATGGATATGTCCATGGAATCACTGGGAGTGCCTATTTTGAAAGGGTCTCTGCCTTTAATTTAGTGGGTCATTTGTCAGCATCTACAGGTAGACCTCAATGATGCTAATTGGGACCAGAATTTTCAGTGGTCACAAACACGATGCCATGTGTCTGCACCGCTTAGCAACACAGTCCTACCATCATTAAGCAAGGACCTCACGAATTAAGTGAGAACCTCATGTGACCAAATTCCTGCCACCTTCCCCAATGACTTAGCTTATTGGAAAGACAGCAGGGAAGATTGCAAATTGTGATCACATGACTGGGGGGGTACAGAGATGGGCAGAATCTCGACAACCAGTTGTAAATACCATTCATTGTCATCACAATTTCAGTTGCTGAACAAATTATTAAACGAGGACCATCTACACAGTTACACTTTGTTGTCTCTGCTTTTTTAATGCATTCTTTTACATGGTACATAGAGGCATAGGTATCTTTCTCTTGGTATCATGCCATATTCTGGCTATTTTACTTCAGCAGTTGGAAGTATTCGTTTCTAATATCCCAAATAAAAAATTAGTTATGTTTCTTAAAGAGACTTTTTTTTTCAAAATAGCTTACCTTTCTGTTGCATAGTCCCTGGATACTTCCAGAGTTGTGAACTATTTAAAAACTTTTTTTTAAAATCAGGGGCTCAAAAAGATAACATTTTTGAGAGTGTTTCAAACTCTGCAAGTATAAACACAAATAATTTAAATATATGCATGAGACATGCATCATTTAAGCATCTTGTTTGTTCTCACATGCTGTGGTGGTTCCCAGCCTGGATAAAATTTGTACATTAACATTTTGATAACATAGTTATTTTGACTTTTTTATCTGCTTCTAATCTAGTACCCAGATAAAATGATTTTTTTTATTGCTCCAAATCCAAGAGTTTGAAAATGCTATGTTCACCTGAAAGCCTAGTTTAATAGTTTTAACATGATTTTTCTGTTCTTTCTTCTAGTTTATTGTGGTTTCATTGAAGGACGGTATGTTCAACAATGCAAATGTATTGTACAAGACCAAATTTTTGGATGGTGTTTCTACTGTGGCACGATATACACAGGCTCAGAATGGACAGAGCGGAGCTGCACAACAAAGAAGCGATAAACTAAACAAGAAAGAAAAGAGACCGAAAATACCAGTGGATATTTGAAAAATGTTTGCAGCTTGGCAGTTTGCCTACATTTTTAAAAAGAAAATGGGATGCAATTAAAATATAGAAATGCCTCTTCCTTAGCATAGCAAAAATCCATCTCTATAGAGTACCAAGATTCTCTGCACTCACCAGCTTGAGATACAGAAGGGTTAATCCGTGTTGCTATTTTTCTTAATTTAGATTAGAAAGATTTTAAAAGACTTGTAAATATCTCTTCTATTTTTTTTTATTACAAAAAAGCTTGCATTTGTTTGAGAAACAAAATCACACCCATAAAAGTTACCTGTTTCCATAAAGCAAACTACTTACTGGCCAATATAAACCATATAAAAATAAATAATACATAATCAGAAGACTATAAAATCGTGTACTAGTATGTAACATTGTCTGACTTCCAAGCTCTGTGCTCGTTTTAAATTTAAATGTGTGATTTTGTATAGCAGCAAAATCTGTCATTATATATTTGTATTAGTAATAAAATCCTCTCAGATACTGCCTTTATTTGCTGTTGGATTTCCTTAGTTTTATTTACTAGAGGAACTTAAAAGTAGATTGCTGTGTGAGCAAGATACGTTAGTGGTTTACCTGAAGCCTTTTTAATTATTATCTCAGAGTTGGAGGTCCCAAACTAATAGAAAAGTGGGACCTTTTGGAAAGCAGGAAATGGTTGAAGGGAAGAAGGGAAGGCTACTTTAACTGTAACTTTTGCCCATGTGAATGAATAAATGAATGAGGCCGAAGTGCATTGCATGCTGGGAAGGCAAGAGAGTGAAGAGCTGAGTCTTCATTTGAAACATGTTTCATGTCAGACTGATTATCCTCACAGCCGTTTTGTGGGGATCTGATCCACTCACATTTACCAGTAGAAAATAGGAGATCCCCGATTTTAGACTAAAAATGTTTAACTGTTCATATCTTAAGTTTTATATGGACAGTTTGAGTGGGCAGTGCTTGTGAAACAGGCCACCTTTCTTTTGGAGAAGAAAAAAAGTCACCGATTTTATGTGGCCTTAATGACTCACCAAGAATTGGTATTAAATGGTGGGACAGTTTATCACCTTTGACTAATGTAGCAAATCCTGTATTTCATATTGGCTGAGTTGATATGCATAACTTGTGTTATGGTTTATTCAATCCAAATTTAGATATTTAGTAGTATACGTATGTGTAACATGCTGGTCTAAAACTGGTTAGCATGATCTCAAGTTCAGCACATCATTTTTAGTCTATAATAGGGGCCTTTTAGGAATTTGTGGATTCTGGTACATTTTCCTGGAGTAATGATGCATTTAATCTTTTATTAGGTGAATTAAATGGAACTCTAATTCTGTTCATAGCAGCCACTATCTTAACAATTAATCAAAAGTTTTGAGGATAAAATTATTTTTCAGTTTTACACTGTCCGCCTTGCCCTGGTCCTCACTTGAGAGAATGGAGTCAAACCCATCAGCTTCTTTTAAAGTTATTACAGATAACGCTTTAGACTACAAAGCAACAACTTAAAATTATATAAAGCCATTTTTTTAATACCCAATGATAATATGAGTTTGCATTGGGGGAACCTTCATAAATAGGTTTTCCAGCATTATGGACTTCTCAAAGGAGTTAGGTTTTTGCCTTGATTGTTCACATGTAAGCAACTCATTTTCAACTCCTACCTGAGGTAGGACAAGAAGCAATGGCTGGAAGTTTGTCAGGAAAATCCAACGTGGAACTAAGGAGGAATTTCCTGACAGAACAATTAATGCACGGGTGTCAAGCTCGATTGCGTCACGTGATGTATTCAGACATATTGCGACGTTTTTTGCCTTTGCGGAGGTGGGGTGGGCGTGGCCTGCGTGTGATGCATCCGGCCCATGGGCCGCTGACACCCCAGAATTAATGGAACAGCTTGCCTCCCTGAACCGTGGGTACTGCAACACGAAGTTTTAAAGCAAAAATTGGACTAACGTTTGTCCAGGATGGCATAAGGACTCCTGCCTTGGGCAGGGAATTAGACAAGCTCCCTTTCAATCCTCTGATTCTATGATTCCAAAATCAACCTTTCTCACGAGCTACCTATATGTAATTAAAAATATTTTAAATGCAAGCAAGAATTAATACAGCCTTTGGCATTCACAAGAAAGAAATCAAGGGATAATTGGACTGGCAGGAACTGGGCTGTAAAGACCACGAAGAGACACCACATAATCCTTAAAATGGAAATCTGATGTAAGAGGAACAGTTCAGCAAAGTAGAGATAATCCACTCTGTAGGCTCTTCCAGCAACAGAATTACCAATTATTCCAAGAATGCTCATGTTCCTTTTATTTATTTATTTAATGTTTCTCCTTATCCAGGAAAAAGTTTTTAGTCAATTCATGTACATACTCAACATCCAGATACAAAAATTCAATGCACTGAATTTAATGAAGATCTTGCGACATTAGAAATCTTTCAACATAAAACAGTTTTGTAAAGTCAGCAGGGGTATTATAGTGTCAAATTTTCACACTTTAATCCAGGTATACAAAGCAGCATTATATAACAGCACAGATGCCCGTATTTGGGCAACAGTGTTTTATAGTGCAATTGTTTTCAGAGGAAACTCCAAAGGCCACTTTTCCCTTTTCAAGTTTACAAATTTAACAAGGGACAAGTACCTAGCCTCTAAATAAAATAAGTTGGTTTCTCAGAGAGGCAGGTTTTTTTGTTAATAAATTTGGAAGAGGGAAAACAAATCTCAAACTTATTTAAAATTATACTTTTAGCTAATCCCCCCCCCCCGCCCCGGTCTTCAGCATAAACAACATTTTCACTTGGAAACGTCTGGCACAGCAGCTGCTGCAAACTTGGACTACTTTAGATTTCTCAATATTGAAGTTCTTGCTTGAAAAGTCGAGACTTAGCACTTTTACAATTGTCATGGCTTCTATAAAACACTCGAGGAAAAAAGGCAACAATTGACATTCCTGCTTAGTACAAAAAAAAAAAAAAGCTGCTGCTGAACAACAGAATCACACAGATCTTGTACCTACATTCAGTGTTATGGTTCTGCCTGGCAAAGTCAATAGGAAGCTGCCTTCTATGACACATCAAATTCTTTTAAACCAGTTTATGGTACTTTACCATTTTTTAATTACAGGAATTAGAGAAGGCTAATTTAAAAAAAAAAAAAAAAAAGGCAGTCCAATGATATAAACAATTCCTTTGCTTATTTCAAATTCTTAACGTATTCCAGCAGCCCTAAAAACATGATGGGACATCAAGAATGGGATCCCACTGTCCTTCTTGAGGTAACATGAATATGAGAAGAGAGTTAATTTATGCTTTTGAATGTCTGGGCAGCAGCATGCAACAATCTTCTAGATTCCTTTTCCTGAAACCTACTGCATTTTTGAAGAGAGAAGGTATCACCCCAACCAAAGCTGGCAAAGAAGAAAGATTGGGACACAGCAGCATTCCCTATTTTAACTCCAGAGAAAGCAAACCTGTCGGGGACTGAGAAGCCTTCATATCCGAGAATCAAAGTTTCTCTAATTCTACTCAGAACATACACCTTGTTCATTTCCATCTATAGTATAATACAGCACAAAAGCACTCCCTCCCAAAAGTAAGAATTTCTGAATTTTTACTGGAAAAATCATTCCAAGCTCAGATATGGGGTATTAGGATGCAAATCTTAAGACAATTATGAAGTTGCAGTGATTGTGTCAGCTCTTACATCTGTATAATAATTGTTAATGCAACAATCAAGATGTATATAGATAACAATTTTGAGAATTTTAAAAATCTCAAAATATTGGTTAATAAACTAACCCAGCGGCCCCCAACCTTTTGGGCACCAGGGACCGGTTCCATGGAGTGTTTTTTTCCCGCAGACCAGAGGGGGAGTGGTTTTGCATGCTGCCTGCATCCCATGCATGGTGCTGTTTGTGCAGCCCGGTTGCTGGCATGCCGTGGCCCAGTGCTGGTCCACGGACCAGGAGTTGGGGACCGCTGAACTAACCCATCTGAAGGTTCCTGGGTAGCTTCAAAACTCACTGATGGTCTGGCCTAATCTCAAATACTACAGGAGTAGACCCCAAGTATATAGTTTACTTCAGAGGTCAGTTTTGTACGTTCCAAAATTCCTACATAGAATATATAAGAATTTCCATATAGAAATCAAGACGTCCTACATCTAGTTCTTCAAAGCCCACAATTTATTTAGCATGAAAAATCTATCAGTAATATATTGATTCTTACATAATACTTTCTCTTATCTGTTTCAATATAACTCTACAAACCTTGCAGAAAACCGATTGTGATGTTATCCAATTTCACTAAGAAATTTTATTAAAATTGGAGCTTTTTAGACAATTGCAAGAACAGAGTTGACAACATTTTTACTCTGATGCATGCAGTGTCAAAACGTACAGCAAAAATCAAAAGTACTTTCTAGAAAGAAGATGCAAACGCTGGGACTGAGGCTAATAATGTTTTAGCAGCATATTATTTTATTTAACAATATTTCCCAAAATAAGTAAGTGGTTATTGTTGTGAGAGGGTTAATTCAACTATGAATTCTTCCTTGGAAAATGTAGAAAATTCTTTAAAAACATACCTTATGTAAGGTCTTACAAACCTAACTGCTCTATTCACCCTTATATCCAGACAATTAAAGTGCTTTCTTGTGTGCATTTCTGTCCAGGAGAAGTCACATCTTTTAATGTGGGAAGGCATAGGTTTTTCCAAATCTTATATACTGTTTATATGAGATGAAGTGATATTTATGGTCCAAAGCAACCAACACTGACTAGTGGCATTCCAAAAACAGAGGCTAACTGAGACCCTTTAAGGGAGGCACGTCCAACCCTCGGCCCATGGGCCATATGTAGCCCCACATAGCTAATATTGCGGCCCACAAGGTCTTAAACTTTCAAAGGAAGTTTGTTATTTTTATACATGAACTATATTTTATATGCAGCCCAAGACAATTTCAACGCTAAAAGGTTAGACACCCATGCTTTAAGGTAGGGCTACACGGTTTGGGATACAAAATCCAGGTACTCACTAGCTGCAATAAAAATATATACAAAACTCTTACTCTTTGCTGCCCTCTAATATTTTTGGCAAATTTGCTTTTTTGTACTATTATTAGTAATGATACCAATTATAATACTGCCATCATGACATAATACTGGAAGTTGGCCCACATGAAATCCACAAAAAGTTTGCTCTCTGGTGTTTTGCTATGGTTTTCATTCATTAGATGTATACAATAAGGGCCATTTTTGTGTAAACTAAAGATTCCCCAAATCTAACTCACAAACAAGGTGCTTTTTCACAAACGGAGAATTTCAAAAAATATCCTTTATGTAGCTTGGGTATTTTTTGCTTAATACTTTCAAGGCTTGCATTTTAAGTAAACTGCTTCATAGGTTGTTACTGTTGCTTTTAAGAAAAAAAGGAAATAATGGGGAAGAGAATCAAGGTGTTCTTTATTTCAGCCAGGGAATTTATGCATGCTACAAAAAATCATCTTTACTTTTCCTCTATGCAATTTGGAGCTCATTGCACTTTTTTTTTTTTTTTTGCTTGCTTTGTTTCACATGGCACTTGATTGGTATCCAATTCAATCAAGGTTTTCTAAAGTTTTCTTTAATAAAGATGCTTTTTCTTGTAGTTCAGGCCTACTGTCCAAAGTCAATGCTGTTAAAGAGCCAATGAGGACTTCTCTACTTTCAGTGCTCAGGCTTTCCCACTGTTTGGATTCTACACAAGAAAAGGGAAAAGAAGGAATATCGTCATCCACCTTTCCAGTTGCATTTTCAGCTAACAGCTCTTAGAATGGATTATAATAATTAAAATACAATTTTAATCACTAACATGCTCATATCTCTTGATAATGGTGAAAAGAGAAGTTGATCTAAGCGTTCCCCCCCCCCATCAAATTTCAACTGATGGGAAATCCTCTCTGAATAATGCAACATCGCTCTGTCTAATAGTGATGAAAATAACAGCATATAATTTTTTTGATGTTCGATAACCCGTTGTAGGACAACTTCGGCTATTTTGTAGAATTACAAATTGAAATAAAAACTACAATAATTAAAAACTTGTGTTAATATTTTATCCATTTAGAGTACATGGAATCAATCAGAATTTTGGATGTAAAGGATGTAATGGAAAACAAACTTGCATTAAAATATACATTCAAACACACATATTAAAATATAGATTCAATAATTAAATCATAAGAATCGTGTTCTTTTCCTAATTATAGGCATAAAAAATCTATGTGAAATAAAATGTTGGAAGAATGTTGAGGCATAAAGAAAATACTCCTTTAATATTTACTCTTCTTTTTCTTAATGAATCAAAATTATTATCTCCTTAGATGACTTAAGTTCCATACAGCATTTGAATAGAGATGTGTAAAATATTTATAAGAGCCGGGTGGCACAGTGATTAGAATGCAGTATTGCAGGCTAATTCTGCCAACTGCCAGCAGTTCGATTCTCACAGGCTCAAGGTCGACTCAGCTTTCCATCCTTCCAAGGTCGGTAAAATGAGGACCCAGATTGTTGATGGCAATATGCTGATTCTGTAAACCACTTAGAGAGGGCTATAAAGCACTGTGAAGCAGTATATAAGCCTAAATGCTATTGCTATGCTTAGATCTCAGTCAGTTGTTTTTATTCTGGAACTTGTTTCTGCCAAACTGCACTTAATCCAAAATAGTTTGACTAAAATTTCTGAAACATGATCAACTTTTGTTTCAAGAGAAAACTTATTTTCCATTGTGTATATATATCCCTACTTTTGAACCATAGCCTCAGAATCAGGTTACACAATAACCTGGGTTATGCCCAAGCCCCCATCTAAAGGTTAGGGCAGCATGCCAAAACAAATTAATGACCAGAGAATCCCATTCAGGATTAGAATTAGGGCTAATAATACCTCGTCCAAAATGTAGAAATCCATTACATTTATAACGGTTAACAGATTTTGATTATTTTTGGCACTATACAAAGTATTACGATCGATTCTTGAAATGTTTGCTATTTTAAAAAATGCAAAGTTCATCTAGATCTTAAAGCAGTGGGCAAGCTGAACCAATTTTGCCATGTGGCATAGATTAGAAAGCCTACTCTCTTTCAAATTAATTTCTATGTTTTTTTTCTGATTGCAAATGTATCTGTGGTGTTCTAGATACAACTAAGGGTAATGGCAAATTTTGTATGTCCTGAATTTCTTTTTCAAAGTACAATACTATGTTTCTTCCCTATTGAAACTCTCCTATTAATTAAATTTTCTAACTTGGCCTCATCTCAAATATGCAAAACATATGCTTTTCAGAATATCAAATGTTTTTAAAAAATTAGTTGCAAAAAAATAATAAAAACAAGCATGATTATGTCAAGCAACTGATGTGCATCTTAAGTTACAAAACAGGAATCGGATTGGCCAAAATTGTTCTTTAAAACAAAATGGGACACAATCCTGTCCTCCAGCATTCAGCCTTTTGATTTAAGGAATCATCTTAATTTTCAGAACTGTAATTCTTACCTTCAAGTTTAGTGAGCAGCACCTCTATTACTGATAAAGCTTCAGTTCTTATGGAAGTGTAACTTTTATTCTCTAATGGAATAAGATTTACATTTAAAATGGTGAATACAAATTATGTGTATAACAACACAGTTTTATGCCAGAAATACTAACATGAAGAATTTATATAACTTGAGAGAGGCATACAATATCTCGATTTTTACTTTCTCCTAACCTCAATTCTATCATATATTTAATAATAATTGATTGCATTATTATTAAATAATATTGTTGAATTATTCTTCAAATAATGTTATTTGAACAATGACAAATAAATGGATTTTGGTTGGAAATGAACCTGCAAAGGTAAGTAACAGTTGCATGTCTAGATGATTTCCAATGACTGGCTTATACATTATCCACATAAAGTTAATAGTAATGTAGATGATCCTTCTGGTCTAAGTTATTCTGTGTGTTTTCATAATGTTTTGGGAACTATCCACCAAGGAGTAATTGGTGCTAGCTAAGACAAAAACGAAGTTTGACGTAATTTATAATTTACAGGTAATATGATTTAAGGTAAACATAAGTCATGTAATTTACTCTCTTTGTCTGCTCTCAATAATTCTCTTGTTTTTTCAGATTAATAATGATAAATTAGTACAGCGTTTGAAATCCCTAGGGGCTTTGCCCTAGCTTTTTGTAGGCTGCATGAAGCCCTGGGTTCTCAAATTATCAAATCTCTGTCCTAATATAAAAAAAAGGATAGCAGGTACATATAGTCCTCTGCATCATTAAAGTTTCTTTTTTTTAATAAAAAATATTCTCTTAGCAGTATCAAATGCTATATGGACAGAACCTTAAATCATATAACCTACCTCTTCATACTGTGTCATGGACCTCCCTACATATACAGGTAATCCTCAACCTAACGACCACAACTGAGCCCAAACTTTCTGTTGCTAAGCAAGAGAGTTAAGTGAATTTTGCCCCATTTTGCAACCTTTCTTGCCACAGTTGTTAAGTGAAAATGACTTCCCCACTGACTCTGCTTGTCAGAAGGTTGCAAAAAGGGGATCACATGACCCCAGGATACTGCAACCGTCATAAATATGAATCAGTTGCCAAGCGTCTGAATTTTGATCACGTGACCATAGGGACGCTGCAATCGTTATAAGTGTGAAAAACAGTTGTAAGTCACTTTTATCAGTGTGTCGTAACTTTGAATGGTCACTAAATGAACTGTTGTAAGTCGAGGGCTACCTGTAGGTAGAGAGCAAGGAATATGACCTTGAGAGGGATATGCAGGCTCCACTGCCAAGGCAACAAGATTAAAACAATTTTTAAACCTAGAGTGTAACATGTTTGATTTGTTTGGAAGTGTCTCAGACAAAGACCTTCCTGATTCTGAACTATAAGGAGGAGGAGGAGGTACTGCAAAATCAGATTTGCAAGATTCTGCTATTTAGCCATTCTCAATAAAAAAAATAAGTTACAGGATACTTAATTTCATGGCTCTGGTCTATCTAGTGCGCCTGACAATAAGTAAGACAGGGACAATCTTTCTCTCTTAAGTTAGAAAGTTGTGAAGAAGCAGAATGATGAAATTCCAAACTTTCTTACATCTATCCAATAAGCAGAGCATCCAAATAAGAAAACATCTTAAAGACACGATACGGATATACACAAATCCTGCTACGCTGGTCAAAGAAGCAGTCACAATGCTTGATCAGTCGGCTGTCACAATGAAATCTTTGGAAGATTCTATTTAGTTAAATTTAAGTTTCAAACAATAAATGTTATTAGAGAACAGGGCAATTTTAAAATCTTATCTGGTCATACAGGAACTGCTACTTGCAGCAAAAGCAAATAACCTTTCCACAAGCGAGTCAGGAAACATGAAAAGCGTGAAACAGTCCATTCTCTCCTTTGCTCATTAAACTTTAGAACGAGTGGACAAAGAAAGCACATGACTGAAAAGACATTTACCTAGTGAGTGAGTGATGGAGGAGCAGGTTTCCAACAATATTCTTGTCAAAGCCTCAGGGTCAGAGTGTTCTGCTTCAAACAATAATAATCTATCAAATGGAAGAACATAAGCATCATTCTTTTTCAAAGAGCACAGGGCCTTACTGTCTTAAAATTCCACCTGAGTGAGCTGCAATCACCAGAGGCCTTCCATGTGGCTATCGCAAACACCAAAGATGCTACATACTCAGCTATTTGGTGAGCCTTGTGGAACTTGAAATTTCAATCCCACATACACTGCTCTTTACTTAAAACATGCCAGTCAGGGGAAGCAGTTAGGGAGAAGAGGCAATGAGATCCACAAAGCTCGGGGAAAGGATTTTGAATCTCTCCATCTCCACATGCTACTGTTGAGGGGGGACTGAATGAACAAGAACAAGAGCAGCAGCTCCAGCACCCACAGAAAACTTACCCTTGGAAAAAAGCCTTCATGGCTTGGAGAACGCCGAGCTGTACTTTCCATGTACCAAGTCTCAGACGCTCACACATTAATCTGCACAGCTCTTGTCGATAGCAGCCTTTTTTTTTTTAAAAAAAAAAAGAGAGATCAAAATATAGACAATCTACACACTGACAATTCTCAATGCTTCGTTATAGGAGCCTCGGAAGATCTGATAAGGGCACTTGGGTTGTTAAAAGGGGGCAGAAGCCAGAATGACTTTCCTGTCAGAACTGCAATGTGTTCTGGTTGTTGTCTCTTCTTCTGACTTCCTTTTTTCTCAGTCCCTTATCCTTGCCACCCATCTATGTTCTGGAGGAAAATCTCCCAAATGAACCTTCATATTATTTTCCAAGCAGATTTACTGTTCCCAGGACCTTAAATAAATATAGCTTCAAAGAAAACTGAGGATCAGGAACAAAAGACAGGAACCTAAGAACAAAGGACAAAATCTGGCTTGTCCCTTGAAATATTCAGGTTCTAATCTTTCCCTTTTTGCTGCTTCCTTTCTGAAATTTAAAAAAAAAAAATGCTCACCCCACTTATTACCATGTTTATATTTAGGTTAAATCATAAGACATTATTTAAAAAAATATACAAAACAAAAGAACTGCAACAAAACCAAGAACCAATACAATGACATTGTTTCCTTCCTCTCCTATGAGCTCTTGCTATGAGCTTTGTTTGAAAGATAAAATAGTTCAAATTACTGGAATTAGACCTACACTGTGTTTCTGAGTTTTTAGGCCAGGCTTTGCCTAAGCTTTCAAAGGCACAGAGGAGGGCTTCAACTTGCAGTTCTTTCTCATTTTCGTTCTCATCCTCATCATCGTCCTGTGAAGAATTTGTTCCTACATTCCTAGGACAATTCTGCCGTGGAACCAGAGGGTGTGAAATTTGAAAGAGAAAGAGCAAGCAGAAGGAAAAAAAAAAAGATGATTTAGCTTTTATACTTCTTTTTTTACAAACATCCAGACAGCAATTCCATTAAATTATACTACATTTTGTTAGTAACAAAGCATTCAGAGTTAATATACCGAAATGTAAAACATTTTATTTACATGAAAGCTAACCACGGCATCTCTACTGTAGGAGACTAAACTTGCCAAATTTAATTAGCATACTGATAAAAATAATGATTTAAATCTGATAGCTGATGGCAGGGACCATTTCCTTAATCTCACAGTCCAGCCAAGAAGTCACTCTAGTCATACTTGCCTCAGAAAGAGACAGATCCCTAGGTAATGTATATTCACAGAATTTTAGGCTCTCAATTACCTTCACTGAAGAGAAAGTCAGTAAAGGAAATAAAAAGCTAGAAATCAATGTAGAAAAAAAAATAAACTTTTATGGAACTCTACTAAGATAAGAAGTGTCCCAAAAACCCTAACTGGATATTAACAAACTTGAAAACAGCTCTTCTGCCACAGGTGCATTAGCTGACATTTGTCCTCTCTTTATTAAGGATTTGCAACCCATTTGAAAGCAGCATCCTTCAAAGAGGGTGAGATATAAAGGGGTGATTCACTTGATTGTTCTCCAAAGAATAATACAGGATTGAGACCAAGTCTTCAGAAACAAGGAGTACAAATGCATTAGAAATTTCTGGCTTCTTCTAGCCAGCAGGCGATTTTGCGTGAGGTCTTTCTGCTATGTAGCAATAGCAATAGCACTTAGGCTGATATACTGCTTCACAGCCCTCTCTAAGCGGTTTACAGAGTCAGCATATTGCCCCCAACAATCTGGGTCCTCATTTTACCAACCTCAGAAGGATGGAAGACTGAGTCAACCCTGAGCCAGTCAGAATCGAACTGTTGGTGGTGGGCAGAGTCAGCCTGCAGTACGGCATTTTAACCACTGTGCCATATATCACCATAGCACCAGCTGGTAATGCTGTAAATTATTAGTATAAAAATTCTAAAGAGCTTGTTAGTTCTTCTTTGGTTGGACTGAATAGTAAGCTTTTTAAAAGCAAGAATGAGCAGCAAACGAAGTTATTTTTTTGCTTTGACCTCAGTGGGGAATCTTATTGGTTCAGCTTGAGATGTCCTCTCCTCTTTTCACAACACCCCAGTCAGACTTACAAGATTTTTATATGGATTACATAGAACAATTCACAGAACTAGCAAATCCAAAAATGTATTATTTTTTAGTGATGCTATTATTCAAATCCAAGGAGGGCTGAAAGATCACCTTCTTTATTACTGGAAAGTTTATGTCTGTCAGTTCCTGGAACCTATTTTCCTGTGTAGCCTTAAGCACATCAGCCGTACACCGGAGCGCTACAATCTTGTACCGTAGGTTTTCTTTACGGCATTCTTTCAGCATGGCCTGTACGACATCATCAACACTGGGCTGGTTGGGCAAAGGCTTGCGCAGTTCCACACTAAAATCAATAAAGGATGAACAGGACATGACTGATCTATTTGTCTCCTTGATATCACACCAAGCCTCTTAATTTAGCTCAACCTCTAAGTATATTCTCTTTCAAAATGTGCATATTCCTTTTGCTTTAGGTACTTAAAACCTATCATGTGGCTGTGTAGACAACTTGGCATTTTATTTTATTGTAAAATGCTTTGAATTTTTGAAAAAGCAGCTAATGAACACTGGAAATCATAGAGTTTGCATTTTCATTTTTCTCCTAATGAAGAAAAGCTTCTTCATATATCATTTATACCCATGCATACTCAGCAACTATATATATATATATATATATATTCCAATTCATATCCCAGAACTGCACCAGTTAAGCCCAAGTGAGAAGAAGCATTGATTTTTAACAACTAATATTTCCTTTGCTATAGCTTACGGGAGAAGTCCAAAAACCAGGAGAAATAATTTAATCAGCAGCAAAAAATCACTAGTATATTGGCATTGGGAGAAAAAAATGGGAAAGGATATGAAAGAATAACTAGAATGAAATATGCTGAAAACGTCTATGTCCACTATCACATAAACATGCAATGTTTTGTTTTGAATACCAGTGAAATAATCAAAACACACATCTACTGTGGAATTAGCAATGTATGTTGGGACACAACCTTGCAAAATATTTTATTGCAGCAGCTTTACTTGCAGACACAGCCCTGCAAAATTTAAGGAACATTTTAAAAATCAGGCAGATATGTTGTATGGGAGAATTTTTGGTGATTATCAGGAATTTTGAAGAAAAAATGAACATAGTAGAAAAGGAAACAGGTAAAAGAAGGAAGAAAAGTATGAGTCCTGTATGAAAAAGAAATTAGAAGACAGATTAAAAAACCCTTCCAAAAAATGGAAAATGGGCATATGGAAAGATGATTTTTGGAACAAGGTGCAAAGAATTATGTTAAGAGTGGTATGCGCATATATGGAATTATGTTAATGGGAAGTATGAAAAAACTGCTTGGTGGAATGACGTAAATGATGTGAAGAAGCAAATGATGAAAAATTGCATGTTAAAAGAAGAATTGCTGCAAAAATGAGAGAAATATAATTTACATAAAGAGAAAAAGAGTTGCAATGAGTAGTCAAAAAGATCAAGAAACAGAAAAGGTCAAAAGAGGCAGAAAAAAAATAGTGTTCATGGAAAAAGACTGTTTTGAAAGTAGTTGAAGAGGGGTAAGCTCCCCGAGAGAGTAAACAGAATTAAAAATTAAAGTGACGAAATGATTTGGGATGAAACTGATGTGAGAGAATGCTGGAAGAAATATTTTAAAAATCTGTATAAAAATAATTGTCAAATATCAAATAATGGAAATATGCATGAATGTTAGTATCCAAGAAAAAAAATGACAAAAAAGAAGTCATAAATGCTGTGAAAATGTTGAAAACGGATCAAGCTATAAGTGTAGATGATATAATTGAGAAGAGTTATAATTAGTTTTACCTGTGTGTGAAGGCTACTTTGGATTGGAATATTGCCATTACTACACCCATAAAAAAGGAAAGGTAGCAAGCAGAAACGCAGAAACGCCAGGAAATTAGTTTATAAAATGTGCTTGGGATGATTTCTGGCAGATTTTTTGACTAAAAGGCAATGAAAAATCTCACTGAGCAAAATCTGGGAAGTGCAATGTAGCTTTATGCTGGGTAGATTTTTGCTCTTTCAGCTCCACATTTGTAAAAAATATTTCATAATTAAGTCTTATTTACTCTATCGTATGTTTTCTCTAAATCAACAAACATACAGTTAGCATTATTTTTTACAAATTCCCCTGAAGAGCAAAGGGGAAAGAATTGCAAAAAAATAATGCTAACTGTATGTTTGTTGATTTAGAGAAAACATATGATGAAGTAAATATTATGAAATGTTTTTTTACAAATGTGGAGCTGAAACTTCATTGTTGAATGCGGTAAGAATAATATAATATCTGTGTAAAGCATCTGTGAAAAAAACCCAGAATACTAAGTAAAGGTTCAGCACTGAACAAGGAGTGTATCTCCTTGGTTGTTTAATGAATTATGGATATCTATATGAGGAATGCTTGTAAATATGGAAGACGTGTGTTGGATATATGAATGTACATGCATTTCAAATGTGATTCTCTGTTCCCTACTTCATCCTTTTTATTTAACATCCATGGGGGGGGGAGGGGAATGTCTAAGAGTCAGTTTTTGATTCCTGAGGACTTGACTGACTTGCAGTTTTCTTGAAGAGGGTTTTTGGAAGTGGTTTGCCATTGCTTCCTTCGTAAGGCTAGGACAGAGGAACAACTCTCACCCAGTTGGCTTTATGCCTAATGTAGGATTGAAACTCATGGTCTCCCAGTTTCTAGCCTGGTGCCTTAACCACTACACTAAACTCAATTTCATTTGTCCTAACAATTGCAAGAAATCTTCTAGTTCACTTCTTTTAAAAAAATTTTTTAAAAATACTTCCAATATTTTCAGGAAGTCAAGAGATTGTAGCAGTATCTAAAGTCCCCTCAGTACTTTTCTAGGAATCAATGAGGAAATTCATCTCACCCCAAACCGTTTATACAGTGAGAAACTTTCAGACCAGGAGATGAACATATTTTTACCTGCATGAACAGACGACGCTGGCAATTGCTTTTAATAGCTCTTCCTAAAAACATTATAAATAAGAGATAAACGTTAGTATGTGATTTTTATATTGTCCCCACAAAAATTTAGAAGTACCACGCCAAATGTGCAAGTTACATCTTGTATGAACATCTGATGGTGAATTATAATGATATCCAGTTGGGCGAAAGACTAGAGAGAACAAAAACAGTGCATGACAGCACAGCCAGCTCAGCCTGACTTACATGACTATAATACCAAGCAGCTTTTCCTTCTAGGGTAAACTTGTTTTTCCCAATTGGCCTCCTAGAATTTCTTTTTACAATCAAACCCTAGCTAGTATATTAATGATTCTGCAAACACAGATCCATTAAACTCACAGATGTACACCCCAGCACTTTAGAACCTACTTGACAACAACATGCAAATTTTATTTATTTATCAAATTTATAACTCCCCCTCCCCCATCTCACCTTAAGTGGCCTCTGGGCAGTTTACAAAATGAAAGCCATTCAGCCAGTTACAGGCAGTCGTGAAAAAGGAAATGCAAAGAATTGTAGTATTTTTTTTAAAATGTCTGCTTCTAAACCACAAAACAAACCACTGCGCAGGTCACTGCTTTTACCTTTCCAGCCCATGTTCTTCCAGGCAGACCTTGCAGCAGAGCCGCGAGCACCATGCCCAAGTGTGGAGGCACCAGAGCGCCAGTCTGCTTTGCGATGGATGCCATGGCAGCTGCTCCTTGTGCTTTCATCTTCCAAGATGGGGACTGCAAAGCTTTCTGAGTAACTGCAATCAATTCCTCCATATAGAGCCTTAAGCCACCATAGGTACCTATGTTTCAAAACGCACAGCATTTACTAGAATGAATAAGAGAACCACCGCCACCACTAGCGGATATTAATGTGGAAGGTCCTCACTTAACAGTGGCAATTGGGACTGGGGTTTTCATCGCTAAGTGATGTGGTTATAAAGTGTGGAGCCTAGCGATGGCAATCCTGGCAGCTCCTATTGTCATCATTAGGGGGGGGGGGTTTGCAGGTTTTTAATAGGGAAGCAGGCTGGAGGACAGGTGAGTACAGGAGTAAAGGCAGGGTGGGAAGGCGCTGCTTTGTGATGGCAAGTGTACACGGGCTGGAGAGAGAGAGAGCGCTGCTGCACGGTGTGACAGCAGGAGGACTGAGGAGGGGTGAGTGCTGCCCTGTGAGTGGGTACCACTTCACCGTGCAAGGGCAGCTAGGCAGGGAAGGGGTTGCAATGGGGCTCCTTGAAAGAACAAGTGGGTGGGAAGTAACTTGCAACCTCTCCTGCTGGCTTCCCCATTGACTTTGCTTGTGTGAAGCCGACAGGAAAGGTTGCAAATGGTGATGATGGGACACTGCAGCCATCGTAATTGTAAGCCAGCTTCAAAGTGCCCAGGTTGTGATCATGTGACTTCAGGGGTGTTGCAGCGGCCAAAACTTTGATGACTGGTCCTCGGTAACACATGTTCAACAGGAACTTTGAATAGTTGCTGAAGAAGTTGTTGTTAACCAAGAACTACCTGTGTAGAGAAATTGGGAACAAAGCCTCTAATATTTAGAGAGAGATAAGCCTGGAACAGTGGTTCCTGCTTTAGAGAAAGTTAAAAGGCGTGCAGCCTGGTCCTTTGAATGTTGGACTGCATTAAAGAATTCAGTATGTAAAGTGAATTCACTGTGGTTTTGGGCCATCGTTTTCTCTCATGCCAACATACCCCACAAGGTCATTACTATGTGGATAAAACTCGAGTTGACCTATTTTATTTTTATTTTATTATTTTATTTTATTTTATTTTATTTTATTTTATTTTATTTTATTATTCATTTTATTTTATTTTATTTTATTATTTTATTTATTTTATATTTTATTTTATTGTATTTATTTATTTTATATTTTATTTTATTATTTTATTTTTATTATTGTCAATCTCACTGTCACACATAAAACTATAATATAAAAGAGGAAAACAATAAGTACATTAAAATTAAAAAGAGTATATATTATGTTTGGCTTTTAAGAGAAAAGGATAGAATATAAATGAAATTAAATTTAATAATTTAATAAATAAATAGGCAAAAAGTCCCAGTTCAAATTATACTTGGAGAAAGCAAGTCTGAGCATAACTAAAAAAAACCAAAAACATAATGACATGGGGATATCTGTGGGTTTTTTTGGGTGGAAAAATAAATAATAAAATGAACTAAGAGGACTTTGAATAACCTCTACCTTCAGAGACCAAGACCACTATTTTATTTTAGGATTTGTATTCTGGGTTTTCATACTATGAAGTGGTCCTACAGTAGCGAAGTTCATGAATGGTAGATCCACTTACCAGGTATGTTTTCCTGCCATACTTCAGACCACAGGTTGCCTTCCTCCTTCTCTGCTTTGTCTTCTTCAGGAATTTCGTGCATGCCCAAAAAAGCCAGAGGCAAAACGCACCTGGCTTGATTCTTCAGTACATCTGGGCTGTAGCGTCCAATAGCATGCATCGTTAAAGCACAGGCCATTTTATAGACTGGTTCTAAAATAAAAAACACAGTGAGAAAAGCTTGATTCTCTGCTTTCATTGCAGCCCAGGGCTCAATGTTCTGCTTTCTAGCAATGCTCTTAACATTATTGAAAGTTCTGGTCATTTAGAAAATATGGGACATAGGCTTCAAATCTATAAATCAAAGATGTATAACTTTTACTCGGTGGAGAATTACATTGCTCTTGGTGTACCAAGAATCATGTTCCAAAAAGTGGATAAGACAAAAACAAAAATTAGATTTTACTGCAATAACATTTAACTGTAAATAAAACCAATTAAATAATGGTAATATAATTATTTCCTATAAATTTAAAGCTTCTTTCCTTCTGTTACATTAAAAATGAATAGCAACATTTTGAAGGGCTTTAGGGACACGTGCTAGAGTTCAGGAAATACAGGCTCTATGCTCTTGCTGCAAATGAAGTAGAATCCATATCATTTTTGCCTATTCTCAAATAAAATTACCTGGGGGGAAAAAATAAGAAAATGCTTCTTCTCCTTTTCACTGCAATGTTGAACAGAAAGTCAAAACAAGTATAAAACTGTAGCAATGATTACGTTGCAGAGAGTCAAGTTGTAAGACTAATTATGACCCAAATTTTGATCACTGATTGATGCAGTCGTTAGGTGAAATATGACGTGACCACACTGCTTAGTAATGGCAATCCCAGCAGTCCCCATTGCAGTCGTTAACCAAATTCTACTGGTCATTGGGTGAGGACTCATCCTAATCCAAGCAATTCCTGGCTTGGTCTTTCCCAGTCCTGAGCTTCAGTAAGGTAAGGCAGTGGTCTGGAACCAGGGACTGGTTTCATGAAAGACAATTTTTCCACAGACCGTGTGTGTGTGTTTTGCGTGCAATCTAGATCCCACGCATGCGCAGGCGAAGCTTCACTCACTTGCCCACTGCTTGCGCAGCCTGGTACCTAACAGCCCATGGACCGCTACTTGTCCCCGATCCAGGGCTTGGGGGCCCCTGAAATAAAGGACTGCCTCCTCTCGAATTCCCACCACCTGCCTATTTCTCCCCATCTCTGCCCTTTCGGTCGCCCTACATTGCAGCTCTCCTCAGCCGCTGTGCTGGGGCTCAAATAAAACCCCAAGGCCCTCAGCGGTCACCAGTGTCCCTAGGCCTCAACTTCAACCTCAGTGCCACTGCTGCCATTGAGGACTGCCACTGTGTAAGGTGGTCAAAAGGACAAAAATGGTGAAGAGATAGGAAAGCTTCCGACACCTTCTGAAACATCCCAAGAACAGGGTGCAGTATTTGGAGAACAGTGCAAGCGACCTCGTGAAGAAGGCCTGGCATGGTCAGCAGCTGCCTCTTAAAGAGGGCCAGGCTGGGCACACTTTGTCTATGGTGGGAAGATGTTGAAGGTCAAGCTGGGTGCAGCAGGGCTTGTGGAGCATGGGACAGTGGGGGTTTTGTACCGTGACATGGGGCTTGAGGTAGCAATATTTGGCGGCCTGCAGTGGGGCTGAAGTAGAGGCCTAGGTCAACGGCAGCCAGGTAACACTGCTAAAAGCCTCTACTTCAGCCCCAATACTGATGCCAGAGTGCGGTTGTGTAGGGTTGGCAAAAGGGAGAGATAGGTGGGTGGGTGGGGGGGGGAATTGAAGCGCCCTTGCAGTTGTATGTATGGACAGGCTGCTAAGCACCTAAATTTTGATCACATGACTGTGGGAATGCTACAATGGTCATGCCTTGAGAACTACCTACATTATTCATATTTTCAGCATATTCAATCTATCAAATTAATGAACAGAAGAGTTTCACAAGTTAAATCAAAATAATTTTGATACAGAGAGCTGGAAGAACACTATTTAGTGGGTTTAAGGCTAAGCTAAGGTCTTTTTCAATCTAAAATCAACACCAGCTGCTTATGTGATGAGATAGTTGGCTTTTCAGAGATTTTCAAGTGAGTCACATTCAAGTAACGTAAAAAGTTTTTAAATAGCAAAACTTCTGAATGGATTTTATCTAAGCATTTTCTGTCAAAACACTATATGAGATGAAAGCATTTTAAGAGAGAGAGCTGTTTAGTAAGCTTAGCATGCTAGCAAAGGAAAGCAATTCTCAAACTATCCAAGTTGCATTTTAAAACAAAAGCAATAGCAATGTCATACTCATTACATATGCTGCTAGGAATGAAACATTTAAAAAAATATTTAACCTTCTACAATGTTTTAAAAATAAGTTTTCTTAAGCCCATACCTTCCTTCTCCATGTACCAACTGTTGAGCTTCTGGAGCAATTTGTCAGTGCTGCTGTCTCTTGAAGTCTTAAAAAAAACAAACACCAGAAAATCTTATGTCACTACTGAACCCACAAAACCAGACAGAAAAGTCTCAAAACTGAGGAAGCACGACTTACTCTAACTAAATGTCCCAAGGCAAATGCAAAGCTCTTCTGCACCACGCTATTGCGATCAGTTAGGCCACTAAGTAAAGCACTCATGAGTTTACCTACGGTATGTAAGAGAGGAAATTATTTTAGCAATCAACTGTCTCTATGCAGGCAAGTAGAAAGTCAATTCCCAAACCTTCCGATACAATTAATACAATAAAAAAGATGAGCGTGTAATGTATTACACAACTACTCCAACAGCTACAACACACCTTGATGGCTCAAAACAACAAAGTGCAGTGACAGATGACCAATGCTATGATGTAATTTTCCTCAAACAAGTTTCCATATAGTAGTTTTCATTAGTTTGAATAAAGGGATCGTTGTTGACGATAGGAATTGATTTCTGGCTTTGTGCTGACTTAAATCCATGTAATGGGAAAGGCCGCTATATATTTAATAACTTCCTCTGTCTCTCCTCTAATGGGAGGAGCAGCAAGCTATCCTTCGTTCACCACTGTGTTGAAAAGTTGTTTTTTTTTTAAAAAAGAATTATCTTGTATAAAAGGTTAGAGGTTCAAAATCCTTAAGGCAGATTAGGAAAATCTTTTGCAGGTTAGTAATGTTTTGGGGTTTATTTGCAAAACGAAAAAAAAAAGAAAGAGAGTAAATCAGTCAAGGCTTAAAAGGAAGAAAATGTGACTCTAAAACCTACCAGCATATGGTGTCAAATCTTGGGGGCACTGAGTGGTTAGTGACACAATTACACTAGCACAACCACCCTAAAAAGAGTAAAAATAGGAAAGGCAGAGATTAGTTTATTCTTCTGGGTGAAAAAGCAGCTTACATCTGCACATTTACTTAGAAACAAGCCACACTGAATTCAGTGATGCTACTCTGAATGAATACAGGTAGTCCTCACTTACCGACATAGCAACCATTCAAAGTTACGAAAGTGCTGAAAAAAGAGACTTATGACTAGTCCTCAAAGTAGTGGCCACTGGAGCATCCCCAGAGTCACGTTAATTGTGATTAGGGGTGCTTGCCAACTGGTGTGCATTTACAACAGTCACAGCATTACATGATTACACGATCAACACCTGCAACTTTCATAGCTGGTTTCATTGTGGAAGCTGGCAGGAAGTTGGAGGCGTGGTTCACGTGGCATCATGCTTAGGGACCCAATGGGATTCTCACCTAACAACCACGTCCATGACCTGACAAACGAATATCATGTCAGGCATAAGTCACGTGATTTTCACTTCACCACTACAGTCGGTAAATGAGGATGACCTATATCAGTGATGGTGAACCTTTGAGAGACCCAGTGCCCAAACTGCAACCCAAAACCCACTTATTTATCACCGGGTGCTGGGTGGGCGTGGCCGCGGTGGTCATGGCAGGCTGGGTGGGCGGGGCCAGGGCGGCGGGGGCCAGTCCCTCGCCATCTCCGGGGCACGGCATGGGTGCCCACAGAGAGGGTTCTGAGTGCCGCCTCTGGCACGCATACCATAGGTTCGCCACCACTGACCTATATAGAGAATCAGACAGCTAGTCAGAATTCTGACAGTATGAATGACAAGGAAATAGCCACCATATTATTCATTATCGAATTTTATTTGCAGGAACTACAAGTGCGGAATATCTAAAAATGGCAGCTTAGCTGAATTACACCAATGTTATCTGCCCCTCCCAAGTATCCTTCCCCTAGCACTAAGACTTCCTCATATTCACAGTCACTGTTAATCTCAGTAGAATGGCAATGCCAGAGCCCCCACAGCACTGCCAGGGAAGGCATAATGGGTGCTATACAACTGCATCACCTTCTGCATGAGACATAACATGACCATCCTTTCCTGACTTTCTCTCCTGAATTTGCCATCCTTTCCTGTCTTTTTCTTCTGAATTTTGCCAGTATCTCATCTCTGGATAGGTCTACATAAACTGCATTCACTTTCATCACAGGATAAAATCGTTGGTATATTTATAATTACACAAAGAGATATATTTAGGTGGCTGTGCAAATTTAAATATGTGCTTATCATTCCCAACTTTTCTGCACCACACTTCTTTCATAAGCATAAGAATACCTTAGTGCCAATGCCTATTCCACTTCTAGTCAGTTCACAGAGCCTAGGAATCAGCTCTCCCAAAACAGACACATCCAAATATTGCAAGCACTGGAGAAACAAACCGAAAGAAAATCAAAATATCCAAGATTAATATAGCAAAATAGATTACTAGACTGTTGCTCACAAGCTGCTTGTTAGCATTCTGCTGGAAGAACAACTGTTGGAGCAGGAGCAACTTAAAATACATCCACTTTTATCCAGTACTTTCTTTGCAGAAATGTTTTTGTTTCTATCAATGGCTGTTTAGCCACCCATTTTCAAAGTGTAGCTTATCGTAAAAACAGAAATGATAGCCACTATTTTCTTTCCTTTGTATGTGTGTGCATATGTGAGTGTGCAGGGGGAGGGAGAGGTGTTGAGTGTTCAGGGCTATTTTACCCCTTACTTTATTTGCGTCCCTGCTATGCCAGGAAGGCTGGCCTGTTTTAAAAGGTCATGAAAATGTTTTGCTAATTCTTCTTGGTTATTGATCAAGACATTATTAGAAATGAACAATTTCCTAAATGAAATAATTAGAAATACCCATATTCTGCTATCAGTCTCAACCAGAATAATTTCATTATTACTTGAACTCTTCCTTGGTTCACTATATAAATCTTTTCTTAAAGCCAATTATTACCATATTTATAGTTTCCATCATTGGGGAGGACTTAGCAGCACTGAGTCTTGCAGTATCCATTGCAGCCTAAAAGATAAAAAAAAAAATGATTAAAAAATCTAGAGTTTAAAAGGTAACAAGAGAAAACAGAAGGCATATCCTGGATACAGAGTAGCAAGCAATATTATGTTAAGAGAGACTGAAAAGACAAAGAAAGATTCCTTAAAAAAGAGAAATATTTTTTATGAAATTATTAAAACCCAGAGCTTATTTTAAATAGCACATAAAAATTAAGTACATATTAAATATACCTTATTTATCATGTATGTTAATTAAAAATAAAATATTATATAGATATCTCAACTCTTATGAAAATAACTGATGATGTATCTTAATCTCATTCCCACCTCCGCTAGACAGCCTTTAGTCTGAGATGTGTTTGAATATTAGTAGAGTTGGTAGTTGGGCTGTTGGTTTGTTCTCCGAGCTTGGCGATTTGGTTGCAAACGTTTCGTCTCCATTCGGGGGGGGGAGGGACATCTTCAGTGCGCTTCGAATTGTGCTCGTCTGTCAGAGCACTGGCCTTTAAATACCTTTTTTTAATGTAAATTGGTGTAGGTGTTATTTGTCCAGATGTTTCTGAGTCATGGTCTGGTTTCGGGCTATTTGATTGGCTGATTGTTGTTGTGGGCCATAGTCTTTGGTGTTTAAGTATCATCTGTGTGTTGCAAATGATGTTTTGTTCGTTTGGTTGCCTCCGAGTCATGGTCTGGTATTGGGTTGTTTGGTTGGCAAACACCATTTGCAACACACAGACGATACTTAAACACCAAGGACTATGACCCAGCAACAACCACCAGCCAATCAAACAGCCCAAAACCAGACCATGACTCATAAACATCCGGACAAATAACACTCACACCAATTTATATCACACAAAAAGGTATTTAAAGGCCAGTGCTCTGACAGATGAGGACAATTCAAAGTGCACTGAAGATGTCCCCCCAAATGGAGACGAAAGGTTTGCAGCCAAATCGCCAAGCTCGGAGATCAAACGAACAGCCCAGCCTTTAGTCTAGAATAGCTAATGCTTTTTATAAATGAAACCTTCTTACTTAATAGTGCCCTCACCTTTTCTTGCTCTGTAGCACGCAGACTCAAGTAGTTAAGGACCTGAGGCTCCAAAACACTCAGGGATTCCAACAAAGCTGGGATGAGTTTTGGTGCATGTGGTTTCAGCATGGCCCCAGCACTTTTACTAATCTTGACCAAGGTGTTAATGCTATAAATAAAAAAGTGGAAGACAAGCACATTTGCATTCTTTTTCACTAGTAGTAATCCATCCAACCACATACGGGATATTGTTTAGGTGCCAGAAAACAATCTGCTACAGAAATTAACTTCCATTAGCTAAAACAAAGTACAGTAGTTCAAAAGATAAATGAAATGCAGCAAATTCCCAGGAAGCTTATATTACCTACTTTCTAGGCCATAAATGTCCATGCCACCAAGAAGTCTACCAATTTCAGTGGCTGTGCTTATAGCAGGTTAGAATGGATCTTTTCATAGCTGGTTGTAGAAACTGTAGAACTCTTTATTTGATACAATCGTGATTTTTTTCCCACCTACCCATGTTTCCCTGAAAATAAGACCCGGTCTTATATTTTTTTTGCCCCCAAAAGAGGCATTAGGTCTTATTTTCGGGGGTTGTCTTTTTTCCACTGTCTCGCCTCGCGGCAGCACCAACAACCCTGTTCAGCAAGAGCCCGCATGGCTGCCGCCGGCCCACTTCTTCTGCAGCCACTCACTGCCACTTACGCACATCACCCCCAGCCTCCATTTCGCCGGCAAAAGGCCTCTGCAGCCCAGAAGAAAGCTCCGTGGCGAGGCAGGTGTTGGGGCATGGGAGGCCTGGCTGTGGCGGTCCTGAGGTAAGTGGGTGTGGGATGTGGGTGGCAGGTCCACCCCCACCCCGCCTTAGCTTGATTTTTTTATGCATGTGCCTCGCCCCACCTCATGCAATCAGAGAGTGGGATGGAGTGGGGGGGGTCTTAACTAGGGCTTATTTTGGGGGGGGTAGGGCTTATATTAAGCGCAAGCGTAAAAAGCAACCTAGGTCTTATTTTCGGGATAGGTCTTATTTTTGGGATAGGTCTTATTTTCGGGGAAACACAGTAAGAGTAAGTGGTTGCAGCTAAGCATATTTTCTAAAGTGAGCCATTTTGGTTCATAAATTATAGTAAACAGGTTAATGTAAACCAACCATGATTAAGCAAATCATGGAGTACTACAATAGTGGAATCTATAAATTTCATTTATTGTAAAAATATTTCTTGGATTCATTTATTTAATTTCAGCTAAGAAGAGAAAGGATGATAGGTAAAGCCCTTCTGCTAAAATTGTTTTTGGCTATGAGATTTTAAAAAAAATATGAGAAGAGAGTAAAGACATGTAAGAATAACATACCTCAGAGTCCGCACTTCAGTTACCGAATTCATCATTCCTTTATCAAGAAGACATGGCAAAAGCACGGCTATGGTTTTCTGGCCTGCAATTCCTTTAGATGGATCGCACATCTTCACACACACCTTAAAAGAATAGATAACATGCAAATGGCAGATGGCACTATATAAGCCCCGATGTTCTGAAGATATTTTTTATACTATGGCTCAAACTGAGTCACGGAGTGATGTAAAATTCTTGTTGGAGTGATTGGAGTGATTATGAAAACGTACCTTACTTAATGTTTTCAGGGCTAACTCTGCCGCCTTTCGTACAGATTCCTGAAAAAGAAAAGGTGGAGGGGAAGTTTTCCTTTAAGTTTCCAATTTTAATTTCAGATTCTATTAATGGAGTGATTTTGCCTGTGTTGATGTATATTTTCAAGAAAATATAAATCTCTTTTTCAAACAAAGTTGCTTGTTCGGGAATCCAGAAAAAATAAGTAAAAATTCGCATTGATATCAAGGGGTTGGTATGTATAAAGCTTGCAGAGTATAATGCTAATCCCGCTTTATAGAGGAGGAGGAGAAAGGAAGGAGTCTAAATCAAAACCAATGCCTATCTGTCTCCTTTGATGCTCTATAAATACTTTTTTAAAATGTAGCCCAATTACTAGAATGAACAATCATTTTCTATTCTACGTATTTCTCTTTTATTCATAAAGCTCAGATATTTTTGCCATGAAGGCTGAAAACCAAAATGGACCACAAATGCTTTATCATTCAGGAGTGTTGAGTTCTGAGAATTCCCGACGTAATATCTGAGGAAGCATACAAACGTTTTTGGTTGTGAGCTCTTCTTTGCCTGCAATGTTGATAGTAATTTCTCAATACCAGAAAATGAAACTTTTTACTACCTTTATATCATCTTGCACTCTAAAGAGAATTTCCCATATCTCTGGGAGTTGATGAATAATGTCATCCAAAGGTCTTCCTCTTAGCAAGTCATTCAGTGCTAAACAGCTATGGAAAGAGTTTAATTACAATTCTTCAGTAATATGAACTTTCAATAAAATGAAACAAATTCATTTCCCCCAAACATGGATTATTTAGAAATGTGGAAGAACTAACATAACTGCCAGACAGTAATGCCTCTACGCCTAAATTTCTTATAGTAGAATTAATCCCCCTTTTAAAGCTCCCTTTTTAAAAACAAGTTGCAATCTTACAAATATTAGTACTCATAATATATTCTCTGTTACTAAGGAAACACTTGAAGTGATCATGTCTTCATCTATCACTAGCCTCAATAGTTTCAAGTCAACCTGTTTTAAGCAAATCATATTTAACAATAACTACAATTCACTTAGTTCTACAACACAATAAATATTTCCTTGCTCACAGCCACAGTAGAACTGAAGACTAAACTATGTATGAGCCTGCAAAGACAAGGCTTATTTGCTGTAGTTTAGCACAAGTATTTATATACAATTCCCCTCTAAATTAAATATTATGGGTGGTATTCTACAAATGGTACTTTGCAGCAATGTCAAAAAACGTTCCAGAGATGTAATTATTTACTACAGCTTATATCAAATTAAATCACATGGTAGAAAACAAACAAAATATATGTGTAATATATTTTTTATAATTAAGCCATTCTGCTAACATGTATGACTTAATTCCAATTATTTGAACACCGAAATTGCAATTGCAAAATCTGCCACCGAGCTCCAAAATTTACAGCTCACATAACTGACAGAATTACATAAATAACTCCTGAAAACCCAATATATAGAAAAGTATGGCTTTTAAATTTAAATAATGAACTGAGTTTTAAAATGCATACCTCGACTCTCGAATTCGCCACATATTGCTAGTCAGGTTGCTTATTAAATCATCAAGAATTTCTTTCATGTATTTGTCCACCTGAACCAATAGAAAACAGTTGCAACTATTAAAAGCATTCCCACATCCAAAAAAGTGAAGAAACTGAACATTTATAGTGGTGATTTCCTATAGCTCAACAACAAATTACAATGAAACAGAAACTTAATGCAAAAATGATCTTTAAACCGTTTTTCCTGCTTTGTATACATTATCATTTAGAAACAGCTCAAGAAGATATCAAAATGGATAAATTAATTCAGATCATTCTGACAGTGATTTTTCTATGTGGAGTTTGCTCTATGTGCTGAAGAATGTTAACTCTCCATATAAAACCATTATATCGTATACAGAAAAGAAAAAAAAAACCTACTACCAGTCACGTGTTCTCACACTATAGTAGTTACATATACATTCATATATATTACATGTTTTCTTTTAGGTAGATAATTAGATAATAAAAGCAGTCTGTTGGGTTTTTAACTGTGATCCTTAATGCAGACAGGAACTTAGTTCAGAAAGACTTAGGCTTCTTCACATATATTTACTATTTTCTTATAAACAGTGTATATAGGAAGTATATGATATAGGAATGAATGTGTGTGTGTGTGAAGTATTATACATACTATATATATATAGGAAATTGTTTTCATTGCGTATTGTATTAATGTTTTGGGAGTGTTTTATCAATAAACAATTATCAGAAATCTTACAAATAAAATATTACATGAATAAATTAAGAACGTGCAGTTGACCACCACCACTCTCCACTTCTAAACTCCACTTGAATGCATCCTATTGAGTCATCTTGCTAATTTCCAGTACTCAAGAATGATAAATTCTTTAGGTTAAATTGATGTTCTGCACAAGAAAAAACATTTGGTGTATTTTCCTCATCCAAGGTACACTCTTAACATTTAGAAAAAGACATTATTTTTCTCCAACAAGGTTCCCCTTAGTTTTTTTTTTATTATTATTTGAGAGAACCTACAGCTAACTTTCTTTGTTGTGACTGCTCAATGAAAAGAAGGGATAAGATCGGGACAGAATTATTCTGTGTTCACTTACAGCGGATTTGTCTGTAACAAGTGCATTCCAAATGCTGGTCATCGCCTGTCGAATCCCAAGATTGGGATCAAACTGGTATCGATAGAGGCGAGGAAGCAATTGAGGAAGAAAAGGAGCCAGCTGTTCTCCAGCTTTGGTAGCAATCACATTAAAACCAAAAGCTGCTCCCTGAAAAAAACAAAGACAAATCATTACATGACACTTAGATGTACCATTTATGTTCATTCAGGATTCTGGTAACAGACAGAAAATATTCCACACTAGCAAAATGAACATTATGTATTTTGTATATGAATCAGCAGCTCTTCTATATAAGGCTCCCACTGTAACTGGTTCGTCCCAATTATTCATAGTGTTGGGCTTCAGATCAGAATTCAGAATAGAAGATACATTCTTTCAAGGTTATCCTGAACACAGATGTGGGGTTGGTTTGTTTCTAATGTGCTACCATTCCCACTACATGCAAATACCTTCCGAGAATTCCACATTGCATGATGATTGGCCAAATTCATGAATTTATACACCAAATCTGGCTGGTTGAGGTCACTTGCAAGTGAACAAAGCTCCTGGTAAGTAGAAAGACCCTGGCTTGGGAAAACAGAAACAAATGATTAATGCTATTTCTTACATGTCCTATTTTGCTCAAAAAATCATAAGGGGATACTTAAGAGATGGGGGGGTCAAAATAATATTTTAAATATAGATTTAAACAAAATTTGTTATGCAATAATCCAAAGTCCTTTCCCCCATTAAAACAGAAAAAAATCCATATTCTGTAACATCAAATAAGCAAACCATTATCTTTCAGAATTAGTACAACCATACATTTGGAAGGGCTCGAGTCTGTGTTCCCTCTTTGTTTTTTGAGGCTTCAGTAAAAAATCTAAATGTAAAAGTGGCAAGGCTATCAATTCTCTTTGTTTCACCTTTGCTGCCTCTAGTCCATGCTCAGCTATGAAAGACAGAGGATCACAGTTCCCAACTGTGAGAGATTTGCTGTTTGGACACAATGCAGGTGAGCAAATGTTTTTTTTGTATCTTGGAAGTTCTGGCAAACTGTTCCAGCTAAATGTCGGTTGTGCTGGGTTTCAGCCATAACAAACAGGAACAGGGGCTTTTGTGAAAAGGCTGGTGTATTATACTTCTCTAACCTGTTCCCCATTTAACTTGGGACACTGGCATGCCTGACAATCTTCTTTTGCTAACTTCTGCTTAGCTGCCACTATTGATGCCAGTGCTGCAAACATGGTTTATATACAACTGAACTGTTCTTCCCAATCTTTGCAGCACCTTCTATTCGTTATGCTTCCATAGGAAAAAATTGGAGGGACCAGGTTGGTTACAATATGCCACACTTGAATTAACAACATCAATGGCAACGGCCCACTTGCCCCTGATCATTTCAGAGCCTTATTTTCCCACCTCTTGTTACTTGCCATAATGGTATCAGTATTTCATGACTTTCTCATTCCTCAAGGAACAACTGAGCAGCTCAGAGAATCACTTTGCTAGGACGAACCAAGTGCCTTTGAACAATGGCTCCTCATAAAACTGACCTCTAGCCCTTTTTTTTCAGGAACTGGTTTCTGGGGAGAAGCCCAAGCCTTCAATGGAATGTTTGGAGAGAATAATGGGCCAAATTTGACACTGGACAAGAAACTCCAACTGCTACTTTTAAGCACTTCAATATTTAAAAAGTGGCTTAAATCATGTGGAATTAAGGAAACCTCATGAAATTTTAGGACTGGACTTCTGTGAGATTTGAAAACATCTCAAAAAAAAAAATCTTAAAAAAAAAAAAAAAAAAAAGCCCACATATATGCACATATCAGGAATTACTTATAGCACCTTTGCAGATCACTAGTAATACCTACACCACAGACTGAAATAACACAATGGCTCACAAACAGCACGATTAATCAATGAGCTTACCCATCTGGAGTTTTGCCAAGGCCTGAGCCTTGGAACATCACAGTTTCCCCAGACACTTCATGCTTGACTCTGTAAAGAGAATGTTGTGTTCTATTATACTGTGAAGGAGGCTAATTTTCTATCTCTATGGGACCAGATTATGCCCTCTTGCAGTAGTTCTGCCTCACTTACACATGTCAGATTTATTGTTATTTTTATGCAGATCTACTCTCAAAATCAATTGGAAACGAAGGGGTTAAGATTCTTTACAGAATATTTGCGAATTTTGGAAAAAAACATTTCCACCTGGATCTAGAAACACCACTGCAAATGGGCTTTGCATAATAGGAACTCCTCGCTTAAATGTATCGCAACTGGAAATATTTACTCAACTAATTTTATATTTGTAAAAGGAAAGGAAAAAAGGCTGAATTCAATTGTTCTCTCATATTTAAACAAATGACTGGCGAGATTTTGCCTACTTAAAAAGACCAAACATATCATCTTACACAGTTGTGTAAGATGAACATATCATCTTACACAGGTGTTACAAGAAACATTCATATAATGTTTATTAATAT
Organism: Azemiops feae; assembly: GCA_023970755.1. NCBI lineage: Eukaryota > Metazoa > Chordata > Lepidosauria > Squamata > Viperidae > Azemiops > Azemiops feae. The sequence continues at coordinate 2,663,055 of JALGBA010000035.1, forward strand.
ATGTTTATATTAATATAAACATATCACAGCAGAGATAAAGGGATTTTACCACTTTTTCAAAACTATTCCACACTATCCTAAGATGCTTTTTGTTCCCTAAAATATTTAGGATACAAGTCCCAAATAGGTTACATCAAAGCATAACATATTCAGATCAAATTATAGATTGCCACATAGGAGGAAAGCAAATACATCTTATAATTTCAGGATTTTAAAAAAAGCACATGTTGATTCATATAATTCATAGGATATGTGAACAGAATGGTTCAGATCTTCTGAAGCATTCCTCCAAACTTGCTTTGTATTTAAGCTCACTTTCTTTTAATCTTCTATTTTATTATTCCCTGCCTCCTGATACATATTCCATCATTGAGGTTCTCTAAAACAGGGGTCCCCAACCCCCGGTCTGTGGACCGGTACCGGGCTGCGGCATGCCAGCAACCGGTCTGCACAAACAAGCAAAGCCCCACCCGCGGGATGCAGGCAGCACACAAAACCCATGCCCCTTCCGGTCCGCGGAAAATCCTCTCTCCACGGAATCGGTCCCTGGTGCCCAAAAGGTTGGGGACCTCTGCTCTAAAATACCTTTTCCCAGTCATAAGAGTTTCAACAAGTGTAGTAACTAGTTCCTGTTGATCTTGTTCATTTCCAAGCTCATACACCAAGCCAAGACCTTTGGAAGCCACATCTTGACTGAGTTCTATAAGAAATAAGACAGCAAATTAAATCTTGCTAGGCTGATTTGCTATATCTGTGTGTGGGTCTCCATGCCCAAACATTAACCAGTGCAATACCAGTTCAATCACATTTACCCATTCAAAAATTATATAAACATCTCAAACACACAGCAATAATAGAATTCCTAAAACCAAGGCAAGAAATGTTAATGCTAGAAAGCCATCTCCTCAGGAAAGAATAACAAGCAGTTTCCTCTCAAGACTCTCAAGAATCACAACATGGAAGTAATTCTCAGTCAGACTGAAAATGTCTGAAATCGCAGAGAGTTCAGTGGTCTGGAAGTTCTTATTTGAGAGAAAAGTAGTTGCATTTAAAATGCCTAAATGATTAAATGATAACAAAACAAAAACTCTCCACTATATTTCAGATTTTGCTATATTAATCAGTAGTATTATAAACCCCTATAGCATATACGTTAGTTTCAATCCCCACTAAGACTAGAATTCAGATCAAATAGAAATAATTGCAGAATGTCTTGGCACTGATTTTTGAAATCAACTGGTCAATAGTTGTCAATATTTTTTTTTCCTCCCAGATTAATTTTTACAAAAGTTAAGAATTATATTGAAAGCCACCATTTATTCAGAACCTACAATTTGGTTCCTTTCTTTATTAATACTACCAAATCTTTTGTTTTCTTGGTGGCATTCAGCAACAGCGACATATTTCGTGTTTATATGCAATTAAAAACAGGTACAGGATCAAGTTCAAATTTTTGTTTTTGTAAAATAACATTTTACTTGGAAAAACATATGTGGGTTTTTGTTTTTTTTTAAAAATCACAACTAGATTATATTTTTGATTTAAATAATAATACTACGCATCGGTATTACATATTTTCAATGTCAAATTTCAGAATTGTTCAAGCAAGTTACAATTTAAATAATAACATCTCTGTACGGAAAGATTTTTTTCTACACCTGTAAGCTTAACCACTTGTGTTTCTAATAAGATTTGCATTTTTAATCAATGAACACAATTATGCAGGCACCATCCTACTTACCATCACCTTCAGACAAAATAGATACAAATGCAGTTTGAATGTCCTTGAGATGTGACTATGAAAGAAAAAAGAGGGATTTACCTTATACCTATTACTTGAAACCCAATTTCAAAATCTCACCATAAGAATAATTCACCCTTTTTCTGGCTTGCTCTGTGAGCAGAAAAAAACAACACTTGGTGCAAAGCTTCTGATGGTTTATTCTTGAAAGGAATGCAATCTATGACAGATTGTCAGTTTTTGTTACCCCCTGTAGAAGGATGTGGTAACCCTTTGAAATATGATTATGGGTCAGAACATGCAGATTTTTTCCAAGCTAATACAGGAATAATGCAACTCACTGTCAGAACAACACAATAAAGTGCGAGACTCAAAACAAATTCCTTCTACTTTTCTATGAGTTTTGGAAAAACCAGCACGCCGTTAATAGACCTGTATCCATTTTGTCCAGCAAGTGCATTTTCAAAACAAGTAGAAAAATGAGAATTCAGAAACAAGACAAACAAGAGGACAAAGGAATGCACGATGAAATCACAGAAGATCAACTAAATCAAATTCCCCTCCCCCCAACCTCAAAAAGGAGAATGGGACATAGTTTTTTCTTCCTACCTTAATTTCTTTGTGGGAACTCAGCTTCTTCACCAGTGATAAAAGCCAAATACAGGATGCTTGTCTTATGTGAGGGTTGGGACTTATGATATGCTTATTCAAAATGACGTCCAGGACCCAGGGAACCACATCATTAATCTTCATATCTGTTACATTTAAACCATTGCAAAGAGGAACTTAAGTATAATGCAAGCAAAAGGATTTGAAAAACAGAGCCTCGGTAGCAATGTTTTAACTTTAAATATTCATGGTTCTGCCTATAAATATTCTACATATAAATTCTGGACTTTTGTCTAGTTTCAGGTACTTTCACGTACACTTGTACTTACCAAAAGATGCAACGTTTTTACAGTTTACAGTGATATGCAAATAAGGACTATACGGATTATTTTGTCATATTTTCTTTCTCTCTCTTTTTAATCAGTCTTTCCAATGTTTCCCAAAACAATCCAGCACAGTGCCTATTATATTAGATTTTACAAGAGGCATAAATGACAGGATTTTTTTTTTACTCATACAACTCATACAAACAAAATAGAATAGAAAAGCTGATGCTGTTATTAACCTTTTAGTGTACTTGTTTTAATATTTGTGTTAACTGCTTTAAAAATTTGTTTACTTGGGGGGGGGAAAGTATATAAATATTTAACATGAAGGGATGAAAAACATTACAACCTGCCCTTGGATATAAAATGTGCATTTGCCTTCTAAGTCATTACAGAGACTAGATTAGTTTTGGAACTTAGGCTGTAGTTTGGCTGAGTATGTTCTATTATCACTCATAAGCACAAAGCTAATTGTAGGTGTAAAAGTTATGCTGAAGCAGGTTCCATGTTATGTTAAGTGACTTTTCAAACTCCAGAATAAAAATGGAAACAAAGTTTTAATAGAAATCTGTCATTCTGGGTTTGTTCAAAAACAGAAGCTTTTTTTTTTTCTTATACACCAAGAACTAAAATCAGTCTCTGAAATATATTGTTACATATTCTATGCCCAAACCTACCAAGAGGAGCAGCATACTCTTCTTCAGCTACTATCCATGCATCACGGGCAGCTACAGAACTGGTCCCTATTGCAGCACTGGTAATAGCTTCACCAACTGTAAACTGTAATTCAATTTGCTTGGCCTGAGAAACACACAATAAAACAACGTTAAATTTCAGTTCGCTCACTATCAAAACCAGTTGTATTTTCTAGGCAAGAAACCTGCTGCACTTATTACAAGGAAGAAGATGATAGTATACTTTATTACAAATTCTACAATGGAATTTTCAGCTGATTTCAAAAATCATTCCTGCATTTAAATCAAAATTATTTCAAGTCTCATAGCATTATTTTCATCTATTTCCAAATTAAAAGCTGAAGGGTATTGTGCTATTTATTTTCAGCCATCATGACCACAGGGACACTCCAAAGCCGCAAAATTCCCCAGGCATTCAGGCAAGCAGGTTAGGCTAGCCTTGTTGGATGTTTTTTGATGAATGGATCATTTAATCGGGGCATCGTCGGTTAATGGTTTTAATTCTGGTTTTTAGCATTTGTATGTTGGCCAGAGTCACTGTTGTGAGAAGGGCGGCCATATAAATTATTTAAATGAATAAACTAAAAGGGCCACTGCTTTCAATTTTAACCATTGGTCCTTGGATGCCAATTCCACCCATTCATCCCCACCCATTTTAAATGGGAGGAAAGACATATGGGAACAAAACTCTGCAGTACAAAGGAGCAAATCATTTCAATGATTACAAAGGAACTGATTGATCAATTCTTGGAAAGGACACACAAGGCCTAGACATTTTTTTCTTCTGCCTATCAAGAAATATAGAAGCACAGAAGGGCAAGGTTCAACAAAAACTTGTTCAAGGTAACAATGCTCCCTCACTGTAGAGCAGGGGTCTTCAAACTTGTCCCTTTTATGACTTGTGGACTTCAACTCCCAGAATTCCTCAGCCAGCGTGCCTGGCTGAGGAATTCTGGGAGTTGAAGTCCACAAGTCATAAAAGGGACAAGTTTGAAGACCCCTGCTGTAGAGCAACCATGAAGAATAATTATGCACTGGAAGGCATTAGTGTTGTTCTCCTAAATTTGACAGTTTTTTTTTTTCAACATTTACAAACATTTATAACAATGGAATGGAACAAAAGAATTAAGGACACAGTTTGAGAAACTGGCATGAATTAATAAAAGCAACCCTTTCTTCAAATATATATTCCAAGAGTACAATTAAATAATTACCTCTACAGAATCCATTAATCCTTGCAAGAGTAGCTTCTGATGAGGAAAATCTCCATCGCCTACTGGAAAGTAACCCAGTGTTTGAATAGCTCTTTCTTTCATCTTAAAAATGAGGTGGGGGGGGGGGAGAGGGGTGAGGAAGAATGAGAAAGAGAGTTGTTTTAAAATCTGCTAAATTAAAACGGGAAAACCAAAACACTTCCCCATCAGGAAAACACCCAGATGAGCATAAAGTAATACCAAGATTAATACCAGAGCAACAATCAAGAAGCAAAACAATATTCCAGTCAAGGAAGTGCCAAACAAGCTAACAGTAAACAGCCCAACCAAAGAACCCCCAAGGCCAGGGGTAGGCAAGCTTGGCTCTTTTATGACTCGTGGACTTCAACTCCCAGAATTCCTGAGCCAGCCAAGCTGGCTCAGGAATTTTGGGAGTTGAAGTCCACGAGTCATAAAAGAGCCAAGCTTGCCTACCCCTGCCCAAGACCATTCCCACCAACACTGACAGGGCAAGCCATTAGAATATGAAGTGGCTTTATATTCCTTTCTGGCACTGATAATGTTACCTAGTCTGGACAATAAAACATCTACAAGAAAACAACCACGCTCAAAGACCTTTTAATCAGGAGAGAATTGTAACAATTTTTGCAAAACATTACCTTATTACTTTCTTTGCCAGAGGGAATTCTGGCCAGTAAACTTTCAACAAGATGGAATTTTGTAAATCCACTGCCTTCGTTGGGGATGGGCAAAGGCGCATTCCTGCCAATTTCTCCCAGTGCTGTACATGCAGCTATTGCTAGCAGTGGTGATGTACTATCCAAAAAGGAACCTAGTAAAGGCAGAAAGATTACTTGGTATTTTTCCTTTAAAATCGTATCCCGAAGGAACAGCCTCTAAGATGGTCTCAGCCCGTAAGTGGGTCTTCTCCTACTGACAAAAGAAAGGAAGAAGCAGCCCCCCCCCGCCCCTATTTCTACAAGCTCTACCACTACTTTTCCCATCATTCTGCAGGGCCCCCAACATTTCAGAGCAGATTTTCAGGAAGAATATACAGGATTGGGTAGGGAAAGAAAAATGGCTGAAGACTGCTTCTTCTCCCCACTCTATCATCAGGTAAATGAAGTCCTTATACTGGCAGCAGGCTTATGCTGGATCCAACCTACTGATTCAATATCTAAAAGACTCCCAGAATTTACAGAATTATACACATCTGGTTCAAGTATCATCATGATATTACAATGAAAACTGCTACAGGCAATGAAATAGCTTGGCTCAGTTCAAAATGGTAAACCAGAACACGATTTATTGATGAGCAGCATGCTGTTTGACTTCACCATTGGGGTTACCTGTGAACTGGACTACTTGTCAACCAAATTATAGTTCAAAATAGCTTAAAGTATAATTTAAAAGCTTGGCGTTATTACTATAAATTATCGTCATCATCACCATAAATATTACTCCTGTGGTGAGGAAGAATCTTTTTTAGCTACTACTTGGTTTGTTTATATCCCTTTTACAGGTGGTCCTCGACTTACGACCACAATTGAGCACAAAATCTCTGTTGCTAAGCGAGACAGTTACGTGAATTTTGCCCCCATTTTATGACTTCCTTGCCTCGGTTGTTAAGCAAATCACTGCAGTTGTTAAGTGAGTCTGGCTTCCGCACTGACTTTGCTTGTCAGAAGATTGCAAAAGGGAATCACATGACCCCAGGACACTGCAATCGTCATAAATATGAGTAAAGTTGACAAGCATCTGAATTTTAATCACATGACCATAGGGACGATGAAATGGTTGTAAGTGTGAAAAACGGTTATAAGTCTCTTTTTTCAGTGCTGTTATAACTTAGAAAGGTCACTAAATGAACTGTTGTAGGTCAAGGACTACCTGTATAATTTTTGCAAATAACCCAAGGTGGCAAACATGTCCAACACACCTTCCTCCTCCTACTTTCCCCACAACAGCAACCCTGTAAGGTCAGCTGAGCAGAGAGTGACTGGCCCAGGGTCACCCAGCTGGTTTCATGGCTAAGGCACGACTTGAACTCATGGTCTCTGTTTCTAGCCTGAGGCCTTTACCAGCCCAAACTTAAACCGTAAATAACTTTTGCATTCATCTGAACGCCTGCCTCAAGTGGGAGAAGCGTATTTTTCAATGAAAATGAATATTCCCAGAAATTTCCAGCATTCGTAACATTTGTACCAACAAAAAAATAAGACAAATAAAATATGCTGCATCATACAGAGCAACGTATTTGAGTACAGTTCAAGATTATTGCATATAAAATCTCAAAGATACTTTATTCTAATATGCATAATCCTAGATCATTTTCATTTTTCTATTCCGTCACACTACATTTTATCTCACCTTTCATTATCATTTGATAGAATCTTCAGGACTAATTAAATAGCAGCCCATTAACTGGTTTTATCTGCCAGGGGCTCATGCTCAGATAATATTAATCTATTTTAATGCCAAGTACATTACTTGCAACTAGATAAATCTGTTTTCAAATGATTTGTGAATCAAATACATCATTAAACAATGAAATGAGATGAGTTTGAGATTACTATTATATGAGTTTTATGACAAAGACCTCAAGTAGAGATAGGTAAAGCAGCACAATGGGCCAAAAGTGATTTAATTTTTCAAAACCACAGTGAACAAAATGGGCCAAGAACACAGGGAAAGTGCAAATATGCACTGACCTATAGTTTCTGTTGTTGATTTTATCAGCTGGTCATGTTCTGGTGCTACAACGGTATTTGGGTCTTCCATACCATGCAGTTCTACTATTTTCATTTTTCTTTTTGACAAATACCGTCCTACTGTGAATCCCAGAGCCAGTAATGATCCATGTTGCATTTCCAGATTCTGTAGTGAAAAGAATGACAATCAAAAAACAAATTTGCAATTCATTAAGTCATATATATCAGGGTGTTTAAAACATTATGAGCAGCCTTCTTATATTTAAAGATAATAGTGTGAGCTTTAATAGCCTAAAAATTAAAACACTATATCCGTGCATATTGATTTTTAGTTGATTATTTTTCTCTCTACTTATAAATAATGGATGCTATATAGCTTCTTAGAAAAATCAATCCTTTCGTTCTTATAAAGGTGAATTTTTTTTCTAATCTACTATGACAGATATGTCAACTCACAACGTCACATGACGTATTGGAACTTTTTCCCCATTGCCGGCAATGGAGTGGGCGCGGTTTCCAGCCCACAGGCCAGCAGTTTGACACCTCTGTACTATGACATATATGCACTAAATAAAAGCACAGATTTTTTCCCTCAGACAAGGACTTTACATTATATACAACTATATTTGAATTGAATCACTCATTTAATTAACCAAGTAAGAATTCTTTTAGCTGGCTAACAGTATAATAACTGCAATGGCAAAATTTCAGCTAGCCTTAATGGAGCTATAATTTTATTTCTTAATAAAAAGAGAGCATTAACTAATATAGGCTGAATATTCCATGCTGCAGTTCATGTATCTTGCAATAAGATCCACTCAATTTACATAGATATATATTTAGGAGAAATATATAGGATTGCACTGTAAATATGTTTCAATGAATCATAAGGAAAACTATATAGGCAGTGAACTGTAAATCAAACAATGTATCATATCATTTGCCAATGTCTTTCTCAACAAACCTTCCCTATTAAACAATTAAGTGTATTTTAAATACTTTGAACATTTATTTAAATAGTTTAAAAATAAATGTCCATATTTTTAGTTGTAACTATTGGGCTCTTACTCTCAGTTTTCTGATATTCATTAAAAACTCCTCACTTTTAACTGAGCTCAATATTCCTTAAACAGAAAAGGACATTTAAGATACATAAAAATACTATTATACTTTCATTCATAAAAGTGGTGTGAGGTAAAAACAAAAATATTACATGATTGTCCTTTGCTGTTTTTATCAGGTGGTGAACAGATGTTTTGAATTCATTTTCTGACACTGTGGAAAGTACAACTGAATAAAATAGAGCAGCCAATTCCCGCATTTCTTCTTTATTAGTATTCATAAGGTTCTGAAAACAATATAAAGGAATACAATATGTTAAAAATAGACAATGCCCTACTAGCATTTAAATAATAAAAAGGCTGATTCAATTCACCCCCACTTCTCTGTGGGTAATGGATAAATAGCATCTTCTCCAAAGAATATTTAACTGAAGGAGAATAACGATACTGAGAATTCTGCACTGGTCTTGCTTTTCAACAACAATAGCAAGAGCATTTAGACTTATATACCGCTTCACAAAGCTTTAAAGCCCTCTCTAAGCAGTTTATAGAATCAGCATATTGCCCCCAACAATCTGGGTCCTCATTTTACCAAATTCAGAAGGACGGAAGGCTGAGTCAACCTTGAGCAGGTCAGGATCAAACTCCTGGCAGTGAGCAGTGAATTAGTCTGCAATACTGTATTCTAGCCACTGCGCCACCACAGCTCTTTCCATTATTATGTGCAATGCAATAAAACTAAAGACTAGGGACAGGCACTCAAATATTCATTACAAAACCATAGTCCATTAATTATCACATTATTTTTAGGTGCTTTAATAGAAATTCTGACTAATTTTGCCTCTGAATCTTTTATTTCAGATAATGACATTCTTAATAGAAGTTGTGATAAGCTATTTTCCCGTCACTGATTTTTTCTTTAAAATCTTATTATAAATATCCCTATGACTTATCTATCATTTAATTCACTATGTGGATAATAAAGATGCCATATTGGCTTCCATGAAATTACTTTTAACAGATCAGGAAGTATTGTGAAACATACTTTTATAATTCTATCACAATCATTTCTTTCTTGGGTGTGGGGAAACAAAATCTGTTCTGCTGGAATGAAATGCAAAATTTTGGAATAAAATAATCTCTTTCTTTAGCATACCTTTATCCAATCCATCTTGTCTATAAATCTCGCAGCTAGCTTTTCAGGATAGACTGAAACAACTTCCAGCAAACAGTACATGACTGGCAAACCTACATTTTTTAAAAAAGTTCTCAAATTATTAAAATGACCAAAGTTTGAATAGAAACGATTGTACTCTGCATAAATGAATTTACTAATGAAATCACCACGAAATGCTAACTTTGCTAAATAAAATCACCATGCATACAAATATAATTTATTGTCTTCGTAATAGGCATGCCGAATTATTCAAAACAAATATTTACATTCACTTTACACTGTAATCTAATACTATTACTAGATACATTTTGCACTGAGAGACTGCATGTACCTCATAGTTGGTGTGATGCAGACAATAATAAGTTGTCTTGCAAAGCTGTCTCTGGATTAGAGAACCAGCTTGCACAGAACTGCATGAGTATGCTTGGGGTAAAACTAACCATTGCTGCACTTACAGTATACTTGTAAAAACATACCTAAATTGATAGGTAGAGACTTTATTTGCAGCAGGAAATGCTGTATGTGGCATAGTTACAACTAAGGCTAGTGACATAACCTATATCCTCTATCTTACTTTGCTCAATTGGCCAAAGCTACAAATAGATGTTAAGAGGTCAGTATTTAAGGAATCATGTACTGAGCAGGTATATTTCCTTTGTTCTTTTTTTGATGTTAAGTTTATTTTGTTATTTCTTACTATTTTTCCCTGCATTCTGAATAATGTTGCTGAAAGGGAGTTACTTAATGGGTTTCTGTATACGAATGTCAAACTATATGGTAACATTTTTCTGGCCAAAGAAACCTGCATCTCAAAAGCGTCATCTCATCAGGAAACTTGAGAATTCAAATAAGAGATGAAGACATTCAAAAAATGAAATCCAGGATTCTCTACTAAATATTTTAACAATATTCAATATGTTAATATTGGAATATATATTTGAACCGTACTGAGCTATACAGATAGTCCTCGACTTACAGCCATTTGTTTAGTGACCATTCAAAATTACAACAGGATGGGAAAAAATGACTTATGACCAGTTTCAAGGCACTTACGACCATCACAGCATCCCCACACTCATATGATCAAAATTTAAGTACTTGGCAACTAACATATACTGTATGTACAATGGTTGCAGCATCCCAGAGTCATGTGATCACCTTACCATCTGGGTTCTGACCAGCAAAGTCAATGGGAGAAACTGGATTTGCTTAACAACGTTGTGATTCGTTTAACAACTGTATTGATTTGCGTTAACAATTGTGGCAAAAAAGCTCATAAAATCAGGCATGACTCACTTAACAACCGCCTTGCTTAGCAATGGAAATTCTGGTCCAATTGTGGTCGTAAGTCGAGGATTAGCTGTACAACATATGTTGACCGGCACAGCAATCAGCTGAAACATCATGCATGCATAGTATTTTGTTAATAAATGTTATGACATAGAGATGCAACAAAAACTTGTGTACTATTGTGGAATTTCAAGGCCACAACACATTCTATGTTACTAACATTTTGGATGCACTAGAAAATCATTCCTGGGGAAAAAAATAATAAGCTACTGTAGCCAATCCAAGCTCATCATTCATAACACACACTTCAGTTCAGGCAACGAGAATGAAACACATTCCAAGACTAAGTGGCGCGCCCATCTATACAGCCCACAACATCTCAAAGACAAATTTATTTGATTTTGAGATTGACTGTTTTATAATAAATCTCTTATAATTGCTTGAAAATTGACAGGTTGTAAGCATTTAATACTCTACAAACATTAAAAAAAAACTGGAGAAAGACCAGTTTGGATACTTCCCCCCCCCCCAAGCTATAAAATGAGACATAAACCTAAATGCAACTCAAAACTTGAGTAATACAATATAAACCCACACTCTCAATGACTCACCCACGCAGAACCCAAAAGCAGGGAAGATGGAAGAATGAGTGGCGCAGCTGCCAAAATCTCGCGATACTGGAAGTGATGCCACTTCCGGTGTCGCTGTGATAAGAGGAAGTGATAGTAAGACAGGGATGGGGAAAGCCTAGAATGCTGGAATCAATGAAAGACATGCCAAAGAGTGGAAATAGAAATATATAGCCAGGAATGCAAGATTAGAAAACCTGCGCGTTTTTTTTCAGTTATCTTTAGCAAATTAACTTCTGAAAATTAGTTAGCCACTTCCTTTCTAGTTTTTTGCTCCTCTCAACACTCCCCAGTCAGAAGATGAAATTATTATCTTGAATTAGTATACAGCTAAGGTAATGAAAGAGACCAGTTAAGGTAAGGTAGAACTGGTGGCAATGGCCTAAAAGTTAAGGCACCTATTTTTAAAAGGATTGGGAGAAAAAACAAAGTTTAGGTCTAACAAGGATTATGCCACTTGACATCTGCACAGAACCTCTATATACAGAGGTAGTATGTAGTTGGGAAAGTACAACTGAGCAGGGGGCTGGACTAGAAGACCTCCAAGGTCCCTTCCAGCTCTATTCTATTCTACATTACTTTTATGCCTGGTTTGAGAACAGTCAGATCTGACTAGCTAATGAGAACAGAATTCTAAGCCAGCTAATGCTTGGCTTAGTTCTCATGCAGGATGGACAGTCTTTCTCTGCCAAAAATTACACTTCCACTTAGGCCACTGGAATATAAAATTGGTTTTTTTTAAAAAATGTAATAAAATCTCTCTCTCAAAATTATGTGATTTTCAACACAATGGGCTTGCCAAAAATATACTCACTGAACATATAACCATACTTTTTAGTACTTCTAAAACTGGAACCACTGGGGCTTCAAAGTATCAGCTGATAAAGACAGGTTGCTTTGGCCTAATTTATTGCATTAAAACGGAACTTACATTTCTAGGAAGCGAATCTGCTTCACACTAACAAAATAACCAATAATGGACGCTGAATTCAACTTTCGAAGCAGCATATTTTTCATTCGTGATAAAAGGCAGTAAAACAATTTTTTTTTTTTTAGCTTTGTGACCTGTGAGTTCTCACCTCCAACACCAGAGAGCAACTGCTGAAGGAGACTTATATAAATCTGAACAGGATTGCTTTCACCTCCCTTTGAGGATGAGGATGTTATAACATTTCCAGAGAGGAGGTTTCTTATATAACGGCCAATGGCTGGAGCGTGATCTTGCATATCAGCTAAGCTCTGAGAAGTAGGCACCACACCAGCACTGTGAGCAAGACACATCCGGAGGTACAGCACTATCTAAGCAAAGCAGAAAAAAAATATATAAAGGTCACCAGCTTTCCCTTACAGAATAAACAACTGTAGTTTTTTTTTTTCAGCCACGAATCACAGTACAATAATTGCATCTATTGTGTTACTGAGATTTAAAATGCCCAAAGTATGTCGCTGTCTCATTCATTACTTGGTTCTGTTAGGACAAATCAACCAAATTATCCCAATGTTCAAAAGTTAAGGAAGTTAAAAGGTTGACAGTAACCTGCCTATAAATACTTCGTATTCTAAACTAAGCTCTCTGCCACACTATATCCTGGGTACCTAAACTTGATGCCCTATGGCCTATGCCAAGCCTATTTATTAAAAAAAAAAAGATTTTTAAAATAAACACCTAAAATAAAACAGTAGTCAGTATGCGGCAAAATAAACTACCTCAAAAAATATTATTTCCATGAATGCGCTTGGACTTTATAAGCCTATTTAGAAGAAAAAGATAAATAATAGTAGCTCAAGGTATTTCACTCCCCACCTGCCCTGAAAAACAAAAAAAGATCAAATAGAACATCTAGGAGGTTTAGGAGGTGGGCTATCACCCTCCCCCACCCCCCGAGTTTGTTTGCTACGAAATGAACGGGTTTTTTTAGCAATAGCACTTAGACTTATATACCGCTTCACAGTGCTTTACAGCCCTCTCTAAGCAGTTTACAGAGTCAGCATATTGCCCCCAACAGTCTGGGTCCTCATTTTACCAACCTTGAAAGGATGGAAGGCTGAGTCAACCATGAGCCGATAAGAATCGAACAGCTGGCAGTCAGCAGAATTAGCCTGCAATACTGTATTCTAACCAGGGCTCCCGTTTGGGGTCTGCCAGCTATTTTCAAAGAGTGCACATAACTTACTCTTAAACGTACAAATATGCATTATTCTGCTTGAAGCTACTGCTGCAAAACCTGGCCTAGTCTGCAGAAGAAAATCTATTAAAGAGACGACTGAAGAGTTAAACTTTGCTGTCTCATTTATTTCTTGGGGAATGTAATAACTCTATGAGCAAGTCTGTTTTAGTGAAAGAATTTAAAAAAATTTAAACTAGACTTATCATGCCTGATGTTACATATATACTCCTACAGTTTCACAAGGGAAAAGAACAAAGCATATAGATACTGGGTGCAGAAAGTTTCTTTGAATCAGTTTTCTTCCCATTTTTAAATAAATGTCTTACTAAGGAAAAGGCATCCTTTTTTTCTTCATGACCACATTTTAAATTTATTTATTTATTAGGCATTGGAAGAAAGCAGAGGGCATGGCTGATAATGTTTGAGGTTTCCGTTTTGTTTTGTAGTCATTTTTAAAATACTTTTTTTTTTAAGGGGGAGGGTACCTTCCAAATAGTGTCGATTTCAGGTGACTACATGGATTAGCCCCTGCAGTTTTCTTGTTAAGATTTTGAAAAGTGGTTTACCAATGCCTTTTTCCTAGTGCTGAGAAAGAATGACTGGCCCAAGGACTGGCTTCATACCTAAGGCAAGATTAGAACTCATGGTTTCTAGCCTGGTGGCTTAATCATTACAATAAAATGGCTCTCCTAAAATAAATCGGTGTATTAAATTTACCATGGAGTTAACACTTTCCCCCCCGCTTATTGTGCAAAGGAGAGGAAAAAATAATGTCCCATTTTCTCACTGAATATTAGGAGCAACTTGCAGAGGGGCTGGAAACAATGGGGAAATAACGTAAAACTCAGCAAAAAGCTGAATAAGGCCCAAACAAATGCATAAAAATCCATTAAGAGATCAGGATAGCCAAAGTCTTGGGTAAAAGGACCCTTTGCTGGCTCACAGAACTACTAGCAATTTGCTCATCTGTTGAAAGATAGCTTTGTGTAAAAAAGATGTGTCCCTGGCAAAATCTGTCCCCTCACTCATAACCCCCCAACAGCCTAACAAAACCTCTGATATATAAATTTCAAGTATGTGCTTGTGTAGAAATACTATTTTTAGAAGGCACAATATATACAGAAGAGAATTTTGCTTTTAAAAAACAGGGCTTTCCCTAATTTGTAACTGAGATGCATACCTCTCCAAAAGTAGCTGGGTTGAAAGGCATTACTGTTGTTCCGGTCATGTATTTAGCAGGAGTTTTCATTCGGTGAGAGGCCTAAAATAAAGTATTTATGTATTTAACAGAACATGGTGGTTATTCCCCAAATGTTTTGCAACTCATACGAATTACTGGACTTTCATTTCACAACTGATCCTATGACATTGTAGGCAGAGGTGGGATTCAGATATGTGAACAACCGGTTCTCTTTGTGGATGCCGCTTCCAGAAGTCCATTCTGGGCCTGGGCAACAGAAAATTAGCTACTGGTTCTGCCGAATTGGTGCAAACTGGCTGAATCCCACCACTAACTATAGGTAGTCCTTACTTAATGACTGCCTTGGACAGTAACCAAATAACTTTGCGACCAATCCCTGCATTTACGATTTTTGCAGGTCTGTAAAGCAAAGGAAAGCTGAAGTAAGATCATAAAAACAGTTGTGGCCATGTGACTTTTTTAACTTAGCGACCACTTAAAGTGTCAATTGTAGTAGCTAAACAAGGACTACATGTAATTCAGTTCATATCCTCAACAGGGAAAGGGATGGGGAGTTCCGCATTATGGCTATACTTTGAACAGTGTATTCCATAGAATTACACAGAGTTTTAAGCTGAAGTCCTGTACCTTCTCTTGAATATACTGGACCATTTCTGGAAATGAAGGCATCTGTTTATCAGCACTTTCCTTTTCATTTTTACCAGGAAATGTTCTCAGAGCACGTTGTGCTTCTCCGTGCACCTCTTCCCGCCTTTTGGAAATTAAAATAAAACATTTTCACATACGCACAAACAAATAGAGCCTTTCATTTATCAACCTCCAAAAATAACTCAGCAGAAAAGCAAAAATGGATATGCTAGTTCATATTAATGCAAGGGCTGTGTTTAAATACTGGATTTGATTTCAAAATGTACAATGTCTGCAACTCTTTAAAGTAGCTGCATCTTCTCCTGGAATCACATAGAGGGAAGCCATGAAATTCTAGGACAAGACACAACGTCTTTTATATTGGTGCTCTCTTGAACTCCAAAATACGTTACTTGAAATATTTTCCACAGGATTGCACAACCTTTAAGAACCAATTATTTAACATTACATGCACAAACAAGAAAGAGCCAGGATCTTCTTTGCATTGTCTTTCTTATTTGAATACTAATAACAATAAACTTTAGTTTGATTCAGTAGACTCTTCACTTATCAAGTCTTTAATAGAGACATTAAATAAAACAGGAAACCCATCCATGACTTAAAGTTTGTTTTACTTATAAATTGACTTTAAAAAAAAAAAACTCTCATAAATATAAGTTACTATGGAAAATGCAAAAGTGAAAATAAATTCTGATTTATTCATTGTTCCAGCTGCAATAAAGAGGAAGACATTTAAGATACATAATTTAAATTTCTGGCTTATATTATTCGTGAACTGTGTTTTTCAGATTATTATTTTTTTTGACAAAATCTGATAGAAAAGTATATCAATTAAAAGAGAGCCAGTTTAGTATAGTGGTTAAGATACTGGTCTAAAAACCAAGAGACTGAGTTCTAGTCCTGCCTTAGGCAAGAAAGCTAGCTCGGTAATTATGGGCCAGCCCACCTCACTTCACAGAGTTGTTGTGATGGGGAAAATTGGAGGAGAAGGAAATAGTATGTGTGTTTGCTGTCTTGAGGTACTTATGAAATAATTAAAAGCAGGATAAAACTCTAATAAATAAAATATATTTTACAGAATCAGTAAAATGATATTAATTGAAGTAATAGTTTAAAAGAATCAAAATAAGAATTATCGATCCCTATTTAGGATACCATTATATAACCTTTGTGTTTTATACCGTCTATGATACAATATTAAACTTACGGATCTCCTGCAGCTAAAAGAAGCAAGTATCTTGAAGGAATATGATCAGAAGGAAACACTGTGCTGGCAAATTTTACAGCTACTTGGCGTACTTGGACTTGAGGCTAAAGAAAAAGTCAGAAAGACGAAGAAATAAACGGAAACAAACTCTTTACCAAATCAGGCATTTGCATACAATATTCAAAATAATGTATGCACCAAAAGTAAAAAGGCAGGTACAAAAAGTTCTCATTTATAGCATGCTTTATTTCATTGGTATGATTTTTTAAAGTTTTTCTTGAACTTCCTCTAATGACTTAGGCATTAATTATATATTGTAATTATACAAAATAATATGAATAGATATATTTGGAAACAAACAATAAATAACTGCTCGTGCAGTTTACTGGCAGAGAATAGATCATTTAAGATTATCAGGAATCAACATTTCTTAATATTTGAAACAGCACAAATCATTATTTTTACTGCTCCCTTGGTGCAGCAAAAGCAAGCACAGTCAGTAATTATAGCTGTGATGCAACGAAATATGAAACACAATATAGCATCTTATATCTGCAATAAAATGTTTAAGTTTCCAAGATATAATTGAAGGGTTAAAGAGGTGCCTGTACTTGCTTTATATGTAGTTCTAAAAGTAAAAGACAAAATATTGCACAGATTAAATATTGCCTGTATACGGTCAATTGGCATTATTTGTGGCTCCATTTACTCAGTTTTGCATACATCTGTCAAGGTCACATCATATGCAAGTATTAAAGTGGAATGGAAGTTCCATAATAAAAAAGTATATTGCTCATATATACATTTTAGGCAACCTGATTTCCCTTTAAATTGCACTGGACTATAATCCCCAAAATTCTCAGCTGAAATTTCTATATTGCCTGGAAATTTTTAAAAAATATAAAGTATAAACCAACACATCTGAAAGGTAATATTAGAGATGAGCAATATTTTGGGAGGAACTAGGAAGATTTGCCATCTTTAAATAACATTGCAGGCACAATCATTTTGCAGAAGAATTATCGCTCTTGGCTATCATGAGATCAACTGGTCACAAGAATTTGAGACATTCTATACCAGAGGTAGGCGACCTCGGCTCTTTTATGACTTGTGGACTTCAACTCCCAGAATTCCTGAGTCAGCATAGCTGACTCAGGAATTCTGGGAGTTGAAGTCCACGAGTCGTAAAAGAGCCAAGGTTGCCTACCCCTGTTCTATACTTTTCCTCTGTGTTTGTGTCCATTATAAAGAAATATCGAGGATAAAAAAAGAGATATTCAAAAGGACAGGCACAATTTGAAGATACTCAAAAAAAGATATGTATGTATGTATGTATATATGTATGTACTATATGTCGGCATGCATGCATTGTGTATATAGATCATGAAGAAACAAGGAATGGAGATCAGGCCCGAGAGAGAAGGAGTAAGATATTTTTTCTTCTCCTAATTGCATATCATAAATTAGTATAATCATTCTTATGTACAAGGGAAAATAAGCCCAGGTTTTCACACTTCTTTCATATCCTGGTGACTTACCTTGATTAGGTTAGAGGCTACAAGTGCCTCCATAAGAGTACGAGGTGCTCCTTCTAAACTGGTGTATGCACCAACCATCATGGACAGAGCTTCCTGAATAGCTAGTCTGGTATCAGGGTCTTCCTGAAATGATATCTGGGTATTAACATCTAATAAGCATCCCACAAATAAGAAAAAAAAATTCTAGATAAACTAATTCTTTGGTAAAATAAAAATAAAGTCACCAACCTTAGAAAGAGCTTCAAAAAATTGTTGGACCAGTGCAAGATCCTTGGTAAACAATTGAGGTATTCGGCTGGAAAAAAAGTATTTTTAAAAGGACTTTATTTGAAACAAAGCAGGAATTTCAGTTAACGTACTAACTAGACATTTTATCAAACAGTATTTCTCATGTACTACTTAGTTCGTTCTAATGGAAATTTGTAAAGTGTCCCAGAATTAGTAACTTCTATTTATTTATTTCTTACCTTTTGAGATTACTATTTATGTTAACACAGTCAATACTGGGTTTCAAAATGTTAAATACCACGTTATTGAAGTAATAATTGTTTTCTGATTCACTCCTACTTCTTCTGTTGGCCAATCCATATAATGATTAGGATTTAGAAACATTACCAATTAAAATTACTGGCACGGACCTTCTAAAGTTCATCACAATTCATGCTCCTATGTACTTGGCTCATGCACGCAATCAGCATCTCCTACTTTTTCCTCATGTTGCAATGGCCACCTCCCATTTCAGAGCTTTTTCCCATCTAGCCCCTACTCTGTGGAATCCATTCCCCCCTTGAACTATATTTGGATTTGATACCCTAAGATTTAAAAAGGTCCTTAACATGCTGATAAAAGTATGGTAGTATTGAGATTCAATGTTTACATGGATTTTTATTCTGTTTTGTTGTTTACACCATATTGTACTGCACTTAAGATAAAAACTACTAGTAACGATTAAATAGTTAAACCCAGTTTTGATCAATGAAATGTTTAAAATAACAATGTTCAGATAAGTGAAAAATGATAGGAAATAAATGGGGAGTTTGAAATCCATGGGAAAGACTGAATTAAGAGTACAATGAATTATTCAGTCAGGAGAACGAATGAGCCAGAGAGTGTTTTCCTACAGGCCCAGTTTTCTGTTAAGTGGGAGTCAGATCGTATAATTATCTGTATTGATACATTGATAAACCTAGGATTTCAACATAAAGCTGAGAGATAGCCACTTGTCACGCTATGCGATCCTATACATGTTTGCCTACAAATGCATCCCATTGTGTTTATATTATAGTGAGATTGTTTAGGATTGCAGATATGGATGAGAATTTAGTAGCTCTCTATCTTTAATTCTTCACCCTTTTTGCACTATTAGCTCTCAAACAGAATAATGTCTGAGGTCACTGTCAGACACTAATACATTTTTATTTGCACACATATAATAGACTTTCATGGGCTGCCCCTACTTAAAGGCTCCCTGAAGCTGAGTTTGAGGCTTGGTGACCACATGGACATTCTTGTGCATTACTATTCAATAATTAATAACATATGATCCTGGTTAACTCTCTGAGATCAGCCAAATGAATAATTGCTGTGAAGATTTCTACTTTTCCTAACACCGAGCAAAAACAATTTTTAAAAAAGAATATAAGGAGTTCAATTTTGATAGGCCTTTTTAAGGATAGATTTTATATTTGGAATTCTTTAGCATGATGGTACTATCTTTACTCCAATTAAATTTAAATGTGTACCACTTAAGCAATGTAGACAAGAATCCATTTCAATTTGATTCCTCCTTTTCTTAAAAATGGATTATTTCTAGCATTCACCTCCCCACCTGTTTAACTTGTAATTCCAGAACTGTCAAAAGATAGCATCTGCTCCACTCTTTACACTAAGGCAATCTGCTTGCTTGTTGGCAGAGTAACAATTGTTTTAAAACAATCAACAGACGTCTCACCAGTCTAAATGAAATTTTGTTACCTGGAAAGTTTTCCAACAGCAGAATAGGCCATTGAAAGCAGTTTGGGATCCTTCAATTATTTAAAAACAAAACAAAACAGAACAACTGTGAGATAAGCAAAGAACCATGAAAGGGACAATATACATTCATGTTTATCCTGACAATTATGAGTTTCTGTTGTTTGATCTGTATTCATCTTAAAATATGTTTTGCAGAAACAAAACATTCTAAAAATTGAATAATCTTTTCAAACAGGCCTGTTTATTACTGTTAAATGGATGGAATTGTGTTCTGCATACATAACAAAAATAACTGCATCACATAGCACTAAAACTACCTCTGACTTCTGTCAAAGAAGAGCGGGAAGTGCAAAACTGCACATGAAGAAAGACATTGTGTCAATGCCCTAGAGAAATAATTGGAAGTGTAGATTTGTGCAACACAAGTGCAGATATAATCTGGAAAATCAACAACAATTTTGGTGTACCTAGGATAAATTTTTACATGAATACACTTTATATTCAATGTTATAACAATATACGTGTGGGTCAACCTCTTGGAATGCTGAGTATTATATTGGTATATATAATGAGCAAAGCAAAAAGTACAATATTGTTTCCTAGCTAGACATATGCCAATTATTATGTCAACCTGCTTTTACTGCCTTTCTGAATGTCAAATTGACTCCAGAATATTTCAAGACACACAGCTGGGAGGTTTTACATCTATTAGTTCAGTGGTGGCGAACCTATGGCACGGGTGCCAGAGGCGGCACTCAGAGCCCTCTCTGTGGACACGTGCGCCGTCGCCCCAGTCCTAGGCCTTCAGCTGGGTTTTATAAAACCTTTTCGCTTTAGGCCTCCGCCGTGTGCAAAAAAAAAAAAAAGGTTCAATCAGTCAATTTCAACTTCTCACGGGAAAAAAAAAGATCTTGCAAAATTGGAATTGATTGATTGAACTTTTTAGTCCCACCGTCTGCCGTTACCACCGCAGCCACGCCCACCCAATTGGTCACACCCAGCCAATGGGCCACACCCACCCGGCACTGGACGATGCATAAGTGGGTTTTGGGTTGCAGTTTGGGCACTCAGTCTCTAAAAGGTTCGCCATCACTGTATTAGTTCATTAACCAATGCCTCCTGGATAGGAACTGAAGAACATTATACCCAAATATACCTTGGATTTGCTCTGGCATAGCTTCCTCTGCCGATACATAATAACGAAAAAAGTTATCCTTGCAACTGAATACTCTATGAATGTCTTAAGCACTAAACATGCACGACACCATAAAGATTCTTAATAGAACAAATAAGCTTTTAGCTGTTCAATGGACAATTCTTCAATCATTTCGCAATCTGTTTCTAACAAGAAATTAAAGTATTGAACAATGGAAGAATTTAAGCCACAAAGACTCATAAGAAGGAAGTGTCAACACATTCTGATCAGTCTCAAATTTACTAAGGGGAGAAAACCAGAGTGGCCAGCTCTAAGCACTGGATAAAATTCAGTGCTTTTTGGTGGAAAAAAAAACAATGCAACATTACTGGGACTGGAAAATCACTTATCAATCTAGGACTGGAAGAAACTCATATACTGACATGAAATTACTTTCCTCCATCTGCACAAGGGAACAAGCCAGGAAGCAGTGGTTTTACTCAAACAAGAAGCTTTAATTATGACCACAGTTTATCAGTGTGTTTTCCCACATGCACCAACAAAAGAGTGAAACAAAATTTCAACAGATATAAAGATATACCAAGTGAATATCCTGGTTGATTAAATCAGCATTCAGTAATCCAAATACAGTAATGGCATGTTAAACCTCATTGGTTTTCTTACAACCAGCTACACTAGTACTACCACAGAGATTAGTTCTTTAGAAAAAAATCAAGTGCAAGTAATAAGAACATTTAACATTCCAAGTTCCACAAATAAGTAAGATTCTTTATAAGGCTCCCTTTGAACTTACCTCTTTATATTCATTTATCAGTTTCGTCAGTCCATTCAAAAGCATCGGGCCTAATGGTTTTATCTTGCTGTCAGGGCAACTGAAATTCAACATATGAAAAAAGTAATGATGTAACAAGCGAAAAACCTTAATAATAAGAGTTGTCCTTCATATGTAAGATCATCTTAAAAATTCTTTTCAAAGGATGCCTCTGTATCAGGAGTGGGAAATTAATGTGGCCAAAGGGCCACATGAGAAACTTGGACTGTGATGGAAGGCTGCCACCGCCGCCTCACCCCTGCCACTGTCCCACCCCCAATGCTGATGCCACCCCGATGTTGCAGGCCACACAGGGACAGCCAAAGGGCCGAATGTAGTCTGCAGCCATAAAATGCCCAGGTCCACTCTTTATGGCAATGTTCTTCTTTTGGCAGATAATGAAAACTTTTTTCAGAAAACTCACCATCTCCCAGTTTCTAGCTAGATGCCTTAACAACTACGCCAAGTATGATAGGACAAAACTGCAGGTTATAAGAATGATATAATAGTAATAGTAATACTAATAATAATAATAATAATAGTAATAATAACAACAACAATAATGAATCTTTCTTGAGATACATCACTAAAATTTATGTTGTATTCACATCAAATTACTTAACAGCAGAATCATAATCTCAGTTTCAATTGTACATATGATGTTATAGGACAGCTAATTTGGTGTAGTAGTTGAGGCATCTGGCTAGAAACTGGGAGATGGTGAGTTCTAGTCTCACCGTAGGCACTAAGCTAGCTCTGTGACTTTGAGCCCGTTACTTTCTCCGAGCCACAGTAAGGAGACAATGGCAAACCACATCTTAAAAAAACCTTGTCAAGAAAAAAAGTCATGACATAAAAATACTTACATTACACAAATGTGATGCACAAATTGAAGAGACAGAGTTCTCAGTTTAGCATTGGCATTTGCACCAAAAAGCCCATCATAGACAACCTTGAAAAAATAACACAAAGGGAAAAAATCTGAGGAGAAATATTATTTCAAACAATTTTCCAAGTTTCATAATGAGGGTAATGTCAAAACTCTTCTGCATCTCAAATAAGTTTAATTAAATTAAATTTATTTTATTTTATTTAAAAAAAATTTTTTTTTTAAAAGATAAATAAGATCCTAAAGATACAACTAGTCCTTGCTTAGCTATCACAATGAGACTGCCATTAAGCACCATGGTTGCTAAGTGGAAAACCACATGACCACAATGGAGTTACAATGGTAATTCCTATTTGGTTATTAAGCAAATCACTGTGTGACTGCAATTTAGGACTTTAATTCTATGTTCTTCCTTAACTCTGCTGGTCACAAGCCCATTGGAAAGCATGCAAATGGCAATCATGTGACTGTAAGGATAAATGAGGATTGGTAGCAAAGCTGGGGTGGGTTGTTTTTTTTTGCACCTAACTTCAAACATTACTGCATAAAACAGTTGGTAAGCAAGGTTTATCTGTGTGCGTGAACTGCAGAATACTCACCCCTCATGTAGGGAAATGGGTTACAAGCACATTGTTAAAATACTGAATTCACTAAGAAATATAGTGCTATGAGACAGATTAAAAAAAAAAGTACCTGAATATTTGCAGGAAATGTTTCTGCAGCTTGCCTGGAACGCAAAAGATGAGGGACAATCTTTAACTTCACCCGAGTACTGACAGGATCACGTTTCAGTTCTGGTTTCAGAACAGCTCCCTGTTATAAACAAATGAATATTTCAAAACATAAAGTGACTAGAAAAAAACTAAATCACTCAGGAAAGCAATCTCAGTGTCCATATCAAATCTTTATTATGGTCATTGACCAGGCTAACAATGTACATATAACCACAATATTTGAAAGTACTGGAATTGTATAAGTTACAAAAAAAATGAAAAAGTACTGAGATTAGTATAAAATAAGATATAACTTAGTGTACCCCAGAGGTTCCCAAATGTTCTTGGTTCAGACTGCCCCTAGCAGTTCCCAAACTGTGCACCATGGAACCAACCAGTTAAGATAGCTCCAGTTATTAGGCAGTAAAATATGCCATTGCATCCCTGTAAGTGCATCTAGTGGTGCCCTACACTGCACCCAGTGGAGAACTACAAATATATTCGAAGAAAGCCAATATGCTACCAATATGACAGGGCAATTATCCAAGATGAGAAACTATACATCCAGGTTATCCAACACTTTGAGTTTGATCTCCAAATGATGCTTGGAAGCGTGAAGAAAGCATTTACCTGAAATGCCTTCAACCATCTGCATCTTTTCCAAGTGTTAGAATTATAGACAACCCTCATTATTTGTAGAGGTTCTGATCCAGCATAAAACTGAACAACAAAACCTGAAATAATGAGATGAGTTCCCATTTATGGGAACTGGAGGATTAGGTTCCAAAGCCTATAACCATTGTCTTCATCTGCACAATATAGCTGGATTTCTCTTTTTCATTGTTCATTTATAAAAGAACTGAGTTAGTCCAGCTGCAAGGCTCCAAGCAGCTTCTTTGCAACAGCTAGCTTTTGAACCACTCTCTCAGTGGTTCATGAAGGGAACTGCCCTCTTTTAATATATGGCTTTTGGGACGCTTCTGCTTTGCATGGCTATTCAATAATCTTGCTGGAGGGTCCACCTTACTGCATCTCTGGATATTACTCTGCCTGCAGATGATTTGTACCTGGCTCTAATCTCTACAAACAATCTGAAGGCAGCACTAATATCCATTGGTGCAATATATTGCATTCAGCTCTCTGGAGGAAGTACTAATAACCAGCAGGGTGATTGAGAGGTAAGCGTAAGCTATATCTGTGGCAGAACAAACATTCACCTGCAGTATTAAAACGTCCCTCCACTAAGATCATGAAAGAGTTGCATTGAGTCAGTATAAGCAATATGATACAAACAGGCCACCATCAGCTGAATATGTCACTCAAGGCCAGCTCCCATGACAAACCATGTACAGCCTAACCTAATGCAATACAACCAAGCTGTATTGCATATTTACCACTGTAACAAAAAAAAAGGGCCAAACATAGATGAAAACCTTTAGGCACGCATTGAGAACAGATAAAAAGGGCTGCCTATGATATTTCAATTTTGTAGTGGAAGAGACAAGTTTTCAGTGGAAGTATTGATACAGGGTAAGGATCTTGATCCATTTTGGAGCCAGTGGGCACATTAAGAATCTTAAAGAAATGTGGATGTCTAGCAATAATGTGATCAAGATAGGTACAGCCTTTTCCACTGTAGCACTGAGGCAGTAAAACTCTCAGAAACGTTACGTTTCAAAAACAACTCATAGTATTCTTTTCTTCTATTGGATCTTAAGTTTGGACTCAAATTTTGCCTTTCTGCTTTAAGTATAAATTAGTTTTATCCTGGTTTGTTTTATTTTAAGATGCAGGTTGTCCTCAGCTTATGATTGGTTGCTTAGCAACTGTTCAAAATCATGATGTGGACCTCCCTGGGAGGTACTTATGACCAGGGTTCAAAGTTCTAATGGTGAGGGCCCTCTCCCCCCCCCCCCAAGTCCTATGCCTGCATTTTGGCCACTCAGCAACCAGCTTGCATTCATGATTGTTTGCAACCATTAAAAAGGTAGTAAAATAGCCACTTTATGACTGTTGCAACTTACAAACATAATGGGGGGGATCCATTACAGTTATAACTCAAGGACTACCTATACCCAGTGGCCTGGAATAAGGAACAGCAGCTCTTTTTTTCTAGAAAATTTTCCTTTACTTCTAGGTTAATGAAAGAGCAGGAAAAATGTGAATGTGAATAACTCTTAAAATGATATTCATTACAATAGCAAATAATCCATATTATACAATATGTAATATCAAATGATACATAAACTGCAAAAATAGAAAATGAGAAGAAACACAGATTTGGATAAGCAATTCTTACCTCCTTAGTTTTTAGTGGTATATCCCCAAGGTATACTTTGTACAGCTTGTTGATGATGACTGGGTTATTCCAGTCAATTAAACTAAGGGAGAAAGGGAGGGAGGGAGGGAGAAGGAATTTACTAAAAAAATCAAATTGATTGCCAAAATTCATTTTCTCCCACATTTTATATTTTCAGTAATTGAGTCCCCCAAATGAAAATTTACTGGGTCTCAGTTAAGCATGTCTATGGAGATTCTCAATCATCCAGGTTATGGTTATCCTAAAAGTGCTTCTCCAAAAGGCAACTAACTTTCTTGGTTTTTTCCCTTGAAAATGTTTCACTTCTCCTCCAAGAAGTTCTTCAGAACTGAAGAAGCTTCTTGGATGAGAAGCAAAACATTTTCAAGGAAAATACCAAGAAAGTCCAGTTGCCTTTTGGAAAAGCACCTTTGGGACTCATTTGGTCACCTGCTTTTTGCTACCATCAGCTGTCCCCACCACCCCAGCCCTGCCTGCCATATATGCACACACACCCCACACCACTATTGTACCAGCTAGGACCTTGTTTCACACCACTTTCTGTTGTGCCAGTGCAGCTTCCTTCTTTCCTTCCTTCTTTTATGCCAATGCAAAAGAAGGATCTGGCTAAAATTATGGCATGCAACTGGGGCTTTCTTTCACATGCCGGGCTTCTTTCACAAAATAAGACCCTGGGTGGAGCACAAATAGAGGCCCTGCCTGGCATGCGAATGGAAGCCCTGGCTGAAACATAAATCAGAAGCCCTGACTGACGCATTAATGGAGGCCTTGGTCAGGGCATGAGTGAAGCCCTAGCTCAGACATGTCAAACACAAGGCCCGCGGGCTGGATGCGGCCCGCGAACTGGTTTCATGTGGCCCGCGAAGCCATCCTGGAAACAGTGAGGGAATGGCCCCTGCTGCCTTGGCCCTGGCCCAGGCCAGCCGGGAGCCAATGTACAATTGTGTGGTGGCCATCTATGCTGAAACGTATTCAGTCTTAGCTCTACAAGGCCGTCTGGAAACAGCGAGGAACCAGCCCCTGCCACGTTGGCCCCGCCCCCTGGGTGCATGCTGGGCAGGTGTCACCCTTTGTGAGGAATGAAAAAATGGACCATCGCCTGGAAGTGGCCAGCAAATGGCCCTCACCTACTTCACATATCTGGCTTGATGGGCTCCGGGGGAGGGGTTTCGGCAGGCAGCGGGACGCTCTCCTCACAGCGCCGAGAGGCTGAGCCGGGCAGTGCGAATCCAAAAAGAAGCGCGATGCTGCCCAGCCTCCAGCCTGCCCGGTTTTGGCAGGCAGCGGGGCGCTCTCCTCACAGCGCTGAGAGGCTGAGCCGGGCGGCGCAAATCCAAAAAGAAGCGCGAGGCCACCCAGCTCCCAGTCTGCCCAGTTTCAGCAGGCAGCGGGGCGCTCTCCTCACAGTGCCAAGAGCTGGGCTGGGTGGCGCGAATCTGATGAGAAGTGCAATGCTGCCTAGCCCCCAGCCTGCCCCGTTTCAGCAGGCAGCAAGGTGCAAAGCAGGGGCTGGGCGGCGTCACACTTCTTTTCAGATTTGCGCCACCCGGCTCAGCCTCTCAGCGCTGTAAGAGCGCCTTGCTGCCTGCTGAAACCGGGCAGGCTGGGGGCTGGGCGGCATTGTGCAGGTAATGTTGACTCTCACGCTGCTCATGGCATCCCCTCCCCCAGAGCCCACCAAGCCAGATATGTGAAGTAGGTGAGGGCCATGTGCTGGCCACTTCCAGGCGATGATGCATTTCTTCATTCCTCACGAAGGGCGACATCTCCCCAGCTGCGTTTCTTGCAGCTCCCATGCGTTTCTCCCTCCCCCATCTCAAATATTTTCCCACCACTCTGTACTTAGGAAGGAAAGAAGGAAAGGAGGGAGGGTCTGAGGGAAGTCCTGCCTTAGTCCTGCCTTGCTGCCCTTTCACCATCCCCTTGCCCACTCCTCCTGGCCTATCCTGGGGGTCTCCCATCCTATTGCTAAGGAAGCTTTGGATACAAAGCCGGGTCTCCTCCCATGGAGAGGGAATGGGCCTCCCTCTGATTTTGCCCTCGTACCCATCATGAGCAACCTGGCTAACGAGAGCAAGCACAGCAGCAGCAGCCTTGAGGAGGTAAGGGCAGCTGGGTGCGCCCTTGGGGAAGTGGGGCTGGGCTTGGTGCCACAGGTGCTTGAGGGCCAGGCTGGGCGTTTAACCTCTGCTGCCCAGGGCTCCGGGCAGCCCGTGCCACCATCCAGCCCCCCCCCGCATGGCCTGAGAGGAACAGTGAGGCTCCTCTAGTGGACCATGCCTTGGCACTTGCCCTGGTCCCACCCCCTTTTGCCAGAGACCCTCAGATCTGTCCCACTCCTGCCCAGACCCCCACAGGCACCCTTGACGCGAACGATGTAGAGCTGGCCATGCCCACCCAGTAGGCCACACCCACTCCATCCACGCCCACCCGGTAGGCCGCACCCACCCTGGCCACACCCACCCGGCTCCCCCGAGGGCAACCGCAATGCTGATGCGGCCCTCAATGAAATTGAGTTTGACACCCCTGCCCTAGCTGAACTAGTGCAAAAGAAGGCAATGTGAAAGGAGGCTCCAGCTAGTACAAATACTGGCATGCATTTCAGGAGATATTGGGGGTGGGGGGAACAGGACTAGAAAGCAGGAGCCCCTGGCAGCAAACAACAGGCAGACTTGGCAAAAAGTGGGGCCAAATTTTGCTCATGCAGGGATACTGCAATGGAAGGAACTTCGAGGGCCAGTCATAAACCCTTTCATTCAGCAGTCATAACTTCAGTCGCTAAATGAATGGACATTAAGTGAGGACTACCTGTATTGGAATTAGCAGCAACTGCTGTTCATTTGCTTCTCTTGAAAATAACATGTGATTGGATCTCAGAATTAACTTTTTTTAAAATATCTGTACCTTACAATGTTTTTGTTCTCACTTTATCTTTAAAATCCATTTTTATTTTAATCGCCATACCAGGAAACACTCCTGTACTCTTATAAAGCACCATTAGTTACCAGGAATTTGCAGGAACTAGTAATCTAGGTCTTTCCTAGCTTATATCTTCAATGATTACATAAAATACTAAGAACAGGGACATTTAAATTAATACTGTACCTGTTTAGAAAAGCACTTTTAAAATTATGACATATCCAATTCTGAAACCCTACAATGTGATTAAGTAAAATCACTACACTACTTAAAGACTTTGCTTCATATAAAATGAAAAATTGTTAAAGATTAATATTCATGTAAATGCTGGTCTTTTAAAGATTCCCCAAACTACTAGAAGCTACGTGGCCATATGCATGAAATCTGTCTAATGATAATAATTACCTGCTAAAAAGCATTTTTTTTTATCAAACCTCAGGAAATACACTATTACCCATTCATACTAATACATGGATGCCAATATTCTAGAATAAATGAAGTGCTGCTATCATTGTAGTCAAATGTAGAGATGTCTGCATCTTATCAAATGCAATTCCAAATGTATGCCATTGTGATAAGAAATAATTTTGCATTAAACCAAACCAACCT
The DNA here is from genome assembly GCA_023970755.1 of Azemiops feae. Lineage (NCBI taxonomy): Eukaryota > Metazoa > Chordata > Lepidosauria > Squamata > Viperidae > Azemiops > Azemiops feae. Next base: position 2,692,661 of record JALGBA010000035.1, read on the forward strand.
TATTTTTTAAATTCATAGTAAGCCATCACTTTTGTTTTTAAAAAAATCTTCACATTATAACCCATTACCTTTGCTTGCTTTTGAGTTCAAGATCTGCTGCGGTGGCTACGCTGTGCCGTGTATCACTAGAGGCAATAACCAAATGTATGACAGCTTCAAGTTCAGGCACCTGCTCAGCTTCTATGAACTTTACAATACCCAATTTACACTGCCCAACAAAGCAAAAAAAAAAAAAAAAAAGTTGTTCAGTACAATCACAGGCATTGTCTGTAAAAAGTATACTTTTATTGTAATTATATAGAGTGGTAGAACTGGAGAGAGAAATAACAAAAGGCTTTGCCTTAAAGCAGAGACGGGGAAATTATGAGGCTCAATACATTACAAAAGGGCAATTCCCAACACCACCAGTCAGTCTAAGCCAGCGGTCTTCAAACTTGGCCCTTTTATGACTTGTGGACTTCAACTCCCAGAATTCCTCAGCCAGGCACGCAAGTCATAAAAGGGCCAAGTTTGAAGACCCCTGATCTAAGCAATAGAGAGCCATAATGCGAATTCTGATCCAACCATTTGTGAAAGGTCAGGAATTTCAGTCATTTAAAGGTAAAGGTTTCCCCTGTCCCTATGTCGACTCTAGGGTGCTCATCTCGTTTCTTAGCTGAGGGAACCAGCATTGTCTGAAGACCCTTTCTCTGGTCATGTAGCCAGCATGACTATATGCCAATATACGACTATACGCGCAGAGAATGCCGTTACCTTCCCACCGAAGTGGTTTAGAAAGTTTAAAAAGATACCCTCCAAAATACTTCTCATCCCCATAAAAATACGACAGCTAATGTTAAACTTGGTGGTGGTGCTGTTCCAAATAATTAACAATACGAGCAGTGTAGATTTCAGATGTACTATCCAATCACACAGAAAAGTCAAAATTCCATTTCCAAGAAAGATGACTGAAAAGGTGGTAGCCTTTCCATTTCCAAACACACGTGGATAACACTAGATGAACGCTGCCGAATGACCTATATGCTATGAAGCAAATTGGGACATTTATATTCTGCTAGTTCTCCTGGATTTCTCAATAATTTTAGACACCTCCTTCTAGGCCAGGGGTAGGCAACCTTGGCTCTTTTATGACTCGTGGACTTCAACTCCCAGAATTCCTGAGCCAGCCAAGGTTGCCTACCCCTGTTCTAGGTCATCGGTTGGAACTGGCCACTGAGAAGGTCTGCTGCAGTGATTTTGGCTCTTCCTGTCAGATTATAGCCAGAATAATAGATCCATAGGTTTCCATCTTGTCCCCATGCTGTTTATCATGAACATAAAATTACATTGTTCAGTTTTGGAATGGAGTACCATTATATGCTGATGCTACTCAAGTTTTGCTGCTTTTTTTACTTTTTGTTTTATAGTCAGTATTTTATTTACAGTTAACAGTCCAATCCAAGAAAGATGGAATATAACTTAATTAGAGAATGCATGAAAACAGCTAAAGACAAATAAAAGTCCACAAGATAATATACATTATGTTTGGCATCTTATTATAATTAAGCGACTCCCACCCCCCACCCATTGGGTATAATTATTTGGCTTTTACCTGTTCCAGCTGCTCAGGTGTCCATGGACTGTCTCCAATAACCCGCTTAGCTGCATAAAAGCTCATTCCCGGAGGAGGCTGAGGGATCCCAGATCCTCCAGAATTACTTGATGAAGAGGAACCCTGTCCCCCTGGAACAGTTTGGCGACTCTGGGATTCATTTAATACGTATCTAGAAGAAGAGGAGGGAAAGTTTATAAAATTCTCTATTAGAAATGGTGAGCTCTGCACAGCTTAAATTATGTCAGTCTGAAAAATCCAGCCATAATCTCAGTTACAGAAACAAAAATTGGACTTGAAAAAGCAGAATATTAAAATAAAAGAATTATTTTTCTATCACATTAAAAATACTATTTTATCAGTTTTGGAGGTATTCTGGAGGCCTTATCCAAAGCTGTCAGGAACCATATATAGCTCTGACGCCTTAGCTCAGGAGTCTTCAAACTTGGCCCTTTTTTGACTTGTGGACTTCAACTCCCAGAATTCCTCAGCCAACGTGCCTGGCTGAGGAATTCTGGAAGTTGAAGTCCACAAGTCATAAAAGGGCCAGGTTTGAAGACCCCTGCCTTAGACTATACATTTCTAAAGTAAAAAAAAAAAAAATCTAGAGAGCCATTTTGGTCTAGTGGGTAAAGGACTAGGCTAGAAAGTCAGAGACTGTTAAGTTCTAGTCCTGCCTTAGCCATGAAATCCAGCTAGGTGACCTTGGGCCAGTCACACTCTCTCAGGCCAACTCATCTCACAGAGTTGCTCTTGTGGAGAAAATAGGAGGAGGAAGGTGTGTTGGATATGTTTGCCACCTTGAGTTATTTGAAAAAATAATAAAGGTGGGCCGTAACGTAATATAACAAAACATAACGACTTTAAAAATTATATAAATAATCACATTAGTTAATCGGGACACATGTATAATAGAATCCATTTCCAAAGACAGATAAAAAACATCTAGACAGAATAGGTTTTAATTAGACTGTTAATTTGATCAGTATTAATTTCTATCAGTTAAATTTATGGGCCTTCATGCATAGCAAACTGATAAAAAATTCTGCTGACTCCTAAGATTTGAGGACATTTACAAGACTGCTGGACCATTTTGTACATTAATGAAGTACTTGCAAAGATTTTATTTTTTATTTTAGTTTATGCACGTGACAGATCAGGCATGAGATTTAACTGCATTTAAGCAATTGTGTATTTTACCACCTTCTAGGACATAGATTCCTCTAAAGCAGGAGTCCCATTTAACTTTTGGGGACTCCTGCTGTACCTTATTAAACTAATGCTGATTAAGCAGGCACAGGTATTCCTCGCTTAAGAACCGGATGTTTAGCAACTGTTCCAAGTTACAACATGTTTCTCCAAAACTATTTACAATCTGTTTTCTAAACTGTAATGGCCACACACATGCTTGTGGTAACATGATCACATTTTAGGAGCATGATAACCGGCTTGCATTTACAGCCGTTTGCAGCCACAGTCATGTGAAGGCGATTTCTGGTGGGTTTTGCCAGTTAATAGAATAACAGAGTTGGAAGGGACCCAACTACTTGTTCAAGCAAGAAACCATTTCAGACAAATGGTTGTCCAATCTCTTCTTAAAATTCTCCAGGACTGGAGCATCCATAACTTCTGGAGGCAAGTCATTTCACTCATTAATTGTCCTAACTGCAGCACACTGCTGGCTCATATTTAAATAATTGTCCACTAGGATTTCATGATCCCTCTTGCAGTTATTACTATTGAGCCAGGTACCACCTTTTCTGTACCTGTGCATTTGTTTTTATTGTCTAAATGTAGAACTTTACTTTTCTCATTACTGAATTTCATTTTGTTAGATTGGGCCCAGTATTCAAGTTTGTATTTTGAGCCTATCTTCTGAGGTATTGACTATTCCTGCAAGCTTGGTGTCGTCTGCAAATTTGATGAGTTCCCCTTCTATCTCGTCTAAATCATTGAAGATATTGAAGAGGACTGGGCCGAAGACAGAACCTTGGGATTCCCCACTGCATACTTCCCTCCATGTAGATTCAGTTCCGTTAAGGACTACATGTTGAATGTGCTTGGTCAGCCAGTTACGAATCGATCTGGTGGTGATACATTTTTCTATCTTATCAAGCAGTAGGTTGTAGTCTACTTTACCAAATGCCTTACTGAAGTCCTAGTAAATTATATCCACAGCATTTCGCTTATCTGCTTTTATCATTTTGTCAAGGAATGCATTAAGAGTTGTCTGGCATGATCTGTTTTGACAAACCCAGATTGGCTTCTGGTTATGACTTTGTTTGCTTCTAAGTGTTAGCAAATTCATTGCTTGATTATCTTTTCCAGAATCTTCCCAGGTATTGCTGTCAGACTGATGCATCTGTAGTTTTGTGGATCCATTTCCCCCCCCCTTTTTTTTTTGAAGATGGGAATTATATCAGCCCTTTTCCAGTCTTCTGATAGTTCCCTGGTGCTCCAGGATCTTTGAAAAATATGGTTCAGTGGTTCTGAGATCATGTCTGCCAGTTCCTTCAGAACTTTGGGGTGTAATCCATCTGGTCCTCGTGATTTGAACTCATCTAGAGTAGACAGGTGTTCTGTTACCATTTTCCTGCTTTTTTGACTTGCATTTATAATCTGCATTTAAACAGGCTTTTTTAATATGTTGCGCTGGTTTTTTTCCTTTTGTATAAAAACATGCAAAAAAATGAGTTAAGCAGTTCTGCTTTCTCCCTGCTGCTTATCACTTTCTTGCCATTTTCTCCCATTAATGGACCAATCGTTTCCTTGCCTTTTTTTTGTGTTTTTTACATGTTGAAAGAGGCTTTTTTTATTATTTTTGACTTTTGTTGCAAGCTTTAGTTCATTTTCGGCCTTAGCTTTCCTGACTTCATCTTTGCAGGTTCGGGCTATTTGCTGGCATTCTGCCTTGGTTATGTGTTTTTGACATATATTTCTGATTTCTGGCAAAAAACACCCATTGAGTATAATGGACTTGTTTAAGAATTGTGACATTCGTTTAATGACCATGGCTTTGGTTAACTGCCACTTAACGACTTACGATCAGAGGCTGGTTCGGAGGAGGAAGAGTTGGAGCTGGGACCATCTGATAGGGAAAGCATGCCGGGGCTGAGGACAATGCTGTCCCAGGCCCCTCAGGCATTGGGGGAGGTGGTCGACCAGACAGAGACCTGCCTGCCTGCACAGACACAGGGGAGGATCAGCTAATGACCAGCAATGGTGCTGATAGGCAGCCAATCTCCTCTGATAAGAAACAGCTGCCTGCTCCACTCGATCCAAGGGCAAGGAGAGTGGAACGTATAGGCAAGCCCAGAGAAGAGCTGCAAGGCTACTTGGGAGGAGGTCACCCCCCCCTCACAAGAAACACCTGGAGGGGAGTAATTTAAGGAGAAGCCATGGGGAGTTAGTCTTTGCCAGAAACAATTGTTTGCTTTGGTTTACACTCCCCCGGCTATTACTGGTGCCTGTTGCCTTGCCTCGCTTTGAAGATTGCTCTTCACATTTTGTTTTGGACCTCGCCCTTCTCTGGTGGCTACGTTTGGCCTTTGGAACTTCTTCTTTTCTGGGACGTTTCTTGTCCTGAGGACTACCCTGGATTTGTACCTGGACTCTGCTTGGTGGATCGGACTTGGAACCCTGGACCTTGCCCTATCAGCGTGCTCCTATTCTGTGGACTTTGATACTACAGGGGCTGTTGTTTGGGAGATTGAGGGTGACTGCCTTCAAGGTAGCATGAGGGTGGAGCCTTACCAGTTATTGCAGGGTCATTGGCTGGAACTTTAAGAGAAATAAAGAACTCTTTAGAGGCCTCCCTTGCACTGACCATCTGGGTCATAACAATTTCCGGGTTTAATTATTAAGTCAAGGACTATATATAAATGGCTTGTCAATCATGTCAATCACAGTAATTTTGCATTACACAAGCTTTCCCTCAATGAAGGATGAGAAAGTAAGCCAAAACCAAACAAACCACATTAGAATTTAATGTGATATATGAATCCTGCTTAAAAGCTAACAAATATCTGGGTAAGAAACTCAATGCTTCTAGCAATTTCCCTGTGATTATAGTACCTTTAGAATCTGCACTCACTCACCTGCCTATGGACTTTTAAATGATCTGAGGCAAAAATATGATTTTCATTAAAAACAATAAAAACAAAATACTATCTAGAGAATGGCAGAATATCACTTTAAAAATGAGAGTCTTCCCTCTCTCTTACTAATCCTAGTAGTACCTATCACCTGATAAACTTCATCATTACTTACTTACCCATAAGGCATAAGGAGAACATCCAACATAAAATCCAACAGCAGTTGTACAGTCTTTGGTTTTTCAGCAAGATTAAATGGAGAAGCTGCTTTTAGAGGTTCAACAGGATATTTCATGTTAAAAAGTGTTGGTATTAGAAGATGCATTAGGCTGCAAAACAATTGTATATATTGCAATTAAATGCAAGAATCTGTCTAAAATTCATAATCATTTTCATTTATTGCTATTTGCATTTTTTAAAAGATTTAACTGGGAATTGCAGACAAGAAAGACAACATAACTTCATGGTTTTCATGAAACTACTTTCTTTTCTTTCATATTTAGTAGCTAATTCCAAATGGAACTGTATCATTCAAATTGCACTGAGATAAGTTAAACTGAATCTTTAAACATAAAGTCGGTTGGATCCAAGAATTAAGATCCAAAAATTAAGATTTATCTATATTTCAAAATGTTGGATGGCAAAAAAGCAAGATATTTAAAATATAACCGTTGCCTAGGAAAGATGGCTGAAACAAATCCCTGATTCATTGGGATTTAAGGAATAGAGGTTCAGCTCAATCAGACAGGCAAGTTTCTATTATTATAGACTATCTCAATAAAATGTAGTCTAGTCTTCCTGTGGAATTTGCCTTGCCATGATGACACAAAGTAACAGAAGGAAACTATGTCATAATTTCTCCGAACATGTATTTGCAGTCTTTAAAGATTAATTAAAAGGAATGACTTTAAAAAAAAAAGGCAATGAAAGCTTTATGATCAGAATATTATACCTGTCTTGTTGGGGTTGAGGTTTTCCTTCCATTGCAGTAAGGAGAGTGGGTGCCAGTTCACATTGCTTTTCCACAGGCAAACGAGGGTAACCCATCTTAACATATATTATTGTAAAATTCTGTAAAATGCAAGATATGTCTGAAAAGAACCACTACAAAAAACAGCTCTACAGTACAATATCCACAAATTTTAAGAAACTTATGACTAAAAAAATCATTGATAAAATACCACTGAAATGTTTACATTGTTCAAGTAGTCCAGCTCACCCAAAAATTCCACAACCTCAATTACTTTGATAACTTTGAGAAATACTACTGACATGGTAGGAGTTTTATTAAAAAGCATAAACGGCAGCTCACCAAAACTTATTCCTTTGAATTAAATGTGTTACTGAGAAAATGTGCTACCAGACTGTCTGATTTTTTTTACAGTTGACATGGGGAATGCATATACAATAAAAAATCTTCCTCATACTAGGAGCCTCTTACACCTGCATTCTAGTGATTGCATTATCCTCAAGTTTCTGACTCCAACCAATTATGGCCTTACTGATGTGGACCATTAAATCAAGACACTTCATCTTAGCAATTATCTGAGAAAGTTCTAGTGCCACCTAAAAGCAGCTGTTATTAACTGGTCAAAATGTGTATTTCAGTTCATGTATAAGCATCCGTAACTACATACTGCACTAGTGTGTTAAAACTTTACCTAGATATTTTTTAAAAAGGAAAAGGAATGACTTTGTCATTGAAATGGATCAGATGATAAATCTAAAAACATATACTAAAGGATTATCCTCACCTAAACGTCCACTAAAAATTACACTATCTGCATACATCTCTATCTAAATATTTATATATTTCCTGTGCAATTTGAGAAAAACTGACTTTCAGTGGTAAAGACTTTGGGGCAGTTCAACCCGCTTTTATATAATTATCCATGGCTTAGAGCAGGGGTGTCAAACTTCCGGCCCACAGGCCGGATGCATCACGCTAAAACCGCGCCCACCCCATTGCCGGCAATGGGAAAAAAGTCACGGTCCGTCGCGACACGTCAGGTGACGTCACGAGTTTGACATGCATGAACCAAGTTAGTGTGGTGGCAATCTATAATCCTAACATTACTGTTTAACTCTACCACAATGTCTTTACCACAAGTAAAGCCACAATGTCTTTGTTGTCATATGTTATGTGTAAATTTAAACTGCAAGGACAGAGCATTGACATCAACTTGTTAACCAGAACATTTCCTAATTGTTAATCATATCCATTTCAATGGACTCTTTAAATATGAGAATTGGGTGTAGTTTCATATAAATATTCATTAAAACACAGTTGGAGTGTTCAAGGGTTACATTTAGGAAAGCACTTCCCAGCACCTACGAGCCAGCAAACCATCCTTCTTTTTATCTGCTGTTTATACAGTAGGTTTATTATTCAAAAGCAGGACAAAGAATACCTAGGCGGGAAATAACCAGCTCTTATACTTAAGCACGATGTGCAAAGATAATCATAATCTTAGAATTCATGAGTAAAATTCTCAAAGGAAAAAAGGACTTACTGTAACAAAGGAGACTGCAGAAGGATCTTGATATTGGACTAATAAAGTCTCCACTGGAAGTTGGATTTTTGGACGACTTTTGATTCGTTTGTTCAGGTGAACTAGCAATTCCATAACCTAAAAAAAAAATATCACTCCTTCATTTTATTGATCTAGGTTTCATTTCCCAACTGTGGAATATAATAAATAAAAATATCTGTATTATCAAATGCCCTATATGTCTTTCCATTTGACCTTTCACAGAGAAAAAGAACCAAGTGACTATATTATTTGGACTGAACGTGAAAAATTACTATGAGGTAACAATATTTTCAATGACTTCAGGGAATATATTATTATGATATTCAGCTTCCAGCTTGAGCGAAACATAACATCCAAACAAGGTTGATCTGGTTAGTACTTGTGTAGAAGACCACCACACAAACACTAGATTAGAATGAGCAGCTGAAAATGCACCCTGGATGGAAGACAATAGCAGCCACCTTTGTACTGAAAATTACATGTTTTCATCAAGTGACCATGAGTTCAATTCGTCTCAAAGGACACTCTATCTAATATAAAACCAACATAGGAGGGTTTTTAAGCACTTTGTGTTTGACCGACTTCAGCATACAATAATATTCATACCTTTTTACGTACTCCTTCCTGTATGCTGGAAAGCTTTAAAAGAACAGGGGGAAGGAATTTGGATATAATATTCTGCAATTGCTCATCTGTTTCTGCATGGCCAAGACGCAAGAATACACGTTCAAGTTGATCTAAAATGAAGAAAAACTGATCTATAACTAACAGCAAACAGTTCAAACAGCAACACCACACCAGCAAATTCACCATGAAATAGTGGCTTAGTTCTTAATTGGTTTTACTAATGACCTTGTTGCAAGTTTCCTAAAATATGATCCTTCTGATGGCATCATATTCATCATCTATCTTATATGCACAAATATTTTTAACACTGGTGTAGAGAAAAATTTCAAACAGAATAACATAATAACAGAGTTGGAAGGGATCTTGGAGGTCTTCTAGTCCAACCCCCTGCTCAAGCAGGAAACCCTATAGGGAATTATTTAATTCATTTAATTTATCTCCCTGTCTAGTGACTCTTTTGTTTTATTCAAGTGAAGGGAAAAGAGAACCATCTGCTTCTAATCTGATCACTCTGGTTTGCTGAATGATCAAATTACATATGCACCATTGTGTGAAGGTTTGCTGAAAAAGTAAGACTGAATCACACTTAGAGCATAAGAATTCTAACACTGCTTTTTGGTCACATACTTTTTTCTTCTCTTACACAAATCATAATGTATTCTATTAAATGCAAATTTTAATTCATGAAATAAATACTATTTGATCAGTCAATCAATCCAAATTTTAATCAAACAGACAATAAGCTCAGGACACATTGTTTAAAATACTCAGATTTTGGTGAACAATTAATTGTACTAGCACAATAGGAAAATAGTTGCTTTTTTGTATTCAATGTATCAAAAGACAAGTCATGTACAAAATGTGTTAGATCTGCATATTATTCAGAAGTAAATATGCAAAATTTAAATCAAAATCAGTTAATTACTCTTTTTTTTTTTATTACAGATCACACTGCCTTCAGTTGTATCATTTGATCCGCTGGGAACATTCAATCTAATGAAGTCAAATTTCCTCTCAATTTCTTTAAGAACATATAATTTTTCCTTATAAAGGAAGCAGTTTACTTATTTGCAAAGTGCCCCTTATGATCAGAAGTACTAATTTCATGCTATAATATAGCATTACCCAATTCTAGATTAATAGACTGCAGAACTCCATGGGCCATAGTTCTGTCTATACAAGTAGTCCTTGACTTACAACAGTTTATTTAGTGACCATTTGAAGTTACAATGGTATTGAAAAAGTGACCTATGACCATTTTTCAACTTACAACCATTGCAGGGTCACCATAGTCACGTGATCAAACACTTGGCAGCTGACTCACATTTATGATGGTTGCAGTCTCTTTCTGACAAGCAAAGACAATGGGGAAGCCAAATTCACTTAACAACCGTTACTGATTTAGTAGCCGCAGTGATTCACTTAGCCACTGTGGCAAGAAAAATCATAAAATGGGACAAATGTTTTAACAAATGTCTCACTTAGCAGCAGAAATTTTGGGCTCAATTGTGGTCATACGTTGAGGACCACCTGTACAGCCTAGGGAAATCTCAGCCATAATTGGAAAAACGCAAATTGTCTTACTCCGAAATGGCTTGCATTCTACCTTGAATTGATCGATGTATCATGCTGAACATAGGAGAGAACTATGACATCCAGGGATGATTATAAATACCAAAAAACATTTATTTCTTACTATGCTTAGGACAGATACAAACCAGAGGGTGCTACTCCAAGCCAAATTTCAAATGTGGAAGAGAAGCCAGGGTCAACTGAAAGTGAACTCAAACCCAGTCAAACTATACAGACACCATTTCCTTATTATTTTTTTTTAATGACTGACCAGGATAATGGATTTCAGAGATTTCTAATATATTTTTTATCTAAAATATATAGAATTCTAGAGTTAGAGGGAATATTTCATTATGTAATCAATTTATTCAAAAGTAAACAGAATACATGCTGGTTTCAGAGATTAAAATTATTAAGTCTGGTAGGGCAAAAGTACGGGAGAAAATAAATATGGTATCTAAAATCCAATAGTATCCAAAACAAAATATTCTAGTTAAAGTAGGGAGGGAAACTTGAATATGATTCATAATTTTGTGTTTATGTGTGTATGTGTTCCAAGGCACAAGGTTGTCTTGACAGGAGAAATAAAAGTTCTCCAACACAGTATACACAAGATGGTAATCATAAAAGTACAAAGTAACAACATAAATGGATCTGAGTAGTTCAAATATAAATTATTTTATTCTAATCTGATCAGAAAAAAGATTATATTTTAGCCATACTAGGAATATGAAAAAACAAAATATGGGCTGGTTTGTGACAAAATGAGTCTTAAATCTGAGACTAGTTATATGATAAAGATAAAGATAAATAACCTTGTCATTTTTTTATATTGTGGGCACAATGGCACACATAAAAAATGAAATTTAGTTGCCCGCTCTCAAAGTGAAACATATACATGACACACAATTTCAAGATATTCAGTTTCATATAGAATCTACACATGCTAAACTTCCAACTGCTTGTACTAGTAATTTTTTATTTCAAAACTTAAATGTAACAGCATCTCTAGCTTGGCCATACAAATTAGCATAAAACTGTATATCAGTAATAAAACCATAGTATGAGTACTTATCTTCATTTTTCTCATTACTGTACCAAAACCAACTGTTAAATCTTAAACTATACAAAATTATGGCAAGTTTATCCAACTGGAACCTTCTATCTGGCAGGTGGTATGCGTACAAAGGGTTGAACAGCACGGTAAAAAAAAAAAAGGTAAAAAAATGTGTAAAATTGGATGAGGTGAAGCGGCAGCAGCGCCGCACAGGCTTGTGGGAAAGTCAGCCAGAACTGCACGTTGCCTGGGTTCCTACTGAGAGCCCAGGATCAAAACGTGCAGCTCCAGCTGATTGGCGGCGGCCTTGGGGGTGGCAGACAGCCTCACGCAGTCTTCGGGTGGAGATTCAGCTGGAGCTGCGCGAGGCATTGCCTGCCTGGGTCCTGTGGAGAGCCCAGGATCAGCGGGCGCAGCTCCAGCTGATTGGGGGTGAGGCAGCCTCACACCGTCTTCAGGCAGAGATTCAGCTGCGTGAGGCATTGCCTGGGTCCTGCTGAAGGGGAGAGAAGAGAGGATATTAAAAGGGGTGAAGGAAGAGATATTAAAGGGGGTGAGGGAAGAGATGATATTAAAGGGGGTGAGGGAAGAGAGGATATTAAAGGGGGTGAGGGAAGAGATATTAAAGGAGGTGAGGGAAAAGAGGATATTAAAGGAGGTGAGGGAAGAGAGGATATTAAAGGGGGTGAGAGAAGAGAGGATATTAAAGGGGGGTGAGGACTACCTGTACTTTATCACTTTTTCCCGTTTGTTTTTTTTTGGTCAAGTTTTTGACACCTTGCTGGGCGACTGGTGGTACTTGAATATTGCCATATTCTAAAAGTGGTACAATCGGTGAAAAGGTTGAAAAGCCCTGCTGTAGAGTACTTCAACTTGTATTGTCGTGAAATCATATAGTTAATAGGTAGTCCTCACTTACTGTCTCATGCAGCGATTGTTCAGTTACAATGGTGCTAAAAAAAATAACTGCAACTAATCATTGCATTTACAATTGTGGCATCCCTCAATAATACAGTAGCCATTCACGTGCTTTGCAACAGGTGCGCATTTATGACTGCTGTAATCATGATTGCTATTCATGTGCTTCACAACCAGCATGCATTTTTCTTTGTGACAAGCAGAGTTAATACAATACAGCAAAATTGTAAGCTCAGTAGCAATTCACTTAAGCAACTGTTTCACTTAATGACCAAAGGGAAAGTAAAATCGTAAGTCCAATCACAGTCATGTAATTTTCCACTTAGCAAGCAGGTTGACAGTCCCAATTGTGGGCGCTTAGCAAGGACAAACTGTAGCCACCATAGCAGGAGAACACTATGTCTAGTGTCTGGTTGGAGAAAACAGTATTACAGTGTAAGTCTTCCTAGAATTTATTCAGTTAAAGGCAAGACATGTTAAGAATTATAAATACACAGAGAGAAAGATGTGGTTGTGGAGATAGGTAAAATTTTCAGGGAATTATTTAAATTGTGTATTATTTACAATATGACATATTTACTTTCAAAAGACAATCCTATTTTATTTTTTTTAACTTATTCATTTTAGCTCTTTTTAGCCAATCAAATACTGAGGGCCAATTTCTTATTATTTCTTAGTCTGAGTAATAAAATACCTTGAGTACAGTTTGAAAGGGGCTATATAATTTTTTAAAGAAAAAAAACTAAGTTGCCAACTCACTATAGAGCAGGGGTGTCAAACTGCCGGCCCATGGGCCGGTTTCATCATACCGAAGCTGCGCCCACCCCATTGCTGGCAATGCAAAAAGAGTTGCGATTCGTCGCAACACGTCACGTGACGTGGCGAGTTTGACACCCGTGCTATAGAGAAAATAAAGGGCTAGTGGAATATGGGAAATTTTTCAAAAATGAAACAAAATACTGATCTGATAAATACGACGAAACAAGTAATATACAGTAGTTTCCAACTTACAATCACAACTGAGACCAGAATTTCTGTTGTTAAGAAAGGCAATTGTTAAATGAATTGCACCCAATTCTACAATTTTTGCCATGGTTGTTAAACAAATCACTGCAGTTGTTAAGTGAATCATGAGATCATTAGAAGAATTCAGCTCCCCCAATGACTTTCCTTGTCAGAAGCCACCTGGGAAAGTTGCAAATGACAATTACATGATCCCGGGAAGTGGCATCATGCCAGTTGCCAAGCACGTGGGTTTCGATCACAAGGGGGTTGCTGTAACAGTTTTAAATGTGAAGACTAGTTATAGGTCACTTTTTCAGTGTAACTGTAACTTTGAACGGTTGCTAAACGAATGGTTGTAAGTCAAGGACTACCTGTAGTGAAAAGTGCCATGAACTGATGCTTGAGCAAAGAACAATAAATATCAATAGAAAGAAAAGCCATTGGATGACTTCAAAATGCAATGTCCCTCTTCCTCCTGCATTGGAATAATGACAAAATCTGGCTATAATGACAAGAACCTATATAGTTCGGATAGAAATAGGCTTAGAATAAAATGGAAAAATAGGGGAAATGCAAGTATATCTTTCCCCAGTATTTTTTCCCAAGGCCTTCTCATATCCCGGTTTAATATCTTTCTCCCACCGATGTTGTCCCAGGTTTCCAAACTTTACAAATCCAGATGTAAAGATTTTCTCTACTACTATTGTCCCAAATCTTAAATAGTTATATATATATATATATAGGTCTCTACTGCATACAGTTATAGACTGAAATAATTGCTTCTTGATATTTGGCAAAGATAATTCCCATGCTAAAAGTATAAACAGTAGAGCACTGGAATAAGGGACTATTGTAACAGAAAATGTAAGGCAGCTCAATAACTTAAAATTACACAATGCATGAAGTCTTTCCAAAATTGTTTTCTTAAAGCAAAGACACCATATGTAAGTTGCCAAAATTCAAATTTAATTGGCAGGAGAGCATCGAGTTTTTTGCTTCCCTTTACTGCCATCTAGCTGTTATCCGGAATTCAGCAACCTACATATTGTATCCCTTTTAATTTTTCACAAAAGAAAAAAAAAATTTAATCACCTTCCAAAGTGTATGAAGCTCCACAAGTAAGTTACACAATGTGAGGATCAGAAGCCAAAATGACAGCCTTCTTGTCCTTAGCCCTTAACCTCCTGTGTGTGAAGGAACTGGGAGCAGGCTCTGACATGATGTTCTTACTGGCTTAGCAGATTCAATCTTAGCTATTAGTTGGTCCTTGATGTAATCTGATGTCTTGCAAAGTACTAAATTAGTTGCACAAGCCTATATGGATGAGGCTAGATAAAAACTGTTTTGCACAGCCATAATATTTTTTACAGTATTAGAATCCTTTATTAGTATGTAGGCTAATAGATGTTGATTTTTAAACACTTGCTTAAACTAATTAAATGACAGGAAAAGAAGTGGGGGTTTTGTCAACAATTCTGGAGACAAACAAAGATGTGCTGTCTTACATGCTCTCCAAACCAGTCTTCCTGATTCCTCCCTAATGGATTACAACAAGGGTCCCTAACCCCCCCCCCACCCTCACCCCCGGCTGCATAAATAGGTGAAGCTCCATCCGTGGGATGCAGGTAGCACGCAAAACCATAGAAAAACTTTTCTCCACAGAACCGGGCCTTGATGCCCAAAAGATTGGGGCAGCCTGGACTACAATGTCCACAATTCCAAATCAGAATAGATTTTGACTAGGAATCATGGCCAACAGATTTGAAAAAGCTACTGTCAAGCATTCATACATATCACTAAATTTCTCAACATTCTTTGCTCAGGCATGGCGCAAAATCATGCAACTTTAAAGAAAAAGATTACTCAAGATCTGATAATATTTATTCCGAATAAAAGAAGCAGAAATAAAACCCTTTATTACTGAGATGCCTTATCCAAGCAGCAAAGAGACTGCAATTAAAGTTCAATTGTTCCTCATCCAAAAACATTTAATTCCATCAAGTGCAATGGAACTTTCTCCTAAACTATTGCATAATCTTATAATTTCATTAGTACCTCTTCCCTACATATTAGAAGTACCTGTGAACACAAATGAATATGAGCCACTCCCAATCCAGCCTCCTTCACAGGGTTGTGTTGTAGGTATAAAATTGAGGAAAGGGGCCTAGTATGCTAATAAGCCTATCCTTGAACTCTATGGGCTATATAGGCAATAAATAACTGCATATTTTTGATACTTTGATATATTGTGTATGTTATACACACTAGTATAGTTTTGTTACTATACTCATATGTGTATATTATACCATATGGTGGACTTATCTGCATTTGCGTAGTGGTAGGTAGAAGACTTGGCTCACATACTATATGATTGTTCTTTGTTTAAGACAGGTACCTTGGTTCATTTATTGGGAACTCCATATTAAAACAACATACCTTATGTGTGTAGCTGGAATATGAAAACAACATTTAACACAGCACAGTACTGAAATGGTTTGGCATATGTGGGACTGATTGGGGTAGATTGTAGGGGTGATACTGAAATATAATTTTATCTTGTTTTAAAATTATTGTATGTTACTCCAATTTTACTCCAATTTCATTTTAAATTGTTTTTATAGGATTTTATTAATAATTTGTGTTTAGAACTCTATTTTGATATGGCCTATGGGCTAATCAATAAACTAAACTAATAGTATGTGTATGTTACACAAACACACCTGTATGCGAGTGCACACATATGTATATGTATTTATGTATGAATGCATACACACACCCAGCTTGCCTCAGTGGCAAAGACTATAGTCATTTCCTGTCACAAAGAAGCATTTCCCGGCCATACCACGCCTCACCGAGCGAGGCCTCAATACCTTAGATGTGGAATGGGAAGTGGGAGCACCACATTTCGAAAGGCCAAGAGGGATGGCGAGACGGAGCCGGCAAAATCCGTCCTGAAGCGGCCAAGGACCCTCTTTGCACTTGCAACACCCTCTTCCTTCTTTCCCCTGCGGGCGGGGTCGGGGGTGCACCTCGGAAAGACCGGCCGCCTCGCCAAATTGGGCCCTGTACGAAGTGGAGGGGCTCTCCTCTTCCCCTCCCTCCAACTCAAAAACAAAAACAAAAAAACCCAATCCACCACCCTGCAAGATTTCCCCAAGGCCGGATACTAATCCCCCGGGGAAAGCAAAGTCACGACGGGCCTTGCACTTTTTTTCACCAGATTCATGAATAGACTTTGGAGAGGAGGAATGAAATCTGCAATTCCCTCGAATGAAAAGGGGGGGGGGAGAATAAATTACTTTCCTCAGGACAGTAGAGCAAACTTGGGCAAATCACGTCCCCCTTCTCGCGCCCCTACCCACATATTTTTAAAAGGGGGGGGCGGGAGTAGGAAGGAGTGTGTGTGTGTGTTATCAGTGACTGAAGAAGCTAATTTGGAGGATGTTTGTGTGCGTGCGTGTCTTAATCAGTGACCGAAGAGGCTAATTTGGAGGACGGGGTCGTTCCCCTTTCCCATCCTAAAGCTTTTAATGTCCCATTTCCTAATATGACTCTGCAACAACTGAGGCCTAATGGCCGGCTCCTCCTAACCCTCCCCCCCCCGATCCTGCATCGTTTATGAACAGTTCCCCCCCCCCCCATCAGCTCTCCTCGCCTTTCTTTTTGTAAAGGACTCCCGGCCCTCCGAGCCCCGTTTCTGAGGTCTCCCTATAGCACCCATCAAGCGCCGTGAGGCGGGGGGGGAGAGAGGAGAATTACACCCTCCCCGAAGGCCGGCGCACACAGAGCTTGGAAAACTGACCCACTAAAAAGAAAGACAGAAGGGTTCAAACTCGAGGGCCGGAGCACCCTCTTTTCACCGTGCCCCACACGAACGAGATTCCCTCCGCCGCCGGACCCCCCCCCCCCACACTTACTCAGCTCGTCCTGGGCAGCAGAAGCGGCCGCAGCCATGTTGTCAGCTGGGAAGAGAAAGCGAGAGAGAAGGAAGCTCAGCCGGGAGTTCTCCTAGCTCTGGGCTGCGAGGCAATGGAGCCGAAGGACCAGAGGAGAAGACGAAGGGGGAGGGGGGCTCCCGTCCTCTCCTTGGCCTTCAGCCCCCTTCCTCGAGGCTTCCCCCGCGACTGAGCTGCCAGAGAAAGGCGGGGGGGGGGAGGCCGATGGTTGATTTTTCTCCTCCCTCCTCTGACTCTCCCCTCAAAAAGCCAACCGCAGTTGAGAGCCACGCAAAGCTTAAGTAACCTTGCAAATCTCTCCCTGCCTGCATCGGCTTTGTGCACACATGTACTCCACCCTCTCTTGCCTTTCACTTTACTTTTATTTATTTAAAAAGAACGGGACGATCGTCCAGCTCCTCTTTATCGCCTCCTTCTTGACTACCTACAGCTACAATGCTGTCTCCTTCGGCGAACTAAGCTTGCAGCTCCGCGTAACTGTTGCAACCAAGACACATTAAAAAAATCGAAGTAGTTTTTAAAAAAAACAAAACACCGCCCCTCCATTCATCGTTCGTGATCTACGATCTGTTTTTTTCCTCCACCGATACTTTCCCGAGGATGCAGTTGAAAGGAAATTACCTGAATCCATGCTGACCTCCATGATTGGCAATGTATGTGTACGCTCACACCTACACACCTCCCCCCCCCCAGGAGTGGTGGAGAAAGGAGGAACAGCATTTTTTTTAAAAAAGGAGAGTTTCTCCCCCTATCTGCCGAAAGTATTTCTAACAAGCTGACTCATTCCTACCTTGAAAGGTATTCGGTTGCGATGGTTTTAGAAAACCTGAGATAATTTCCATGCACAGACCTCCTAAACATATGCTACCCATTGGGCCAAATACTCAGTAGTTAAACGACCTTCAAGCAAAGATGTATTGTGCCTTTTTTTCTGCTCAACACTCAACATTTAATATATACATACATTTATACACATATATACACATATGGAGATTTAAAATGACTACTTTCATACATACATATACATGTACATATACATATACATATGAAAGTAGTCATTTTGCAAATGCAAACCTGGGATGCAAAAATCCTGATGACTAGTAGATGGCGAAAAACTGTCATTTTATTGCCATCTAGCTATCCAGGTTTTGCAATACAAATGTGGTAACTCTATGTGAGGAAAGGACTTATGTATATCTAGAAATCTCCAGCAAGAATGCAGTGTTCCATTCAAAATGAGCCAGAGCCCCAAGCAATAAACTCCTTGCAATGTAAAGCAATGGTGTATTATTTGTTCGTTTGTTAAATTTATATGCTTCCCATCTCACAATGACTCTAGACGGCTTACAATATAGTGTAAAATGTTGTATACAGAATGCAATTTGTCTTGTAATACTTAAGCTATACTATGCCAAGGGAGATGTTCTATCAGCATTATTCGAAGGCAGTTGGGGCATACACATGCAATCCAAGTGATGGTAAGGGTAGAAAGCAAGAATACATAGCCGGTGTCTTACAATATAGCATTTTGCCTATAGCCATAAATTGCTAGTCTTTACTTATGGAGTATTTCTCATCTCCATAGCGGCTTTATTTCACTATCTTGACACATTTTAATATTTGCGTAGTTCATCTGTATACGCTTTCTGAAATTTGTTAATGAAGGACTAAATGATTCAAGACTATGTGGTTGTCTGAGTTAGGCAACCACAGGTTTGAAGCAGAAAGGAGTAAAAGGAATTTCTTTTGGCTCTTGTTCCTTGTTAGCTCACCACTAGCTTTAAAATTTCATATCCAAAAAGGTGGTGCCTGCTACAGACATAAATGATTGGTGCAATGTCTTTGATGTGACTAGGATTATTGATTGATTGATCAGCTATCAATCAATAATCCTAGGCCTATCCATATTTTATGGGGAAAAAGAACACAAGACAGCTAAGATAAGTAACCATATAGGTAGTCCTCAACTCATGATTATAATGGAGGCTGCCACATGATTGCCTCTTTTAATGATTCCCACCCCTCCTCTCTCTAATGTAGTCATTAAATGGAACACAGGGTGCCTTGGGTGGAAGAGGCCCTGGTGTTGGAGAGAGACTGGCCCAGTTAGGAGGAGGGGTCAAGTGGGGGATTAGTCTAGAACAGGGGTGTCAAACTGGCGGCCTGTGGGCCGGATACATCACACGCAGGCCATGCCCACCCCAGTCCACAAAGGCAAAAAAGTCACAATACGTCACGATACATCACGTGACACAATTGAGTTTGACATCCATGGTCTCTAGAATCTTTACATAGACATAAGAGAACAAGATCCAGCCCCTGCCCTTGAATGTTGTTGAACTTTATCTAGTCTTTCCCAGAGGCAAACTGCCAGTCTGAGAAGATTTCTATGAAATGGGTAATAGAACATTAAAGTATCTGGTTTAAACTCTTCAGGTGTGGGTCTAATTATTCACACCTGACATCTGGGAGACCTAGCATAGGCCCATTTGCTCCAGCCCTTTCAAGGCCTTTCCCATCCCCTAAGGCAGGGGTCTGCAATCTTGACAACTTTAAGACTTGTGGACTTCAGCTCCTAGAATTCCTCAGCCAGCTATGCTATGGAGATGAGAAATAATCAACTTGTTCAGGAATTGCAAAGGAAGCTATGCTGCCGAATAATGAGGAGACACAGCTGTCACTGGTTTTAGAAGATGAGGAGTCTGAGTTGCCATTCCCCTCCCAGTTCAAGAACTAACTGTGTGGAGAGGAGAGCAGAGCAAAAGTGTTCTACAAGGGTCCTCACTATGCCTTCCCAAATGAGCAATACCAGGATTATTTCTATTTAAGAAGAGCAGTGTGCTTAAGCCTCTCTGTTAGAGATAACCTAGATTGTCCATTGACCTAGACTTTGCGTGCCTTGTCTCTCACCTTGAATTCTTGTGTTTTTTTACTCTGGACCTGGACTGGTTACCAACCCTGCTATGGCCTTTGGACCTTTGGACTTTCCCCACTGCCCTTGCTGTTTGCTGTGTTTGAAAGCTTGTTGGACTTTGGGGGGCTTAATTTCTTTTGTTTGTGTGTATTTGTGTGTGCATACTTCCAACTTCCTGCCGTCTTTCCCACTGACTTTGCTTGTGGGAAACTGGCAGGGAAGCTCACAAATCAAGGTCATGTGACCAGGAGATGTGCAATTGTCAGAAATCTAAGCCAGTTGGCAAATGCCCAGATCACAATGGCATAGTTGTAAGAACCAGGAAATGTTCAAGCGTCTGGTAAACAATTTTTTTTAAACAAGATGCATATGAAATGTGATAAAATGGTTGAGGTGTTTAACTAGAATTGTAGAGATTCAGATTCTATTCCACAATCTGTTGTGAAAGCTTACTCAGTGACTTTAGTTTGATGCAATATCATTGTGGACGAGTCAAAATCAGCAAGATGGTACAGCGATATTATAATGCAAACCCAATTCCTTGCTATTTTGGAATATTAGATTTCACATGTATCTTCAATATTTCACATATGAATAAAAACAAGATTATAACCACTGGCCAAAAGCTCCCACTCCTTTTTGTTTCTACTTCTTATTGATAAATTGCCTTCTGTGCCTAAAGTGGTTTTCACCAATCTGGTATCTTCCAAATCTATCATACCAACCAATTCATAGTCATTAGCCATGTTATCAGGATAATGGGAGTTATGTCAATGTAACTGAAGGGCCCAGGTTAGAGAAATCTATCTTAAAATAATTCAAAACAACTTGTCTTCCACAAATACCCATTGTCATCCAATGTCAGGAATGATGAGCAAAGAACACCAGAAATATATGTCAAAAGTATATTATTCCAGCAGGATTAAAAACCCAAGTCATGAAACCAAAGGTATGAAAGTCATCCCAGCTACCCAGCTAAAGTAAGCAAACACTTATGTTGGACAGCAGTGATATAAGAAGATACTGGAGGCAGACCATTCTTTTAGTAACAACAATAATCATTTCATACTGTATGGAAGAAGACAATGATAAACCACACTTATACATTTTACCAAGAAAACCACATGGACAGCCAATATGAAGTTATTGACTATACAGGGCAGGATGATGAGCCCCTGAAGTGGGATGGCACTCAATATGCTACTGAGGAAGAGCTGAGGGTTTTTTCAAAGTACTCTTGAAATATCTAGTTTTATGGTCACATTCAATTTGAATTTGACAGAACATAAAAGCAAGATGTGCTGTTTGTCATTAGAAACTGGAAAGCCAAAGTTGGAAACATGGAGGAAAATGTGGTTGGACTGTATGGTTGAAGAAATCAAATGAAGAAAGAGAATGACTCAGCACTATCTGCTAATCCAAATATTTCTTCATTGCTAACACTGTCGTCAGATAAGTGACAGCACCAAATGGAGTACATGGAAATGAAACAGATGACATGATTGGCACAAGGAAGTGAAAGAGTTCAGTTATAAGAAAAAGATGTGGTCAGGGGCTGCTTGAAGAACAAAGCAGGAACTACCCATGTGCAAGTTCCAGGGTCAAGCAGCAGAAAATCAACCTGTTTTTACAATAGGAACTTGGGCATAATGCCTACCATTTTTCAGGAGAACATTAGGAATCATTTTGAAGTTTTGAACTTCCTTGATAGGGAACCAGAGCTGTGGAATAAATACAAATGTTGCTAAGGATGAATGTGAAAAGAGACTGCCAAAGAGACCTAAAAGCGGAAGAAAGCAACTGGATATTGGAACGAACCGTGGAAATTGCCAAAAAAATAAATAAAAAGAAGAGAAACCAAAGCTATGAAAGACAAAAATCTGAGGAAAGAACAGATCCAGAGCAGTATTAGAAGAGATCCAAAGCAGTATTACAATACCTGTAAAGACATCAAAGATGAAAGCAGACATAGAAAACAAGGCCTTTCAAAAGATCTTGATTCCAATCTTGAATTTGTTCCAACCTGGAATTTGTATATGAAAGGTTTCTAATGGACAGATAGTAACTGATAAATCCCATAAAGGTGGAAGGAGTAAAGATGTCAACATCCAAGATGCATTGGAAGATATTTGCTACTTACATCTAGCATTAGAACATCAGATTAGCTTAACACTGCAGTCATTATCAAATCAGAAGGCTTCTGGAATTGATGGAATTGTCCTCAGAAATTCAAAAATTATCTTCAGAAAGTAACAGAAGAACCTGTAAAAGATCTAACCAAACTATGCCACTAAGTCTAGTGGGCAACCCAGTGGCCAACAGATAAGAAAGACATTGATCTAAAGGAAACTCAGCAGTGCGTGCATACTTAATTTCACTTGCTAGCCAAATAATGCTTAGAATTATACAATGCGAAATAGAATCCTACATAGAAAAGAAAAAGGCCAACTTTCAAGATGGCTTTAAAAAAAGGCAGAGGGACCCAAAACATTATTTCTAATGCATGCTGCATAAAGAATACAAAAGTGAATATGTGCCCCACTGATTATAGACGAGCCTTTGATTGTGTAGATGTGTCAAGCAGTACAATGGGAATCCCAGAACATCTCATTGTTCTCATGCAAAAACTATACACAGGTCAAGAAGCCAATCTACACATTACATGAGGCAAAGCTGTATACTCTCATTTATTCAACCTATATGCTGTGGATAGATGGATCGTCCTGGAGAAAATTTATCTAAGTGATCTTTAAAAGTCGACACCGACTTGCTAGCACACAACCAATTATTAAAAAAAAAACACGCCCAAGTTCTTAGGCGTATTATCTTATACAGTACAATTGATTTGGGTTCTTTCATCTCCGACCCCGAGCTTGCAGATTTTCTCTCCCTGCTATTGGCTGAACACGCTCCACGTGTCGTTCCTAGTTTCCCCCCCCTATCTAAACTCCACCTGTTCATTTTCATTGGCCCCCTCGGTTGCTCTATCCCCACCCCCTGGGCGTCTTCAACCGCTCCTTTGGCGTGCAAGCCAGCATCCCGTCTTGGCAAGCCTCGCCTCCCGGTTCCCTTCCTCTGCTCGCCGATTGGCCGATTATTTCTCATTCCTGACCATTCCCCTTTCGACGTCGGAGGGCTTGGGGACGTGCGGTTGGCGCTCCGCGCTTGCCAGCCCTCTTCGCTTTGTCCACGTCCAACTGTTCTAGTCCCGCCCTAGGCTCGTGCTGCCGCCGGGAGAAGGCGAGGTGGTTGGGGCTTTGCCGCCTTGCAACCGAGGCCCAACGGCGAAGCCTCCTTGGGAGCGGCCGCGGCTATGGCGGCGGCGGCGGCGGCGGCGCGAGTGCTGAGGAACTCCGGGGACCGTTTTCGGTGGCGGGCGGGGCACTGGCCGCTGTTGGTGTGGGCCCTCCAGTGCCTCTGGCTGCGGCCGGCGGAGGCCCTGTTGGAGGGATTGTATTGCGGGAATCTGGTGTGCTACGACGTGCTCGGGGTCAGCCGCGATGCCAGCAAGGCTGAAATCGCCCGCGCGTACCGGCAGCTGGCGCTGCGCTACCATCCAGACCGGCAGCGGGAACCCGACCGGGATGGCAAAGGAGCCGAGACCGCCCAGGAGAAATTCCTGCTGATCGCTACCGCCTACGAGACCCTCAAGGTGAGAGAGCGGGGCCGGGACCGCCCCCTCCCTCCTCCCGGCCTGGGCGGATGCCTCCGGTAAGACACGTACCCTCCTCCCCTTCTGCGAACACGCGCCTCCTCCTCTTCCTCCTCCCGCCGGTCGCCTTGAGAGAGGATGGAGCAGCTGTGGGGGACGGGAATGGCTGACGCCAGAAGAACTCGGAACCAGATGGCCTTGTTTGGTTGGGCCCTGGAGTATTTCCTATATAGATGATGATTAATTGCAGATCCTTTCGTCCCTAAGCTCTGTGCTTGCACGGGCTGGCTGGGGATGATGCAAAGTGTAGTGCCGTGTTTCTGGAAAGAATGCCAGGGCTATACATAACCACAGGTGTCAAATTAGGAAAGGTTACTTGAAGTCAAAAAAGAAAAGGAGCTCTGCTGCATCGCGCGACAAGTCCTCCTAATCTAAGCAGTCTTGTTTCCCCATATTAATCAGCTAGCTAGGATAATCAAGAAACCTGTCCCGCTTTTGCTTAGAAGGGCTTCTTCAGGAAAGCTGCTATTGAAAGACATCAGCTTTGGCAATGAAGTGGAACCTCCCTGCCTTAGAAACAGTATACAGATAGTCCTCGACTTAACGGCCGCAATTGTGGCCCAAGTTTACAGTGCTAAGGGAGAAATTTGTTAAGTGGGTTTTGCCCCCAAGTTTACGACTTTTTCTTGCCACATTTGTTAAGTGAATCACCACAGTTCTTAAATTAGTAACCCGGTTAAGTGAGTGGTTTCCCCATTGACTTTGCTGGTCAGAAGGTCGCAAAAGGGAATCGCATGACTCCGGGACACTGCAACCATCATAAATGTGAGTCAGCTGTCAAGCATCCGAATGTAAATCATGTAACCATGGGGATGCTGCAACAGTCATAAGTGTGAAAAATAGTCATGTCGCTTTTTTCAGTGCTGTTATAACTTTGAAAGGTCACTAAATGAATCGTAAGTCGAGGACTACCTGTGTTTGGATGCCAGCTTTTAAGGACAACAAGAGGGGACGATCGATTCTTTTATACTACTAAGCTTCAAGGAGCATTTGCCTAGCAGGTGTAACAAATAGCATCTGGGCTAGACAAATATTTGGAAGAAAACCGCAGTTTTCTTAGGACATGAGACAGGAGGAGACCCTGCAGAAAACTTTAAATTAAAATTTTAAATTAAATTAAATTCCCCTTAAGGCTTTTCTACGTTCTGAATATTTGAAATGTGAGCTTTAGGGTTTGAAATAATCCATCACATTATGCAGGTGTTTAAAGTGTCCCATGTACTTTAGTAATCTCTACACCTCTGATGTAAGGTTATGTCTTGTCTTTATCCCCAAATTTCAAAAAAAACAGAAGTTCAAAGAAAAAGGCTTTGAGACAGACTATTGATTTGAAGTGAATGTTTCCTAACAATGAAGAACAATTGTCATAAATTGAAGATGTCCTAAGATAGAGACATTGTATAATCACACCATTGCTACATCAGCTTTTTCTGAAGATGTACTGGTGTAAACATGCAATTTAGGTATAAAAGTGATCATGTTCTCTAAACTTTATGCAGCAAGAGATTCATGACTTTAAAAAAGTGCAGGGCATCACGCTTGGTGATATGTCAGGATTCATGGATGAGTATAAAGTAGCTCTTTAGGTTGCACCAGGAAGTGTATAGAGTGACAGAAAACAGGTAGTCAATAGCATCATTAATTGCCAATAATTTGAATTAGCATATTAAAAAACAAGATGAAAACCAGCCCTGAGATGAACATAATAAAGTCCCTTGACGATTTGAAAACAATGAGTCACGGCTATTATGTTTAGAGGTCTCCAAAAGCCAAGTTGAGAATCTTCTAACTTTTATCATATATTAAAAGGTGCCTGCTAGATAGGCTGAAATCCAAATAAAACTATGAATTTTACTTTTCTTCTCCAATTTTAATTATACTGTGTGTTTTTAAAAGATTTATAATTTTCTCCATTCAAAATGTTTTATGAGGATTGAGAATGTTTTAAGAAAATTTTCAGTCATGGTAGATCATTGGAAACCAGTCCATGGAGGACTTCAAGTAGCAAAGAATCTTTTGAATTATTAAATATAGGTAATGTTTGACTTTGAGGATTATAAAAATACAGTAGTTGTCATACATATATTAAAGACATTTTATTTAGGAATTAATGCTAGCAGAAATATTCCTGTTTCCTCTTTTAAGATGGATTCAACACTGGGTGGGTCATAGCTTCATCGTGGAATTTCTCCAGTCCTATTTATGTGTGGCATGACAAAAAGCAAGTCCCATATTCAACATCTTCCATCTTCAATAGACATTTTTTTAAAAGAAATTGAAATGAGTGAAGAGTAACTACCAATCATATTTGGGAAAGTAACCAAAATGAATGGTGGTAGTTTGATCTATATAAACCAATTTTCTATCCTGCTGGCACCCCTTATCTCTGCATATTATATCTCTTCTACAGTATCTCTGAAACAGGAGATACTTTTCCACTTTCATGGCTATAAAAATCTGGATGACTAGTAGATGGCAGTGAAATTTTAGTGTTTGGTATATTTCTTTGCTTCCCTCTGTACTTGGCAGACTTTCTATAAAGGCTGTGTTCTTGAGATTTGCTGAAAGCAATTTTACTTTGCTTTCAGTTTTTAGCAAGCATCTTCTCTGTTTCATTTATTCTTGAACATAAGGGGATATATCTTGTTTAGTTGTTAGGTGCATGAGTGCAGAAGTTTCACTTCTTTCAAAAACAGGCCTCTTTGGTATGTGAAGGTTGTGATAAATCCTTTTAATCTGCATCAGGTTGAGAAGAGTATCTCAGATCTTCATCCAAATAACTGCAATGGAAATCTTAGGAAACTGTTAGCAGATGCTCTATACTTTCTCTATTCTTTCAATACGTTGAATATTTTGAGAAGTAGGGCATACACTCACTAAGTTCAGTAGGGACAAAAAAACAGTAACATGCTGTTGTCTAATCAAACTAATCAATATGAGTGATGTGTGAAAAAATTTCTGAGTTGTGTGAGTGCAGTTTCTAAAAACCTTGAAAGCAAGTGAATTCAATGAAGCGTAGTGCTTTCCTTTATTCTGAAAAATAAACATTTTATTTTAGAAAATAAAAATGATGGATGGTTCAGTCATGGAGTTATTGTGTTATTCTGAAAGTACATAATATTTTTTAATTGTGTTTGAAAGTAAATGTATTGCTTTGTTTAAATTCAGCTTTTAGTTGTTTTATTGCATAAATAGAATTAATTTGACAGTTTAATTTCTAAATCAACAAAGCTAGATATAATTGGCATAAAATCCACACTCAAAAGCATTTATTTAAACTGACATACAACTTATTTTATTTCTTTCTGAAATGGAATATTTCCACATTAAAATACTGCCAATTTCTTTTTCAGGATGAAGAAACTCGTAAGGATTATGATTATATGCTGGATCATCCTGAGGAGTATTACAGCCATTACTATCACTATTATTCTAGAAGATTGGCACCCAAGGTGGATGTCAGAATAGTGATTCTTGTCACGGTTTGTGCCATTTCTCTATTTCAGGTAAGTACTGTATGCTTTTATCCTACCTGTTCCCGTATTCTCCAGCATGAGATGGAGAATCCACCAATGGGTTTAGACTATCTTCCTGCCCAATAAGACTAAGTCTGTCAGAGTTAATACGCCTCCTGCTGGGCTGATGCTCCCCAGACACGACTTAGTCTTCAGCCCAAACAGGACGCGTGTTGACTCTGAAGGCAGGTTGTTTCATATCTATTGGTGAATTCTCCTCTAGCATCCCCAAAAAAGCAAAAATACTCTCAGCCCGTAAATCGCCGATAAAACAGCTGAGCGTCGGGCTTTCCTTCTCTCTCCCGCTGAACAGCTGAGCGGCGGCCTCCGGGCCTGCTCGCGGGCCAATCGGCGCGCCCGCCGAAGAGAGAAGATTCAAACTTGAGCGGAGGCTGCGGGGGGAGCAGAAGGGCACAGCCTAGGCTCGCGCAGCCCGCTCGTTGTTTCCCGGATCCCAGCGCTGCCGCGAAGCAGCTGGTTATCGCCCCGGCCGGAGGGCAGAGACTTAATTTCTCGCTGCCTGGGAGCAACCGGCGGCGGGCAGATTCGCCGCGGCCGCCAAACAGCTGAGCGTCGGCTTGGAGCCACGCTCTTACGAATCCTTCAGCCCGAGCATTGGAAAGGCACAAGGCCCTGGGAGCCTCAGCCGGGCCAGGAAAAAAGCTGTTTCTTTGCACCTCTCCTGCACACAGTCCAGAGCCACGATCTGACAGCTCTAACGGACTGGAGTTTTGGCGTGCAAACAGCGGCCGCCATTTTGAGACGCATCGGCCTCACAGGGAAGGCCCAGTAACTGTCAGCCTTTGGTTCAGGGCCACAGACAGGCCAAAAGCCTGCAAAAATAATAGGACTGCTATTGGGACTTGGGTCCAAAGATCTGGTTAGGCCCTCACGTCAGGCAAGCCACTACACTGTCTCAGCCGCAGTCAATCTACAGCCATTTGGTGTCTGGACAGGGCGGCCATTACAGCCCAGTTAATTAGGGCCTCCACTGGCACGGCTAACCCAGATTCTGGTCGGCATCCGCCTTCCCAGGGCATCCCAAGCCCAAGCCTCAGTCAGGCAGACACTATTAGCGTGAGCTGGCACGCCTCTTGGCACCGCCGCCACCACCTAGGCTTCGTGTGCAGGCACAGTTCACTCTGGTGACAGCCGCCACCATAAGGAGAGGAGTGTGCAGGCACAGATCACTGAGGTGATAGCCGCCACTGATCGGCCAAAGTGCGTGCTGGCACTCGCCGATTGCGGTTCAACAGCTACTGAGGGATATCTTGCAAGACGCCCAGCCGCGCGCCACAGCGCCTTGGGGGGCATTGTCAGCCGCTTGGAGCCTTGAACGGGGGCGTAAGGGCGCTTAGGTGATCACAGCCCCGGAGCCTTGACGGCACGTCAGCCTCTGTTGCACCATTAACCTGGTGCTCGGCTCCTGCTCCTGATACACCAAGGCCACTGGCCACAGGCTATAATGGCTGACAGCGCAGTTCCTCAGTCTGCGCAGGGCGCACCCGGCACTCCCGCTTCAAGCAAACGCAGGTCCTCCAAGCAGGAGGCAGCGGGAAAGATCAGGGCCAAGGCCAAGGCCATCTCTGCTAAGCGGACCTCTAAGGCTGCTGAAAAGGAGGCTAGCAGGAGACATACTGCACTTGAGAAGCAGTTCTCCAGAGCTCAGCAGCTAAATGAGGGGGAACAGGTACCCCTGGCCCCTCAGGAGAGCTCACTTGCTATCCCGCTGTTTGGCCCACCTGCTCCAGCAGCTCAGCAGGCCTGGTCTCCGCAGGGCCTACCAATACAGGGCACGGCTCTGTTTACAGACCGTGGGTTAAGCCCACAGGTATTGCCCCCCCCTGCAAGGGTTCACTTGGCTCCTGAGGCCACATTCACGCCCACAGCGGCGGGCCTCCGTCCCCCTGAGCCACAAGGGGTGGGGCCCGAACAGCTCCAGGCGTTACTCGCCCAGGCATATGCCCAGGGCATGGCCGCCTCCTCCTTGCAGAACCCTAGACCGGGGGCCACAGTTCCACTGCAATCACAGGAGGCAATGCCGGAGTATCCGGAGTCGGTTTATTCCGACTACTCCCCCCAAGATCGGGACTCAGGCTCCGAGGAATATGGGTCGGCGGGCTTCCAATTGTCGGAAGACGAGGAGTCGGCACCAGACCCTTCTCCTTTCGTTGGCCTTTTTGACCTGAGTCTGTTTAAATCGCTCCTGCTCAAGGCCACCACATCGGCTAACATTAGCCCAGAGCAGGATGCACAGCCGTCTCCCTCCACGAGCCAAGACCCAAAGCCGCTCTTCTCCGAACCTACGGTTACGGAGAGGCACATCCCTTGCCCCCCATTTTTTCTAGAGACCATCCGCAAACAATGGGGGAATCCAGGCACTCTCCCAGCACCAGGGGGAGCAGAGCGGAAACTGTGTACTGTTGCCCCGGTCCTGTCGGACCTCCTGGAGGTCCCAAAGGTGGACGCATCTCTAACTCCCATTCTTTCCTCCTCCACCGTGCCAGGTGATATGGCTGAGGCCTTGAGGGCGGAGGATAAGAAATCTGAATTCTCCTTGCGTAGGTCTCACCTAGCATCGGCATGGTCAGTGAAGGCGTCCACATCCACCTCCTTTTTCGCCAGGACATCCATCCTCTGGCTTAGGGAGCTCCAGGCCATGACCCCCCCGGACCAGGTTCGTGCACACCAGAATCTGGGTAAGTTGATAGCCGCGGCCGAGTACATGGCGGACACTTCACTTCATGCCGCCAGGTTCTCATCGAGATCCATAGCCGCTAACATTGCGGCACGCAGACTTCTGTGGCTGAGACAATGGCGAGCGGATCTAAAATCCAAGTGGCGCCTGGCATCCGCTCCCTACAGGGACGGACACCTCTTTGGAGAGGCACTAGATCCTTACCTCGTTGAAGGTAGGGACAAGCGCAAGGTGTTGTCCCACCTCGGCAGAAAGCCGGACAGACGATCCGCTCCATACCCGCGGAGGCCATCTTTCCGCCAGGGCTCGGGGACAGAGTGGTCTCCTTCGTCTCGCCCCTTTTTCCCCAGACCTGGACGACAGCCGGACTGTCCAGCTCCCAGACCTAGACAGCAGTTCCACAACAAGCGGCCCTTTCGAGGCGCGGGAGGCCGTCCCTTTCGAAGAAATAAATGACTTGAGGGCGGACCTCCCCATTGGGGGCAGACTTTCCGCATTTGCGCAGGAATGGGAAGCCACCATCACGGACACTTGGGTGCTCAACACCGTCAGGCGGGGCCTTGTCCTAGAGTTCCAGTCCCGGCCACGGGACCGCTTCATCTCTTGTCCTATGCCAAGAAAGCCAGCCAAGTTGGAGCTTCTGACCGAGGCCATCCACCATTTGCTGGTAATCAGGGCCATCGAGCCGGTGCCGGCTGGCCAGACACATCGGGGATTCTATTCCATCCTCTTCGTGGTCCCAAAGCCTTCGGGGGGATGGAGAGCAATCCTCGATCTGAAAGGACTAAACTCGCATCTTGTCTACAAAAGATTCAAGATGCAGACACTAAGGTCCATTCTGGCCAGCATCAGAAGGCACGATTACCTCGCTTCCATCGACCTCACAGAGGCGTATCTCCATGTCCCCATCTTTCCCGACCATCGGAGATTCCTCAGGTTCTGTTCCGGGTCCCACCACTACCAGTTCAGGGCCCTACCATTCGGACTATCGTCCGCCCCGAGGGTCTTCACAAAGATCCTGGCTGCACTGGTCGCCCACTTGAGATTGATCCCAATCCGGGTTCAATGTTACCTGGACGATATTCTCATACTGTCCTCCTCCCTTCAGCAGGCCCGATCAGACATAACCTTAACTGTCCGAACCCTTCAGACCCACGGCTTTTCAGTCAACTTCCAGAAGAGCCTAACAGAGCCCTCGCATCGCATCCTTCACCTGGGAGCGACTATAGACACCGAGCTCTGCATGGTCTACCTGTCCCCGGAACGCCGGGACAGTATTTGTTCCCTGATCAGACGGGTACGAAGGGGGCGGACAGTCACATTGGCCTTACTTTCCCAACTACTGGGCAAGATGGTCTCTTGCATGGGGATAGTACCTTGGTCCAGGCTACACTTCAGAACCCTCCAATGGTTCTTGCTACCCTACCAGAGGCAGGGCACCAGTGCATCCAATCTGAGGGTCAGGGTTACTTCCCAAATTTTGGACTCCTTCCGGTGGTGGATATCCCCAGCTATAACCAGGGGATCCTTATTCAAGGAACCGGACAGGCTCATCCTAACTACCGATGCCAGTCTGTTCGGTTGGGGAGCGCACCTAGGTTCTCACCTAGCACAGGGACGATGGGCACAGGCAGATCTCAGCCACAACATCAATTGGCTGGAGCTCAGGGCCATACATCTGGCGCTGTTACGCTTCAGCGACAAGGTGGCGGGACAACATGTCCTAGTGCTCACAGACAATGTGGCAGCAAAGGCCCATGTCAACAGACAGGGGGGCACCCGATCCAAGAGCCTTATGGCCGAGGCTCAGTCACTCGGTACTTGGGCAGAGACCAATCTCTCCTCCCTCAGGGCGGAGCACATATCGGGAGCAGCAAACCAACAGGCGGACTCACTGAGCCGGTCGACAGTGGACCACTCAGAGTGGCGCCTGCATCCCGACCTGTTTGGAGAAATCTCGGAGAGGTTCGGACTCCCGGTGTTGGACTTATTCGCCTCACCGGCGAATACGCAGCTCCCGAGGTTCTTCTCCAGGTTCCAGTCTCCAGGGGCAGAGCGGACGGACGCGCTCCGCAGCCCATGGCCCCAGGGGCTATTGTATGCCTTTCCCCCTCTCCCCCTGCTCCCGGCCCTAATCAGGAAGGTACTACTGGAGCGGGCGGAGGTAATAGTGGTGGCGCCACATTGGCCACGGCGACCGTGGTTTGCCGACCTAGTGGATCTTTCCATCTCCCCACAGTGGCAGATCCCTCCAGGACAGGTAGCTCTCAGCCAGGGGGCTCTACGGCACCCGGACCCACAGCGCCTCCAATTAGCCGTCTGGCATTTGAAAGGCAGTACCTAGCCCGAGAGTCGTGTTCTGCGGGTGTAATTGCCATGATTCAGGCCTCCAGACGCCCCTCCACTAACAGAATTTACGACTCCTCGTGGAAAAACTTCTGTGCTTGGTGCTCAAGGAATCACCTCGACCTATCGGCTGTCACGATATCGAGTATCCTGGAGTATTTGCTCGAGGGACTCAACAAGGGCCTATCGCCCAATACCATCCGCCGGCAACTGGCGGCGTTATCCACAATGCTCACGTGTGACACGCTGACGCCCTTGGCTCAGCACCCCCTGGTGAGGTCATTTATCAAGGGCGCAATTAACACCAGGCCGCCCGTGGTTCATCGTTATCCCTCTTGGGACCTCCCACGGGTCTTGCAATCCCTCACTTCGTCACCGTTCGAGCCCATTAAAAACAGCTCTTTACAGTTCTTGTCAATGAAGGTGGCCTTTCTCGTTGCGGTCACATCGGCCAGACGCATCTCTGAACTAGCGGCCCTCTCGGTCAGAGAGGACCTATGCGTCTTTCACAGTGATAGGGTGGTCCTTCGACTGGATCCGACCTTTGTTCCAAAGGTGAACTCCTTGTTCCATAGGTCACAGGAGGTGGTCCTACCAGACTTTTGTCCCCGGCCGTCTCACGACCTAGAACGTCAGTGGCACACATTGGACGTTAGAAGGGCGTTGAGCCACTATATCAAAAGGACTTCAGCCTTCCGCAAATCGGAAGCGCTCTTTGTCTCATTCCAGCCTTCTTCCATGGGAGGGAAGGTCTCATCCTCTACAATAGGCAGATGGATCAGGGCTTGCATTACCAGAGCGTATCAGTCCCAGTCTCTGTCACTGCCAGGGCGCATCACCGCTCACTCTACCCGCAGTGCCTCTACATCGGCGGCGTGGGCAACGCAAGCACCCATTGGGGACATTTGCAGGGCGGCGACCTGGTCCTCGCCTACCCCATTTGTGAGGCATTACAGGCTGGACAAATTCGCCTCGGCAGACGCATCCTTTGGCCGGAGGGTGCTCCAGCAGGTGGCGTCATCCAGTGGGACACAGGTCCTGGCCGATTCCCTCCCATAGGGACAGGACTGCTTTGGTATGTCCCATTGGTGGATTCTCCATCTCATGCTGGAGAAGGGGCGTTGTCTTACCTGAACGCCTTTTCTCAGCATGACGATGGAGAATCCACGCCCGTCCCCATCTAGGCCTACCAGGCCCTGTGTCAGGGGCACAAGAGAGTCAACACATCACACTGTCGTCAGCAGCTTCGCCTTCGT
The DNA here is from genome assembly GCA_023970755.1 of Azemiops feae. NCBI lineage: Eukaryota > Metazoa > Chordata > Lepidosauria > Squamata > Viperidae > Azemiops > Azemiops feae. Next base: position 2,726,456 of record JALGBA010000035.1, read on the forward strand.
CGTGTCTGGGGAGCATCAGCCCAGCAGGAGGCGTATTAACTCTGACAGACTTAGTCTTATTGGGCAGGAAGATAGTCTAAACCCATTGGTGGATTCTCCATCGTCATGCTGAGAAAAGGCATTCAGGTAAGACAACGCCCCTTCTCCTCTAGTTTGGACATACTGTGGTATTGGATCCAGAATTCCACTTGTATTGGAGGGTGGAGGTGAGGAAAATTCCTTCTCTCTTTAGCCCATTGTGTGGGGAGCCTACATGGGGAAGAGGTAATTGATTACTCCCTTCATGCTGCAGCTCAGTAGGCCAAGGTAAATATGCTAAGTGTTTTTCTTCCTTTATGTAAACAGTAAGCAATAAAACTTCTAAAGTTTTAAACATTGTTCTTGTGCAAATTTTTTTGGTTGAGAAACAGTGCATACAGGTAATCCTCGACATACAATAGTTTGTTTAGTGACCATTCGAAGTTAGAACGCCACTGAAAAAAATGACTTATGACTGTTTTTCACACGACCATTGCAAGCATCCCCGTGATCACATGATCAAAATTCAGATGCTTGGCAACTGACTCATATTTATGATGGTTGCAGTGTTCTGGGGTCATGTGATCACTTTTTGCAACCTTCTGACAAGCAAAGTCAACGGGGAAGCCAAATTCACTTAACAACTGCATTGTTAACAACTGCAGTGATTCATTAACAACTGTGGCAAGAAAGGTCGTAAAATGGAGCAAAATTCACTTAACTGTTTCACTTAGCAACAGAAATTTTGGGTTCAATTATGGTCGTAAGTTGAGGACTACCTATAATTTGTTAGGTACACTTGCCATACACTTGCCACACACTTGCCACGTATTGGGAATTATGTCATTTCTTAATATTGAATTTGTCTATCATGATTCATAAAGCCACATATCAATCTACATATTTCTTTGTTTTTTGTCACGACATGATTATCCATAAAAGTTTGCATATAGTTAATCTTCACATAATGACGCAATCTCAGCCTGGTGAGGACTATCTGTACATGTTTGAATAAAAAGAGACTGTGATAAAACACAAGCAGGTAGCAAGTGAAAATAATGCATTTGGATTTCTTAAAAATTGCATGTCGTGACTCATACTTCTGAATACATAGATGCAGAATTTCAGAAAAGATGAAATAAGGTTGTACTAATGCAAGCAAAAAACAATACAATAAAGTGAATTTTATATTTAGACCAAGTAGTATGGGGAAAAAATAAGGGTTAAAGTTTCTCTAAAGTTAAAATTGTATGTGAATTTGAACTTAACATTTCGTATTTTAGTTTTTCAGCTGGCGGACTAGCTACAATGAAGCTATCAACTACCTAGCAACTATGCCAAAATATCGTATACAAGCTACTGAAATTGCTAGGCAACAGGGTCTATTGAATAGAGCCAAAGAAAAGGGCAAAAGCAGACGAACCAAGGAAGAAATCCGCAAAGAAGAAGAAGAAATAATCAAAGATGTAATAAAAAACAAAATAGATATCAAGGGTGGCTACCAGAAACCCCGAATCTATGACATTCTCTTGTTTCAAATTATTCTAGCACCTTTTTATCTGTGCAAATACATAGCATGGTATTTTTGGTGGATTTATTCTTTCAATATCAAAAGGCAAGAGTATGGTGAAGAAGAGAAATTGTATATCATACGCAAATATATGAAAATGTCACAATCCCAATTTGACACTTTGGAAGATCATCAGAAAGAGTCCTTTCTTAAACGGCAGCTTTGGATAAAAGAAAATTATGAGGTGAGTGATGGTGACACCAGAGAAGTAAACCCCCTCCCAAATATTCTCAGCCTAGTGAGTAACCATAGAGATGGTTTTCACAATTTTTGAGCATTGATCTCATGCAGCAAATCCTAAGTACTTATCAATAGATTTATATGAGCCACAGGGTTGATGTTTTATCATCCACAATGCAATTATGTGGGTTTGACAGTTGAGGTGCAACAGATAGTCTACTTTTCATTGGTTGGATTTTGTGAAACATACAACTTTCTCTTTAAATAATACACAATAAATGCATAGTCATTATAGTCTCATAAGCTACATTTTTGTTTGTTTCTATAATGTCTAGTTAATAGAATAGATTTCTAATTGAGATTTTTTTTAAAGCTGCTTGGTCCATTTACTGCTATTCATGATTTGTAAACACAAGATGGTCTTTCAGGAAGCAGCGTCAATTATCTAGTTCAGGAATAAAAAAGGGAGCAGCCCAGCAGTTGTATGTACAGGCAATCCTCTTTAGTGGCCACAGTTGGGACTGCAACTCAGTCATTAAACGAAGCAGTTGCTACCATAGGAGAAATTGTGACAGTGCTTACAATCTTACCTCAGCTTTTCTTTGCTTTACAAGTCTGTGAAGTTGTAAATGTGAGGACTGGTCCCAAAATTCCTTTTTCATCATTGTCATAACTTGAACAGTCACTAAACAAGACAGTTGCTTTACAAGGAGTACCTGTTGTCCATCAGAAACTGTTTCATGACCTTCCCCCAAGTGAGTAGGTCTTGGCGAACAGGGGTTTGAAAGAGCATAATGAGTGCTTTAAAATACCAATATCATCCCTTACAAGTCCTGAATCCACTTCTGTGGGCCCCACCCAGATCACTGAGTGGCCCTCACTCAACCTGATGTGGTCCTCAGGCTGATTAAAACGCCGATGAAAACCATAGCCATGATATGCTCCATCCCATGAACTGTAGTTTGGCATATAAGTACACAATTGCTTGTGATTTGCTGAGATTTACTGGCAGAGCTGAATATTCTTGGTTGTAATCGGTTATGTTATTTGTATTACAGTTGAACAAAATTGAGCTTGAGAATCAGTTTAGCATAGTAACAGGTTTTGCGCTGGAGTGGGACTTGCCCATCAATTTTACCTGTTTTTGCTTAAAATACTAAGAAATAAATGCATGGAGATTTCCTGCAAATCACTGAATGATCCGCCAGGAAATCATGATCTACTTTTTACCTATTCCTGCTTTAATCTATTTATTTTAATGTTCTTGCCTTATCTAGCTTTTTAGCTCTGGAACCAATTCATTTACACTTATGTAATTCACAATAATCTATGTGAAATACCTAATATATGGATGAGTGCATTTGAAAGGGATGTGTCTGCACTGAAATTTACAATGAGTTTGTGAAAATATATATTGCAGACTGATGTGGGTTTCATTAAACCTTCCCTTTTTAGCTTTACAAACAAGAGCAAGAGGAGGAGCTGAAGAAAAAAATGGCAATGGATCCTCGATGGAAAAGATACCGACGATGGATGAGGAATGAAGGGCCTGGAAGACTGACGTTTATTGACGATTGATATGTGCAATCACAGAATTGACAGAATTATTCATATCTAAAATGTTCAGAGTTTAACTGCTGTGTTTCAGTGGTATCCTAAAACTCAGGAATTAATCAGGCAGAAAACTAGTAACATTTTATGATTTTATATATGTATATACAAATAAAAGTAAATATGTTAATTATACATAATTTTTTTCACTCTTGGTGTGCTATGGAATTAAAACTCTCTGAGGCAGATGTATTAATTCCTTTATACTGCTATTATAGTAGTAGTCCTCAACTTACAACCATTCGTTTAGGTATCATTCAAAGTTACAACGGCAGCGAATAAGTGATTTATGATAGTTTTTCATATTTATGACCATTGCAGCATTCCCATGGTTACATGATTAAAATTCAGGCGCTTGGCAACTGCTTCCTATTTATGATGGTTGTCCTAGGATCATGTGATCACCTTTTGTGACCTTCTGAAAGCAAATTCAATGGCAAAGTCAGATTCACTTTCCAACTGTGTTACCAACTTAACAACCGCAGTGATTCACTTTATAGCTGCGGCAAGAAAGGTAAAATGGGGCAAAACTCGTTTGACTGTCTCAGCAATGGAAATTTTGAGCTCCGTTGTGGTCGTAAATTGAGGACTACCTACCATGTAGGTATAATCTACAAATACTGAATTTAGGCAGTGAACAAATCTTGGAAAGTTTGTAACATGTCATGATGTTTTTCTTCTCTATAAACTTATTTTTATTTATTGAAAACATTTCTATAGCCACCTTCCTTAAGGCTGAGCTCTGGTTGGCTTAACAGTCAAAAAAGAAAACAATATATACAGCAATAAAAACACAAGAAAGAGTAAAAGCAAAAAAGAAAAATCTGGTGCCACCGCTACATTTCTCAGATGTCACACACTTCAATCTCATCCCACGTTGACCTCACCCTGTCCCAGCACTTGGCAGAATAATCCTATTATGAAAGTCACCTTTCTTTATATATCAGGAAAAGTAATATTTTATAATTGAAAGCAATGGCAGGTTGTTTGTATCATTGCCTGGGCTGGCAAAGAAAGATTTTCGGTAAGAGCAGGAATAGTACTTTTTGCAAACCATCTGCTAAAATTCCAAAGCATTGGATGGTGAAACATGTACAATTGCAATAGTCAGGATTATATCAACAAATTGTTTGGCTAAGACAAAATGTTAACGGAGTATGCTTTATCTCTTCTATAGTCCTGAGGTTTTTAAAAAAAATCTTAGTGTACATAGTGCTCTGAAAGAAGTAGATTTCTACAGCTGAAAAAACATTTAACTTTTAAACTGCCTTCATTAATAACTGGTGTGCAATTTGGCTGATGATAAACTACATCTGCCTTATTTTTGGTTTAAATTCCAGTTCCTTTGGTTGAAATTACAAATATATCAGTAAGTATTAAAATCAGAGCATTTGAATAAAGCAGATTATTAAGCCCTGGAATCCAAAATGCGTTAGCTCTCATGTACAGAGCTTTTATATTTATTCATTAGGGAAAGCTCCATTGTGGCTAGTGAGATGTGAATTTATGTAACATAAAACAATCCCATCTGTGCTGCTTTGGGAGCATTTCTCCAGTTAAATGTTCAGATAAAGACCATCTAAGCTGACAAATATCTGAAATAGCATAATTTCTAATGTAAACAGACCAAAATCAGGATCATTATTACTTTATAACAACATTACCCCTCCTGATGTCCAGCTGTATTTAATTACAGCCCCTATTATCCCCAGTCAGGCACGCTTTCTGGATAATTTTTTTTAATGAAGCTGGTGGAAAGGAGTATAAGGGGAATATGATATAGTGAGCTGTCAACCCCAATAGGCAGATAGAACCAAGAAATCAACTCCAAAGGAAGGCCGAGTCTGCTTTTATAGAGAGATGTTATACTAACAGAACCTTGCAAGTTTTCTTCCTCCTCCTCCTCCTCACTGAATCAGTGGTATCAACGAGCAGCTGCTTTATAGTATGTTACCTTGTTTCTCTGTACTAAAAAATTGGCGTTTCCTTCTAGGACTAGGTTCTTGCATATCAGCCAAGTGGCAGACAGAAACATACTACACTTGCAGCAGCATGAGAGATATTTCCTTAGCACTTGAGTGATTCTCAGATCAGATGAGGATTTCCTCAAATATAAACATGTACCCTTAAGTACTTCATGGTAAAAATGTCTCTACGCTTTCCTGTTATGCACTCTTTTTGGAATGTTTCCCTAATTACATGTCTTGCTTTGTGAACTTGCAAGGCATTTTTACCTCCATCCACCCTACAGTATTTAGAAACAGAAGACTTTTTTTTCATTCAATAAGGCTTGACACTAGAGTAATGAGTAATTTTACAATCTCAAAGCCATATTGAGTTTTATTTATGTTGTTCTGCTCAGAAGTGTAAAATGGGTACTTCGAGAATCTGGGCATCAGAAGTCCTAAGCAACTGTATTTAAACTAGGAATTTCAACTGCTGCTGGTATACCAAGATGGAATCTACTGTAGAAGTAGCCAGCTGTGGAACTGAATGCTCCATGGTGTTCAACTAGCTTAGATTTCCTCAACCTTCCTGCCTCCAGCCCTTTTCTATTTTCGCTCTTCAGTCAGTCTCAGCTTTAGTCATATACAACAGATTCCTTTATGTACACATGGGCATGTGAAGGTGACTCTTCTTTCCCGGTTGTGAAGCTCGGGAAGATAGTTCTGAATTATTCATGGTTTTGCTAGAAGGAAAGCTTTTTTTAAATTAAGTCTTTCCTGTGCTTAGATCTTCCAAGAATCTATTCTGCTTCCAACCTCCTATTCAGAATAGTTTTGCAGCAACTGTTCTGCTGAGGAAGAAAGATCATTGGTGAATGATAAATGCCTTAGTCCTCTGTAACTTTAGAATTCACACAGACAGGCACCTGCCACATAACAACCCAGGTGTAATAATTGTCAATAAGAAAGACAAAAAAGTCTGGCTACAGTGGACGTAGTAGTACCTAGAGACAGGAGAACAGAAGAGAAAGAACTGGAAAAAAATCACAAAATACAAAGACTTGCAAATAGAAGTGGAACAATTATGGCAAAACAAAGCAAAAATAGTACCAATAGTTGTAGGTGCCTTGGATGCAATCCACAAACATCTGGAGCACCAGATGCTCTGAAGCATCTTGAACACTCAGCATTGACAAAATCACTGTCTCAACTGCAAAAGGCAGTTTTACTTGGAATGCTTACATCCTGCAACAATACTTTTAACACATCAAACAATATCTGCCTATTTCATGTCTTCAGGAAGGACTCATTAATCAAATCCACTCTAAACATCTGGCTGATTGCAGCAAATTATAATAATAGCACATTTGGAACCAAGATGGAAATCTCCTTTTTCCTTCTCTCTGCTCCGAGTGATTGTCTGAAAGAGGAACTTTATACAGCTTTCAAGATGAGAAATAGAAAAGGAGAGGAAAGTCTCTATTCTGCAATATGGGAAAGATTCTTCTATGCCAGGGGTGTCAAACTCATGTCACGTGACGTGTCGCGACATATCGCGACTTTTTTGCCATTGCCCGGCAATGGGTTGGGCGCGGTTGGCTATGATGCATCCAGCCCACCGGCCGGCAGTTTGACACCCCTGTTCTATATCATACAGAAGAATCAGAATTAGACATTTTTTTCTCTCACTGTCCTACTGTATAGCTAGGGCTTCTACCTATGTTTCTTTTATTTATATATATAAAAAGGAGAAAGCAGGGGAATGGCCATGGAATGGTGGTTATGGGAAGCTATCCATCCAGAGAGGAAATTATCTCTGTCCCAATAATAAATAACATAGTTTTACATGTCACAAAATTATAAAGACTTGCTCACATAAGTAGCTTCTAATCACAGTACTAGCTAATTCTTCATGGCTCGTTTAGGATCTCATTTATGCCCTGCTTTTTTTAAAAAAAAAATACACACCTATGCAACTCCTAAGGTTACAAAGTTGTGTTTCTTAAGAAACTACTTATGTCCAGCAAGCCTCATTTGTAACTGAGGAACGATAGACCACAATTGTCTGCATTTCTGCTGTCTGGAAAAAGAAAGTCAAAACATTCCACTGACTATGACCAAAAGACTGGAAAATGAAAAGCTTTTTAAAAGATTGCTTTGGATATCAGCTACTGTTTCTCAATATTGCCTGGCCCTAGGAATTCCACAAAATAGTCATCAACCCTGGAGGATTTTTTTTTTTAACCCCTGACTTTCTTTTAAGCAGCAAATACAGAACATTTCCTATCATCTATATTCAGTATTGTAAAATTGTCAGCTACAGCAGAGGTCCCCAACCTTTTGGGCACCAGGGACCGGTCCCGTGGAGAGAGGTTTTTCCACGGACCGGAGAGTGCATAGTTTTGTGTGCTGCCTGCATCCCACGGATGGGGCTTTGCTTGTTCGTGCGGACCGGTTGCTGGCATGCCATAGACCGGTACTGGTCCATGGACCAGGGGTTGGGGACCCCTGAGCTACAGTGCTTTGGTGTAAGGAATGCAAGTGCAAAAGTAGAAAACAAAGTTACTTGATGCAGACATGTAGTTTAATTACAGTCTTTGTAGACAAAATATTTCTTGAAAGTGTAAATGAAAAGATCCAACAGATGCTAAGCATTATTTTTGCTTTTTGCTTCCCCCCCCATACACAGTGGGGAAGAAGTAAATATTATGGAAATTTTAGTGGCAGCCTTACAGATAGAATACTCTCAAGGCTAATGTTAGTTACGGCATTTTTGTGGAAATAATATTACTTGAAAATGTAAGCAGAAAGGTCATTTGAAAAGTCGCAAAAACAATGTTCCTTCCTATCAAATGTGGGTGTGAATCTTCTGGAATTGGATGCTTTATTGTATGCTATGGATCCCCACATTGGGGAACAATAAACAAATAATAAACCAATAAATTTTCATCTATCTTGAAGAAACTGATCTTGTTGCTAATTGTTAATTCATCTCCTCGATTAAAGAGCACATTCTTCTATTCATCAGAGTATGACAAACGTGACAATAAAAATGGGATGTCCAAGCCATTAAGGGGCAAAAAAAGGCTTCACTGTGGAAATTGAAAAGTTCATATGTTATTGCAAAGAACCGTAGAATGGGGGGCAACCAACAGATTTGGGCTTACCTTGGCATTTGCTTTTAGCCTACATATGATAGGAGTTGTAAGGCTCAGGTGTGATGTGACCAAGGCACATATTCAGGCAGTTCTCGACTTACGATCGATCACTTAGTGACAGTACAAAGTTACAACAAATCCCTCTCCCCAAAAGTACTTACAACTAGGGTTCAGAAGTTCCAATGGCCATCTCCCGGTCATGTGATCCCATTTCAGGTGGTCAACAACTGGCTCACTTTTATGGCACTTGTAGCATCACATGGCCATTATTTACTTTTTTGCTGAAAATCAGCATTTGCATCTGGTTTTTGGCAAAACACCCATGGTGAATAATGGGTTTGCTTAACACGAAAAAAGGTTAAAAAAATAGATCTGGTTGCACGATGATCCACTTTACAACTTTCACAACTCACCACCACAATGGGCAGACTGCGTTATAGTTGTAATGGACAGACCCATTTCTTGGCTGTAAAAAATAGGTAGGGCTTCCTTTTAAAGTGTAATTTTCTGCTTCACTGTATAGAATAAAAATAGACAACACTGTTTTATGAAGAGTCCCCTTTGTTGCCATAGTTATTATTGGGTATATAAAAATGTCAGCAGAAAATGCTGGCTGTCTTCAGATTCCAAGGAACCAATTAAAGATGGAGAAAGTGAGGGATGAGAAGAAATTGCAATAGCTTTGATGCTATCACCATTATGGTCTTTGGGCATCACACTTTCCCCAAGAAAAAATACGTTCAGTGTGTTTACAGCTTGACTACTTAATTTCTATTTGATTGTATGAATTCTATCTGATATTATGCTGTGTTCATCGCCAGTAAGATTTCAGCTCTTTATTTTTACCTTACCTGTTGTGCGGATCCTGTTGTTAAAGATCTGCTAGAAAAATTTAGTTACGGGGTGATGTAAATACACCATCAGCCAGGATGCTAGACCAGAGTATTTCCTTTTGTATTTCTGCATTTTCCAAGTAATGAGCTTTGTAGTTCCTTTCTTCACCTAGTTTCACAGATCTGCCTTCTATGAGACAGTTGTATGCAAAATTCCTCTGTTTCTGTTTTCACTAAAGTTGCATTCGTAGTCATACATTTTTATAAGCATATTTTCTACATGTTTAGGTAATCTCTTATTCTATTTTTCAAATTCTGTTTCAGTTTTAGGACCAAAGATTAGCTAGCTCAGTGCTTCCTAAACCTTTTCCTTCATAATTCAAAACTGCTTATCAGAAAGTCCTTTTTTATCCAGTGTAGGTAAAACCCCAGTTTTGGGTAATTTATCCAGGTTTGGGAGCTGCTCCTCAAGATGTCAAATGAATCTTGAGATTTGACTGGAGAACAGGGAGATAAAGATTGTGAATCCCAACAGTGAAAATTATTTATGAAGGAAAAGCCAACTAAGGCAGAATATCAGCAGACAGACAGAATCTGCAAAGATGAAGTCAGGAAAGCAAAGGCTCAGAATGAACAAAGACTTGCAACAAAAGTCAAAGATAATCAAAAAGGTTTCTTTCAACATATTAATAACAAGAAAAAAGTTACAACGGCACTGAAGGAAATGACTTATGACCGTTTTTCACACTTACAATCATTGCAGCATTCCCATGGTCACTTGATCAAAATTCAGACGCTCGGCATCTGACTCATATTTATGACTTTTGCAGTGATGATCACCTTTGACGCCCTTCTGAGAAGCCAAGTCAATGGGGAAGCCAGATTCACTTAACAACCATGTTACTAAACTAACAACTGCAGTGATTCACTTAACAACTGTAGCAAGGTCGTAAAATGGAACAAAACTCACCTAACCGTTGTCTCACTTAGCAACAGAAATGTTGGGCTCAATTGTGGTCTTAAGTTGAGGACTACCTGTAGAGCTGCACAGGTTTTGGGAACTCTATTTCACAGCTGGGGATTGGGGGGAGGATACCAGGTGAAGCACTCCTTGGAAGAAAGGAGGTGACAGCAGTAACTACTAAGAAGGCTTTTTGGAAAGGAAGTCTGAAACCTTGAATTTTCAGTTATGATATAGCTAGAGGTAAAAAGGACATTTAGAGGAGGGCATCAGCATCATAAAGAAAAATGTGGGGGAAGTTTGCAAGGTGAGGCAGATGTCTTCATTTTAGCACAGCACATCAAGGTAGCAATGAAAGAAAAGACCCTTTCAATCACTAGCCGATTGCCAAAATACCTTGTTTTGTTGTTGGACTGCTTACGGGAAAGGAATTCATACAATAAAATTGTGTCTTAAAGTGAACGAAATCACAGCTTGGAATATCAGTTAAAACATCAGGTATACTCTCCAGAGTATTTAAAATCAAGAAAAGGATTTTAAAAAGCTGAACTTTGCTGCTTTTTTCCACTTTTCTCCCCCATCCGAAATGGAGACATTGCGTTAAGCCATAGTGTGGTTGAATTTTGTAGTATGTATGGCTTCAAGTTTAGCATGTGCAAATCTAATCAGATTTTTGCCAGAGAATCCTATGATAAGATAGATAAGATAACCTTTATTGTCATTTTTTAACTGTGGGCACAACGGCACACATCAAAAATGAAATTTAGTTGCCCGCTCTCAAAGTGAAACACATACATGACACACACCTAAAACATACTATATACAACATATGTATAGACCCACACCCCTACATATACATATCAAATAAATATTAAATACTGTCGATCTTGAATATATAACGGAAGGAGGAAGCTTGAGATTTCACAAGGTTAATGCTGTATGGAATGAAACTATGGCTGAATCTGGATGTTCTGCTGCTGATACCACGAAGCCTTCTCCCAGAAGGTAACAAGAAAAACAGGTCATGAAGAGGATGTGTAGTGTCCCAGATAATCTTACGGACCCTGCTCAAGCAGCGCTTCTGTGCTATGTCCTGGATGGGAGGGAGGGGACTGCCAATGATCTTTTCGGCCATTCTCACCACTCTCTGCACCGCCTTCCTATCTGAAGCAGTGATGCTTCCAAACCAGACTGTGATGCTGTATGACAGGATGCTCTCGATTGTCCCCCTGTAGAAAGTGGTCAGGACAGGGGAAGGAAGATGTGTTTTTCTCATGCGACGCAGAAAATGCAGGCGCTGCTGTGCCCGCTTCACCAGTTTCTCACTGTTGAGCGACCAAGTCAGTCTACTTGTTAGCTGCACACCCAGGAATTTGATGCTGGTAACCATCTCCACAGGTGAATGCAAATATAAATCCATACAATACATGAACCCAAATGTGAGCCTACGGACTCTTACCCTGGTTGCCACCAAAATATATCGAGGTACATATAGCGGCTTAACAGAATAACAGAGTAGAATAACAGAATAACAAGAGTTGGAAGGGACCTTGGAGGTCTTCTAGTCCAACCCCCTATTCAGGCAGAAAACCCTATACTATTTCAGACAAATGGCTATCCAGTCTCTTTTTAAAAGTCTCCAATGATGAAGCACCCACAACTTCTGAAGGCAAGTCATTCCACTGATTAATTGTTCTGTCAGGAAATTTCTCCTTAGTTCTAGGTTTCTTCTCTCCTTGATTATTCAGCTTAATTGCCGAATTGGAATACAAGATCGGAGGAACATTACACTAAATCTTAAATACATATATTGGTAGCAGCCAGGTCCCTCCCCCCTTAACGCATTAATGCGATTTGTGTTCTTTTGGCTTAGGCTGCTGCTGAATCCAATCATTTTGAGCTCATAAGCCGTGGTTTAGGACTTAGCCTGCTATGCCAATCCAGCCAATTTGTAACGAATAATAAACTGGGTGGCTTTATCAGCGCTTGGAATCCAGCAAATTATTTCTTGGAATAGATTTTAAGGGGGGGGGGGGAAATAACCAAGGCCAGGATCATACAGGTAGTCCTCGACTTATGACCATAACTGAGCCCAAAATTTCTGTTGTTAAAATGAGATATTTGTTAAGTGTTTTGCACTATTTTACGACCTTTCTTGCTTTGGTTGTTAAGTGAATCACTGCAGTTGATAAGTTAGTAGCCCAGTCGTTAAGTGAATTGGGCTTCCCCATTGACTTTGCTTGTCAGAAGGTAACAAAAGGGGATCACATGACCTCCGGGACATTGCAACGGTCATAAATACAAACCAATTGCCAGGCATCTGAATTTGAATCACATGATCATGGGGATGCTGCAAAGGTTACAACTACATGAAAAACGGTCACTTTTTTCAGAGCCATTGTAACTCTGAACGGTCACAAAATGAACTGTTGTAAATTGAGGACTACCTGTACTGTACAGCAGACAGGCTGAGGGAGGTGGTAGGGATGGGAAGCAGAAGGGGGGGGGGAAGCACCAGAAGGCAAGACAAGAAGCAATGGATGGAAACTAATCAAGGAGAGAAGCAATCTGGAATTAAGGAGAAACTTCCCAACAGTGAGAACAATTAACCGATGGAACAGCTTGCCTTCAGATGGGAGGTTTTGAAGAAGAGACTGGACAGCCACTTGTCTGAAATGGTATAGGACTCAGGGATAGGCAACCTTGGCTTTTATGACTCGTGGACTTCAACTCCCAGAATTCCTGAGGCAGCCATGCTGCCTCAGGAATTCTGGGAGTTGGAAGTCCACGAGTCATAAAAGAGCCAAGGTTGCCTACCCGATACAGGACCTCCTGCTTGAGCAGGCGGCTGGACTAGAAGACCTCCAAGGTCCCTTCCAGCTCTATTCTGATTTGATTTGATTCAGGGGGGAAAAGAAGGAGCGTGCAAGATATGAATGTTTAGATGAATAAATCAAAGAAGCGAGTTGCCCTCCCCAGCGGTCTCGCACGACTGCGCTCTGCCAGATCGACCCGTCTCGCCTCGCCATTTCTTTCCCCAGAGGGGTTGGGGAAGGGGGGGGGACGGTTGAGAGCTGCCTCCTCCCCTTTTTTGCGCTCAATTCTTGCCTCGGGAAGGCTGGCTCCTCCGTCCAGGCTCGGGAACCGGAGTGGTGGTGGCGCTGTGTGTGTGTGTGTGTGTGTAGAGGGGGAGCGCGGATTCGCTCGGGAGAGAGAAAGAAAGGCAGAGAGGAGCCGCCGAGCGCTACCCGCTTGCCAGCATGTCTTCCAGCCCCACCATCAACTACGTGAAGTGCATAGTGGAGCAGCTGAAACTTGAGGCCGGCGTGGAACGCATCAAGGTGAGCCGCCTTTGCAAAGAAGAAAGAAGAAAAAAAAAAAAGGGGGGGGGGCGCCTTCGGCCGCTGTCGGACTTCGGGCGAGGCGAGGCAGGCGCCGGGGCCGCTTTTCTCGCGCGCGCGGCATCATAAAGCCTGCCTTTGTCTTCTCTACCCAACTCGGAAGGCGGGACGCTGGAGCCGAGCGAGCAGGCGCCGGTGATGGGAGAACAGGGCCGCTCTCGGCTCTTGTGGGTTGGGGTTTGTTTTGGTTCCGGACGTGAGGGAAAAGGCGGGGTAGCAAATTGGGATTGGGGGGTTGGGGAGCTTGCTTGTCTTCGGATCATCCTGGTCCGCTCACATTTGAGGCTTGCATGGGCGCTGGAAATAAAACCGGCCATTGTTGGTCGGCAAATCAAGTGGGCTTGCGAAGGGCAGGGCCAGGTTTTGTTTTGCTTTTGCTTTTGGACGACACCATTGCGGCTTGTTTTCGTTGCCTTGGCTTTCTGTTCGCACCGACTTGCTGGCTGGCTGGTTGGTTGCTTACGGTTTCTCTTTTGCTGCTATTTTGAGGTCGGCGTCGAAGTGCTTTCCAACCAAGCTCTTTTCAGGGGGGATTCGGACTGTTTGTCTGAACGGCTGGTGTGTGTTGTAAGCCCGGCTATTGATTTTTAAGGCGTCTTTTTTTTTCTTCTTCCATGGAGAGGGTGTGACTTCTGGTATAAAATGCAAAGCAACGGCCATTGTTGGCGTATCCTGGAGTATCTTGATAGTATCCTATACCATCAAGAGTTTCAAGTACAATGGAGTTGTAAAAAAAATAATAATGGTATTCATAAATGAACCACGCTTGATTATAATCCCTTTTGTGGTTTTAGGTAATACTCTTGTGACTGTATTTGTAGGAGAGAAAGTCCCTGATAGCTGCTTGTTCCAGGGGTGGAGAGGATATAGTAAAAATGAGACCTTTGCCAAAAATTCTGCATTTTTCAAAGAGCTTTTTCTCACTTCTGCATTTTTTAAAATGTATTGGACCAGTTCCATAATACTCGACCACCCTCATTCTTTGAGCAGTTCTGAATTGTTAAAAATTTATTTTCAGCCAAAGCAGAGTTTTAACACTCATATTGTCATGATTGATTCTTAGAATCTGCTTTTGAAATATACCTTAATATATTTCTTAGTATATATCCCAAGAATAACCAATAGAAAGAAGCTGGATTGCCCACTAATATATGATCACGGACATGTTTATGTAAATCAGTATTTAATTTCATCAATGTAGAGATGTCTTGTTAATTCTGCAATACTAAGAAACTGTGAATAACAAAATCAACTTCCAGACTTTACACAAATCTTCAGTATGAAATGCTGATTAAAAATGAAGGAAATCAAAAATGTCACTTGATAAATGGATAGAAGCAGAGAATTTGAAGGGGATCATTTAGATTATACAGGCCAATATTCCATTAGATTATCTAATTTCAAGCAACCCCAACAATTTTACCCATTTTCTACTTGAACACATCCAGGGAAGAGGAGTGATTGTCAAACTGCTCTTAGGAACTGTGTCACATGGGTGGCAGTTCTTTTAAAGGGAAGGGTAGAATATTAGGTAAATTTGCTCCCATTAATGGAAGCATCTTCTGTCCATTTTTCAGCTTGGAGTTCTGCCAGTAAGAAGAGGTAGCAGAGGACCCTACAGCTATGCTATTATTCACCGCACCCTTCCCTGTTTTTTGTTGTTTGGCTCCTCTGGGCATCACCTATAAACAAAAAACTTTGTAACTGAAACATGGTTAGGATCCCAGGCCATGGTGATTAGGCACAATTAGATAATTAGAGGTTACCATTTGCTAGGTATATATAACCAATTTGTGCAGGCGTTTCTGTAAAGAGAAATTAAATATCCCAGCAGTACATAAACGAGTTGTTTGTTTAGCCTTTCAGATTACATTTTTGAATGTCTTCCAGCATCTCAGAATTCCCATGCTAGTTCAGCATTCTGACACAGTCAGCTTAGGGAGAGATATATAAACCTTGCACGACTGTTTAGCTAAGAGTGCATTTTATTGTTTTCATTGGGGTTTATGTTCTGCTTGTAAGATTTTTTTTTATAATTTATAGCTTTATTTGCTTTAGAAAGGTTCTTCTTGTATTGTGTTTTGTTGCAGGGCAGCCTGTGTTAAATACTAGAAATTTCCCCACACCTCCCTTTTCTCCTCTTCAGCGATTCCTTCACTGAAGCCTTGCAAGCTTGCTTCCATATGTTGACCAACTGTCCAAATGATAGGGATATAGCTTTGCTGTAATTGGGGGGATGGGGCAAAGAAGAAGCAGAGTAAATGTATTAAGTATCCAATAACTTGGATGTACATTTTGTTTTAGAAAATGCCCATGTTTCTAAAACAAAAATGAGAAGGACATTTTACTAAATGGTCTGCCAGTACTATGATCCATGTACGCCTTGACCGCTGGGGGGGGGGGGGAAATCAATTAAAATGAGTGCATCTTCAAGCTACAGAAAGCTTGGTAGCTCCTGTTTCAATTAGTGAATGACATGGAGGTGGGACAAGTTTAACATACTTCCATCAGTGGTTTTGGACGGAAAATATAAAAGATTCCATTTGAATCCAAACTCAGCCCTTGTCATGGTGAAAAGAAGCCACAGAAACCATCAAAACATGCCTTACCGTACTATCCATTTTATGCCGATGATGAGCTGTTAATTCCACATCTGATTCAACATCCTGGTCATTCTGATCAACATCTTGTTCTCCTATTCAGATGACTCTTATCTCTTCAAGTGTAGCCAAATTCTGGCACGCAATATGAAAGGTGCACAGCAGTAAAATACTGATAAATCTTCTCCCCTAATTAGCTAATCAGTGTCAATTTTATGTATCCGAGTGGACTGCAATAAAGGTTCTGTTTCTGAGATGGGGCAGGGACTGTCTGCATTCATCCTACTTCTAAAGGGCATTTGCTTATTGAAACTGAGGTAAGGGTGACAGTAATACTTGAGCCTTTTCATCCCAATAGGATTGGCACACCCCACCTGTTTCTCTGGGGTCCAGGAGAAGAGCCTTCTCTGCTGTCCATCCTGTCCTGCCCTTTGGAATATCTTGCCCCCCCCCCAGCGAGATTGGCTCCCACCCTCCTCATCTTCTGCAAGAGTGTCACTCTGAAGGTGGTTGATAGTTTAATAACAGATTCCACCTCTTCCCCCTGCTCATCCTCCCTCCTGCCTCCCCATCTTTTAGTCATAGCTGATAGTTTGTATTTTGTATAGTTTTTGAATTGTTTTATTCTTTTTTTAACGTGGTAAGCTGCCCAGAGTCACCTCATGCTGCGATGCGTGACAGATTGAATTGATAAATAAATAGAAATACAGTGGAGCATTTCTATTCTTCGAAACGCATTTATTCTTGCAACAGCCCTGTGAGGTAGGTTTCACCTAGCACGTATCAAAAGAGTCCTTCATCATTGATGGGTACCAAAGGACCTTTGTCATTATTTTGCATCTTGAGAATAATTATTTGATACGTGTGTTCACTATTTAAAGATTTGTGCTGGAGTCTTGATATCCTCTCCAGTTCATATTTGTTCTTTTGCACATGTATTGGAGAAAATTAAAATACCCCAAAATAAATTTTTAAAAAAGATTATCTTCTCTGTGTTTACCTCTTCGGCATCTCACGAAAACCAGTGAAGTAAAACAGAAAATCAAAGAGTGTGGCCCGAGTTTGAGCAATCTCTCACATTGACCCTGGCCTGTTTCCCTGCACAGTGCTTCTACTCCCGCTGTGACCCAGTTTAAATTTAAACAACGTTGCAGATTTTAAGTCTAGGAGCATTTGTAATTCTGTAAGTATGCTAGAAAAATACTACGTAGCGTTTATGATACAGTTGGGGAATTGGAATACAAAGGTTCGCTCTTCTCTCTCTGTCTCTCACTCTTTCTCTCTCATGCTGGCTGGGGAATTCTGGGAGTTGAAGTCCACACAGCTTAAAATTGTTGAGGTTGAAAAACAATGCTCTATCCCAGGGATCTCCAACCTTGGCAACTTTAAGACTTGTGGACTTCAACTCCCAGAATTCCTCAGCCAGCATTGCTGGCTAAGGAATTCTGGGAGTTGAAGTCCACAAGTCTTAAAGTTGCCAAAGTTGGAGACCCCTGCTCTATCCCACTCATTCTAAGTGGTGAATTCTTCCTTGACACGCCTTGATTTCAGATAACCCCCTTCAGAGGCCACATAAATACACCTATTGATTCAGTTCTGTTGAATAGTAGGCCCCCTTGAAATGTGCTCACCCACCAGCCTATTGATAAAATTGATGTAAACCTGGCTGTTTCAACAAGCTAGGGGTACTGTGACATTATAACTATCCCTTCAGATGTTAGATTAGTTTTTATTGTTTGAATAGGACTCCTGGTTTTATATTGTATGGTGTTGCTATCAATTTAATTTAGAAAACGACTGCTATTTTACAGACCCATCTATCCTGTGCTGTAGGAGGGGTGGTGGCTGAATCATCCTATGGGTGTTTTGCGGAACGCGTGCCAGGTTAGTTCGATTCAATTCATGTCATCATGGTTAATGAGGCTGAAGAAACAAAGGCTATCTCTCCAAGGTTGCAACAGATTGCAACATAAATAATACAGAAGCTTTTCCCATGGTTGTGATGAAAGACCAAAGGTTTTTGCCATCAAAGAAGCCGTTCCATTACAGACCTGAATATAGCAGGCTGCAGTTAGAGCAACCTGTTCTTCATTTGTGTTTGGACTTTGTTCACCATTCTGATTACATTAAAATAAATATGTTATAAACGGTGTCCATACTTCAGAAACAGGCAGCTGGATTTTGTGAGGAAAACTGTTTACAAAATTGCCCTTGCAGAATGTTGGCTCTCTAGATCCCTGCTTCATTTTTTTTCAGAGAAGGTACTGTAAACAAACATAATTGCTACAGGTCATCCTCTACTTACGACCCAATTGGGATTGGAATTTTGGTCACTAAGCAATGTTCATTAAGTGAATCATCATGTGACCGGTCCTGATTTTACCACCATCTTTCCATGATAATTAAGTGAATCACACAGTCATTAAGTGAATCTGGCTTCCCTAATTGAAGTTGCTTGCTGGAAACCAACTGGGAAAGTCACAAAATGCATTCACATGACCGCATGACACACTGCATATCGGTCATAAATGTGAATGGATTCTCAGTGCCAGACTTGCAATCTCTTGACTGTAGGGCTGATGCAACAGTCATGAGGTCATGAATAGGTCGTAGATAACTTTTTTCCAGGCCATTATAACTTTAAACTGTTGTTAAATGAACGGTTGTAAGTTAAGGATTATTTGTATAGGTATATACATTGGGCCAAGGGCTATATTTGCTTTCAGAGAATACTGTGCAAGGCCTATGCCAAAAGGGTTAGAGACAGAGACACAATGGAGACCCTCTGTAGGTTTACACATTTTCCCCTAGATCAGGGGTCTTCAAACTTGGGCCCTTTTATGACTTGTGGACTTCAACTCCCAGAATTCCTCAGCCAGCATGCCTGGATGAGGAATTCTGGGAGTTGAAGTCCACAAGTCATAAAAGGGCCCAAGTTTGAAGACCCCTGGCCTAGATCATAGAACATATCCATTCAGCCTTCCACTCACGTCTACATTATTAAAAGCCTGAGTACAATAAAACCCTGAAGACTGATCTAAGAAGGAGGAAAGTGATTTCAAGAAGGGATGGTAGATGCGTGATCAGTGCTTTATCCCTCATGATTTCGATTAGCCTTGGGGGATTCTCTGGGTTTCCTTTATTGATTTAAAAGTGGCTTTGATTTGATCCCTGGAGCTTGGCCTTGGGAGACTGCTGTTTCTATCAATTGATGCCTTTTGCTGCTCAATATGAAATCACACAAAAGAACGGGATGTGCTTTTCACAAGGTACTTCAGAGTACCTTTATCTTATATGGGGAAGAAGCATTATATTTTGGCTTCTTTGATGCTTTTGTATCAAAGTATCAGTATGCTGGTTCAAGTTTGAGAATGCCCAAGTTCAAGTACCCTTTCCAAGCAGTAGACCTGACTCTATGCTTCTACTTTATGTGCTGGTGATGCAAAATCTCCTCTTCAGTTTCAGCAAGCCTAAAGGGAGTTCCATGTGTTCTTGCCTATTACTGCCATGAGAAGTGGCAGTACTCATTACAATAAGTCATGAGTAACCGGTCAGCTTTTCTGCAATGTCTGTTACTCACTGCCGCTCTTGGAAAATTAATACCATATTGTATATTAACCCTCAACTAAACCCAGAACTTGTACAGGGTAGTCCTTGACTTATGACCACAATTGAGTCCAAAGCAAGACATTTGTTAAGTGATTTTTGTCCCATTTTATGACCTTCAGCTGTTAAGTGAATCGCTGTGGTTGTTAACTTAGTGACATGGTTGTTAAGTGAATATGGCTTTCCCATATGGCTTGTCAGAAGGTCACAACACATGATCACATGACCCAGGGACACACAACTCTTATAACTATGAGTCAGTTGCCAAGTTTCTGAATTCTGATCACGTGACCATGGGGATACTGCAATGGTTGTCTGAAAAACGGTCATAAATCACTTTTTTTCAGTGCTGTTGTAACTTCGAATGGTCACTAAACAAACTGTTGTAAGTCAAGGACTACCTGTATTAATTGAACATGGTAAATTTGTTGGAGTAGAAGCTATAGGAGGTTAAAACTATGGTCCTGGGAGTTTGTCCCTCAAATGAAGATAAAGGTATTTTTATAAACAACTTATGGAGAAAGTAATGGAATATTTTTTATGAAAATTGGTGTTTGGAACTTTGTCATGGAACTTTGTTTTTAAGGTATGACAACTGCAACAAGATTATTCTGTACTCAAAAGTGGAAAGGTTTTGACACTGCCCACCGTGGAGTTGACTGGTGAGGATGATGGAACTTGCTAAGAAGATGGCTACATTAACTTCTTCGATTAGAGAAAAAGACATCTACATTTATGGATGACTGGAACCCCCATATAGATTCTTGCACGAAACAGAAAAAAGTGCACTTATTTAATTCAATTTATTTAGTTACTTATTAAATGTATATGCCATACATCTCGCTATCAAGCAAGACTTATGACTTGTGCCTTTGATTAGAAGAGAATGGATAGTACCATAGCAAAAAGTGAACATTTTTGTGATAATTAAATAAGAGGTAATTTCGTAATCATACTTTTATTTGTTGCGAAGGAAATTCTATTTCTTTTTATCCTTTCTGCACTTTTCTTTTTTTCTTTTTCTTTGTTCTTTTTCTTCAGTATGGTTAGTTTTTATATTCTCTTTAAAACTCTTAATTTCACACACACACACACACGCTAAAATTACAGTATATAAATGCTATACCACATATATGAAAAGTACTCATATTTCCCATATTTACGTATGTATAAGCCCAGCTGGTTGCAATGTCCTATGCCGCATTTGCAACCTCCTGCTGACTTCCCTATTGATTTGCTTGTCAGAAGCTGGCATTGAAGGTCACAAACAGTGATCCTGTGATTGTGGGATGCTATGATATAATTGCAAGCTGGTTGCTGAGTGCCCAAATTGCAGGTAGGGATGCTGCAACAGCTGCAACTCTGAGGACCTGTTATAAGTTCCCGTTCAGCACCGATGTAACTTTGAAAAGTTGGCCATTTAGTGAGGATTACCTATAGGTAGTAAGTATAATACTGATCAAATTCAGGTTTTTTTTTTAAAAAAATAAAATATTGGAGCATATTCTTCCCAGCTTTGAAATCCTGGAATCAGCAGCAAAGGGTTTCCCATTAGGCACTGTAAACTTTGAAATGCAATTTGGCGTTTCACTAATTTTAATGGCCATAACTGTACCGCTACTGCAATGATTATTTTCAGGGCTAGTGCCATTAGCCACACTTACACGGTGCTCAGGTTTCCTATTACTGCAACATAAGCTCTGTAGAAGAAGTTCAATTTAAATTTTGGGGAGGTTTGTTGCAAGTGCTCTGTTGTGTATTAAATTCTTTCCTGAGGTTGGAAGCTGGTCTAATTGCTGCGGAGACCTATGTGCAGATTTGCCTCCTGAAATATTGTTAATGTTTTTTTTTTACTTTCCTAATTGTCTGCGAAAATGCCTGCCATATCTTCATATGCATCATCACAGATTTAAAATATTATGAATTATGAATACCATCTGCATTTGCTTGGCCTTAGATAGCCTCTTCTGAGTTGAAGCAAAGTCCCATAACACGCATGACCTATGTTCCTGGACGGAGCAGACTTATTTGCCAAGGATGTGGCAAACATTCTCTTGCCTGTCCCATGGAAGAGCTTTTATTTTTGCCCATTGCAGGTTTTTTTTTTTACCATTTTTTTCAATCACCTCCCTGCATAAGAACAATTTTGCCCCTTGCTTAGTAGAAGGAATAGAAAACCCCTCATGTGCTTCTGCACTGTCTCTTCTTCATGGCTTGTGGGGAATTGGCCTAATGATGTCTTTTTAAACCCTCTCTCATGCCAACTCAGAGGAAAAGATTATTCTCCTTTTAGCTGATAGGTCGCCAGTTATCTCCAAAACGGATTTAATGCAATTGCCCTTGCTATCAGATATCAACTGTTGGCAGTTTTAGTCACTGTGTTACTTTTTATTGTAATTGCAATTGCTTATTACAATTCAAGTTATTCACAATGAGTTTTTCTGTTTTCCAACATGTTTGTTTTGGTCTTTGGCCATGAAATAACTGCACATTCTTGATCTCACTACAAGGTCATCCAGATCTCCTGCCCTGTACCTGGATGGCCTTGTAGCTAGATCAAGAACTGTATATGTGCTTATTTTTGAGATCAGTGTCTCTGTGCGAGAGCCTTGTTCGCTTGGAGGGGGAATGGGAACTATTTTGAATTGATGGCTCCTTTCTTGGGTTTTACAGTGACCTGAATTGAAAGGAGAAAAGATGATTTGGAATGTGTGGTGGCGCTCAAGAGCAATTGGTGGTGGTGGTGGTGGGGGGGAAGAGTCAAATACATAATTATAGCAGGTACGACTGCATAGTTGAAGCCCCATTCCCTTTTCATGTATGTTGCATGCACATAAAAGGAGCAGGGTTCTATTGTGTAGTCCCACCCATCATATTTATTTTTAAAAACCTATGAGGGTGTCCCTAGTTGTTTTTGAGCATGCAAGAAAAGACACCTTTGGTTGAAGGAGATGCCAGCAGAAGCTCTTTGCACTTATATTCTAAGTTATCTTTTTCCCTTTGAATCCAGATTACTGAACAAACCTAAAACCTCCCTTTTAAAAGTGGGAAGAATCAAAGCTGAATTAGAAAATCTTTTATCAAACTCTTTATATTGCATTTTTAGACATAGATCCACAGGGATTCCCCCCCCCCCAAACTCAATTGCAATGTGGAGATTTTTTTTTATCTTAGTAGAGTATGTAGCTCATGTTTAAACAAAATTGCTTTTTCCTTCTCCACTTGAAATACCCTCCTTTATATTATCATTTCCCTTCTAGATTTTGACATGATGGTATCTCATGGAAACGACAGAACTTCAACTAGGTGTCTGTTGGTTTCCCTGATAAATATCTGCTTATTTTGTTTGTGTTGTGTTCATTGAATGATCAGCCTTGTGTAACCATTTAATTTTGAAATATCATCCAGGAAATTTTCAGACAATTTATCAGTAATAAGTATATTTGATCAAATAGAATTTTTTTTTGTGCACTCCCCACTGAAATGAACGGGAATTGTACAGAAGCAGCACTGGGATTTTGTTGAATTAGCCTTTGGCAGAATGCTAATTATGTTTCTGAAAAATAATGGACAAACAAAGGAAGATGTCTCCAAACACCCCCCCCCCCAATAGCAGACATTGCCTTTTGTGTTAAAAAAAATAGCCTCAGTATATTCAAGCTTTCCATACCAAACAAAACAGTAACATCTAGCTAATACTTATATTAAATATTTTACTGTTAAATGTTATAAATTAAATATATTAAATATGAAGTTATAATATTGAGAGTTCTTTCTGTCTTTCTGTTTTGTCTCCTCCTGTCTGTCTTTTTCACCAGTTGTAGTTAATCAATTCAAGTGGAGCAAACTTGAAATACAGACATGGACACAAGTGTATATGCATCTCTCCTTCATACACATAAATATTTATCTGTGATGAAGAGCATCACCTTGATCGTTCCAAGTGGACTTTGCATTTTAGACTGCTTTTATTTACTTTGTCTAAGTAAATGAATAATTTAGGATTATTCCTTTTTAGATAAAGTAAAAATATTATTCTGGCAAACCAACAAACACACCCTCCAGCCATAAAGGGATATAATGTGTTGTGTGTTTTAGAGATATATTTGGTGATCTCACCTGAGTCTGAGTTTCACCTGGTGTGTGATTCAGATACTCTTTCCTCTCTCCCCCCCCCAAAAAAATGTGGTACAGTCCCTTTGTAAATCTGTGAGAGTGTTTTCATGCCAGCATGTCATTTCCCACGGCTGGCTCTAGATGAAGCGTCATCCTTAGGGTTGACATTTCCAGAGACCTCTTCCAAGTAAGGCCATAACTGACTTAACATAGAGCAGAGTCACAATCCTTCTTGCTGGAAAGGTGAAATAATGAATATAATTATATCAGAAGGGCATAGTTGGTAGTAGTAGTGTCTCAGATGTGTAAGAGTCTCCTAGAGGTTTACTTGGTATGTTTCTGATTTTTTTTTTTAATATCTGGACTTTAAAGCAGGGTTCATCTTCTTTCTTATTTTTAAGAAAGGTTGAAGCTTTTTCATTCCAAAACAAACAAGATGCCCAAGTCTGTATTTTACTTTTTTTTTTCAACCTAGCTGTGTTGGAAAGAAATTACATAGAGGGGTTCATGATTCTTCATGACAGTCTGTCGGCAGGACAATTATAAAAACCTGAATAGATCAAGAAGGGGACTGGTTGACAGAGGGGAGATCAATTTCGAAATGGCTGAATTACACTGGGAACTGTGGAGGAAAAAAATTCCCCAAATTTCCCCAATACATCCCTATGGAAATTAAGTAGTGGCTTCAAATGCTGGTGACTGTTCCATTTTGAGCCCTCTCTGTGCCAGAATGGGGTAACTTGTTGCAAGCAACTTGCTACGACCAACTCACCACAGCCAAGTCACCACAGGACAACTCGCTGTGGGACAATTTAAGAGTTCAATTTAATTATTTAAAATAAATAAAAAGTTATTTTAATTTTTGTCATTCACATTTCATTCTGCCCCTCCTTTTGCATCCTTTCTTTAATGATTCTGTTCCACCATTCCTTTGATATTAGTGTAACTCTTGTCCCGCAGCAAGTTGTCCTGTGTTGAGTTGGCCATGGCGAGTTGTCCCGTGGCAAATTGGCTGTGGTAAGTTCGCTGTGACACGTTGGCCCTAGTGAATTGGCTGTGGCGAGTTGGCCACAGCGAATTGTCATAGTCCCCTTTGTGCTGAGCATATGCAGCCGAACCCTGTACTTCCCAGTGTCTGCATTGATTGATTATGTGTCATCAAGTCTGTGTTGACAGCAGCCACGTTGATAGATTTTCTCTAGGACTATTCGCCCCCCCCCCCCCAGTCCTTCCAATCTTGTAAAGCAGGGGTCTTCAAACTTAGTCCTTTTATAACTTGTGGACTTCAACTCCCAGAATTCCTCAGCCAGGCACTGGCTGAGGAATTCTGGGAGTTGAAGTCCACAAGTCATAAAAGGGCCAAGTTTGAAGACCCCTATTGTAAAGGATCACTCCCTGCTTCTGTAATTGATTCTGTGTACCTACTTACATACATTCATTTATTAAATTCCATAATTTTGTTTATTAAACTTATTCCTACATTGCCGCAATTAAAGAAAAAGTTTCAGCAGCCTACAGAGAAAGGATGTTCTGCATGCCTTACAATTGCTGCCTGTCCTTTTTTTTAAGTAATCAGTCTAGCCCTTCCAGCTATATTGTTCAGCTAGAACTCCTTAGCCAGTGTTAAGTTACTTCAAGGGTCTCCCATCTTCCATTCTGAAGCAGCCCAGCTACTAATACAGAAAAGGAAGCATATCATAGCTGTTGAACCTTCAAATAATACCAATTACTTTATTCTTTGGGCATATAGGTCCACCAGGACTTTCATGCCAACCTCTAAAAAAACACCCAGTTGCCTGTCAACTTCTTGTGCTTTCTCTTACCCAGGTCTCTCAAGCAGCTGCAGAGCTTCAGCAGTATTGCATGCAGAACGCTTGCAAAGATGCTTTGCTCGTTGGCGTTCCGGCTGGAAGCAACCCATTTCGAGAGCCCAGGTCCTGCTCCTTGCTCTGAAGACAGGTAGGCCATAAGTCCATGGCTTTGTCAAATGGTGCTCTCTCTCTCACTCTAATATATACGTTGTATTTATGAAGTTGATTTACACAAATTTGGGGACTTGTGTGGTACATCCCTTTATTTTTTTCCTAAAAACATGAGCGGGAATAAAGAGCTGTCCTTGGGGACCGAAGATAACAATGATGAAAATCAAGTATTCTCTTTATCCTGTATACAAAGGAATAACAAGAGAATCTAGAGTGTCTATTTTTCTGCTGAGTTGCTCTCCTTTACATAGGAATTATGTGGAGTAAAGTAACTTTTATAACTAACATTTTGCGACTCTAATCTAATTTATGGAATCTTGAAGGAGATCACATTTTAATAAAATGTTTTTTTTTCCCCCATGTTGCAGGGAAGGTTTTCTGAAAGTCCTCAAGTACAAGAAGAATCCCAGCGGTCTTCCTTGTTTTCCAAACCAACAGTTTCTTTATGTAGGGCTTAAACAGTTTCTTTAGATATTTATTAGTCTGCCTGACTGTCTTAGTAAATGGTTAAATCTTTTGCTAATATAAAGCATTTTATAAGGAAAAGCTTTTCCTTTTGTAATTGATTCAATATCCTTTCTTTAATCCTCTGAGATGTTTACATTTAGAAAAGGACACTACCAATGATGCGTTTCTGTTGTGCCTGAATGAAACACGCCCCGGGTACCTTCTTACTAACAGCTTTCTGTTTTCTAATCAGAGATATTTTCAAGCATGTTTGATCAGGCAAATGTGGCCATTTAAGGCTGCAGTTTTACGCACATTTGTTATTTTTGAATAAACATGATATATTCAACAGGTGAGCTATAGCTCCTAGTTAGTATTATAGAACTTCGGGCATATTTCCATTCTAAAATTGAGGCTCCCTTAAAAATACTTTGTATTGGTTGAAGTATACCCAGTTTGTTAAAAGAAAAGTGCTTCTCTGTTCCAGTTGGTTGAAATGAAGAAGATGTATGTCATATTTAGAGGTATTTTACTATAGCCTCTTGAATGCCCAAGCCCCAATTTTACCCAGGAATATAAGCTTGCTATTCAGCTTTCCAGTGGATTAGGAAGTACAGTAGTGTATAGGAATCTCTCTATATGTAACTTACTCTCTCTCCTATTTTAGAGGGCAAGCACATGGCTGAGAGGTATAAGAGGAACCATGTCATAAATCATCTTCCCATTTGAGTTGTGCACAGTGGCCCATTTGCAGCTAATGGGAACTGGGAACTGGCAAGGATTGATAAGCTGCTCCTTCTGCCGGTTTGCAAAGAGGAGGATAGTAAAGTGAGATTAAGGTGCAGGGAGGGGAGATTGAAGAACCTGATCCACTGAGATCACAAAGGAAGAGTGAGAGAATATGCACCAATTCCCAGAATAGGACCCACCATCTTTGGCTAAGTCTACCAACCACATGGCTCCTGACCCTCTAGTACAGGGGTAGGCAACCTTGGCTCTTTTATGACTCGTGGACTTCAACTCCCAGAATTCCTGAGCCAGCACAGCTGGCTCAGGAATTCTGGGAGTTGAAGTCCACGAGTCATAAAAGAGCCAAGGTTGCCTACCCCTGCTCTAGTACATACAGCCCTTGGGGCTGCATATTCACTACAGAAGATCTAATCTTGATCTTTGTGCTTTCCCATAAAATAGTTACCTTGCAGAAAAAGCCTGCTAATTCAGGACATTCCAATATCACAGACCCCAAAGAACTTTAAAAAACCTGCCAGATGTCTGCAAGCCTTAGGAAAGAAAAGGAGCATTGCCCTTTCCCCCACCCTTTATTTGTTTTAACCATTCCTTTCTCACTGACGAAAAGATGCTGCAGTACAGGAGAGAAAACACATAGAACAGGATGAATATGGACATGCATTAAAAGAGTGTGTAAAGAGGCCTAAGAACCATCCCATTTATCCTGGATATCTGCATCAAAATGCCTCACTTTGTGCTGGTGTTGACTCCTGCTGAAGTTACAAAATCTATTACTCAGTTTCAGAAGGGGAGAAATCCTGTGCTCTCCAAGATACCCTCTTCAGGTCTACAAGATTATAAGCTTAAAATATGCCTGCTTGGCAAATAATCACTGATAACACTACAATACATAACAATAAATTTAGGCAATCTACAGGCAAAGCTTTCCTAGCATTTGCAATATTACTGGAACAATTCACCTTTTTTGGGGGGTGGGTGGGTGGGTGGGTGGGTCAGGTATCTTTGATTTTTGATTACCAAGCACTTTTATACACGCTGTTTACTTTTAAAAAGAAAGTTCTTTTTGGTTTGTATTAATATATTAAAAGCTTTAAAAAAAATCTTAAATTACTGGGATTTTTTTGTGGCACGAAAGCACATTTAATGGGGGGGGGGAGTTTGAAATATAAAGAATCTGACCTCTGTTAGAAAACTAGAAAAGATCACATCTTTCTCAGCTACCTCCAATCCATCCATGACAAAAATTAACAGCCTGCCAAGATAAATTATTATTCTGCCCATATACGTGCTAATGTCAGTAATTTGCAGAGCTCACAAAGAGTATTCACTTGTATCCAGCCCACAGAAACTTCCATATAGATAGTCCTCGACTTACAACACGTTGTTTACTGACCAATTGAAGTTACAATGGACCAACCCAGAGCTTCTTAAAAGCTGGTTTCAAAGTTTCAACGGCTTCCCTCCCTGTGGTCATGTTATCGCATTTTGGGTGCTAGGCAACCAGCCCACATTGATGGTTGTTTACACTGTCCTATGATTTTCAGCACTCTCTTTTTTGCCACATTTGCACTAATTTGCATGGATGAAAAAAATAATGGCGCTGCACAACAGTACTATTACATTTGAGAAAAGGCTTTGATGGTGCTTTTTTTAAAAGTTGCAATATGCATCTTGGAGAGGAAGTCAATGTAAAAAAATCTGATGATAATTATAAAGAGGACAATGGAAACGAGAGAAAGGGTGTGGAAAGAAAAAAAAAGTAAATTAACCCAAGAAACTTGCTCGAAATACCGTGTACTCGAGATCAGCAGTTCAAAACACTTAATTCTTAAAGAGCAATGCAAAACCTGTACAAATAGATAATGGTTAGATTTCAGGTTACAAGCATTATTAATAATGTTTTTAAAACTTTTTAAAATACACCCTATGCAGTGAACTCTACAAATAAGTGCACTTCTAAGACAGTGATGTCATCAAGAATGCTTTCCCGAGGCAGATTTATGCTTTCCCACAGCTGTTTCCATGTGGCTCATAAAATCCATCTACATATATGGTATTTCGTTGGACATGTTTGCATTTGATTTGGCATATAGCGTAAACCCCATGCAGCATCTTGATGGCCATACATAAGCCTGCTTAATTCACTGTAATCATGTTCTAGTGTATCATCTGAACTAAGACTCGAAATTGGGCCCCAAGACAAGTGGCAGAAACGCTCACAAAAGTGACCCACTCCTGGAGCAGCGTCTTATGATGTTCTGGCTATTTTCAAACTCCATGGATTGCAGGGCATGAACTGGAGACACAAAGGGGATAAGGAAGATCTTCAATTCCATTAAAAAACAAAACCGGAAGGGTCAGCCAACTACCACAAGGAGATGACAAAAAAAAGAGGGAGACTGGCTTTAATCTGTGACCTCAATTTTACCGTGGTTGTCTTCCTTTCTCCAGGGCTGGTTCCAGCCGTGTTGGTTGGCAGGGAATGGTCATCCTCTCTAGGCCTCTCCATTGGGGGATCCTGCAGAGCTCTATTCTTTCTCCTCTCCTTTGGAACATCTACATGAAACTGCGGGAGGAAGTCATCTGCCAATTTGGGATCCAGTATGTGTGTGTGATTGGATAGGGAGGAACTGACTCAGTCATACCAAAAACAATTGGCTAGGGGTGCTTGGGCGATTCAGGTCTGGGGATGTTCTGACCTCGGATGGGGTTGCGCTTCCCAATTCAAGGGAGACATACAATTTGGGGGTCTTCCTGAAGGCCCAGAAAGTGATGAACAGGTGGCAGATATGGCTAAGGAGGCCTTTGCCCAGCTTCATTTGGTGTGCCAGTTGCATCTTTTCAGAGATTAGATGTGTGAAGGAGTGAAGTTGGTGTCATGTCTGCTCTCTTCAAACATAGCTGTACTCATGCAGACAACCCCCCCCCCCTTCCCACAATCATTCATCCATTCCCTCAGAACTGTACTCACAGGCATTCAAGCTGGTGTTCCAGTTGCCTTGCTAACTGAGCCACCTCCTGGTGTTTTCAAGGATGTGCTGATGTCAGAGGCAGCTTCACCCAGGCTTTTGAGCTTGGAGAAAAGCAAATGCTAAGAAGGAATGGAAAGAGGGGTGCAGGAAAGATGAAAGCAAAAGACCTACAGACAAGACAGCGAAGATTGGCAGCTATTACAGCAGAACTTTCATTCAATTGCCAGGACCACAAGCTTTGGTGGGCAGCATATTTTGGTGGAGGCCTAGTAGGAACTAGAAGAGGAAGAATCGCACTGAAATAGCACCTCATCCCAACTAGTGCAAGAATGTTTGGAAAAAGATAAATATTAAAGACGTTGAGACTTTAGTTTCAACTTGAGAATTAGAAGAATAAGTATCAAAGGACCGAGTATTAAAGACATATTTTATGTGGCAACGTCACCTTGCAAAGTGTAGAAGGGTGGAGCTGACCCATGGGATAACTTTGTTGGGGAAGATGTGTATTGCAATAAAGAATTTTGTGCAGATTTGCTATGCTGTGGTATGCCCGGTTCTTGGAGAGGAAAGAACCCTCATGGGGATAAGGGTGGGTAGGTGGAAGCTTCAGATATCACTCTGTGGGAAGTCAGCCCCCCAGAGAAGGAAATATTAAAAGGGCAGAAAAATATATTTCCTCAAAGGATCTTAAAGAGGCAGAAAAGCATGCCCAGTTTTCTTAATAGCCCCAAGTCTCCCTCCCCCAAGCAGAAACCAGCTCTGTAGAAATGCAGAGGAAGGTTGAAGCTAGAAGATTAAGACAAAGACACCTAAAATCTACATACCCCACCCAAATTCTAAGACAAGACATAATAGGATTAACCCATAGATGCCAAAGGGACAGTCAAAATACATGACACAGGAAATACAAAGCCTCAAACAGGAACAGGAAACAACCTCAAGAGCCCCAGAGGGTATAAAAACCCACTCCCTACATGTGCTCGCTCTTTTTTCTTCCAGAGCCATTTCTGTCTGGCTCTCCTCTTCAATAAACTGCAACCTTCTTTCTAAAGCAATAGCCATGTTTATTCCCAGCTTGGACTGAACCACGATGAAGACTTTTCCTTCAACAACTCATACTCTGTCATCTGATGGCCTGATTACGGCAATGAGCTCTACGTGGACTATCCTTGAAAACCACCTGGCAGCTTCAGCTAGTCCAGAAAGCAGTGGCGTGAGCAATGATAGCATGCCTTGGTATCCTCATTTAACACTTCTCTTTGCGAACTGCACTGGTTGCCAGTTTGCTTTTGGGTGTGATTCAAAGTACTTTTTGCTACTTTTTGCTACCTATAAAGACTTAAAGGGCTATTTGAAGGGCTGCCTGTCTCCTATTGCATCTGCCTGATCAATCTGATCTGGCAGGATTTGTGCACTCCATTGATTTATATCTAACTCAAAGTAGAGGACAGGGAAACTTTTTTATCTCAGCAAGGCAGAGAATATACCTAATAATCCTGCCTGGTTTTTTTGTTTTGAGATTTTACTCAGTTGACTCACTTGACCAGATACTAATCATTTACTGGGATAACAACTGCTATATAGAACTGAACAGGCAGACTACTAAGCTCTGATGTGTCACATTCTGACAACTGTGGTGACTCTCTGACCAAACTTTTCCAAATGTATTTCAAATACATTTCTCTTATGTATAGTGTATATAAATGAATTAGATAAATTATGCATAATTAAACTCTAGTATTTTTAATGTAATTGTCATAAATAGCATCAATTTTTCTAATAAACCCTTAACTTTTATCCTATTCCCTACAATTGCAAAAAGCCCATGTTTATTTTTTAAAAATAATTACATATAAGATTGAAACAAAGTAAATAAGTTACTATAAAAGAAGATTAAGTCTGTTTTTAGGTATTGTACACAACAAAATTCTTAAAGAGTTAGCCTCCATTTCTTCTAAAAAAACTTGAGACGTGTTTGGCCGTCATGCCTCCTAGGATCTTTTTCAAATGTTAAACGCCTTTTTTTAAGCTGTGGTAATCGCATAAATCCTGAACCTGCCCAAAAAAAGAGAAAGAAAATTAAAAAAGAATAAATCATTATCAAATAAGCAGTGTATAACTATACAGATTTAGTTCATATAGTCTATCCCTTAATAAGATAAAATGTATATTCTCAACTCTTTAAAGTGTAATTGACAGAAGTTATTTCAAATGTTCTTAATTCTGTATATTTATTAGATTCATGCTTGCCTTCCTTCTCAGACAGAACATTCAAAGAACAGGATATCCTCCGCAAGACGAGTCTTTATCAAAGTGACAAAACATTATTGTGACATCATAGCATAGGCACTACCCATTTACATGCATGTAGTGTGATGACACCAGTACAAAAGGGGAGGAGTTGGCATTGTGATGCATATTTCAACATTTGCCCCAGCTTGTTTTCCCAGTGCGTGCTCATGCCTAAGAAAGATACAACTGTCACAGATACAATCACAACATTGAAAATATATATATTTTCTAAAGTCAAACCAAGTAATTAGACAAAACAAAAAGTCAACTAAAAGATTGGTAGAGGTTTTGGCTGGTCTTCCAAAGGGGAAATATACCTGAGCTCTCCTAAGAAGTATATTTATGTATTTTATGTCACTTATATTTTAGAGAAATAATATCAAATGCAAGCCAGATGCACACAATCTGAAGTTTCAGGATGTTATGTGGTGGCTAAAACCTTCGAGATGTTACCAAATTCCTTTTTAATCTGATATAAATAAAAAAAAATCTTCAATACTTGTTAGAAAATTCATTATAGATAACCCCAACTCTAACCATTATATCTTTCTCTTGGATCAAATCTTTGTTTTCTAAGAAGTTTAATCTATAGAAAACCTGTAAATATCATTTGTATATCTTTTTAAATGTGATTTTAATATGGGTTAATCTCTCAATTGTTTAATAAAATAAAACACCATTTCAGTTGTTATTTTGCCATTTTATGCAAATAGCAAATAAAACATTCCATACTTTGAATCTAATATGAAACTAATAAATGTACAGATTAAAATAAGGAACTCTTGAAATACTGTCAAAATAACTTTTATTTAATTCACAAAATTAAATTAAATTTAATCAACGTTAGTTTTTATCTGATGAGTCGTTCACTCCATGGAATGGTTCCAAGCCTGCCATCCAACAGTGAAGTATTGCTCCTTGCCCTGAAAAATATGCATGTCCCTGTTTTAACCTTGAACAAAAATATTCACAGTCTAAATATTTTTCACTTCATTCCCCCTTGTACTACTATTTTTTCTTTCTATATTCATTTTTAATCTTTCATGCATCTGATAGTAAAGCCTTGTCCATAAAGGCCTCTGTCCTAATTAAAATAGTCTTCAAAATGCTTAATGATTCTTTCTCATTTTAAGAACTACAGAATAGCACCACTTCACTAGAAAATATTTTTAAAAAAGAGGTATATAGAAGTATGGATTTTTGAATATCATCTTTACTCCATGTTGAATAGAAGACAGCACTGCTTACAATTCTCTTACAATTGTCTTAGCTCCCCAAGGTTTGACAATATGAGCTGCCCAAAACATTTCAATTAACTTTTCTCTATTCAGCCCAAGCTTCCCTTAGTCAGCCTGACAATGTTTGAAGCAGCAAATTGGAAGCTGTAATCAAAGCAAGATAGTATCAGATTCTAATACAAATAGGCCCTCCTATCTGCATTCTACAGAGATGGCACTGGATCAAATATACGAGTCAAGAAGTGGGCTACCCTAAAAACCCTTGAATTATATCAGGATATATCATGCCGTGACTGATTGATTCATTCATCATTCAAGTTTATTAGCTGCGCAACTTCAAAGGAGTCTTGGCCACAAAAGTTCCAAGAACCCTTCTGTAGACCAATTTTTGTACAAGACATACATGTATAAACATGGTAGCTGCCATTTTGTGCATGGGTGAACCTTTTGCTTCTGTTTGACATGTGTACATCATGACCGCCACCGTCTTTTCCCCCTTTCCATAATGTTGGATTTACAAAAGTCATAGCAACTCCCTATATCTAAATGATTATGAACAAAGTTTTAGATATTTCAAGGTTTGGGGGGAGGGGGGGGAATAAAATGCTCTTTTTTTATCCTGGTCTAAAAACCCGGATTTTTTTTAAAATGGAAAGCTAAAAATGCTGAAGTGAAATATTTTCTTTTAGAATAACGAACATAAAAAGACAAGATGCTTTCTTTTCTCTTGTAACAGGAAGGCTTTTATCTAAAACAAAATTCTTAATTTTTTTCTGCAGGTGCATGGCCCTTGGATTAAATAATAATAACAATCCCACTTTATGTTTCATCTTTAAGAGCACGGGGGCTCGTATTTTCAGTAAAACAATTCTAGCTGTGTTACTAAATGCTTTCTATCCCCTTAATTTCTAAACTCTTTTTAACAGGTTGTTGGTAGAAACCTTTAAATTCAAATTAAGTATTTATTAATCACCTGAATTATTTTGTTTCCTAGGTAATGTAATATTAGAATAATTCTTAACACAGATTTGCTTGCAACAAAACAGTAATAATTTTCATAGAACAAAAGGACACCTGCCATTCTTGCACATATGTGAAACAGGTCAACATGCTTGTGCTGGTGCAAAAGGGCAGCCCCCACACTGTGCACATGGACTCTTAACTACCCTGGAGGCTAGTTCGTTATTGTCAGTTTTCTAGATTTCAGTGTTCAAGATGCTAACACTTTTAGCCACTGATGCATCTGCACCAATCAGAAATGACAACTCCTGGCTTCTGATCTGGATCGGTTGTGAATGCAAAGTATCAGGGAATGAGCTGACAAGCAGATTCTGGCTAATGAATGCAGAAGGCTGTGGAGAAGCCACTGGTGGACCTCTACAGACTACCGACGATCTGTTAACTGCAGACTGAGTGTCGCCGATCTAGAATAAAAGGGTGCTATAATTCCTGTTCTCAGGAAGCAGGATAGTTCAGCTCTCAGGTGCAAAAGGAAGTGCTCCCCAAGTGGGAAGCTCTGCCACTTGCCCTAGGGAAGGAAGAAAAATGGTTAGATTCAGTGGCTGGCTGATCTTCTGCTGATGCTTTTTTGAGCCCTCCATTGAGCCCTCAATGGAGGAACGTCACAAGAACCATTTAAAAATATTTACTAAATGGTACGTCTCATTAGAACAAAGACAACATTCGAAGGTTCCCTTGTAATTCTTAGTATTCTGAAATTTAGAAAATAACAGCATTTTTGCTTTGTGCTCTTACCTGAAACATCTTGTTGTCTTTGTTCATCTGATAACGAATTAGGTCCTTTCCCCCTCCTATATTCTCCAGTAAACTGAATATCCAAGTTCGTGAACCTATCTGGACTGGATATGGCTTTGCCTACACGTGAATCGCGGGGAGAAGAATCCATTGCTTGTATGAATGGGGGGTTACCCCAAAATCTTTCCTCAGATTCAGGATTGCCGCTTGCTTTTCTTCCTATTTCTAAAAAATTGCCTGAGCTTTGCTGGAAAAGAACATCATTTCTACTAGAAATGAAGTGAGGAGAAGGCTTGAAATCATGGAAAGAATTCAGCTGTTGCGCAAGAGGTTGGATTTTTCCCAGATGTTCATTTTTAGCATCATGATAGATAGGCTTCTTCAAGAACGCAGAGATATCTAGCTGTTTGCCTGTGTCCACTTTTGAAACAGTAAATCTATTTAGTGGACAATTCTCAATATAAGGGCTAGAGTCCTGGTTACAGTGCAAATATGGCATCGTGGTTTCATTGTTGATATGGGAAGGTCCTCCAATATTATTCAGTGTTAGATGCGATGCATTTATTCTTGTTTCTGTTTCCACTTTTTTCAGAAATGGGAGATAAAGCTGCCTCTCCACCCTTACATTATCCTGAAAGGGAGAGGTGTCTCCTTCATATGATATTGAAGGTAGATCTAAGTTATGTTCTTCAGTTGATTTCAGAGAGCCACAAGATCCATTCTGGCAGATATCCGGGGAACAGGTTTTGTTCTGTTCTTCTGAATACTCAGTAAAAGAACGAGGTCCTTGAAATCTGGAGAACAAAGCCTCAAGAAATGGAAGTTGAGAACGAGAGCAGGTGGCAGAATTAATATTTCCTTGAAGAGGCATAATTTCTTTTTGTGCTGGTGGCTTGAAGATGTATAATGATGTGATGTCACTAAAAGTCTGAAAAAATTAAGAAATACATCTGAGTCCGT
Source organism: Azemiops feae (assembly GCA_023970755.1). Lineage (NCBI taxonomy): Eukaryota > Metazoa > Chordata > Lepidosauria > Squamata > Viperidae > Azemiops > Azemiops feae. Next base: position 2,762,852 of record JALGBA010000035.1, read on the forward strand.
AAAAATAAAACACATGCAGCTTTTTTAGTGTGAATGTTCAATGGGTATGTAACAACTACTACAGAAACTCCAACCTGCACAAAAGTGTTATCAACACCTAAAGAAGAATATAGCTTTGGGAATAAGGGAGAAAAGCTTGCGGACTGGAAAAAATGCTGGTAATGTTATGCTGATCACTCTGTCCCTATACAAACTGCAACATTTTAAGAAAATGCTTCAGGATTTTTAGGAAAAAGAACAGCATTACAGAATACTGCCAGTCCCTTGGTAGGTTGCACAACAGAGCTGTGAACATTGTTTGAAAGACATACTTCTCATCCCCTGGGAAATGCAAAGCAAAGTAGCAAGTGCATGCATATGCACAGCAAGCCCGTAAGCTTGGGTAAAGATGTAACTGCTTTAACAATTGGAAAAGATCAGAAGTACTTCACGAATGAAGGTGAACAATTCAAGCAGAATGGGTCCCCACAATCATTTGTCGCAAGATGTCTGTGCAATAAGGTGGGGCGAGAAAGGAGGAGACAGGGTATAAAACCAACAACATGGCACACCTTGCCATACATCAAAAACGTTTCGGAAGCTATAGAACACAGCTTCCGAGATCTGCAAGTGGGCATCGCACAGCAATAATAAAGCCAATAACTATCATAAATAAGACAGTAGAACAATAAAACAAAAACTTCTCTCCCTCTCCCACCAAAACCTCCTCCTTTTATATCCTCTCCTCTCTCTCCCCTTTTCTCTTCAGTGCAACTCCAGCTGACTGCTCTCCCCAAGGCTGCGCGTTTCTCTATCTCTCTTTCTCTGTCCCCTTCTCTTTCCCCATTGTCTTTCTTTTCCTCCCCCTTTCCCGCCCAAACTGCCTCCTTTTATATCCTCTCCTCTCTCCCCCACTCCTCCTTTTCTCTTCTGTGCAGCTCCAGCTGACTCTTCCTCCCCAAGGCTGCGCTCTCCTCCCGGAAGTGCCAATCAGCTGGAGCCCCGCACCGATCCTTGGTGCTCAGCAGAGCCCTGGCAACACCACAGCTCCAGCTGACTCTCTCACAGGCCACTTTAACTCATTCCCCTGCTACACTTTTACACTTTTTTCACACTTTTGTTTACAGTGGTTTTCAACCCGTTGTATGCCAGGTGCTGAAGTACCACCAGTGGTACATCTACCACAGGTTGAAAAGCACTGGCCTAGGATATCCTAAGCCACGCTACAGGAACACTACAGAGATGGTTGTTGTGTATCACGTTAATTTGAATTAATATCAGAACACATGCGAATTGCTGATTCATAATTTCCTCGATAAGCAGCATTTTTCTGTATGTGGCTGCAAAGGACTAGGGATGACTGCAATACTGTATATGTTTGTTTTTAATTTAATGCAAAAGGTTTTTTTTGTAATTGTATTGGCACAATAAGCAAATATGCTTAAGGATGAATAAAAAAACCCAGACAAATTCAATCTCGGGAGCTATTTTGGTTTCTTTCCTGCTTTAACAATAATCAAAGCAACAACATAACTGAATTGTACGCATGATGCTTATATCTTGGACAACTGACCTTCAAAACTTTTTCTGGCACCTCAGGCAGAAGTTCCTGAAGCTCAGCAAAAGATGCTGCCAGGAGCCATCCCAGTGAAGAACTTTTCTTTAGCATGACTTGAGCAACTAGTGGATTCATGCATGGAAATGTAAGCAAGCATTTCTCTTCCTAGAGGAAAAAAAAGAATTAGAATTAGACTTACATTTTGTTTAGGTATTCCACCATGAATGAATCCAGGCAACTGTAGATCTGTCATTATTTTGTTAACCACAGCTAACTGTAGTTTGGATGGTTAGCCAATTTTTCTGAAATAGTTTAAAATTTTATGTGTTTCTCTTTTTTTTATTTTAACTAATTGTGGTGTTTTTGTTTTTTTTTGCTTTAAGTGCTGGTCTCTGACCAAATGAAAGTGATTGATTGGTTATGAAATTACCTTATCGCTAGAATCATCTACTGCCAAGATTCAGTAGAAAAAAAGGGTTGGATAAATAAATGAATAGGATAAATGATATTTCCTGATGATCAACAGTCAAGTTTGCAGAAATATCTTTCATCTGAGAAATTATAGGTAACTAGTTCACTATAAGAGTCTCAAATTTGGGATGATGCTTGGACTCATTTCCAAAATTTAACACCCCTTTGAATCCACAATTTCTGCTGTATTCATCTCACAAAATAGAAACCCATTAATTTCTCCAAATCATTTCCTGAGGATGTTATTTTTGTCCATTGACCTTCAGTTTAATGTTGGTACAGTGCTGCTTTTATGTTAAGACCCTATCTAGAGTGACCCCTAAATACTTAGGGCTATAACAATGCTTCAATAATGTCCCTTTCCGTGTAATAGCAGCTTCCTAGCAGCCTGCTTATGTTGAAGAGGGAAGGTACATACATGAGTTTTTGCTGGATTTGGTCTTATCTGGTTATCACAGTAGTATTGAACCAGCTCTACCCCAGCTTCAGTTAAATGTTGTTCAACCTCCTCAAATGTTTTTCCCTGTACAGCCATTATTAGTTGTTTTGTTCAGTTGCTTTTGAACTGATTCTCCCATGAAGATATTTTTATTCCTGGTCTCCAATTTATCTTTGTGTATCAGCTCCCTAGGGAACCTGAAGCAAGGAGTTGCTGTTCCACATAAAGCAGGGCACTTTTATTCTTTGTCAACCAACTCCCCTATCCCTAGTCGTTCTAAGAAAATCAGCCAGTTTCTCTGGGATTGCCATCCAAAACAAATGCTGAACTAAACTAACACTTCTTGGGATTTACATATCCCTAAATGGTCTCTCAGCAGCAGGACATTAACACTAGAAATAATGGTATCCTGTAAACAAAATGAAGCCAAATCACTCACTTCTGATAGCAGGACAGAAAGCCATGACTTGTTTAGCCACTCCTGCGGATGTTGTTTAGAAGCTAATAATATGTGGTCAGCTATCTGGCGGACCAAAAGTGCTGTTTCTTCAACTCCTGGTGTAAGGGCCATCTAAAATATATTTGCCTTTTACATTTAGAATGAAAATTATATGAAATAGAAAGCACAAAAATAATCCTTTGATGGTTTAATGCCCAAGTGATCTTGCATGTTCATCACATTAGCCTAGCTGGAAAAATGTAGTAAGACAAAGCTTTTTTAAATACCACTCTTCTCCGCAGGAAAGAAAAGAGAATGTGGCTAAACGAATGAGAGAATTAGTCATTACTAAGCTGTCTTGTATGAATCAAACTTTATGATATATTCATAAAAGCACTTTAGGCTGAGTCTTGTCACACATATTTGAGAATGCAAAAACAAGGTAGATAGAGGGAAATACTGTTTATACCAGCCTATTATAGGAGAATAGCAGGCAATGCTGGGTGTGTGTGTGTGAGGTTAAGAGAGTTATGAGCCTAGAGTCATTACATTCCCACAAATGGTCTAAGTCCAATCCCTCTTGAATTCTGTTGACCCTTATTTGGTGCCAATTTAGCTTTGAGTGTGAGTTGCCTATATTCTTATGTATGGGCTTGAGCAATAAATCTTCTGAACTGGAACTTATGTGTGATCTTGATAGCAATCGGAATAGCACTTAGACTTATATACCACTTCACAGTGCTTTACAGCTCTCTCTAAGTGGTTTACAGAGTCAGCATATTGCCCCCAACAATCTGGGTCCTCATTTTACTGACCTCGGAAGGATGGAAGGCTGAGTCAACCTTAAGCCACTCAGGATTGAACTCCTGGAGTGAGCAGTGAGTTAACCTGCAGTACTGCATTCTAACCACTGTGACACCATGGCTTGATCCTTTGTGCCTGATGTTAATCTAGTCAACTCACATTCAATGCTAAATTGGCACCCAGTAAAGTTCAATGGAATTCAAGGGGGGTTGGCCTTAGACCATTTGTGGGAATGTAATGACTCTAGGTCAGGGGTAGGCAACCGTGGCTCTTTTATGACTCGTGGACTTCAACTCCCAGAATTCCTGAGCCAGCATGGCTCAGCATGGAAACCTCTCCCTTTTCCCTCAGCATGGCTGGCTCAGGAATTCTGGGAGTTGAAGTCCACGAGTCATAAAAGAGCCAAGGTTGCCTACCCCTGCTCTAGCTGATGACTCACTTAACTCTGCCCCCCAGCTCTGCCTGTTCTTCTCCTACACAGTCTGAATTACTTTAGTAAAAGAATAAAAATGCAAAATCCCAGGGGTCAAATGTGCTCAATCAAAGTATCCTGACTCCCAAATTAAGAATCACATGATTGGGATGGTAGTGAGAAGGCCAGTAAAATGTACGAGGGCAATTTGGAAATAAACCTCTGTTTGGTTATCAATGACAGACACTCGCAGATACAGAACTTTTATTATACACATTAGGAAACTACAGCATTACATTACTTTTCGACATAATCGCCATTCAGATTGAGGCACTTGTCATAAGGTCTTACAAGTTTGAAATTCCCTAGTAGTAGTTGCTCAGTGCCAAATCTGGGCTATGGGGGGGGGGGGGAACCAACACCACACCGGAAGTCAGCATGCCCTGACGCTTGTTATGGATGGATCGTCTGAGTTTTCATAATGTTTCACAGTAGACGTCTGAATTGATGGTCGAACCACGCTCCATGAACTTCACTAGCAGTACTCCTTTGGCATCTTCACATTTGGTGGGATTTTCTATGGAACCACTTCCGGTGTAGTGTTGGTTCACGATAATGCTTGCCTGCACACCACTAAATGCACTCAAGAACTTTTGAAGCAGTTCCGTTGGGATGTTTTTGATCACCCCTACCATAGCCCAGATTTGGTGCCGAGCGACTACTACTCAGGAATTTCAAACTTGTAAGACCTTATGACAAGTGCCTCAATTTGAATGCCGATTATGTCAAAAAGTAATGTAATGTAGTTTTCTAATGTGTATAATAAAAGTTCTGTATCTGCAGTGTCTGTCATTGATGACCAAATGGAGGTTTATTTCCAAATTGCCCTCGTATACAGAACAAATCTGGGTACTGAATGCTGCATATATGATAATCCTTTGTTGTCTGAGACATAATGATTATATTATTTCTAATATGGGAACATAGTGACACATACATTTATACACAAATTACCTTCACTTCAAAGTCTTCTGATTTCTGTGTGAAAGAAATCAAGGCTGCATAAATTAAAGCAAGATGATGCAGGGATTTTCCAGTTAGGCTGTATCTAAATAAAACAGCATATTTTATTATTGTTCTCTCTCTCTCTCTCTCTCTCTCTCTCTCTCTCTCTCTCTCTCTCTCACACACACACACACACACACACACACACACACACACACACAGAGGTTTTTTTATGAGAAAGGTTAATGATACATGGGGATGTGAGAGGTAGATAAAGACAAAGAGATGAAACTTGAGTAATTTCAAACATTTTAATGCATGAAATAGTAATAAAAACACTTGTGTTTCTTCAATTATAACAAAGCAAGCACAAGATACAGATTTATTTTGAACAGGCGAGAGTACTGCTTCCATGATTTGCTTTGCATTTTAACAACTACAAATTTTAATTTATTAAGGTATTCCAGAATATCTCCATTGTTTCGGCAACAATTGTGCAAGAATATCACAATTCTAACTTTTATTTAAAAAAAATGTATACTTCAGAATTTAAGCTTAAGAATTAATTTAAAGCTTTTTACCTACTTAGAATTTAATCTTTCTCTGGAGTATAAAATAATCCAACAGGAGGCATACTGGAGTGATAGCGCCATCAGTCTTAAGACAATATTATTAGAGGAGTTTTCATAATTGAGTTCTTCCATGTTCTACAACAAAATGAGAAAAAGTGAACAGTCACACTCTCTCAGCCTAGTCCACCTCACAGGGTGGTTGTTGTGGGGAAAATAGAGGTAGGAAGGTGTGTTGGATATGTTCACTGCCTTGGGTTATTTGTAAAAAAATAATATAGGTGGGATACAAATAAACAAATACTGCTACTACTAATAAAATTGCCATGAAGCAGGTAAATAAACTGATGTGCAGTATTATAAAATAATTGGCCAAAGATATGATTGATACTATAACAATTTGGTAAGGCTACTATATATGAGCTGGAAAAAATGTGGAAAACCTCTAGAAGGCAGCAAGAAAATGCTATGCTGCCACCTAGTGGTGACTGAAGTTTTACTGTTCAGGTACAGTATTGTAACCATAAATTTGGCAAATTACATATTTTCTGGAGGCTGATAGTATTTCTTCAGACCAACAAATTTTATTTAAAGGCAGAAGCTTTCATGAGTGTTATCACATGCACAAAGTGGCTAAACTGTAGAGAGCCATGGCAGTGGCACTGAAGGGGACATAAACAGTGGTGGGATTCAGCCAGTTCGCACCACTTCGGCAGAACCGGTAGCTAATTTTTTGTTGCCCAGGCCTAGAATGGACTTCCGGAAGTGGCATCCATACAGAGAACCGGTTGTTTTACCTATTTGAATCCCACTACTGGACATAAACCATTACAAAAACAAGGACAAAATTGTTCCTTAAGTCCTGGGAAAGAAGATAATATTAGGTAGGAGGAAGCTCAGGCTACTCCTTCCTTACTCAATGGGATATAAGAGGGAGGGACACAGACTTGTAAGATTCTGTCAGTACATCCCAGTGTTTCTCAATGTTAGCAACTTTAACAGGTCTGGACTTCAACTTCCAGAATATCCTAACCATGCTAAAGTTGAGAAACACTGATATATCTCAATAACGTTTAGTTCCAGATACAGATTGCATGCAAGACAGATTATGCAGTTTCTCTTTGTAAAAAAGTGAGAATAATTCTAGTGTATATATATTATGACACATATTGTGGATATTTATCAAATAATAAAAAATGTATATGTGCCTGTGATATGAATGCAAGGAACTATATATAGGGATACGTGATAATAGTATTGTGATAATATTTTTTACCTGCATAACAATAGCTGTGCATTCATCTATAGCCATCACAACATAATGTTCTGTGCCTCCAAAATAGTTTAAGGCCTCACAGCAGTTTCTTTCAATTAAAGTAATATTATACCTGCATGTGAAAGTTCTTGTCAGTAATCCACTGAATATATTACAAATCTGCTGTACCCACAATCCAACTTCCAACAATCATGTCCTGCCTATGTCGCTAGTGACTTACTACAGTATATGCTAAGTACAGTTCTCTCATGCCTTCTGCAACTTGTGTAAGATAAGAAAATCTTTATTGTCATTTACTGGCCTTACAACACCACACATTAAAATGAAATTCCAATGCCTCGCTTGCAAAACAAGGAACGCCACCCGCCAAACAATGTCACCATTCCAAGGATAACAGTAATAATATAATAACAGCAGCAGCACCAAAAATACCAAGTTATACAAAATTGACACCAAAACTTATATTAATCACAGTCCATTTTGAATACTTAGTGGGAAAAAAGTACCTTGAGAGTTAACAAGGTTGACACTATATTGAACAAAGGTGTTACAGAATCTAGTTCCGGGGTCTTCAAACTTGGTCCTTTTATGTATGACTTGTGGACTTCAACTCCCAGAATTCCTCAGCCAGCGTGCCTGGCTGAGGAATTCTGGGAGTTGAAGTCCACAAGTCATAAAAGGGCCAAGTTTGAAGACCCCTGGTCTAGTTGTTCTGCTTTCGGATAACATGAAGCCTCCTCCCAGAAGGCAACAAAGAAAACCAGCCATGGAAAGGTTGTGTAAAGTCTCTGACAATACTACGGACCCTGGTCAAGCAGCGCTTATGTGCCTAATGCTGAAGCACAAATCAAGGTCCAGTCCATACACACATCACTCTGTATTTTTGGCTACTTCTCAGTAAAAAAATAAGATGAATCTAAGTGGGCCTTAATGCAGGAATAAAAGTGTTTTAAAAAGTAAATTGACATAAATATAAGGCAAGACAAATGTAAGATTACATGGGGCCTGGAAGGAACATGCACCAATGAAAAGAATCTGAAAATTTGAACTTCTCCTGCCCTTGGAGTTTCACTACTTACTTGGATTCCAGTAACTGAAGGATTTCTGGGGTATTGAGAAGTCCTTCAGATGTCAAAAAAACATAAGGAATTGACAACCTCAGAAGATCATATCCAAGATTATCAGACAAAAACTTTTCTAAGAAACAAATAACATCAACATTTCAATAAAAGCAAGAACTAGGCAAAAAAAATAATCATTTTTTTTTAAAAAAAATACAGTTCCAACTATCTGTAACATTCAATCTGTTGGGTCAATTTTTATGAATAAATAGTATTTAAGAAATTGTTGTTTTCAGAATATCCATAAGAGTTCATTGCTAAAACTTCAGAATGTATAATTCCAGATAAAAGCTTCATTGTGCTTTTGGATATGTAGATATTCCCTCTGGGTAATACAATTCTTAATTGCTATAATATTTTGTGTTTATGTTACATTCCTGGCAGCTGTTTGGGTCAGCACAAAATCAACACAAGCTATTACATTCCTACTATATGAAACGAATTCTTAAACTACACTTTCCAGTGTCCAAATTCAGTGCTATCTTGCAATACTTTTAAAGCATTGACTTTAATCTCTGCCTAAAGCAAATCCCCTATCATTTAGCTCTTTAGCAACTTTTCAGCAAGGAAAGACACTTTAATTTGATGTTAATATAGAGCACTGATATGTACTGTCTTGCCCTATTCATTTTAACTGAAATCAGCAGATAGAAAGAAGATCTGCGCAGATTTGATTTTCTCTAGCAAAGATTGATATATAGCACACATTAGAATTTCCATACCCTGAAGTGCCTTATAAGAAGTAAAGGACAATTAATATAGTATAACATACTGGCTAAAACTCAAAATCTTACCTATTTACATAAGAAAAAAAAACTTTTGCTGTTAATTCAAATAGGTTGTTTTTGGAAAACTACAAGCAGTCAATTTCAGCACCTATCAGTATTAAAAATGAACCTAATATTTTGATACATGATTTTTCCCCCCTGGATTTATTTATAAAATTTACATCTCAAGGATTGAAAAGATAATACACATAAACAACTTTCAAGTTGAATAATGTAATATGAAATTCTGCAAAAACTAACCGACAAATAAAATAGTTCACCACAAAGACTAATTATCTACAGCTACATAATTAAAAACAATTTTATAAATTAAGTTTTTTCTCTCTAGAAAATAATTATGTACAAACATTAGATTATTTTACAAAGCAAGCTCTAATTTTCTATCTTATTGTCTCTTCAATTTTGTATTTGAAACATTCACATACCAGTTTCAATTGCTTCTGGGGGAGCTGTTTGGAAAATTAAGTAAGGTATATTCATTTTTTTACATAGATCAATCCAACAGGAATTCTCATTGTAGTTGTACTCTATTACCAATGAAAAATTGGTCCAGGGGAAATCAGGCCCAATATGTTGATTATGTACAATGATACAAGAATATATGTCCAAACTAAAAATGAAAAGTCAAGAAAAAGTCTTAATATATGTATTGTTAGTGACATCTTCTGAATACCTTTCTGAAATAATTTCAAGATATTAATATTTTCCAATAATAATTAACTATACCTACCTATTGATTATATGTTTACTCTCAAACAACATTCCTCTTTTCTTAGAATTCAAATATATGGCCTTCAAGCCTATATAAAGAGAGAAATATATTATTAAACATTCATTCGCAGTCTTGGAAAATGATATGTGGGCAATGATTAGTTATGTATCCAGTTGAGTGGATAAATTAGTAAAAGCATGAAATTATTAAACTAATACTGTCTTTATACAACTATGCTGAAATCTTTTAAAACATTTTGTAAGCAAAGTTATTTATTAAGCTTATAGCATTATCTGTTGATTGTTAAATTAGTACGTTTTGTTAAAGCTGGTTAAATGATCATATTTTTTTAGCAGTTGGCTAATATTTTTATTGCAAGCTGTAGATACATATTTGATGCATGCTACTTTGCTAGCTCCATTATAATAAGTGGAGAAAATGGAATACTATTAGAGATTTGGTACCCTGATCAATTTTATTGGAAATGAAATATGGAATAAACTTATTATATGGGTAACATCAGCTTTCAAAGCAATATAAAAATTAAAAGTAACTTTTACCTTGCACTGTATTAATGGTATTGATTAGGACTTCTGTTTCTTCATCAAAATCCATTCTAATCACAATTACTACCTGATACAGCATTAAAAAACATTTTAATTAAACAATTTAACAATCTCCATTTGATATTTAAGGGCTCTAACCTGAATCATTGGTAGAGTATTTCCATGACTATAGGATTGAAGCAACAATAAACGGGGAAAAATAAGAATATACTAATGTGGAAAAATGGAATGCAGTGTCATTTACTTTTTACTGAACTAAAGATTATTCTGCTTATATGTAGGCTTCCCCCATTCTCTGGTCCTAATGAGAGCCCACCCAACCAGATCCCATATAGATAACCAGGTCCTGAACCATGAAGGATTTAAAGTGAAGCCAGTACCTTGAATTGCACTTCTAAACCAACTGGCAACTATGCAGCTCTTGAAACAGAAGTGTGTTACTTGGATGCCTGGGGTGCACCCATAACTATTTGAATTACTGCATTCTGGACCAGCTATAGTTTCCAAATGGTTTTCAAAGACAGTCCCATATACAGCACATTATAGTTGTCTAAGGCAGAACTGTCAGTGACTATCCTTTCTATTCCAGGAAAAGTTGCAATTGGTGCAAAAGCCCTCTTCACTATATGTATATAACTATATGTTATCTTCTCCAGCAGGTGTTGTGAGGGAAAGAAAACCCTCAGATTGCAAACCAATTATCGGGAGTATAACCCCGTTCAGAATTAAAGTGGAATCTAACTGGAATTGGTGGTCCTTCAGACCCAAAGCCACTCTGTAATTGAGTTTCAACCTGTTACTCTCCATCCAGGCTATCTTCCAATACCTGGATAGCATTTTGGCAGCATCATATATTCAGTCAGGAATCAACAGGTGGAGTTGGTCTCAACAGCATACTGAAGAAACAGTTTCATGTAGGTGTTGAATAGGAGTAGGCAGACTATTAAGCCCACAACAGAGGGGCCCAAGTGCACGGTCTGTCCCCCACATACTCCCACAAACTGGAGCTGTTCCTTCAGAAAGAAGGGGAACTACCGCAAAACGGTGCCCTCTACTCCCAACCCAGGAAATCCATGATAGATAGTATTGAAAGCTACTCAAGAGGTTGAGCAGGGTTTCAGAAACCCTATCCTGGTGCTTTCAGATATAATCTAGATATATGACTAACAGTATCTCTGTGCTGAACTTCAGCTTGAAACCTGACTGAAATGTTTCTTTCTTCCAGTGTTCACTGCAGCTATAGTTTGACTACTTTCTCCACAATACCCCACAAATATCAAGTTTTCAGTGTTATTTACCTTATTCTGATCATTTGCACTATTCTGTACCCATTTAGAAATTTGATGCTGTAATTCTGTCACTTTGGGACTGACTTTGTGCCCCTGCAGAACGAATTCCACAATTTTCAGCTCCTTCCAAATAATATCCAGGTCATAGTCTTGGAAACCTTTATAATTATCTTTTGTCTTGGACAGATATTCTGTTCAAATAAACATTATTTATCACAGGTTCTACATATGTCACATAAGTCTGTTTCAAATCCTATTTTTCTCCCTTATGTCTTCCCTTTTTAAATGATTCTTAATACATTTTAAAGCTGAACACTAAATCAAGATTTATGCCCAAGGTCTGCTCATTCAAAGTAAAACGTTACTTTTTAAAATGTTCATAGTAATTTTTTTCCATTGCTACTATATTTATTTTAAAAATTAAAGAGATTTCACTACATGTAGCCTGGCCATAAAATCTGTACAAAATATAAATGGATTTTCCATCTTCCAATCTATGGTAGACATAGAATGCTATATTTCAATAAACCAATGTAGGACTACATCTCTTTATAAAAATTACCTAATGCAGTGTTCAAGTTACAGGTTAATAAAAGATCACGAACTGTAACCAGCAAATGAAGAACAGCAGCATGTCTGAATGCCAAAATATACTTTGCCTCTTTGCTACCTATAAAAAAGGGAAAAATAATATTAGAGATTATTCTTCCAGAACTACAAAAACTATTTAGTAAACACAATAACATTTCTTATATTTAGTTTGGTGGGTATTAAGGCCCAGGCACAAAAATCCTGTTATTAAATTTAAGAACTTTGACATCTAGCACTTAATGGAGCAATTCTGACCATTAAATTGGACAATTTGACATATAGAGCAATTTGACATCTCGGTGTAATTCGCATATCCTCTTGCATACCTTAAATATGCTGTCAAGGGATTTTATTTTGCTGTAGAGTCAAAATGTTATCACCCCTCCTTGCGTGAATAGAAAACTACACTGATTTGAAACTTCCTCTCTCCATTGCTGACCGTAATCCCACATTTACTGCTCCTGTTTCAAATCACTGTGGCCAGGTAATTTCATTTCAAGATAAAGGATGGCAAAGCCTAACTTACTTTACCCATACTGGAGGGGATTGCTATATGGTGTTGGAATAAGTGTGGAATATGATTTTAATACTGATATAGCTACAGATGACTTAAGGTTGGTGTCAAGATGAAAGTATATAGTGGGAACACCAGAAAAAAAAAACATTGCTAGGAGATGCTTATGCCATGGCTACTTGTGCCATGGGAAAAAGGTTAGGATTTCCTTTTACATCAGTACCCTTTACCAATTCAAAAGCATTGCTTTTCATAATTATTTGATAGTTCCCCCAATGCTTTTTCTAATATTGTATTTTCCATTCTAGTCCTGCAAATGGTCTTCGTTAACATTTTTTCCATGTTTCTTAGCTTTTTTTTACAGCAGTTTTTGACCAAGATGTGTCTCAGATGGTCCTGTTACAGTTCTATCCCATCTTTGTTCAGATCCATCTTGTAAAGTAGATGCATAGGTGTAGTTACTGGCAAATCTCAGCATGGCAATGTAACGCATCTATTTCATGTGCTGCACTGGGTGCCACTGGCTTCCAGGTATAATTCAGGGTGCTGATTATAATATCTAAAACAATTCTTGGCCAAGGATCTGATCATTTGTGGGGCTATCTGCAATTTATGCCCGCCCATTAAGTTTCAGTCCCACTTCTGTCTCTTAAGCAGTGTTATTTCATGGGTCGCAGAAGAGATGCCTTCTCTGTTGCTGCACCTGTTCTGTAGAATATTATTTTCTCTCCTACCCCTACTCTTGAATTCCAGATGACCCTGACGCTGCTTGCTATTTATGATCTGTATTTTTTTTTAGGATAATTTGTGTTCCCATCCAATGTGATTATTTTGATTGCTGATTAGATTTAGCAGACTGTATTGCATGTTTTATATTGTGTGTTTGCATATGCATTTAATTCAGTGTTTCTCAGTCTTGGCCAGCTTTAAGATGTGTGGATTTCAACTCCCAGAATTCCCCAGCTAAACATGCTGGCTGGGGAATTCCAGGAGTTGAAGTCCACACATTGTAAAGTTGTCATGGTTGAGAGACACCAGTTTAATTGTATGCCACTCTGAATTCTTTTTGACAGGCTGGCTATATAAAATAAATAAATTAAAGCATGGATTATTATGAAGAAGATTCCTGATTTAGTCTCCAATATCTCAAGTTAAAAGATCATTAGGGAAAAAGAAATGAATAAAAATGGAATTCTACCTTTCTACTATATGGAATATGAACTATATATATAATTTTAGAAAAAACTCAGCAGTCCCACCTTGTTTCAATGTGTCACTGATCACTTTCTCTTGTTGTTTCAAAAAAAACCTGGTGTTATCAGAATTAAGTGTGGCAAATCTCCAATTCTGCATGTCAAGCTTTATAAGTTCTTTCAAAACTGGAGCCGCTGCAGCTTCCAGGATATGATATGCCTGAGACTGACACTCTGGTTAAAACAAAGCAAAGATTTAACAAAATGCTTTTAAAGTCCTGCAAAACAAAATAAATAGTGAAATAAATCAATATTTTTATGATCGATGATTTAGAAACTGAAGTTTTCTGACAACCAGATAGTTTTCATTAACACTAAAAGGCATTGTGATCATGTTTTGATAAATTCATGTTTTCTTTAGAACATATGTACAACAGAATATTTGCTTCTGCTTTATCTTCCTTTCTGACTTCTTTATTTCCCAACCTCAGACATTTTAGACCCATGAATTAGGCTAGCAGCAATCCAGATTTCAAAGGGAAAAGATGATTTGGCATGCTTGTGGACATTTACTGTACATACCACCTGTCAGCAACTCTTTGCAGAAGCTTGTGCTTCTGCTCTCTGTAACTGTGGTGTAATTCCAGGAAAACATATACTTAAAGAGGAGCCAACAGATACTACATAATTATTTTTTCAAATTCAAATCAGTGCATAGAAAAATAGAGAGTGACTTTCTTTTTCTATCTTTCTCTGTATAGATCTAATATGGCCATGTAACCTATTTCACAGGTCATTTCCCTCTACTTTAATGGCAGATAGAATGCCATTATGTATTTGAAAGCTTAACAACTCTTAACCTATGGTTCTTAAAAATGAAGATTCATAGGAATAAGTGGTCCATCAAGAGTTAATTCTTAGATAGCAGACAGAGGTGAACATATCATTTAAAAATTATAGTACTTTTAAAATGTGCTTCTCCACATAAAAAGCAGCATTTGTCAATTGCGATACCAATGTGTACCAATCTAATTGGCTAACTTGGTGAGACACTCGATTTTCAGTAGGATACATAAGCAGCCTCCTGTGAAGATGATGATGTTTTCTATTTCTTCTTCTTCTTCTTCTTCTTCTTCTTCTTCTTCTTCCTCTTCTTCTTCTTCTTCTTCTTCTTCTTCTTCTTCTTCTTCTTCTTCTTCTTCTTCTTCTTCTTCTTCTTCTTCTTCTTCTTCTTCTTCTTCTTCTTCTTCTCCTCCTCCTCCTCCTCCTCCTCCTCCCTCTCCTCCTCCTCCTCCTCCTTCTTCTTCTCCTTCTCCTCCTCCTCCTCCTTCTCCTTCTTCTCCTTCTCCTTCGATGTAACCAGTTCCCTCATAATTGTGCATTAATTTGACCACCTTTTCTGAACAGAATTCTGCCTACATATAATTGTTGATTCTTTATAACTGGGGGAGTTTTGAGATCATTACAAAAGAATCTGAAATCCAGAGTTCCTGTTATAAAAGAAACTTTAAAACGAGGCTTTAAAATATTTAGTACCTGATGTTTTAATTTTGATGAAAGCTAATGTATGGTTGTCTTTTGATTGGTTTTCCATATGTCCAGGGAGGTTTTCCATAGGAACTGTCATGCCAGGAGTACCAGGACTTTTGTGGCTTTCAAGTGAAGGTTGTTCTTCCTGAGCATCAAATACTTAGGAAATACAAAAACATGCTCATAAAATAAGTTAAAGCAGTCTAATGTCTTACTGAATGACGTCCTTTCTTTGGATCAAGACCTACCCTTGAGTGGTATATTTATTCAAAAAATAAATGGATTCATGAATGAGATCAGGACAATACTAAATTTTTCAGGTGTAGTTAATTAAATACTGTTAATATTTCTCTTGTTTATTTCGTTATGATGCTATTTGTATTCAGTAATATTCCCATTTTCTAACTGTAAAAATCATAGATCAATGACAGTTTTGGGGAGGAAGAAGTAGAAGTGTACCCAATACTGGGGAACTGAATGCAGCCTGCACCCAAAATGATAGCTTCTTATACAATGAAAACCTGAAAAGCTATAGTAGCTGCATGGCACATTCAAGTGGCTGTAGGTTGCTACTGTGCTTCTTGTTGTCTATAAAAGAAACCATAGGGAAGTTTTCTACAGAGAAATTCTAAAACATATACAGAATGTAACATACAATTGCAGTTTTAGTGTGAGATCACTAGGTGGTAACATAAGACTAAAAAAAGATGTAGTGCTGCACTATAGGACTTATTAGTTCTACAATTTTGTACTATAAAAATATACTCATAAACAATGAAAATCTAATAAAGTAATTGATGCTGCTAGTTAGTAGATAAGTATTGAAACTATTCATGAAACTTAATTAAAGTCTAAGCTTTGAGGGTCTGAATACGTGAACATAAAGAATTTATTACTTCAATGGCAATTCTGCTATATCTATGACATACATCATTTTTATCATCTGTGCTGGTTCTACACAACAAACAAATTATTCATCCAGTGGAAATTCTTTTTAATTAAATATATCGAGATTTTTTTAGTTAACTTGCATCCCAATTGAATTACACATTAACTAACACAATTATTTAACAAGATGGGGCTGGATGCTTCTGAGAGCAGAATTTACCAACCATTAAGGGTCAATAAGTTATGTATGATCCACAGTAATGGCCAAAATTGTGAAAACCTTTTGGGAAAAGTGTATTTTTGAGGTTTGATGGTTAATAACACCACTTTTTTGGGGGAGTAGTACCATAAAATTATATATCAATGGAAAGATAATTTAATCAAGAATGTAATGCAACAAAGTTTGTTCAATTATCTGTACTGTATTCTATGAAATACGAGGTCCAGGCAGAAGAAGAACATCATGGCTTCAAAATCTAAGGGACTGGTTTGGACAAAACTCAGCAGCACTTTTTCGTGCGGCTGCTGATAAAAACAGGATCGCCAACATGATCGCCAACGTCCGATAACGGATATGGCACAAGAAGAAGAAGAAGATTCTATGAAACGTTATAGCTAAATAACCAGAAAAAGGAAGCACAACTTGCTTAGGTTGATATCAGGTAGCTTTCCTTCATCTGATTGTAGCCAATAAGCATGAGTATTTAGAGAGCCAATCAGGTGTCATCTTGTTTTGGCAATGAGCCGATCAGATCACAGTAGGATTCAGTTATTGATGTCATGTATTGAAGCTGAGAGGAGGACATTTGTCAGTGTGTTATGTGATCGCTATCAACATGGTTGGGGTTTTTTTGTGTTCTTTCATTTAATGAGCTTGTAAAACATAATAAAATTAAAGTAATGGTGCAAAGAGTTGACTGGTTGCCCAGAAAGCGATGTAAAATAGTATTATTAAGTGAATAAGGCTACAGTTATAAAGAAATTAGAAGAAAAATTGGTGGAAACTTAACCAAAAGTGGCATTTCTACTGTACACTTTTCCCAAAAGTTTCCACAATTTTGGCCACTACTGTAATTAAATACAGTGAGCTTTATTGCATATGCTTTCCATTCTGAAAACAGGAGAAGAGAATCAACAGTGGAAAAATTCAAAGGGAGTGCAAGGGTGGTAACAGGAGGAACTATATTATCCTTCCATATTTTTGTGATAGTGGTACACGGAGCTATTGATTCACACATAATACCCCTCCCCCAATCTAATCTGACATCCCTTAGCCAAAGCATATACAAATTATATCTGTACCCCTTCACTGTGTCAGCACATTTTGATTGATCTCTCTCGGTGCATTTCTATCAGCAAGCACAATTTTTACAGCATCATTTAAGCCAAGGTTCATTTCATTGTACATTTAAATTATTTTGATTTTAAAGTAAAAATTAGAACCTCTGTAATATTACAGCTCAACCCAGAAAGCACTTGACTGCATGCCACCCAGTTGTTCAGATTGTAATTTGACTCCTATTTTTTGCTTAGTACTGTGGATATTCTCCCCACCAACTGACAATTTGATGGGAACTGCGTGTAGCTTCCCAATATAGGCACACAGAGTAAAATGGGAATGTGCATAAACCACATAACATATACTCCAATAACTCTCTAAACACTCTTAAGAATTACTGTTTGTTCAGATACTAGAGAATGCATTCGGAGAGATGTTTAATTTTCCTTTCCCCACATAGATCAAAATGTTCCCTATGATAAGGGAATATCTTATTAAATAGTTTTAGTTTTACCATGTACTCTAAATACTGTATTCCTACATTCCTATCTGATCCTTTCTGGTCTCATTGGTTTACATGGGTAGTTCCTAATACAGTTGTAGTTTTTTTTTTAAATCAGAAAAGCACATTTTAACCTAAGCTACGCTGTGCTTACAAACAGCCCATACACAAGATTTAAAAGCTAAAGAAAAGCAATAAAGCTACCTTCTTCTTGAATATCCACATTATTTCCTTCCTCACTTTGGGTGATCGCCTGTTTAGATCTCAGCATGATAAAATTACTCAAAAGATCAAAGTCATCTTTACATTTTCTAGGCTGTTCAGGCAGAGCTGACTTGTTGCTTCTTAATGTACTATTTGCTGAGATAGAGACTTTCTTGCAACTGACTAGTTGGTTGTTTTTTTCTACTTCATGGTTTTCAATCTGCACTGGCTTTTCCATTTCATTTTGTGATTTGGTTTGTCTGATATGATTTTCAGTAGATACATTGTTGTCGGCTGTAGAAATACCATACTGTAGTGAAGTAGGTGACAGAGCTAGTAAAGGAAAAGTCTCATTTTTTTTAGGAGAATAAAAATCCTTGGTCCCAGTATAATGAGGGATACTGAAAATCTTCATGTTGCTGTCGCAGTAGGGACTCTTGTCATCAAGCCATTCTGAAAAGAAAACAAATATTCACCCATTATCTATGTATTTATTTTTCAGTTGAACACAGCTCAGTCAAAAACATACTCTGAATTATTATGGGATATCACAATCAATCCAAACAGTTATTTGTGTCCTTTGAAATTAGGATATACAGGAAATTCTTGCACAGGGACAGCTGCGAGCAGCAATTCAGTGGTTAACTGAAGCGGTTTGCAAATGAAACCACAACAGGGTTTGTGATCTCACTTCAGTTTTCCTTCCCCTTATAGCCTTGTGAAAGTCATAACTGCAAGGATTGTTTGTAAAGTTACTTTTTCATAATTGTCATAACTGCAAATGGTTACTAAACAAACAGTCGCTAAATGAGTACTAACCTGCAAAGCAATTGGTGTGATTAAGAGAACATAATTTTATTATTTAATCACATTTGTATAGCTGCCCATCTCACATGATGACTCTGGATGGCATAGATAATAAACAATCAAAATACATACAAAATACATAAAAAACCCAATAAACAAGCATTTTAAAGTAAAAATAAAAATAAATAAAGAAGCAGAATGGTAGTAAAACATACAAAGAGAGAATTATATTAACTGTCATACAGTCATCTAGCAGGCTCCATTGTATCATGGGATCCTCAAGCTAATTGACCGAACTATGTTTTAAGAGCTTTCTAGAAGGTCAACAATTTAAAATATTTTAGTAAAAGCACAAGCTTTCTGTAATATAGCTTTTCCAAGGAATTATTCATGTTATTAGAGTAGCTTTCACCAATCTGATTCCCACCAGATGCATTGGGCTATGTTCATTCCCAGTCAGCACAATTCGTAGCCCAAGAAATTTGGATGGTGTTATTAAGGCTTGTGTACAATATTTCCTTTTATGTCTATGAATATTGTAACTATGGGGGATTAGAAATAGGAAATTCTACTTTTCCATACCATCAAAAACTGTGTTACTGGATTACATCTCATTAAGGTCACTCTGATAACAGAACTCTTTTTTTATGTGGCAACAGCCTTTGTCAGCAAGATAAGAATGAAGGGAATTCATCTCCATTCCCAACACACTTTTGTACAAGTGGTCCTCACTTAACAATCATTTGAAGTTATGATGGCCTCAGAAAGGGTGCTTGTTGGAAACACACCAAATGACATACCTACGTATAGGTTACAATAGTAACTGCACCACGTAGGCATAGAAACTGAACAATGGTGAATTGTCCATCGGAGGAGAAACATACACACACAAGGACAACGTGCAGATATCACGAACAAAGCACAAGACATTCACACACACAAACTGCCTTCGAATGGAATGCTTATCTGAAAGAATGTAACAGCCTTTTGCCTGCTTCATGTAACCACTTTTGTTCGCTTCTTGTAACTTGTACTTGCTTCTTGAAATCACCTATATTTTGCTGAGCTAGAATGTAACCCCCCTTGCTTGCCCCATGTCAACACCCATATTTTGCTGAACTAATAAAAGAGATTGCCTGGATTTGTTCTGGGCTCATTTCACCCCGAGGAGAAATTGACTCTGTGTCTTTATTCTCACTCCGTCCGGTGCGGGGCTGCCCGGATGCTCCTTCGTGGTGAGCCCGCTGGCAGCGAGAAAAGCCACAACTGGTGACCCCGACGTGATCCTGGTCCTAGTTGTTCGCCTCGACGCCCCCATACCACCGCCAGTGAGGCACTCTATGGTCATCTGATCTAGTGAGTATGGGGAAAGGGTTGTCCACGGTCCAGGTCACACACCTCCGAGACCTTGGAGACCTTGTCAAGGCTGCAAAAATTATTTCTATGAACCATGGCAAGCCCTTATCTTCAATTTCAGGGAATGATCTGGTCAAATTGTTGAAATTTATTTGGAGAAAATATCCCACTTATCCCCCCTCAGGGGACATCACGTCTAAAAAATGGAAGCGCATATTGAAATATTTAAATGAACCTCCTAAAGCTTCCTATGACTTGATTTTAACTTGTCAAGTAATTGTTGACAGTTTGAAAATTTATGAAAAAGCAATCAAGGACTCGAGCGATGCCATGGCGCTCAACACTGCACTTCCACCTCCATATCAGGACAACTCTACGCAGCATAAAAGTCCTCAGGTCAAATGCTCCAACATTGTTTCTTCAAATGAAACATCTCCGCCATCTGCTCCCCCCTCCGCCTCCACCAAGTGGAGACGCGGAGACCTCGCCTCAGTCTGCTCTTACAGCTGGACTGAAGAGAGCGATGGCGACAGAAAACCTTTCTTTAGAGGATTTGCAGATGTTTCCTGTTGGCCTTGTAGATGACCCGCAAAATCCCAATCAAAAAATTCGAGGTCATCTACCCCTTGATTTTAAAATGGTTAAAGATCTTAAAAGGGCGGTGGCTGAGTATGGGATTCAGAGCCCTTATACCAGGGGTTTACTTACTTCCATGGCTAACAGCTATGAACTGATCCCGGAAGATTGGAAAAATATTGCTACCATGCTTCTTTCTTCTTCGCAATTCCTAATCTTTGAGTCCGTTTGGCGGCAAGGGGTACATGCGGCAGTGGCCCGCGGGAACCTCCCAGTTGCCATCACTGCTGATCATCTTTTAGGGGAGGGTAGGGTTAATACCATTGCACTGCAAATTGCCCCCCCCCGCCTGGTTACGATCAGATAAAATTGTCACCCCTAAATCATCTCCAGTTGGACCTTCAGCTCCTCCTGGAGAGGCTAATTCTTTTGCTTCTCCACAGCCATTGTACACCCCCATAAGGCAAATTTTAGAGGAACAATTGGGATGCCTTGAAACTTCAAGTGGCTGTTAAGTTTAACCCTGT
This sequence comes from Azemiops feae, assembly GCA_023970755.1. Taxonomy (NCBI): domain Eukaryota; kingdom Metazoa; phylum Chordata; class Lepidosauria; order Squamata; family Viperidae; genus Azemiops; species Azemiops feae. Next base: position 2,784,247 of record JALGBA010000035.1, read on the forward strand.
CAGACAATGTCTGATGGTGCTTTGTGTTGATGTGTGTGTTTTGTTTTATATATGTTTAACTTCTAGAACGTTACGCTTGGACTTGGAATGGTGAGAAAAATAAGAGATGGTTAAAGGGCCCTATAAAAACCACATGTTTGGTTGGAATCATCTCATGATTTTTCTCGCTTCTTGCAGGACAAGCCATATGTCTAAATAAATGTTGTTTTAATGGTATTTGTGTATATATGTCTGTCTGTGTTGTTCTGTGTTGTTCTGTGTTATTTCCAAGACTTGGAAAAGGGTCAAAACCCTCTTTGATAACAACAAACAAAAAGGCCTTGAATAAAAATGGAAAACGTATGTTGAAATATTTGTATGTGAAATGGTGTAAGCAAGCGGAGTGGAAGTGAATGAGTTGATTTGCTGGTGTAAAGGAACAGTAAAACTGTAGTTTTTATTGTTGTAACATGGGAACGCAATGGCATGAGTTTGCATGTGAAAAGTTTTATGGAGGAGGTATAAAAGAATTTATGGAAAATGCATGTGAATTTTTTTGGTGGTGAGATTTTTGTAAAGTTTCTTTTTCTTTCCCCCCCCTCCTGACTCTTTCGTTTTTCGCTGGCTGTATTGCTTTTAGAGCGAAAGAAGGGCGAAAGAAGAGGGGGGGCAGCTGTTCGTTTTCACTATTTTTTTTCCCTCTTCTTCCTCTGCCTAGAAGTCTGGGTTGAGGAAGGGGGGTGGATGTGAAATTTAATGCCCACTCTTGCAGTTTCAGCTTGCTATTTTTTTTACTCGAAAGAGGAGGCAGTAATTGTTGGGCAATTCTTTTGCAAATTTTTGAGTTTTAAATTGTTTAGTTAGACATATACATCCATCAATCAACAGAAATGACTCAGACTTGTTTTGCTTAGATTTGTAGATGTTTTCCCTATTTAATGGAAATTTGTTTCATCTGAATGGAATTTGATTAAATTGGAACCTTTTTCATATCTGGGTCACAAACTCCTTTCTTCTCACTCAACACCCATTTTTCCTCACATTTTTTTTTAGAGACGGATACCACATTAGTGCAGCTCCAACAATATCTAGGTACAAAAAAAATTGGATAAGACCTTATCTTGGCATTTCCACCAGCCAATTAGCACCTCTCTTTTCTGCTCTTACACAGGGAAAGCAACCCTCAGACATCATACGCCTTAATGTGCAACAGTTAGGTGTCTTGACACAAGTAGAACAAGCACTCCACACACAATGGGTGGACCGCTGCATCCCTGATGAGCAATTACTCATCATCATCATAAATACATTGCAGACGCTACGGCCTCTGCTACCTGTTTCATGTCTCTTTCTCCTGTCTCTCTTTGGGACAGTCATGCTTATTTCCATCAAAATAAAAAGGCGCTTGTGAAACAATTTGGAAAAACCACTGCAGAAGCAACTGCTATTTTCCAGCAGTGTGCCACTTGCAGCAAGCAGGCCCACTCGCTCCCAATGGGGGAAAACCCCAGAGGAACCGAGTGTTGCCAAATCTGGCAAATGGATGTTACACAATATGCCCCATTTGCCCCATGGAAATATCTTCATGTTTCCATAGACACCTTTTCTGGCTTCATCATTGCTACCCCTCAACGGGGTGAAGCCACTAAGCATGTCATTAATCACTGTATTCGTTCATTTGCAACGTTGGGATGCCCAAAGGAATTAAACACGGACAATGGTCCTGCCTACACTGGAGCAGCCTTTGCTGCCTTTTGTAATCAGTGGTCAATTGTTCACAAATTCGGAATTCCTTACAACTCCCAAGGCCAAGCCTTGGTTGAGCGCGCCCACCAGACGCTAAAACATGTGCTGGAAAGATATAATCAGACACAAGGGAAAATTGCCCCTAGCCTCCCAGCTGTGCAAGACATTTTAATCTGTGTTTATATACATTGAATTTGCTTATAACCACCTTCCTTCCAATTGGTTTGGATCCTGTGTTCTTGCTACCATTCGTCCTAGCTTTTTCCTTTTGCCTCTCCGCCAACGACAACAACTTGGAGTTCCTGTTTACGAAGACCTTGGCAATGTCCAATGCAAAAAACGGGCAATAAACACAAAGGATATCCATCGTAACTAATGGAGAGATGATGAATGGACCCCAGAAGTTATCATTGCTTACTATGGACATGTTACCTGGGCCGAGGATGGTACCTATGGCTATTGAACTCCCATTTATATGATAAATCGCATTATTCGCTTACAAGCTGTATTAGAAATAATAACAAATGAAACTGTGCTTGCTATGAAACATTTGGCAACAGAAAGTGTTAAATCCCATACTTATATAATGCAAAATCGCTTAGCTCTTGATTATTTGCTTGCTAAAAAAGGTGGAGTATGTGGAAAATTTAATTTGTCTAATTGTTGCATTGAAATAGATGACTCTGGACATGTTATTCACGAAAAAAGTGACAAAATGGTGAACTTGGCTCATGTCCCTGTTCAAACTTGGAAAGGATTTAATTGGGACGATGTTTTTGGCTCATGGTTTCCAAAATTACCTGGGCTACAAGCAATCGTGGCATTGGTAGGTATGATTGCATTAGGATGTGTAATATTACCGTGTGTGTTACCCATTTTTGTTCGCACCTTTCCGATACCCTGTCTTTGCTCGCTGAAATAAGAGCCACCACAAAGATCATGGCTCTATGGGACCACGAACATGGATGTTTACACAAGGACTATGCAGAGGAACGCAACAGCCTCCTCGATGCTGCAACAGCTGCCTTAGATGATGATGAATCACCTGTTAAACAATATATTCACCTCTCTTCGGATGACGAGGTAACCTCGTATTCTTAAAACAAAAACAGTGGAGATGTTGGAAACACACCAAATGACATACCTACGTATAGGTTACAATAGTAACTGCACCACGTAGGCATAGAAACTGAACAATGGTGAATTGTCCATCGGAGGAGAAACATACACACACAAGGACAACGTGCAGATATCACGAACAAAGCACAAGACATTCACACACACAAACTGCCTTCGAATGGAATGCTTATCTGAAAGAATGTAACAACCTTTTGCCTGCTTCATGTAACCACTTTTGTTCGCTTCTTGTAACTTGTACTTGCTTCTTGAAATCACCTATATTTTGCTGAGCTAGAATGTAACCCCCCTTGCTTGCCCCATGTCAACACCCATATTTTGCTGAACTAATAAAAGAGATTGCCTGGATTTGTTCTGGGCTCATTTCACCCCGAGGAGAAATTGACTCTGTGTCTTTATTCTCACTCCGTCCGGTGCGGGGCTGCCCGGATGCTCCTTCGTGGTGAGCCCGCTGGCAGCGAGAAAAGCCACAGGTGCTTACAGCCTGTGAAGCATTTTTGACGGGTTGCCAAGTGCCCCACAATCATGTGATCGCCATTTGCAATCTTGGATGGATCTGTTTTTACCAACACCTTTACAAAAGGACAATAATTGAACATTAGCTTTTTCCTTCATCTACAGCTCAAAGCCTCCATTGAACACAGACAGAATAAAACCAGGGCTGCAAGCTATATGTTACCATGAGATCTTTGATTATGTTCTGATTTATAAGCTGAATCGATGATTTAATACATAATAAAAAATAAAATGAAAAAAGGAGTAACAGTCCCTCTTGCACCCTAATAATTTGTGTTCCAGAAAACAGTATTGTCTATGGCCGTGGTGGTGAACCTATGGCACGCGTGCCACAAGCGGCATGCAGAGCCATTTCTGTGGGCACGCGCGCAGCTGCTGCTGCCAGCAGCTCGCGCAGGTCCATTAGGCCGCCGCCATCCAGAGCGGCAGCCCCGCCCAGCACAAAGGAGGCGAAGCAGCCAGCTAGCAAGCCCCATGTAGAGGTGCACGCCCATGCCCAGCAGGCAAAAGGCCACCCTGAGCGGGGAAAGCCAGATCCCCATTGGTGTCATGGCTGCCCAGGCCCAGCAGAGACGGGGGTGGAGGCACACAATCCTGGCTGGGACTGGGGGGCCATGGCGCCAATGGGGATCCAGCTTTCCCTGTTTGGGGTGGCCTTTGGCTTGCTGGGCGTAGGCGTGCTCTATCACCTCTACGCGGGGCTTGCTAGCCGGCCGTTTTGCCTCCTTTGTGCTGGGCGGGCCAGGCCTCCGGGTGGCGGCAGCAGCCTAATGGACCTGCGCGAGCTGCTGGCGGTGCCGACCCGAGGCACCGGGGGGGGAGCGGGAAGCAGGCAGTGCAGATTCCCCACGCATGAGACTGGGATTTTTCCCCCGCTATTGGGTTTTTGCTACCAGACAGTTTAACTTGATGCAGAAAGGGAAGGATATGCATTCTGCATCAAGTAAACTTTTAAGAAGTTAAAGAGTCTGGCAGCGAAAATCGTTCCCCTCCCCCCGTGCCTCGCGCCGCCGCCGCCAACAGCTTGCTCAGGTCCATTAGGCTGCCGCCGCCAAGGAGAAGAGTGGTGAGGTTTTGTGTCAGCCAGCTGGCCAGGCAAGGAGTAGGTCAGGGGATGGTGGCTGGCTGGCTGGGGAGGGGGAATCATGGCTGCTTGGGGGGGGGATCTTCCAAGCCTCAGGGCAGCAGCATTGGCAGCTCCCCCCACCCGGCCCATTTCCCCGGCTCTGTTACTGGTAGCAGCTCCCTCAGCGAGCGCCCCACGGCCCTCACCATCAATTTTCTATTACACAAGCTTCCTGGAGCTGAGGAGAAGTGCAGTTACTGAGCCGCCAGGTGGGTCTGGTGGGCGGCGTTGCCTTCCGCTTTTCCTGCTGCAGCATTGGATGCTGGTGTTGCCCTCCTGAGAGGAGGGCACGGTGATTGGTTGGGTGGCCATGCCACAAATGGGGATTGAAGCCCCGCCGAAAAAAGCGCTTCTGATCAGCTGCAGCACGCCATGGAGAGCCTGCCTGATACGGGCAAGGCAGGAGCGCACACAGACTCCCCTTTTTTCCTTTGACAGCGATGGGGTTAGGGTTGCTGCAGCTGATCAGAAGCGCCGCCGAAAACAGTGGAATCTCTGTGTGTGTCTGCTATGCGCTCACCCGTCAGCCGTGCTCTCCATGCCTCAGATCAGCTGCAGCGTGCTCTGGAGAGCAAGCCTGATGCGGGCTAGGCAGGCTCGCAAAGAGACTCTGCTTTTTTCGGTGGGGCTTCGGTGCCTGGCCGGCTCGGCCAATTTCCCTTTCTTCTCCCCGTTCCTCCTCCTCCTTTGACAGTGGTGGGGTTTGGGGGATGATCAATCCCCATTTGTGGTGTGGCCGCCAACCAATCACCGCACCCTCCTCTCAGGAGGGAAACACCAGCAGCCAATGCAGCAGCAGGAAAAGCGGAAGGCAATACCGCCCACCAGACCCGCCTGGTGGCTCAGTAACTGTACTTCTCCTCAGCTCCAGGAAGCTTGTGCAATGGAAACTTGATGGTGAGGGCCGTGGGGCGCTCGCTGAGGCAGCTACTACCAGTAACAGAGCCGGGGAAATGTGCTGGGTGGGGGGAACTGCCAATGCCGCTGCCCTGAGGCTTTGCAGATCCCCCCCAAGCAGCCATGATTCCCCCTCCCCAGCCAGCCAGCCACCATCCCCTGACCTATTCCTTGCCTGGCCGGTCGACTGGCACAAAACCTCACCACTCTTCTCCTCGGTGGCGGCAGCCTCATGGACCTGAGCAAGCTGCTGGCGGCACCGGCCCGAGGCACGGGGGGGAGGGGGAGGCAGGCGGTGCAGCGGCTTAGGTACCTCGGCTCCGTCCGAGTTGAAAGCGGAGACACAACAGCGGGATTGCTCTCAAACAATAAGAGCCGGGTGTGTTGCTCGCTCGTGTGCGCCCGCCTTATTGAGAGCAATCCCGCTGCTGCGCCTCCGCTTTCTTCAACTCGGATGGAGCCGAGGAGCCGCTGGTGGCCACTTGAGTGGGGAGGACGAGGTTTACTGCTGCTGCTGGGCCACACCTGGGCTACGCCCTGCCGCTGCCTCCCAAACTCCACCTTCGCCACTGAATGTGAGCAGTGGCGGGGTGCTCCGTCCTGGTGGGAAAGCAACGGTGGCCTAATCCTAACCCCTGCCCCCTCCCTCGCCTCACCTCACCCTGTAGGACGAGCCTCCTGCCTACTGCCCCACCTGCTAGAGACCCCCTGGATCTACCCCAACCCTGCCCGGCCCCCACAGGCATCCCTCTCCGGGAGCAACGTCAAGGTGGCTACGCCCACCCTGGCCATGCCCACCCAGTCTGCCGTGACCACCATAGCCACGCCCACCCAGTGGGCCATGCCCACCCAGCACCCGGCGATACATAAGTGGGTTTTGGGTTGCAGTTTGGGCACTCAGTCTCTAAAAGGTTCGCCATCACTGGTATAGGGTTACCTGCCTGAGCAGGGGGTTGGACTTGATGACCTCCAAGGTCCCTTCCAACATTATTATTATTATTATTATTATTATTATTGTTGTTGTTGTTGTTGTTGTTGTTGTTACCATTTGCCTGAAATGGTATAGGGTCTCCTGCTTGAGGAGGGGGTTGGACTAGAAGACCTCCAAGGTCCCTTCCAACTCTGTTGTTCTGTATTCTGTATGTCCCAAGCACTTGTAGTAGATACATTTGACAATCTGTATACATGAACTTCTCAAATTGAGTTTAGGTATCTATCCAGTTCAATTTCAAGTTATCACAAGAGAATTAAAATGAAAAGGATAAGACTTATTCAAATAAAAGAAGGGAGTAGTAGTTAAAAAATATGCATGATCCTGACAGACTCATTTCTGTCATAAGTATAGTTAGCTATAGTTCCCAGGACAGTAGAGCAGACACAATATTGCCTCAAGCAGCATACAGTAGTGGCCAAAATTGTGGAAACCTTTTGGGAAAAGTGTATTTTTGAGGTTTGATGGCTAATAACATCACTTTTTTGGGGAGTAGTACCATAAACGTATATATCAATGGAAAGATAATTTAATCAAGAATGTAATGAACAAAGTTTGTTCAATTATCTGTACTGTATTCTATGAAACGTTATAGCTAAATAACCAGAAAAAGGAAGCACAACTTGCTTAGGTTGATATCAGGTAGCTTTCCTTCATCTGATTGTAGCCAATGAGCATGAGTATTTAGAGAGCCAATCAGGTGTCATCTTGTTTTGGCAATGAGCCGATCAGATCACAGTAGGATTCAGTTATTGATGTCATGTATTGAAGCTGAGAGGAGGACATTTGTCAGTGTTATGTGATCGCTATCAAGATGGTTGGGTTTTTTTGTGTTCTTTCATTTAATGAGCTTGTAAAACATAATAAAATTAAAGTAATGGTGCAAAGAGTTGACTGGTTGCCCAGAAAGCGATGTAAAATAGTATTATTAAGTGAACAAGGCTACAGTTATAAAGAAATTAGAAGAAAAAGTGGTGGAAACTTAACCAAAGGTGGCATTTCTACTGTACACTTTTCCCAAAAGGTTTCCACAATTTTGGCCACTACTGTATTTCCAGCGCAAACATTCTCTATAATGAGTGCACTAATAGAATCCTGGGAGCTAGCATGCTCATCCCATATCTTCTAATATCTTTTAGACAAATTCAGGTGGAAACGAAATATCTTATTTTCATTTAAAAAGAACTGAAAGAAAATTTAAAATACTTACTGTCTAACTGGAAATTAGTAATTTTGGAAAAATCTTCAACATTCATACTATCAAGTCTTCTCTCGTCATTTACATTTATACTCAGTGCTTCTAAGACACATGGCACAGTCAGGTTTCCTCTTAAATTAATCCACTCATCTTCTTCCAAGAGTCCGGCGGTCATGGAATTTTCATGTATAGACAACTTTGTCTTCAGTTCTGTGACTGAAAACTGTTGACATACAGCAATAGAAGTCTGAGGTACTGTAAAAAAAAAAAAAGATAAACAGTTTATTTTCATCCTTATGTTCCAGTTAAGTTATCATAGATTTGTATCTGTGCATATTTAGTTGTCAAATATATCGTGCTGGGACTGAAAAGTTCCTGAATACAACAAACCCTTCCTTCTGAGAAATCACCACTATATTACTCAAAAGTAAATTTGAATGAGATCAATTGCAAGATGCAAATGTAAGTCTACAGCCTTAAGAAGCAAATCTTACTTAAATATCAGTAAGGCAATTGAATATACTTTGAAAATTATTTGGAAAAGATCTTTTGGAATGTACAGGAGCATAAGTACACAAATACAACATTGATTTAAGGCAGCCACATCTATTCTGGGCCCTCCTTGTAATCCTGAAAATAGATACGGCTGCTTTAAGGAATTGACCCATTAAAGGAGTGATCTTAAAAGAGCTTTGTCTGTTTCAAAATTAGGAAAAAGTGAGAAAAATAGATGTGGATGCTTTAAAGATGTGCTGGTCTCATTTTCCTGCGTATTCTGAACCATGTCTTCTAAATAATTTTCCAAGTAGGTGCAGTTCTATTGACTACATTGATTACGTACATCTTTCTCATTAAAATACATTTTAATAGAAAGAAAAACATATTTAATGGCCAAGAGACAGATTTTCCAGTTTGTTATACTTATCTAAAGTATTATCTAATAAGCTTATTTAGGAAAGCAGAAATTTGTTTCATACTCATATTAATCAATCTAGCTCAGTACTATCAACACGGAAAATATTAGCAGTTTCACTCCAAAGTTTCAAGGATATTTTTCAGAGTCCATTTCTACCTGAAATATGTCAAGGACCAAATCACATAGCAATCTCTATGCAAGCAAATGCTTATGGTTATTCATGGATTTCTTCTATCGATTCAAGATACAATAGTACTTACAAATTTGTGAACCGTTTTGAACTTTTAATATTTCTGCATAAATATGACCTAAAAGATTATCAGTTTTCCACACAAGTGCTAAGACTACATGAAAAGATCCAGTCAAACAAATGAGTCAAAAACATGATACTTGTTCATTTATTTAGTGAGGAAAGTAATCCAAAGATACATATTTGTGTGTGTGTGAAAAGCATGTGAACCTTTACTAAATCTAAATTCAGAATCTGTACTTAATTACCTATTAGGAAAAGTGAAGTCATAGCATTTTGGTATTTCTCTGACTGCCACATAAGCCCTTCCAAATAGTTTGAAGTAGATTCTGTAATGAAATCACTAAGGGAAAAGAAAACAGGAAAAAACATGAGGTTCTGTTTCCTGTTTTCAGATAGACAAACAAACAGATAGATGTAAGTTAACATATAAATACTGTCTCTTTTCTACACCGATTTTTCATTTTTAGCAAACATAAACTAGGAAGAACTATAATTTTATACCAACACAGAAATTTTAAATTTTCTTTTCCCTCGTGCAGCTTGAATATCTCTAATAATTAGTTAACAGAGTTGAAAGCAAAGAATCTACTCACTTACTAGAAGAATTTGGTTATTTTGCTAGAATGCAGAGTGGAAAATTATATGTGTGAGAAAAGAAAAATTAAGCTGCTATATCTTTTTGACCCACTAAACCAAAAGGCAGTTCACTAGTCAATTACATAATCAGCAGTTGATCCCCTAGGCACAATAAGCCGTATACTGTATTCCTGTTGAAAATATTTTGTTGTTCCAGATCAGTCATGGTCATTTCTTAAAGAAATTATCAGCACATATTTGTGCTTAGAAAACAAAAACAGAGACCGTGTATTTCTTCAGAGATTGCTGAACTCCAGTGACATTTAATAAATCAACCAGAACCGTTTCGGGTGAATTTATAATAGGAGCTTTTTGTATTTCTCAAACTAATATATTTACTTTCCTAAATATTTTTTCTATTTTTTAAAAAAATTATAATCATTAGAAAGAACTTGTATAGTGGTTAAAGTGTTAGACTGATGCTTAGAGATGCAGTTCTGCTCTAGCTTCAGCTACAGAACCTTACTGAGTGACTTTGGGCTACCTTCACTCTCTCAGCCCAACGTATGTCACAGTGCTGCGAATATAGGGAAAAACAGGAAGAAGGAGCATGATATATATAGCCCTGGGGTTTGTGAAGTAAAGGTGGCAAATAATCTTAATAAATAAATTCAATATAATTTAAAAATAATCCAACATCTAACTAAACCTAACATTTGAAAAGATTACCATCGAAATATAAACAAAAAAGCATATTTAATACACACACACACACACATGTAAAATTACAATTAAATCATCTTCCCCTAAGGAGGACTGAAACCAGAATGCAATGGGGGAAGCAGTATCGAAAGGTCTCATTCCCCCCCCCCAATGAGCACATAAAATACAATAAAGACAAAAATGCCCTTACCTTTTATTAATGGGAGAAACAGGTTCTGGTTTTAAGTGGACATACAATGAATTCATGTACATATTTTCTTTCCTATATGGAGGAGTTAATGGCACCTCAAGTTCTCCAATGTAACTTACTGGCAATTTCGGAAAAAGAAAAAGATTTTAAAGTACAATGGTTTCAGTATTTCTCAATATTAAGAATACAATAATCTGAAATACAGATGGAAGTAATTTGCATTTTAACCAGGCTTTGACGATAGTAATAAAACCACAGGACTTCCCCATCTGTTTTCCAATCTAATAAACTATTTCCTCCAAAGTAAAGCTTGATGCTGTATTTAATTTTTGACCAAAACCCTCCAGACAATTAGCACTTATTAATGAAATAAAATCAAGAGATCTTTCTGAAATTTAACATTATCCAAAGTATCCGAATTCTAGTTCAGATAAGGGTTACCAGGTATCTGAATAGGCAAAGGAGGACATGCATAGATAATTGGAAAGGAGGATAAGGGAGGGAAAGGAGGACACACTGTTTAACTTTTTTGGCATCAATGACAAAAGCTGCAGTGAAAAGCTGCAAAAAAAAAAAAATACTTAGTACATGTATATAAAATTCTTTTTTCCAGCATTAGAAAGACCAGTTTTTCAATTGCAGGAATGTGCTAGAGCAGTTTAGGAGGCAAAAGCCTTCAGCATGTAACTGATTAAAGTGTTGTCAATTTCAGGCATCAGGGTAAGCAGACAGAGGGCACTAAATAACAGGAATGGGACAACTTGCCACAGCCAGTTTGCCACAGCCAACTCACCGTGGCCAATTTGCCACAGCCAGTTTGCCACAGCCAACTCACCGTGGCCAATTTGCCACAGCCAGTTTGCCACAGCCAACTCACCGTGGCCAATTTGCCACAGCCAATTTGCCACAGCCAATTTGCCACAGCCAACTCACTGTGGCCAATTTGCCACAGCCAATTTGCAACAGCCAACTCACCGTGGCCAATTTGCCACAGCCAATTTGCCACAGCCAACTCACCGTGGCCAATTTGCCACAGCCAATTTGCCACAGCCAACTCGCCACGACCAACACGCCATGGGACAACTCACTGCGGGACAATTTAACAATTCTATTTAATTATTTAAAAGAAAGTAAAAATTATTTTAATTTTTACCATTCACATTTCATTCTGTCCTTCCTTTTGCATCCTTTCTTTAACGATTCTTTTCCATCATTTCTTTGATATTAGTGTAACTTTTGTCCCGCAACGAGTTGTCCTATGGCAAGTTGGCCATGGAGAGTTGGCCCACAGCAAGTTGGCCGTGGTAAATTGGCTGTAGCGAGTTGGCCGCGGTGAGCTGGGTATGGCAAGTTGGCCGCGGTAAATTGTCATAGACCCATAAATAACTAAGGTCACAGAGTGGAGCTTGTTAACTTGTGATTACAGTAGCAGTTATTAGAAAAGTGCTGTGCTGCGGAGAAAAGCTGCTCAGGAAGAGATTATTAAGAAGCCAATTGACTTTAAGGCTATGCCTTCTGGATGAAGAACACAAGAACAAAAAAGGAGAATATGTCCTCCTTTTGCTGGTTGTCCAGTAACCCTAGTATAGATGTACCTACTTGGATTGTTGAATTCTGTTAGATCTTTGTCCTGACTAGAATAAACTTCTTGAGTAAAGTAATGTTTTGAACTCTTTATCGTCTCCGGTATAATTGTCATGTTAAGTTCTGGAAAAGATATTAACACAAAACTCAATAATGTAATGTCCTTTCCCTAGAGAATATGCATAATGTTTAATTGCATTAGTAAAAGGAACAGAAATAAAATGATAATGGGCAATGTGAAATATGAGAATTGGTGCCAAAATATAACACGTTGTAATTCTTACTTTCATTAGTTATTCTGACACATTCATTTTCATCTTCTAAAATTTCTGGAGTTATTTGTAATGAAGATTTTAGGGCTAAACATGTGAGAATCTCCATATCCAGCTTTGAGTTTGTTGCTTCACAGAATTGAAAATTAACAAGAAATAAAGGAATCTAGGAAAAAAGACAACAAAAACAGTATCTGACACAATAGCTTGTAGATACAAAGTTTTTGTATTCGGTCTACTTTCTTAACAGCTCAGCTCATGGTAAATTGTGGAAATACCCCATTGTGGAAGACACAAGAAAACTCTTGCAGACTTTTAGAAAACTCTTTATGAACTACACTATACTGAGATCTTTACTGAAGTAGAAATATTCCACTGAATACAGAAGAACAATAGCTTTGGAAACTATTGATAACAGTTCATTAAATATTAACAGTTCAGGACATTTGCACAGCACTCCATATCAGGAAAATAGGTAGCTATTTCCCATGTTGATCAAATATTGCTAGTATAAGAATTTAAAAGTACCACCCTAACAAGCTTTGAAATAACCTGGTGCTAAATAAAAGTATCCACTTTTTGAGATGTCTGTAAGCCAATATTTTTTAAAATAAACTTGATTAAAGAACACTTTGTGAGAATGTTGTTTTCTGTTGTCATAGTCTGTCAGTATTTTCTTTTACATTTCTGTGCAAAATTTAATTTATAACAGAACTGCAAAGTGATTTGATATGCTCTGCATAATTTATTGAATCATTCTTATACCTCTTCATCCTTTAAAGAAACTTTGCAGAAATCTTCACTTAATTCCATCCCTTTTTCTTGAGGTGTCACACTCCTTCTGAAAGTCAAGCACTCCCTTTTAAAATGAAAACACAAGCATACACTTTGTATTAGGCATTATTTGCTTCAGCAATAATATAGTAATATAGAGGCATGTTTTCCACTTGTAAAACAAGTTAAGCATGTTACACTAAAATCTGTTGTAATCTGGAGAATGAGTTTTAACTACTTCCAGGTTGGAAAATCATGATTAATAATATATACACCATCCAACTATGCTTAAGACTGCTGGTTTGGAGGAAGGAGGAATTTTTCAAAATTCGTAATTCATTAAATATTTCTTTTCAGGGGAAATACAATAAGTATATTTCATAAGAAGTAAGCAAAACATGAGGAATGAGGAAAGAACAAAACAAGTTTTTAGAAGTAGTTACTTCCAAAAATGTAGGGTACACTATGTTAAAAATCCTAACATTCATTATTAGGCATCTTAAATATTTGACTAACACAAACCAGCAATATATATCAGAAATATTTTGAGACTATTTTTAGATTCAGCAGTAACAGGATAAGAAAACAATCTGAGTTAATCAGAAGAATACTCTTTGTATTAAATATATGCAGTCTCAGTTATATGTAAGTGAAGACATGTTGAAAAATAAATGTGGAGCATGTCAGCATGATGTTATTGAATATTTTTTATTTATCAAATTTATACAGCCACCTATCTTCCTCAGAGGGGATTAGAAGATGATTTCATTTTAATAATTTAGAAAACATTTTCCATATATTAACACCAAAAAAAAGAAAGAAAGATGAAGGTGGTAATACTTTAACTGAATAGTATAATGTCCAAAGCATTTTAGTGGAAGCTGTTCTCTAAGGCATAGGAATGTTGAAATATATCTTAATTGTTAAGGCAACATGTATTTCATTAAATAAATGTTCCATAAATTTGAAGAATAATAGGTTAATGAACTTTTAAATTATATCCCAGGTACACTTGTCTGTGAACAACTCAGAAGCTAGTTCATCTCCTTAAGTTTTAAAAATCTAATATTTCCCTTTCCTTCATGTACAGTTGCACACTGTAATTTTGCTTCCTATAATAAACTAGAAATTCACTGATAATTAGTTACAGTTTTGAATCTGAATCTATCTATTCATCCATTAAAGTTAGCACATTCCACTCAAATCACAACTTGAAAATAAGCTTCTAAGGGATGAATGGGTCATTTGTATATAGCAGTTTTTCATTGCTTGGTACTTTTAGATATGTCAAACAGCATTTTCCATCATCCCCAATCAGCATTGCTACTAATAGTATTGGGTGAGCATCAAATTAGGGTCTGAATTGCAAGCAACAACTAATTAATGTGCCTTCAGTTTGTTTTTTTTCTCTTCGGCTCCTCTTGTTAATAACTGTGGATAAGACAAAAATAGGTATTTTGTTAATATTTCCCCCCCAATCTTGGGATTCCAAAAGAGACAGATAATGAAGCTTTGGCTGAAAATGATTTCTTCAAGAGTCACACATAAGCACTGTTGCATTCTTGAGCCATTGAATTTTTGCATTGTGGAGCCATTGAATAGAATGAATATAAAAAAAAAATGGCAATAGTCTCATGCTACCATGCAGCATATTTACAACAGTTCTCTATAATTTTAGTTTATTGTTCCATGTCAGCACAGCCATTATGTAAAACCACAGTATAGCTATTATAACTAATAAGTCACAAACATTTATCAAAGTGATGTCCTACTTTGCCACAAGTAACCATTAAAATGTGCAGAAATAAAATCAAAAACAAAAATTAAGATAACAATCATATAAAACCCTTATTGCATCTCATTTAGTAGCACAATACCTCAAAATGTCTTCTTCTATGAAACTGTCACCTTTAAAATTTAAAAGGGGATCTTGTACTTGGAAAACATTTAGCCGACTCAAGAGTGTTTGCAGAGTAGGTAGACGTTTAGCAGACTGTGTCAAATTATTAGTGAAAACAAGTTCTTCTTCAATATATAAACCTTAATAATATAATAATGAAAAATATCAATGTGACACCTTTATCAATCATTTTGCATGTATGTGTGAACTATTTATAGTGGCTGCATTTTTACCTATTTTGGACACATTACATAACTTAATAATTCCTGTAGTTAAAAATTACTACATTTTCAGAGATACAAAATTACAATCAAAATGTATTTACTTTCAAGAACAATTAATTAACATTTATGAGCACATGGCAGATATTAAATATTCTTGTTCCTCAAAATGATTTTGTTTGAAAGAATTATGATACTAATTCTGTGAGTCCAAGGAGGCTTTGCGCTTGTTTTTCTCAGACAGGAGTGCTCAGTACAGCACGGCAAACAGATTTGGGAGAGAATTTTCACAGATGTTTGCAATGTCTGATGATTTGCTGCTCCCAGAAAACAAAAAGATCATACACATCTTTAGTCTACTGAAATCTTTTGCATGAGACTTTCCTTTTCTCTTTTTTTTCCTGTTAGTCACATGTATCCATTTTCCTTTAGTTTTTAAAAAGATTAAATCAATCATTATCAAATTATCATTCAAAACTATTTTTTCTCCTTAACACCTGGCAGTGGTACGACTGCACTAAGACTAGGCAAAAGTCACATTCCTATTAAAACCAATGAATTCCTCAGACAGCAGATTTAACACACTATCCTCCAATCCTCCAAGCAGCATAAAGTATACCAGCATGAACATGCTGGCCTTTATTCTTTCTTGTTAATGAAGGCAATGAGTAGTGCGATCTGAACAGTTTAGCACAGACCAAGTTAAAGTGCAGCAATTGGCAGGGAAAACATACACCGTTCTCCCAAATATGGACTGGAGTCGGGGGAAGAGTCAAATTTAGAGTGGTAGATTTAGCCAACCATCAGAACTTGATCTGAAAGGTATGTGGAGAGTTTCTGATCCTGCTTTAGTGTATTGGGAAGCCTTCACCCATCCCTCTAAAACCTCACCTCCATGAGGCATGGTGGAAAACTAATAAAGGAGGTTCCTTCCTTTTTTTAGTGGGAAATTCCTAATCCATATGGCTGCCTGCATCCCATTCAATATGCTACATGGGGGTACTGAGAGTTAAGATTACTTCAGTCATACTCTTTCCTCAGAACCTCAGGGAAAAAAAAGTATCTAATCTTGGTCTAAGGATGAAAGGAAGTCTGCACCACATTGGCGTGTCTTTTGAGGATGATTAAGATAACATCTTCAAGTAAACATGCAGATATGGTCAAAGCAGGATGGGTCAGCAATGTTACTTCAACAGTATAAGCTCTTGAATTAATACAATGTTTCTCCGCACACTCAGACCCACACACTTTAAGAGTATTACATCTTGAGTGCACATTTAATTAATTCTATTAGAAAGAGCCTCAGCAAGCTCTCATTGTGAATTTCCAACCAAGAACAATAATGACAATAGTCACAAAATAATAATGTCCTCTAATGACAAGAGTAGAATGTGACTCTAATGTTACCTCGGGGGGAGAAAAAAATATCAGGCATGTACAATTTTGTACCTGTGTGCCATGCCACAGTAGTTTAGAAGTCTTGGACATATGAAATATGGAATGCAATTTACCTTCTTTAAGTGCAACTGGAAAATAATCCAGCTGCAGTCGGTTTCTATCAGCTAGTTCCTCCTTGTCAAGTTTCATAAGCATATAATCTTCTGTACTGAATTGAGAACAAGGATTTGAACTTGGAATAATTTCAAAATGTTCACTAGGAGTATAGAAGGCAGTATTTGAAACGGGTTTCCTGAATAGTGAAAAGTTAAAATATTTTAGTCCATGAAATATATTAATGATCTGTACTGGTTACTTATTTCTGATAGATTTGCAAAGTGCCGTGACTGTTAGTTACTTACCTAGCTACTTCATAATAATAACATCTATTCCATCCCAGTAAAGACAGAATCTGGACTTATATAAATCTGGACTTTATACCAATTCAAAAATAGTTCCAGTCTCTTGGTCCCACAATATTGGTTGTGCTCAGCATTTCAATCAATTTATTTTTGGCTGGTCAAATGTTTAACTCAAATTGTCCAAATATCTGTCTCTTTTTACCTTCCCTTGGTAGGTACAAAATAGCAATGGTGCAAAATATTAGGCTGTTTGGTTTTTTAATATTTTTCCCTTTTATGAGAAGTAGGTGGGCTTAATGAAATTTTGATTATTTCAGTTGAGGAACAGTAATATTTTTATGGAAGAGCCTATCCAAGAGTTCTAGTTTTGTAACTTAAAAAGAATATACTTTATGGAAAACATATCACCTTTTCTCCCCCACCCTAGCCAGTGCTATAGCCTATAACCATGTTGAAAGAAATTAGGGAAAAAATATAAGTGCAGAGCTGATGACATAGTATCCTTCCATTTTCACAATTCTCAGCAGGCTTTTAATAATTGGTAAACAAACATTTTCATCCTACTACTGAGAGCCAGTTTGGTATAATGGTTAGAACATCAGGCTAGAAACTGGGAGACTCTTAGTTCTAGTTTTATCTTAGATAGAAAGCCAACTGGGTGACTTTGTGCCAACCACTTTCTTTCATCTCTAGGAAGGAGGCTATGGCAAACCACTTCTGGAGAATCCTGCTAAGAAAACTGCTATGCAGATTTTAATAGATATTCTTTGTATCATTGGATATTAAACTGAAGGCACCTCATTTCTAGAATAGAATAGAATAGAATAGAATAGAATAGAATAGAATAGAATAGAATAGAATAGAATAGAATAGAATAGAATAGAATAATAACTTTATTGTCACTTTGAATGTATACTAATCGGCATACATTAAAATGAAATTTCATTGCATACAGCTCTCAAAGGGTCACCACCTCTGATATACATTACATAAATATGACAAAAATAAATAAATAAATAAATACAGAATTATGCATATATCCACATATGTTATATGACACAGAGAAACAACAGTCTAGTTCGGGTTATGCATACATGCGCATGGCGAGAAAAATGAATCTTGTGAGTTTACCAGACGGATGGCATAGGGAACAAAGCTATTACAGAATTGGGTAGTCCTGCTAGAAATACTTTGAAACCTCCTCCCAGAGGGGAGCAACAGAAACAGACCGTAAAGTGGGTGTGTGGGGTCTCTAACAATGCTTTGAGCTTTAAGCACATAGCGCTTATAAGCAGCATCCTGAATACCAGGAAGCGAGCTTCCTATGATCTTCTCGCCCATCCTTACCAGTCTCTGTATGGACTTTCTGTCTGAGGCTCTGCTGCCACCAAACCAGACAGTGATGCAGTTTGTTAAAATGCTTTCAATCGTGCCTCTGTAAAAAGTGGCCAGGACAGAAGGAGAAAGATGTGCTTTCCCATAGAATAATTCAACTGTGCTGTTTTGCTTTAGTTGGTCACAGTAGCTTCTGTCAGTGCATAGCAGCTGCTGATAGCAGGATGGATTTATTAATCAAGGTAGATTGGATCCCCTCTGACACTTCATTAAAATGAAGTGATGCATCTATATCTCCAAATGGCAGAGATATGTCTTCATGAAGTGACATAGCCTATCAAGGACACAGTTTTCATAACTCTACACAAGATGTATTGACAATGTAGTTATGAGGGTCAGTAGTAATTGATTCTCCAGATTGGCAGTTCAGGCACCATAATCTAAAAATGCAGCAGACATGAATGCAAAGAAGGCAAAAGCCAGGAGCTTTATCAAAAGATTCTTTGGCAAGTAGATGAGAAGGAACCAGGTAGTTAAGAATTAAAGGAGAAATGTCACCTGAAAATAGAAAAGGAGGCTGAGCGTACCGAAAGCATCTCTTAATTCCACTGACAGCTACTAGAGTTGTGAATCAACAAACAGAGTGCAACTACCATACTTTTGAAAGAACTTCCATGTGCTGGACATGTTCTGGCAGAGGTTGTTATCCCCCTTCAGGAGTGCTTTAATTTGGACTCCTATCCTGAGTAAGAGATTGCCTGTGACTACCATACTTGTGAAAGAACAAAAACAAGGATTTAGGTGATAAAAAGATCCTGAAGCCCACCCATTCTTGGAGTCATCCTGGAGCCAGACTTAGTGGCTTCTGTCTCTCTATCTAAAGCTTGGCAATCTAGTTGAGAAACTGGGTATGAACACATGAGTGTGTGAGAGAGCAATTATACATTCTAACAAATACAGTTTTTCTATCATTGTGAATTATTTGGGTTTTGTGTATTTCATCAGAACCCGACATGCCTCAGTGTTTGGATGAAAATGATTTCCTAATTATTTTTCCTAATTTCCTAATTAGTGTGTTCTAAATAATTTTCTGGCTGTTGACCCACACTATCTATCTTGTACGCTGTAGGCACATCTACCTGGGACACCCAGGCAGAGAGCAAGGGGAGATCTGCATATGATCGAGTGACTATAAGCTGAACCTGGGAGCGTGTGCAACAGCATTATTTGGCTCATTGGGTTCCCAATATGTTCTGAAGGTAACAAGATTGGCAGGAGTGGAAACAAGAGCAGGCCGGCTTCAAACTGCTTTGGGAAATTAGGAAGGGCAAATGGTGCCCTGTGGAAACCTCCTCAAAGTCACAAATTTGGAAAAGGTCATTTAAATCATGCAGGATTTAGACTCAGGATAGGAGTCGAAATTAAAGCACCCCTGAAGGGGGATATCAACCTCTGCCTGAACATGTCTAGCACATGTTAGTTCTAGGTTTATGTTGGGCATAAAAGCTGGCTGGATGACTGGGCCAGTCACTCTCTTTCAGCTCACAATGTTAGGCCCAGGCAACAAGCTGGTCAGACAATTCCTGTTGCAAATTGTACCCCACACTTGTGGGAAAATGGTAGGAGAAAAAAAATCTGTTAAATTACCTCTTCCATTGAAACCAACTGGAGGAAAACTAACCTGGTCTGAGGTAAAGGATTGAAGAAGCTCAGTCTGGGTATGTGGTGGTTGAGCAGCATAGTGATTTGAATCCAGACATATTCTGATGGTTAAAACAGGCCCTACTGGATTTCTGCCCTCTCCAAATTTTGGAAGATTAGATTACTTGATATATAATAATTACTAGATTATAGTATATAGCTCTTTGAAGTTCATGATGGGAAATGCAGCGCAATAGGAAAATGCCTCTCTAATAATCACTGAATGGGATAAAAGTTACTAATGGCTTTATATTTTTTTTTGCCTATACATTTTCTTTAACAAAGATCAGATTTAAATACCATTCCTTTTTCTTTTAAATTTCAATTTCTATTGAATTTTCTAGTACTGTATGTCTGAAACTAAATTTTTTTGATTCTCCAATTAATCTTTTGGCTTAATAACAGGAATGTCAGCAGAAAATCAATATAATCTCTGGAAAACAAGAGGACCAAAAACATAAAAAGTATCAATGGATTAATTATTTTAGCTTATCTGTTGTCCATTTGTAAAGACTTCAGCTTAACTGACTATTTAAAAATTACCTTTTACTATAATGTATTAACTTTGAAGAGGAAAGAGTTTTTTCATTAATGACAAATCAATGTTAGACAATTATTAATTTAAATAGCTTGATTCAGATTCTATGCTCAATAGCCTTCCTTCTAGTAACAATTTGTAATTATCTGTAAATGAATAAGGTCATCTTGTTTTGCCTTTCATTTGCCTATACAGAAATAGCTAGAGGTCCTAAATGCTATGACAGTCTTCTCCATTTTTTATTTTATTTTGAGATATAAATCTTTAAATTGCATCCTTTGAACAAGGCTACTGTCAAGCACAAGGAACTAGGATGACACAGGGAGCTGATCAGAATATGTTTATCATTACTTGCCTACTGACAGGAAGCTCACCAGAATAATAATACACTCACTACAGGAACTGCTAGATAAGCATTGCACCATTTAGGAAGGATCTGCTTTCCGCTGCTTCCTCCCCATCAGCAATTCAAGCCAGTATTTTCACTCTTCCTTTCACTTCAGGTCCAGATTCCACCACAGCTATACAACTAGCATATAGTTTAATCAGCTGTATAAGGGACGGTTAATACACTAAAAATCCTCCCATTTATCAAGGCAACAAGTTTTGTTGCGTTCCTAATCCTTAATTTTGGCATGGCAGTAATTCTGCAATTAAGACTTTCTAAAACTACACCAGCTGACTTGACAACCAGATACCAAAAGATAGAACAAGTCAAGGATCCTCTCCAATAGGAGCATGAATTTCCCCTTCAAACACAAGGCAGCAATACTGTTGCTGTTTCTGAACTAGTATTTGCCACCTTGAAACAGCATTTCCCTAACCTCAAGTAACCTTTGTCCCATTATCAGGTTGCTGGCACCTTCATTTGGAAAATCCCTATGTAAATTAACTTAGAAGCCAACACTCAGTGTTGCTTCCAACTTAAAAGAAGACTCACTTCTCTAAGAAATCTTCGATGAAGAGATATTTTTTCCAAATATCAAGTACTGAAATGTTCATCACAGTGGAATCAGCTGAAGCTAGAGCAAAAAAAGAAAACAGAAAAAAAATAATACAGTAACCATTTATTTCTTTATTTATCTTTCAAGGAGGAATCCTAAAAGACGAAATAAACATTATAATGAGGATAGTCTACGGAATCCTCCAGATAGAGAAATATAGCTAGTCTGAGTAATGTTCACAGTATTAACAGAGATTCTATGAACTTAGAAATAACGTTCTTCTAGTCACATGGTGTGGAGCGAATCTCAAAATGAAGACATTATAATATTCTGACATTCTGGAAACGTAACCTATTTTTAAATAATCTGCACATTTTGTGCAGTTGCAAGTGAACAGGTAGGAAGCACTATAACTATCAGTACAGTAGTCAATGAAATACAGCTCTTAAATCAATGAAAGCAGAGTATATGAAACTGTGTTTCTCTTTACTGTCCCTGTTGTGTCCTGAGCCTTGCTGAGTCAATCAGCAAGGCACAGGCAACCTGCAGGGTAACTGCAGAGACCCGGGCAGACCACGTGTTTGCCCGGGACCGGTTGTATAGACCCGGGCAGCCCATATGTTGCCCGGGACCAGACAGGCTGTCTCCAGCCTCGTGCACATGCGCGAGGCGGGAGAATGGCCTGCATTCATTGGTTGAGCCTCCCCTTGCAGGGGAAGTATAAAAGGGCATGTTGCCCATTCTCCTTTGCTTCTGTTCAGTGCAAGTACCAAATAAAGAACATCTTTTTTGCATCAACTGCCTCGTCTTCATGTCTGTGTTGCGAACAGAACAGTCCCACTAAAGAAATGACTGATTAAAAAAATGAAAGGACTGATAGCTACAGAATGGTGTTTGCTTTTCTCACAAAATTACTATAATGAACCATTCTGAATGCATATCAAAATGCATGTCTGAAAACAGCATTTCATTATAATTGGTTGAATGGATCAGATTCTACAGAAGTTTAGGGAAAGCAAGTAAGGAAAACCCAAAAAATTAGAGAGAAAATAAAAACAAAAACAGCAGCTTATTCATTGGCAACCCGAATCCCTTAGTCCACCCATCTGTGAAATAAGGCCAGCCAAGCTAATCACTTCAAGAAGCAGCAAGTCATAGCGTATTATATAAATATAAATATACAGACATCTTTCTACATATCTTGGTTTTTTTTTGTTCCTGGCTATTTCTGATGCTTTAATCTGCGCAATTTTTTATTCTAAAATAACAGCATAATTCAGTGTCTTAGCCACTGTCTCTTAAAAAATTTCGTATTCAGGAATCAATTTGTAGTACATAATTTGTGCATAAAATAACTGCATGCTCAGAGTTTTCCTTTGCTCATGGAATTCAGACTATAAATATTTTTAAAAAACTTTTTTGAGGCAGAAACCCCACTAGTGACTTGCAACATCTTCTAGAGCCATCCAACCATCGTAGTGTCAAAATAACAATAATGTGGACATTGCCTCAATAATGGATGATGCTAGAAGACATAATAGATGAATAGTGGCTATCCTGTGAAATAAATAGAATGGCTAGAGATAGAATCCTATGTCCCAAAGTTAGCTCAGTTAGTTAGGAAATTCATATGTAACAAATCTATAACATACCAACAAATAATATGATTATGTGATATGATATGATATGATATGATATGATAACTTGTATGCTGCCTGATCTGGGAAGATCACAGCAATGAAAAGAAATTACAATACCTATAAAAGCAATAAAAGGAGAAAAATCAAGATAATAGAGGGCAAGATGGCAAGGGCAGACCAGATGGAAACAAAGCAAGGGGTCTCATTCTCCCTCCCCAAAGGCGTAGGTGGATGGCTCTTTTTAAAAACAGCAGAGTGGGTCCCATCTAGAACTTTATATAAATAAGGATAGCTATATTGTATCCTGAACAATTATTTTGATTATGTGAGAGTTACGGGCTGTTATAGACTACTGAGAAAATATATTTCTTCCACAAGTTAATAATATAAGGGGAACTTGGTCAAACTTATACTGACTTTTTCTTGCACCAAAGCTATTACATTTAAAAAATATAAATTAAAAGTGAAAGTTAAATATAACATACCTCTTGTCCAGGGTGTTCTATATTTATTATCAGCCAATTTTCCATCGTGATAGTAATGTATATCCTGGTATAAACTAAAAGGGATGTGAATTGATAACAACTGAAAGGTAATTCTCTGTTTTGTCAGTTTCTGCAGAAGGAAAATAGACCACATGATCCTGAGTAAAGCTTTTCCATGTTGCTCTTAAACCAACTTGATCAAATGCAGAAATTCACACCCAGCTCCTAATTTTCATAGATTGGTAAAGCTAAACTTTAAGTCCCACTGGAGTATTTTATAACTTTTATATGTTACTTTTAAAGTACGGCTAACTATGTTTAGTGGGGCTTGCTTTTCAGTTGAGTATATTTAATATTGTAGCTCTCATTATATATTAAATAGGATGATTTAGCATAAATACATTTTTTTATTTGGATTAGGTTATGCTGGCTAGTTTCTCTATACATTAGAGCAAAATAAAATAAATGTAATGCCTCCCCACCCCCTGTATGCCTCCCCAGAAAAAGCAAATATTAAATAAAAAGTCTCTGTCAAAATGTGTTCTTAAGTAAGATACACAGGAATTAGAAAAAAAATAATCAGTTTCAGTACTCTGGCAGATTTCCTAAAATGATATGATTTTACATGATTACATAAATAGTTCTTTGCATACATTATCAAAAACAAAAAAATTCAGACTAATAAAATTACTAACAAATTCTAACAAAATTAGAAATAAGTTTTAATTACGTGCTTTCTCTTCTATTTCTATTCCAATTATATTTTTGAAATTCCAAGACGTTTAGAACTTTGATACCATACCTCATAAGAATAGTCAATTGCATGGTATTTCACAGGTGAAAATATAGTATTTCTTATTTTGTGATACATTTTCAAGTTTAACTGTCTGAAATAAGAAAATAGAAAAGATGGCCATCAGAAAATCCTGTACATAAATTAAGCATCTTTTGCATTTTGTAATTTCTAATAGATCTTTTACATACAAAACCAAGGATACAATTAAATCATTTTTATTAGGAAAATTATCATTATGTTGCTTTAAATATGTTGGCAGCCAAGAAAGTGTATTTAGATAGTGTGAGCCGCCCCAACTTGGTCAACAGAAAAAAAAGTCTTCCACAACCATGGCAGTTAAAAGTATACTTTACTAAGGTCAAGTGGTTACAGAGTAGCAAGCCAAATCTAGCGTTTGGTGCCCAAACCAAGCAGTTAATGTTTCCCTTGCGATCCACCCTCCTCCCTGTTATCAGTGAATGATCAATTCCTTTGCAATAAATTGCTTTGGAAACAGTCCCCAGCTGTGTGATGTGAAGGTGTTGTATTCCGTTAGGTGACCTTGGAACAGGCTGCAGCCTCCACAGGATGGTACGAAGGCTTTCACTTTCTTTTTCTTGTCTGCTCTCCCCCCCCCTACGCCCAAGCCACAGCTCTTCATCCCCAGTAGTGGGATTCAGCCAGTTCGCACCAGTTCGGCAGAACCGGTAGCTAATTTTTTGTTGCCCAGGCCCAAAACGGACTTCCGGAAGCGGCATCCACACAGAGAACCGGTTGTTCACATATTTGAATCCCACCACTATTCATCCCCCATTACTATGACAGTCTGACACCTACCTAAAGAAGGCCGATGCAACAGGATGGCAGCAGGTCTGGTATGTAGTTTCTATTTTTTTAAAAAAACTGAATCAAACACTTTGCATTCTTCCCCTTTTACATATAGAAAAGAAGGCTAGTAAATGATCCCCAAGTTCACTGGGCTGGACTCCTTACTGAAGAGCTTCAAAATGTTTCACAATTTTTGGTTTTAATTAATATGTCAACTATGGAAGAAAGAAATGCTAATTACAGCCTTCTTCCTTTTCAAATTGGAGCACCATTAGCACCGAATACAGTATTAGAATACTAGAATTCTTTCCTTAGAAGGAAGATTTCTAGTTTCTTGCCAATAAATTCAGCGTACAGGTAGTCCTCGACTTACATCTACAATTGAGCCCAACATTTCTGTCGCTAAGTAAGACAGTTGTTAGATTAGTTTTGTCTCATTTTACAACCTTTGTTGCCACAGTTGTTAAGTGAATCACTGCAATTAGTAACATGGTTGTTAAGTGAATCTGGTTTTCCCATTGACTTTGCTTGTCAGAAGGTGATCACATAATCCCCAGGACACTACAACTGTTATAAATATGAACCAGTTGCCAAACATCCAAATTTTGATCATGTCACCATGGGGATGATGTAACGGTTGTTAAGTATGAAAAATGGTCACTAAATGAGCTGTTGTAAGTCGAGGATTACCTGTATTGGGTTCTGGTCTATTGTTAGAAAATAGAGCTAATGTATATGTTAAAGTGAAGGTGTAGTTGCTTTAAAATTAATTTTTGAGCAAGTGAGAACAATTTTTGATAAGATGATAGGTTCTGGCAATGGGAAATGATCTTTTTCTTTTTCCACCCAGTTGCAATACATCTGAGTCCAGCTGCAAAGGAAGACAGAGAAAAACTAATGTTTTTTTCCATTCCTCATCAGTACTGATATTGCTTTTTCGGTGCAGCCAACCATTTTAGATAGGATAAATCAAGCACTTTATCACAGTGTCTACCAAAATCCTGTGATTTTTGCATTACATGATGCAAAATTAAAATACATCTGCCCCTAGAGTTCTGAAATTATATGATTCAATTACCCCTTTTTCCCCACTCTCAAATAATGTCATTACCCAGACAAAAATACCGCAGACACTGTCCGAAAGGTGCTTTTTCAAGAGGCAAGTGAACTTTCTTTGTTTCTCCTTGAAGATTTTTCGCTTCTCATCCAAGAAGCTTCTTCAGGTCCTTCCCCTTCTTCAGGAATTGAAGAAGCTTTTTGGATGAGAAGTGAAACGTCTTCAAGGAAAAACAAAGAAAATCCACTTGCCTCTTGAAAAAGCACCTTTGGGATAATCATGATCTGGATGACTGGGAATCTTCATAGACATACCACAGATACCTTTGTTTTACTTAAGGATCTGGGCAGTGTTAATCCCAAACTGATTCCTCAAATCACAAACAAGCAATTATAAACTGCTCCATTACCCCCAAGAGAGGCCCATACTGCCCCCCTTAAAAGCCACTGTCCTAGACCTAGAGTATACAAAAGATCATTATTTTCTCAACCTAATTAACACTAGTCTGCCTAAGGTAGAAATATCTGCAAGAGAAAGAGAGGCCTCTTTCATATTATCTATCTATTTTGTGAAAGCTCTTTTTAGTTTTATGTGTTTATTTGGTTTAGTTGGTTTCTATAATTACCCGCCTCACAAGAGTGGCTCTGGGCAGTTGACAACATTTAAAAGCAATTCCATAACATATATAAAAGATAACCACAGCCTAGGAGTCAAACCACAGGCCAGTAATAACCACATCACTTACATAATTCTATGCATGAGGTTAGGAAGCCTTTTGATTCCGCAATTAGAGAAGGTGGTTGAATTTTTTGTTTCCCCAATTCCTTGAAAAGGCTACTTGCTGAATCCCACAATTCAGAATTGCATGCTCTTTGTGGGAAGTCAGCCCCCCCCCCGAGAAAGAAATATTTTTGGTAATATTTAAAAGGCAGAATATATTTCTCTAAAGGATTTTAAAAGCAGAAACCAACCCCGTCCCCAAGTCTCTCTGTCCCAAACAGGAACCAAGTCTGTAGAATTGCAGATGTGATAATCTTGTCAGAAAGACTGGAGTCAGGAAACTGGGATTAGGAAGAAAGATCCCTAGAATCAACATACAAAAATCTAAGAGTCATCAGCCACAGCCCCAGGGAAGCAGGATTAACCTTTGGGACATAATAGGATTAACCCACCACCATCAGAATACCAGAAAGGCACACTCAGACTCAAGTCAAAGTTCATGCCACAGGAACAACTCCAAACAAAAGGCTCAAGAAGCTATAAAAACCCACTCCCTACATGTGCTCGCTTTTTTTTTCTTCCAGTGCCATCTTTCTGTCTGGCTCTCCTCCTCAATAAACTGCAACCTTCTTTCTAAAGCAGTCGCCATGTTGTTTATTCCCGGCTTGGACTGAACCATGAAGACTTTTCCTTCAACATCTTCAAAAAACAGAAAATCCCAAAACTGCCTTGGAAAGATTTTTCCAAAGATAGGATTGTGTTGCTAGAAGGATTAAATGAGTCTTACTCCTAATTCTAAAGCCTCTTTCCATATTGCCTGTTAGTAGCAGTAATACCGGTAGTTATTGTTTAGCAACTGCCTTGTTTAGCCACTGTTTACAGTTAGGATGGTGATAAAAAAAGTAACTTTACAACCAATCATATTTATGACTTTTGCAGGTCTAAAAAGCAAAGGAAAGCTGAAGTAAAATCATAAGCACAGTTGCAGTTTCACTTAGTGACTGATTTGCTTGAGACTGAGTTAACCAGTGGTGGTTGCTAAACAAGGACTACCTGAAATTTAAAAACTCGCTCAATCCATCGACCATTTCATGTGGTAAATCGGTGAACGCTACAGTGAGCGCATTAACAAATTAGTTTTATAATTTCAAACCTCTCATGGTACTATAGATAAAACAGGATTACACACACTGTGGTAACAATTTTAATTTTAAAATGCTGCAAGCATATTTCAGTGTAATCCTCATTTAATTGACACAATGCTACTGGCCACATAGGCTTCATTTCACATACTGTCATTAGGCCCATAGACATATAGTCTTACCATTCTAATTAGATTTGATTTCATGAGACTAAAGTGTTCCCATGGTTGCTTTTAAGTCAATAAGGCTGTGACAAACCAGCTAAGACCTAAGTAACCTTCTCTCTTCCAGCTCAGCTGAATCCTTAAATATTTCCGAAGAAAAAAAGCTTTGGAAGGAGGGACTACAACAGGAGTCTTCAAACTTGGCCCTTTTATGACTTGTGGACTTCAACTCCCAGAATTCCTCAGCCAGCGTGCCTGGCTGAGGAATTCTGGGAGTTGAAGTCCACAAGTCATAAAAGGGCCAAGTTCTGGACTATAAGATAACATTACCTCTCTTCAAATCGCTCCTAGTGAGAGGCCTTGCAGCGTTTGGCTCTGTTTCTTGTAGCTCGGCCTATCCTTTAAAGGCTGCAGTCTGAGGGAGAATCAGGATCTTGCTCCTGCAGTGTTGAAAACTGTATGTGTTGTGTGTGTTTGTACGTAAAAAAATTTCACCAGACTTAAGTAGGGATTGCTTCCCTATATTAACACATTAAATTTAGACATTTTGGAATCCCAAGACTTAAGAAAAACAACAGGTGAAATGGAAATACTATGAAAGATGAAAGGCAATGCACAAATATGTAAGTAGCTGCTAATGGTTGGAGAAAAAGGAGGGGAAAGGGAAGGGAGAATGTCACCAAATTCTCCTGCCCTGTGTTTCTCCTTGTTTCTGTTGTTTTTATTTGGCCTTTGGAATTTTAATTCTTCCTCCTTTAGTGCTTATACACTTCTATAATGTCATCATGAAAAAAGGATAAAAAAAGGCCCATCTAAATGGAAATGGAACCATGAGCAGATCCCTACCTTTTGTTTATGTTTCAGGAATACCCTTAGACAATTAGTTCCCTCAAGCTCTAGGGGTGCTGGGAGGGGGAGTTAAGGTGTGTGCCATTTTTACCCTCCTAGCCTTCCTTCTCCCTAGACCAGGGGTGTCAAACTCGCAATGTCACGTGACGTGTCACGACATATCGCAACTTTTTTTCCATTGCCGGCAATGGGGTGGGCGCAGTTTCAGCATGACGCATCCGGCCTGCAGGCCGGCAGTTTGACACCCCTGCCCTAGACGAACCTATTCCCCCCCCTTTCCTACCCAAGGAAAATGTTCTTACACTCCTTCTCATACGACACAGGAGAGATGGAAGGTGTGCTTTATAGAACCATACTGAAGTGCTTTTAAAAAAGAGTAAGTAACTCTTTTAAGCAAAATTTACTTGCTCTTTTTTAAATTTAAAAAAGAGTAAAAATTCCTCCCCCCCATCTTTCCTACTCGAGAAAAATGCTTTTACACTCTTTCTCATATGACACAGGAGAGATGGAAAGTGTGTTCTATATAGAACCATACTGAAGCGCTTTTTAAAAAGAGTAAGTAAAATTGCTTCCCCCACCTTTAACATTGCAATTAGTAGGGATTCTCGATTTGGTGGATGGGATCTTTAGGCTGGCATGATACTGTAGTATGATCAAAATCCAACCCAGAACTAAGAAATTGCCTGACAGAACAATCAGTGGAACCACATGCCTTCAGAAGTTGTGGGTGCTCCAGCACTGGAGGTTCTAAAGAAGAACTATTTATCTGGAATGGTATAGGCCAGGGTCTCCTCCTTTATCAGGGGGTTAGACTAGAAGACCTCCAAGATCCCTTCCAACCCTATGATCCTATGCAGTATCCTCCATATGTGTGAAATTATGACCATCAAAATTGTCATTGTCTATATTCCTAAAATATATATATATTCAAAGGTCATAATATGTCAGGGGCTATTTTTTAGTTCAATATGCAAAGGATTCATCATGAGGGCTAAATCTTTACTTAACATTTTCTTAAAGCAGGAATCCCCAAACGTTTCGGCTTATGGACTCCTTCATGAAGTTTCAGATTGTTCATTGACCCCCAAACTTCATTATATGGAGATGATTTAATATTACTTTAATAGTACTGCAAATAATAAAACAGCAACAATGGACAGTCCAGCTTTTGGGGCTTGATATTGACCATTGGCTTGAAACTTAACATTAAGAAAACCAAGCTCATGGCATCCGGCCCTTTCAATTCCTGGCAAATAGATGGGGAAGAAATGGAGGTAGTGACAGATTTTATCTTCCTGGGCTCCAAGATCACCACAGATGGGGACTGCAGCCAAGAAATTAAAAGACGCTTGCTCCTGGGGAGGAAAGCTATGGCAAATTTAGACAGCATACTAAAAAGCAGAGACATCACCCTGCCAACAAAAGTACGTATAGTCAAGGCCATGGTTTTCCCAGTTGCAATGTATGGCTGTGAAAGTTGGACCATAAGAAAGGCTGAGTGCAAAAGAATTGAGGCCTTTGAACTATGGTGCTGGAGAAGACTCCTGCGAGTCCCTTGGACTGCAAAGCGATCAAACTGATCAGTCCTAGAGGAGATCAACCCTGACTGCTCTTTAGAAGGCCAGATCCTGAAGTTGAAACTCAAGTACTTTGGCCACCTAATGAGAAGGAAGGACTCACTGGAGAAGAGCCTAATGCTGGGAAAGATTGAGGGCAATAGAAGAAGGGGACGACAGAGAATGAGGTGGCTGGATGGAGTCACTAAAGCAGTAGGTGTGAGCTTAAATGGACTCCAGAAGATGGTAGAGGACAGGAAGGCCTGGAGGAACGTTGTCCATGGGGTCGCGATGGGTCGGACACGACTTCGCAACTAACAACAACAACAATTGACCATCTTGGAGAATCCTTACTTTAAGTAACCTAGGCAAAATGTAAACTATGTTGGCAAGACTCCTTTTTTATTTTTTAAAAATATTCTTTTCTTCAGGACTTAATTTTTTCTTTCCTTTGTGACAAAAATAGACTTGAAAATTTAATTTTATTTATTTCTTAGGTTTATATCCTATCTTCCATTCAGCAACTCAAGGTAGAAATCCATACTGCTCCCTTCAATTGTTTAGCCCAACAACAAGCCTGTGAGGTAGGTGTGGCTGAGAGAGAATCATTGACAGTCACCCAATTAGTTTCAACAATACCAGAATCTTGAGAGTCTGCTGCCTCTTAGACAAAACTGCATCAAAGTCGGGCTGTTTTAAGTCTTTCTCACACCACCTCCTCTCTCAGGACTGAGTTGTCATTAATTTTCTCTTAAATAGTCTCCCAAATAGTCTTGGATTTCTTTGTGAAGATTTTCTTGGCACTTCTCTCTGCTCTGATATCTTTTCCACAGAGAGAGAGATATACAGATAGTCCTTGACTTACAACAGTTCATTTAGTGACAATGGCACTGAAAAAAGTGACTTATGACAATTTTTCACACTTATGACCATTGTAGCATCCCCACGGTCATGTGATTTACATTCAGATGCTTGACAACTGACTCACATTTATGACACTGCACTCCGGGTTGCAGTGTCCCGGAGTCATGTGATCCCCTTTTGTGACCTGACAATTAAAATTAATGGGGAAACCAGATTCACTTAACAACCATCTTACTAACTTCAGAACTACAGTGATTCACTTAACAAATGTGGCGAGACAAGTCGTAAAATGGTGAAAAACTCATTTAACAAATGTCTTACTTAGCAACATAAATTTTGGGCTCAATTGTGGTTGTAAGTTGAGGAATACCTGTACAGCAGTGTCCTCTGAGTTACTGCCTGATGTATATGCTTTGTAGCCAGTGCAATTAGAGAGTTCAGTGAGATTCATAGTTATGTAGGCAAGTAGTATAAAATACTATTATTTGAAGATAATATGTTTTGAATCTCACATGGTTTACATGTATTAACAATATGTGTATGTTGGGGTATATGAATTTATCTAATACCTTGAAGAAATTGTTTTCAAAGGCTTTTTTGCATCTAGGATTAATGTATTTTATTATTAGGGATTAGGGAGTTTCATTATGATATTGCAAATTCAATAACATTCAGGAGTGTTCTGACATTATCTCTCAATTCCCTTTTTTTCATGAGAAACCTGATTGATCCTTATGTATAAAGTCCTGCAAAATCATCTTCAATCGCTCATGCAATATTGCCATAAAGGGCTTATAACCATTGCTCAAAAAAGAAATCAGTCTATAGTTTTTGTCAATGTAGCATCTTGACCTTTTTTTGGGGGGGGGAAGCAAGGTAATATTAACTTCCCTTCACAATTGATGCATTTTAGATCCTGTAATATAGAGTTCATTACTTCCTTCAGTGGGGTCCAACTCTACTTATGACCGCAACAATTTACGATGAAAATTCCAGCTCCATTTGTGGTTGTAAAACAAAGATTACCTGTACATTTCTTCATGATACTACTATACTGTAACTATACTCTCTTCTGCACCTTAGAAGGCATGTTAGCTTCAAAGGATATCTAAGCTCTTTCATTCTTATTGTCTAAATCAGGGGTGTCAAACTGCTGGCCCACGGGCCGGATGCGTCACACCGAAACTGTGCCCATCCCATTGCTGGCAATGGGGAAAAAGTCGCGATACGTCGTGACACGTCATGTGACGTTGCGAGTTTGATACTCCTGGTCTAAATTAATTCTCCAGTACCAGAGTTCATACTCGTCCCTTTCATATGTAGGAGAGAACTGCTATTTCCACAATTCCTATACTTGCAGGCTGGCTGGAAATTTAGGGAATTATAGTCCCATCTTAAAAGACGAGGCAGTAAAAGTGCTACACTCAATTTGCCAGCAAATTTGGAAAACTCAACAGTGGCCACAGGATTGGAAAAGGTCAGTTTACATTCCAATTCCAAAGAAAGGCAATGCCAAAGAATGTTCAAACTATCGCACCATTGCACTCATTTCACATGCAAGTAAAGTTATGCTTAAAATCCTACAAGCTAGACTCCAGCAGTATGTGGATCGAGAACTTCCAGAAGTTCAGGCAGGATTTCGAAGAGGCAGAGGAACTAGAGATCAAATTGCCAACATACGCTGGATTATGGAGAAAGCTAGGGAGTTCCAGAAAAACATCTACTTCTGCTTCATTGACTATGCTAAGGCCTTTGATTGTGTGGATCACAACAAATTGTGGCAAGTTCTTAAAGAGATGGAAGTACCAGACCATCTTATTTGTCTCTTGAGAAACCTATATGCAGGTCAAGAAGCAACAGTGAGAACTGACACGGAACCACTGATTGGTTCAAAATTGGGAAAGGAGTCCGGCAAGGCTGTATTCTGTCGCCCTGCCTATTTAACTTATATGCAGAGCACATCATGAGAAAGGCAGGGCTAGATGAATCAAAAGTTGGAATTAAGATTGCCGGGAGAAATATCAACAACCTAAGATATGCAGATGATACCACTCTAATGGCAGAAAGTGAAGAGGAACTAAAGAGCCTCTTGATGCGGGTGAAGAAGGAGAGTGCAAAGGTTGGCTTGAACTCAACATTAAGAAAACCAAAATCATGGCATCCGGCCTCTCAATTCCTGGCAAATAGATGGGGAAGAAATGGAGGTAGTGACAGATTTTATCTTCCTGGGCTCTAAGATCACCACAGATGGGGACTGCAGCCAAGAAATTAAAAGACGCTTGCTCCTGGGAGGAAAGCTATGGCAAATTTAGACAGCATACTAAAAGCAGAGACATCACCCCTGCCAACAAAAGTACGTATAGTCAAGGCCATGGTTTTTCCCAGTTGCAAGGTATGGCTGTGAAAGTTGGACCATAAGAAAGGCTGAACGCAAAAGAATTAGGCCTTTGAACTATGGTGCTGGAGAAGACTCCTGCGAGTCCCTTGGACTGCAAGGCGATCAAACTGGTCAGTCCTAGAGGAGATCAACCCTGACTGCTCCTTAGAAGGCCAAATCCTGAAGTTGAAACTCAAGTACTTTGGCCACCTAATGAGAAGGAAGGACTCACTGGAGAAGAGCCTAATGCTGGGAAAGATTGAGGGCAATAGAAGAAGGGGACGACAGAGAATGAGGTGGCTGGATGGAGTCACTGAAGCAGTAGGCGTGAGCTTAAATGGACTCCAGAAGATGGTAGAGGACAGGAAGGCCTGGAGGAACGTTGTCCATGGGGTCGCGATGGGTCGGACACGACTTCGCAACTAACAACAACAACAAGTCCCAGCACATGTGGAGGGCAGATTGATGAAATCTGGCATAGCCCAACTCTTACATCTAATAAATTCAGAGCAACAGTTCATAAAGTTTGACTATGAGGTATGACTTTACAAGCTGCTATACATCTTGCCACAGCAAAAAAAACATATACCCTTAAAATGATTTGCATTATAATTATGATAATACATTACCTTCCAATTCCATTTACTGGCATTTATGTATTTGCAGGCCAAAGAATCTGGAAGTTGTCTACCCTTATCATCTATCCTACAAGCCAAGCTACAAATATTCTCTACCATTTCAAAGCCTTATTTATTAGGGTTTTTTTATTCCACATTTATTACTTTATAAGTAATTCAAGGTGGCAAACATACCTAACATGCCTTCCTCCTATTTCACTCAGAGGCTTTCATTTTATATCTTTCAGAATTTCATTGCAGCAAATGACATTAGCTCAATAGACAGTTTGGTAAGCAAATTGCACCTAACCACAGACCTAGGGATGTGGTTTCTTTCAACTGCAAATGTTTTCCATTTTGGCAACTGTAATGAATTTCATTAGCGGTCAGTTTCTCAACGCATAAATTTGATAAGAAATTTTCCTCCTGACACCAACTGAATCTCCAGCAGTTATTTAGCATTTATAGATGTGAATTTGATGCATCAGCCAATCTGCTTAAGGTTTTTGGGGCAGAGGCAAACAGTCATAAATTGGAAATGATGATTGCCAGGAAGAAACAATGAGAGCTCAGAGTAACTGAAGTATACATTTGCACAGTGCTTTTCTTGTAAAAAGAAAAGGTGCCGGAACTCACACATGTCATACAACCTGCCTTGCCTACCCTACAAGGTTCCACCCAAAAAAGGTGCCGGAACTCTGTTCTGGGCGTTCTATGACAAAAAAAGCCCTGCATTTGCAAGCATTTCATATACATTTTCTCCTAACTTATTTTCTGCGAGAAAAATATTTGCAATTTTAGATATATTTCCTTAAGTAACTTTTAGTTCTATTTTATATCGAACTTTATATAACTAAGGTCAAATAAATCATAGGTGATTGGTTTGGTTTTAGTTTAGTATGTGTCTGATTGAGTGATTGATTTCAGGGTCTATACTAATTCTGTGGCATGCTACTAAAAGGTTAATGGCAATCCAAAAAACCTTGTGTACTTTTGGTTTAATAGGCACAGTTATTGTGGTTTGTAAATAATAGTTATGGCTTAGTATAGAGGAAAACTGGCTAAAGATGATTATTATTATTTTTAAAAATAGTTTAGATATAGTTAATATGCTTCTAGCAAAGTCAAATGATCTGGATGTATTTCTACATTTTCATTGCTTTCTTCCCTCCTTGTTTTTCTCTAATGCATTTTAAAACTAAGATTGAGAGACAGGTTAAAGATATTTTGAACCCACAAATATGATGCATGGCAACACTAGGAAAGCTTGCATTAAAATACTGATTCAGTCATGAAATCCTTTGAAATAATTTAATCAGTTATTATTTTTCAACCTAAGCTATCTTATATAATTGTAATGTGACATGTCACAAGGAAGAAAGAGGTCCACCTAGTGGAATGCGGGAAAAATACAAAATGGAAAAATGCAATGACGTTCTTAGCAATCTACAACTAAGGACATCATAGATATTATTGGATAAAAAAGGTTCAGCATTTAGAATTGTTTTCTTCTATTAGTTATTGTGAATTTTGCTCCTAAGCCAGAAATAAGACAAGTCTCTGATTAAAATTAAAACAAAGTATAGGAGAAACATTATGGGAATCTTTGGGAGCAACTATAAGGTAACTATTTTGGTTTAGGTAAATGTACCTGTGTCTCTAGTTGGGAATGGAATGGAAGGGGAAGCAAAACAACACTTGGAAGGCATGGGGTAATCCGATAATTCTGTAATAGAATTATCTGCTAGTTTACAGATAGTCCTCGATTTACAACAATTTGTTTAGTGACCATTCGATGTTACAACAGCACTGAAAAGTGTGACTTATGACTGTGTTTCACACGTAGGACCATTGCAGCATGCCCATGGTCACATGATCAAAATTCAGACACTTGATAACTGGCAGTTTCAGTGCCCTGGGGTAATGTAATCACCTTTTGTGATCTTCTGATAAGCAAAGTTAAGGGGAAGCCAGATTCACTTAACAGCTGTGTTACTAAATTAACAACTGCAGCGATTCACTTAATAGTTGTGGCAAGAAAAGTCGTAAAATGGGGCAAAACTCATGTAACAAACATCTCACTTAGCAACATAAATTTTGGGCTCAATTGAGGTTGTACATCAAGGATTCCCTGTACTTACATACATACCCATCTTGTCTTTCTTTCCAGAGTAAACACATTAAATAAAGTGGAAAAAAAGAGCGAGAAGCAACAAGCGAAAGAAATAAAAGAAAAAAGGAAAGTTAACTAAGTCTAGCTTATGCACAGTCATTTAATATATTGCTCTGTGCTTTCCTACCTTTGCAAACTATCCTTGCTTTTACCAAGTCCATACACCAATTCCTACATAGTATTTTGTTCTATAAACTTCTCACCAATATTCCCTCTAATTTCTAACATGGCATGCGTGAGAAAAAGTTGTTCTGTGGCGTTCTTCCCAAACCAAGTTCAAATTTGTGCACCATAATATGAGTATATGAGCAAATTGCAACTGCAGGCAATAGTGACATGTTAAAATATTTACATATTGCTAAAAGCATAGAAATTAGAAAGCATAATAGTGTTTCAAATACAGGTAATCCTTGCTTAGTGACAGCTATTGAGATCAGTGACTTGGTTGCTAAGTGTTATGGTTGCTAAGTGAAATATCACATGATCATGATGGGCTTATCACCCACTTTTGCTTTTGGTCATTAAGCAAGTCATCATGGTTGTTAAGGGAGACATTACATGTGCAACTTGTGATTTTACTTCTGCGTCTAATCTCTGCTTGTCAGAAAGTGGTTGTGAAGCAGACAAATGGTAATCCCTGACCACGGGACACTGTGATGGTTATAAATGAAAGCTGGTTGCAAACTGGCTCACTGATGATCGTTTGGCCATGGGATAGTACGATGGTTGTAAACGTGAGAATTGGTTGCAAAGCTTTTTTTTAATATATTATTGTAACTTTGAATAGTTGCCAAACAAGGCAGTAAATGAGCACTACCTGTAGCTCCTTAAAAGTTGCAATTTGTAGTCATTTTTTGACTTTTGGCAACTGCCTTCTGCAGTTTTTAGAAGAGGCTTGCCGGTTTTTTTCTTCCTAAGGCAGAGGGGGAACTGGCCCAAACTCAACAACGAGTTTTACACTTAAGGCAGATCTAGAATTCAAAGCCTGATGCCTTAGCCACTACACAAGCCTGGCTCTATGTGTATGTGCTTATTCACTAGTCACTGAAGCCTACAAACAAAATGTGAAAGTGAGGGCCAAAGCGCTCTCCTGTATACCGTGTTTCCCCAAAAATAAGACCCGGTCTTACATTTTTTTTGCCTGTAAAAGAGGCACCAGGTCTTATTTTCGGGGGATGCCTTACACACTTACCTTAAGACCTCTGCAGCCAGGCCTCCCAATCCCGACACCTGTTGCGCCGCTGCCCAAGTTCTTCTGCGGCTGCTTGCATCCGCTTATGGCTGGGCACCATGTGGTCCATTGCGCCGGTGCCGCTGCTCACGGCAGGAGGCCGTGTGGCTCGTCACACTGATGCCGCTGCTCACGGCAGGAGGCAACGTGACTCATCGCGCTGATGCTGTCGCTCATGGCAGGACGCCAGATGGTGTATTGTGCCGTGGCACCCGCAAGTGGCAGCACTCATGTGCTACGCGGTCTGCCATGAGCGGTGGCATTGGCGCGATGAGCAACGCGGTCTCTTGCCGTGAGTGGCAGCACCGGCGTGATGTGCCACATGGTGTCCAGCCATGAGCGGCCGCAAGCAGCCACAGAAGAACTCGGGCAGCGGTGCAACAGGTGTCGGGATGTGGGAGGCCTGGCTGCAGAGCTCCTAAGGTAAGCAGGTGTGGGGCGCGTGGGGAGCTCCACCTCCCCACCCCCTCCCTAGCTTGATTTTTACATGTGGCCCTCACCCCCAAACTCGGGCTTATTTGGGGGGTAGGGCTTATATTAGGCACACACGTAGAAATCAAGCTAGGTCTTATTTTCGGGATAGGTCTTATTTTCGGGGAAACACGGTACATGAAAAGAAGGGTCTTGTCTTTGGTTGCAGAGATAATACATAGTGATTAGGGTCTGTGGCTATTGATAATCTGGATTCTCAATTCATTTGCCTAATGTTGCCTTAAAATTACCTAAGTTAATATCGGGAGTTACCATTTCCTATGCAAGCGGAAGCATATTTTAACTGCACTGGACCTCTTTTGGCATGTATTTCACATCCTCCATCAGATTACTTTAAATTCTAGCATTATGAGTCCTTATCTCTGTTTGCTTGCTCCATATCATCTATGATTTATAAAACCCCAGATATAGCTTCCAGCAACATGGCTAAAATGTGGTTGTTGTCTTTTGTAGTTTCAGTGTGAAGCTATGTTAGTGAGGTTGGTTTTGTTTATTGTATTGTGCAAATCAAGCAATTGAATTACTTGCATATAGTCACAATTAAATTTAGCATGTGTTGAAATATTTATGTGAACACCCCTAACAACTTTTTCCAATGTAAGGGCTGCATTTGTTCTTTGAGTGGAATATCAGGGCTAAACTCCAAAAAGTGGGAGGAATCAGGATAAAAATGAAATGTGATTGAACCAAATCAAAGCTTAAACAATCTACAATTACTATGATTGTTAGATTAATATCAATATTAAATTAATATGATTATTAGAGCCAGTTTGGTCTAATGATTCAGGCACCAGGCTAGAAACTGTGGAGACTGAGTTCAAGTCCTGCCTTAGGCATGAAAGCCAGCTGGGTGATCTTGGCCCAGTCACTCTCTCTCAGCCATCCCACCTCACAGGGTTATTGTTGTAAGGACAATAGGAGGAGGAAGGAGTATTGGGCGCTGTTTTGAGTGTTTATAAAAATAATAAAAGCAGATATAAATAAATAAATAAAAAAAAATCACTTCCATGGATTTAATAATGTTCCCTCCTGTCACATCTCTCCCATCAAAAATTTAATTTTTTGAACAGGATTTGGGAGTAGAGATGGGAGTGTACCGCTGCTCTATTACGTTGTCCTTAGAGATATATTTTCGCAACTTAAAAACACAACATGTCCAAAGTGTGTAACTCCCAGAATTCTATTCTTTTGGCATAAAATTTGGTTTCATATGCCAATATGATCCTCATACATTAAGATATATTTCTAATTTATATTTCACTTGTATAATAAACACGTTAACATGTTGTTTTGGTTTTCAACTGAAATGAACTATAGTTCCTGACTTGAGATTAGTTCCTTAATTACAAAAGAAATCTTAATATGGGCATTGGTTTACATTCAAGCCATTTGGCTCAATATCATTTCCTTTAAAAGACCTCTTCCACACCTTCTAATACTATGTAGGTGAACCTGATTTAGTTTTGTCGCCTGAAGTTAAAACAGTTGTATCCATACATTGTAATATCTGATTTTTGCTGACTTGTGTATTCTTTCACTAGGAGTCTTCCCTCAATCTTCTGCATTCCTTATGTTCCTCTTCCAAATGTAAGTATTAATTAATGGGATCTATATATATGTATGTATGTGTAAGCACTTTTATGTGTGTGCACATGCACACACATATATCTTGAAGAGAAATACAATAATTTTGAATATGCATATTCAGTATTCTCAAAATTACATTGGTATGGATGAGGTTAATTTATTAGGAAAAACATCAGTGTACTTCCTTAAAGAGCACATTAACTCTTATCTGCATAAACATGTTTACTACGGTGATTTCCTACTTTTTTTCTATAGACGATATATACATCTTCCATGTGGAAGTTTTAGACATAAGCTCTTTGTAAAACAGATGAAGTAATTTTGGCGGGGGAGGTGTTAAGAGCTATGTGAGGAGAATGTATATTAATAATTGCTGGACTGAAAACAGGACCTTGTAAATTCTAATACCCTCTTATGCATCAAGGCTGGCTGGTGAATTTGGGCCGGTCACTTTCTCTCAGACCAATCTACCTCATAGGGTTATTGCTGTGGGGAGGAAATGGAGGTGGTAGTATTATGTATACTGGGTTGAATTGTACAAAAGAAAGGTGGGATGTAAAGATAATATTAAGTAAATAAATAAATAAAATGTATAAAAAGGAAGAAAGTAGGAATGGGAAAATTATAAACTCTTCTGTTCCTGACCAAAAGCGAAAGGAATGGACAAAATAGAGGACTTACGAAATGCTATCTAAGCTAAAGTTGGGAAATTTTGTCTATTGTGGTAACTTAGAATAAGCAGCTTGGCACTTCCTGTGAGTAATGCTGCACCTTTTGATTCAATTGTTAAGGGGAAGATGGTTATCAGAGATTCACCCAGCAATGAATTACATTATAGTGTCAGCCTGATGTATAAGTTGATTTGATCCACGTCAGTTTGTGTCAGACCTATCCAATTAGCTTTGACACTCAATTGATATAATGCAGGAAAGCCATATTTTTATAGTTTATTCATATTCTTCAGCCTGAAAAGAAGAGCATATGATTATTGTTATTAATATCAAACCTTTTCCAATCAATGACTAAATAGCTGTAATGGGCTGTGAGAATAACCTTGAGAGAGACAAGAGGAAGAACTACAGCTAGACAATGGTTTGATAAGAGAAATCTAAATCCAAATGAGGGATGGGGTAGAGAAAATGTCTCAGAAGGGACCCTCCCTAGTTCTCTGGAAGGTAAAGACAAGGAGGGGGAAACTACTTCTAGACTTGCAAAATTGTGATATTGTAACCTTACAATAAAGGTAGTATTAATACCTATAGTTTTAATTTCCTGTGTGATTAGAACAGGGGTCCCCAATACCCGGTCCATGAACCGGCACTGGTCTGTGGCATGCTAGAAACAGGTCCGTGCAAACAAGTGAAGCCCCATCCACAGGGTTTTCTTTGTGAAGGATGCCAAAGATAGCTAAATTTCTCTACTTGAACTCAGCAATCTATTTGAGTTCTCAACCTTATCTATAGCCTTGAACCTGGCCAGGTTAGGTTGATATGCCAAGCCCAGATGTATTGGATTATGTAGTATACTTAATGTGTGGTGATGAAAAGAAAGGCTAGGGAACATGAACTCTGATATATATTTAATGTGAACAGGATGTTAGCAATGAGAAAAGGTGTGGAAGAAATCTCTCTATATACAATGATCAGATATATACCGGTATCTAGTTCTAGTTTTGTATGTGCAAGTAATCAGGCACATCCAGTACATGAATATACAGAAAAACAGATAAATATATATTGTTATGTGTTAAAAATGTAAAATGTATCAAGCACCTATTAGACAGCTTGCAGAGCTTGTTGGTTTTTTGTTTTTTTTACAACTTTTGTCAAGCTATCAACTTCCTTATTATGTAAATCAGGGGTCTTCAAACTTGGCCCTTTTATGACTTGTGGACTTCAACTCCCAGAATTCCTCAGCCAGGCACGCTGGCTGAGGAATTCTGGGAGTTGAAGTCCACAAGTCATAAAAGGGCCAAGTTTGAAGACCCCTGTCTTAGAGAGTCGTTGTGGGGAAAATAGGCCGAGGAAGGAGTATTAGTTATGTTTGCCGCCTTCAATTATTTATAAAAAGAACAAGGCTAGGTTATAAATAAATGCATAGTTTGTATATAATGCAAAGCTGTTACTGTTGATTTCATATACTATAATAAATGAACATTAAATAAATTATGTCTGCATATTATAAAAGCTAACTTTGTTTTATTAAGAAAGAAATTCTTCAGTGCCATTGAATGCATTTGTTTCTAGGTAGCAGTGTATTTCCTAGTGTTAGCAATAAGACTTTTTCAATTGTATGACAGATAAATGCTACCAATAAAAACATTGTGCAAGCAGTTGCAACCAGAATGTGTAGGCTGTGCTGAGCCTAACCCAAAGACAAAATTGCCAAAACATTCTTTGTAATTCCTTCACATAGTTCCCACGCCCCAACAAACATGCAACTTTCCCAACATTTTAGGAAGCAATGCAAATGGGAACCTCACCCATGGAAATGTAAATGCAAGCAGGTGAAGACTCTTTGAGAAGTCTCTATGCCAATCTGATCCAGGGCTAATGAAAAAAGATCCAATAACTTTAGCTACCTATATATTAAACCTGCATTGCATATGTATAATATTTACCCTAGTTAAGTGAATCTATACAATATAAATTTAATAGTTCCCTAGTTGCTTATCTGAATATGTTCAGGTTAAACTTCAAGTCTGAGTATCACCACAAAAACTGTTCTCCCATGGAACTTATATCAGTGGGCTGTGTAAAATATCTAATTGGTTGTAAAATTAATGCTACAAGCAGTACTGAGCAGCTGTGTTAGACATTTTTTTTAAATTTTCCACAGTAATCCAAGTCCGCTATATTCATACAAAATGCTGAACCCATCTTGCTGATTTTATTTTAGCTTTGCATGTTGTATGAAGCTAATAACTCTGTATAGTTATGACTCAGTGTTATAAAAATTAAGACAATTTGCTCAGTTATCCACAAATATATTGTGCAAGCACAGACACTGAACAATACAAGAATATTAAGCAAGAACTAGATCTGGCTCATGTTGGTATAATAAAAACAACGAAACCTAATCCAGAGTGGTGAAAAAAAAGTAGAATAGTCATCAGCTACTCAAGAATATCATGTGTTGATGCCAGTTTTGAAAATCTTCTGGTAGTGACACTAAACCAATTATTTTTTTGCCTCCAGAAGTGGTGAATGCTCCAACACTGGAAGTTTTTAAGAAGAGATTGGACAACCACTTGTTTGAAACGGTATAGGGTTTTCTATCTGAGCAGGGGGTTGACTAGAAGACCTCCAAGGTTCCTTCCAACTCTGTTATTCTGTTATTTGGGATTGGACTGGGATTTGGTATAGGAAAGAAATGTGATTGTTGAATGAGAAGAACACTAGAATCTTCATTTTACGTAACATTTTTAGGTATCACCCTTATTTCAAAGGCTTTTTGTCC
Source organism: Azemiops feae (assembly GCA_023970755.1). Taxonomy (NCBI): domain Eukaryota; kingdom Metazoa; phylum Chordata; class Lepidosauria; order Squamata; family Viperidae; genus Azemiops; species Azemiops feae. Next base: position 2,827,579 of record JALGBA010000035.1, read on the forward strand.
CATCAGGAGGGCAATCACTTTTCACTTTAAATAAAAACGTTTAGTTAAATAATGCTTTTAATGTAATTTATGCATTTAAATTTAACTAAATAAAACTTTGCCATCCACATGCTTAGCAAATCAGCCTGAAGCAGAGACCATAGTTCAATGATAGGAGGCAAACTTTGATGCTGAACAGCTTGTATTTGACTGTGATCCCTCTAGTTTTATGTTAACGGTCTGATCTGATGCAAAGCACCTTCTCTGCTCTGTCAACTGATCTTTCCAACTTCTACCTGTTCTCACATTCTTGACCTCTGACATCTTTTTATATTTTAAATGAGTTGTTATCTTGTATTGTTTTTATGTTTAGACTGCTTTTCTCCCTAAAGAGGTTAGATAAATGTAACTTACTATGTAGATCCTCTTTTTTCCCTAGGGATACTTTTGAACGCCTTTTTTTCCTCTCTGAAGTTAGTATAAGAATAGTGTGGTATAGAGAGGCAAAACATTGTTTTCTTGATTGTGTATGTTAAAAATATAAAAGAAAAAAATAATAAAAAGGCAAGTAAAAATAAAAAGAATAAAAGGTGATGCAGTAGGAGAGAGAGAGAGAGAGAGAAGAGAGAGAGAGAGAGAGAAACCACATAATGTCTGATTGGGTTTAAACGTGAAAGAAATCTCAGATGTTGGGTGACTTTATCGCCATCATTCTTTATCAAAACTAATCTAGCTCACAGGATGATTCACTGGGAAATAAATATTGAGTAGAACTGCATATATGTACCCATAAGCTTCTTAAAAAAATAAAAAGAATAAACTGTTATGAATCTAGAACAGTGATGGCGAACCTTTTAGAGACTGAGTGCCCAAACTGCAACCCAAAACCCACTTATGCATCGTCGAGTGCCGGGTGGGTGTGGCCCATTGGCTGGGTGTGGCCAATTGGGTGGGCATGGCCAATTGGGTGGGCGTGGCTGTGGTGGTAACGGCAGACAGGGTGGGACTAAAAAGTTCAATCAATCAACTTTGCAAGATCTTTTTTTCCCCCGCAAGAAGTTGAAATTGACTGATTGAACCTTTTTTTTTTTTTTTGCACACGGCAGGGGAGGCCTAAAGCGAAAAGGTTTTATAAAACCCAGCTGAAGGCCTAGGACTGGGGCGACAGCACGCGTGCCCACAGAGAGGGCTCTGAGTGCCGCCTCTGGCACCCGTGCCATAGGTTCGCCACCACTGATCTAGAACCTTTTGTGGGATTAGCCTAACACTCCTTATTGGAAACATATATACTTCAAGCCCATAGAACTATAGCAAATCACTTCTTGGAGTCTGAACCATCACTAAAATAGAGAGACAGGATCTACAGAAATAGTGCACTTGTTTAACTGCCTATAATAGTCTTGTAGGAGACATGAAAGGAAGCCTGATCCAGTAACATATTCATTGGAAGAGAACATCTTTTCTATGGTTTCCAGATCTTTAGGATCAAATTTGGAATATTTTGTCCATATTGTTGTGATAGTATAGAAAGACATGCTAGAAGAAACAGTGGATAGAAACTAATGAAGGAGAGAAGCAACTTAGAACTAAGGAGAAACTTCCTAACAGTGAGAACAATTAACCAGTGGAACAGCTTGCCTTCAAACATTTTGGGTGCTCCATCACTGGAGGGTTTTAAAAAGAGACTGGATAGCCACTTGTCTGGAATGGTATAGGGCTTGAGCAGGGGATTGGACTAGAAAACCTCCAAGGTCCCTTCCAACTCTGTTATTCTGTTAAAGTTTTGAAGGGTAGGCCATTAAGTGGCAGGCTCCTGTTAAGTTGTATTTATTTTTACATTTCATGGTTCCCTCTCTTGCTGTACTCATTTGGATAAATGAAGGAGGCATGAACTTCCATGAAGTACTTTATCCATTTAACAATGCCGAAAAGCGTGTTTGTTACTACTGTTAACTGGTGATCAAGTTGTAGTCAGATAGCAATGAATGACAGAAAGCCAGATGTGTTGATTGCCAGGTTTTTGGAAAGCTGTTTTATTTCAGTCTCCCTCTCATGCATCTTGCTTAAACAGAATTTGAGCCAATTGGATAGCATCCAGATGTCTATTCTTGCCAAGCAATGGAAATATCGGGAGAGTGCTTTTTCTAGGTCAAATGGGAAGGAAAACTTATTGCTATTATTAGCATACTCATGAGATAGGCCACAATAAGCCACACACAAAGTTAACTAAGTAATGTACAAAATTCCTGAACTGGAAAATTATGCCAAGAATATCTACTTCCCTTGTTGAGATTTCCAGGAAAGAGTAACTATGTCATAGTCTTTCCAGTTAGAACAAAAATATTCTTACAGTATCTTAATACTCACATAGAGCTATTTCAGGCATATAGCACATTGAGACATATGGTAACACTACAATATGCCACAGTATACTTTTCTATCCTTGATGTGCTGAAAACTGTTGGCTGCCCCAATACAGTACAGAATGAAGAATTGATATTTCAGTTAGGTACATTCCAAGAAAGATCCAGAGCATCTATTGCCTTACTTTAGGAAAGCTAGGTATTTCTTTTTGAACCGAACAGAGCAAAAAAGATAATTGAGTCCTCTCCTCACTGTGCTTTTTTCATAAAGAAGTTGTAGAAGACAGCCTGTTCTTCAACTCTTTCTGAAAACTAAATGTTAAAATGTTAGATTAAAAATATGAGCTTGTTAGAAGAATTAGCAAATAATTTATTTAAAAATGCAGTTATAGACCCTCCCCAAATTAAAAAATAATCATCATTAAGGCCTGCATGGAGCAGGAACTAAGCATACCAAGATTATGTTCAAATCATACAGCTTCCAACTGCCTTTGATGGTCTACATAATTTTGCCACCTTTCTAGAAACATTTGTGGTCCTGATCGTTTAATAGGAAATGCAAAATTGCCTTTTGGGACCAGTCTAAATAATTTGTAATTATTCAAGAGATTGAATTCCATCTTCCAAGAATGATAAATTATATTGGTATGATATATGTCCTTAAAACACAGATGCTTAGCAACAAAAAGAAATCTAAGTATCTTAATGCAGTTTCTAGCTAGATGTTCACTTGGTTGTACAAAACTAAAAAAGCCTTTGAAGCAATTTATCTGAAATTCCTTTTCTCTGGAAAATTCACTTTAAACTTCATTCCTGTTTCCACCTCAATACAATTTTTCCCCAACCCCTTTCTTTATTTTAAAAGTATTCAAAGTTTTCTTTCTAGCCAAGAAAGGAGTTATAGATATCTTTTTGTGCCTGTGTGGGTGCTATCTAACAAAATGAAATTTAATGGGGAAAAATGTAAGGTTCTACATTTAGGCAAGAAAAACGAAATGCACAGGTATAGTATAGGTCAGTGGTGGCGAACCTATGGCACGGGTGCCAGAGGTGGCACTCAGAGCCCTCTCTGTGGGCACGCGCGCCATCGCCCCAGTCCTAGGCCTTCAGCTGGGTTTTATAAAACCTTTTCACTTTAGGCCTCCGCCGCCGAGTGCAAAAAAAAAAAAGGTTCAATCAGTCAATTTCAACTTCTCACGGGAAAAAAAAGATCTTGCAAAGTTGGAATTGATTGATTGAACTTTTTAGTCCCACCTAGTCTGCCGTTACCACCACAGCCATGCCCACCCAATGGGCCACGCCCACCCAATGGGCCACACCCAGCCAATGGGCCACACCCACCCGACGATGCATAAGTGGGTTTGGGGTTGCAGTTTGGGCACTTGGTCTCTAAAAGGTTCGCCATCACTGGTATAGGTGGTACCTTGCTCAATAGTAGTAACTGTGAGAGGGATCTCGGAGTCCTAGTGGACAATCACTTAAATTTGAGCCAGCAGTGTGCTGCAGCTACCAAAAAAGCCAACACAGTGCTAGGCTGCATTAACAGAGGGATAGAATCAAGATCACATGAAATACCATTTTACAATGCCTCGGTAAGGCCACACTTGGAATACTGCATCCAGTTTTGGTCACCACGATGTAAAAAAGATGTCGAGACTCTAGAAAGAGTACAGAGAAGAGCAACAAAGATGATTAGGGGACTGGAGGCTAAAACATATAAAGAACACTTGTGGAATTGGGTATGTCTAGTTTAATGAAGAGAAGGACTAGGGGTGACATGATAGCAGTGTTCCAATATCTCAGGGGCTGCCACAAAGAAGAGGGAGTCAAGCTATTCCTCAAAGCACCTGAAGGCAGGACAAGAAGCAATGGATGGAAACTAATGAAAGGGAGAAACAACCTAGAATTAAGGAGAAATTGCCTGAAAGTTAGAACAATTAATTAGTGGAACAACTTGCCTCCAGAAATTGTGAATGCTCCAACACTGGAAGTTTTTAAGAAGAGACTGGACAACCATTTGTCTGAAATGGTATAGGGTTTCCTGCCAGAGTAGGGGGTTGGACTAGAAGACCTCCAAGGTCCCTTCCAACTTTATTATTATCATTATCATTATCATTATCATTATTATTGTTGTTGTTGTTGTTGTTGTTGTTAACTTTGCTTGTCGGAAGGTCTCAAATATCCCCAGGACAGTGCAACTGTCATAAATATGAGTCAGATGCTAAGCATCTGAATTTTGATCACGTGACCATAGGGATGCCACAATGGTCCTAAGTGTGCAAAATGGTCATAGGTCACATTTTTCAGTGCCATTGTAACTTTGAATGGTCGCTAAATGAACTGTTGTAAGTTGAGGACCTGTACAATATAGCAAGATTTATAATAATATAATAAAAAGAAAAAAGGGATCAATGTAAAATTCTAAATGATTAGTATCATATGCAGCAATGTATTAAACTAGTATCAAATAATAATTGCAGGAAGATATAAAGAGCTAAATGCTACCATCTGGCTTATAACAATCAGGTTATAAATCTTTTCTTTTTGGTGAACCCGATTACAATATATGCAGAGCTCCAT